>CM060941.1:435377599-436577599 GCA_030765085.1 Allium cepa
TGCAGTCTGATTCAGAGTATTCTAAATTAATTTTCTTATGTTGACATATTTAGGTTTGAGAAAACTTTTAAATTCAATTGTTATTAACTGATTTAAATGGAAATAAATTACACAATAAAATAAACTTCAATATTATCAGATCAAAATTTACCAGTTGCTATGTTAAAATAAACGTATACCAAATATTAAATTTTATTTCAAAATATTATTATTTAAAATTTCTCAAAATTCAATTATATATGTTATAAAGTATATTAAAATTTTCGAGTCGTCATAGTTTCCTTGGCCCCAAAGTTTTTTAAAATTTAAGGATATAGTTTTCACCTCGCAGTTTTTTATTTTTTTAATGTCCGCTGACCCCATTTTTTCCTCCCGACACTTACCTTCAAACATCCCCATCGTCCTTTCTGTGACGCCCCACCTCTATACCCACGCTAGCCAAGAACACTACGAGTAATGCTGTCAACTAGCATGGCGAATAAGGCTGTTGAGGAGCGACCATCTGTATAATTGCTTTGTGCGAGTACCGACATGCCATATAAAAATATAACTTTTCATCTCAAGAGGAAATCCGACATACAGACACAAACTCAAAGCTACTACACAGTGCCTACAAAGGTCTTCGGAAACAAATATAGAAATAAACATAGCACAAATCAGTCACAGACAATTCATATCACAAAGGCGGAAATAGATATGAATATAACACTAATACATGAAAGTGTATATCAAAGTAGTGGTCAAAAAGATCCACAATATCACAAAAGAATAGTTACATGAACTACACAAAAGAATAAGTATACATTATGAAGTCTATATCTCGAATGTATACACCAAAATAAACTACTAATCTAAGTAGTAAGCCAAAAGTCAGAGAAATCAATCCTAAGAGAGAAGTCAAGCAGAAGCACCTGTAACATCTCGGTCTGACCCGAGTATTATTTAATAAGAAAATAATAAACGGATCAGTCTAACTATAGATATCAGATGAAACGATATAGAATAAGCGATATGACTAAACACATAATAATCACAATTCCAAGCTGTGATATATATAAGTAATTGAAAATCTTCGAGAGATTAATCAATGTCACCAAATCTACACAAGAATCAAATAAATGTCATACTCCTCATTTCGTTCATCAAACCACAAATATTGACGATTATATCAATGTCAATCACAAAAGTCAATGACACACAAATTCACCAATGCACAAATATTGACAATAATATCAATGTCAATCACAAAAGTCAATGACACACAAATTCCAGAATTCAATATGCGAAATCCAGAAATCACAAAAGTCAATGACGCACAAATTCACCAATGCACAAATATTGATAAAACTTATCAATGGAAATCACGAAAATTGGTGAAACACAAATTCTAGAAATCATCTCAAGAAATCCAGAAATCACAAAGGGGAGAGGCCTATCACAAACGGGAGCATAAAGCTCGCCAACACGTGTATCACAAACGGAACGCTAATTACATGGTTGCTAACCATCACAAATTGAGCCGAAGCTCCACAAACGGCCCGAAGACCATGGGTTGCTTCCCCACCAAATTGAGTCGAAACTCCACAAAACAGGGTTTAGTCTCCCTCGCAGACAAAGAGACATCGCACATTGCTAGTCTAGATCACAAAGATGATCGTCATGATCATCAAGAAGTGTCAATTACACTAAGCTAGTAAATATATGAGTTTAGCATCATGTCCCATAAGCACTAGCTTAACTTAAATATTTACAAAAAATTGTAAGTTTCCACTAGAAAATTGTCACAAGAGATTCAATCGAACAAGTCCAAGAATTAACCGAACAAGTAAACGCAAGCGTTTCATACCACTTGTTTTACTAAGCCGTTTAATTAGATTTCTCATACGAGTGAGGTAAAGGTTTGTGTATACTAGTAGATTGGAAAACGGTTTTATAAACGAGTTTGATATTGAAAATATAGTTGAAATCGTTTTGATGAAGAGGTTTTGATATTTAATACTAGTATTGAAACCTTTATATTTTTAAAGTGACAAATCACAAAAATGATTGTAGAACAATCAATCACTAAAACTCACATTCGAAGACGTGAATAAAATCCAAAGAAATCGATACCAAATCCATAGAAATGGATATTCCCAAAAATCACGAAGAAAATGTCATCAAAGTCAATAACAAATGATAACAACAAAAAGGGAATCAACACGAATCGATTAAAGTTGGAAATAGACTCAAAATTTGGCAAATAGGAAAAACTAGGGATTTCCAGACATCTGAGGGGTTGTCCAGACGTCTGGATTTGGTTTCTGGAAATTTCCCAGAAAACCATCCAGACGTCTGAAACCTAAAATCAGACGTCTGAAAAACATTCAGACGTCTGGAGGAAAGTCCAGACGTCTGGTTCTGGTTTCTGGAAATATTCCAGAAAACCAACCAGACGTCTGAAAACACAAATCAAATGTCTAACCTTATTCCAAACGTCTGAAACAATAATTCAGACGTCTGAAATTAGCCACTGCCTTATTTATTCTTCTGTCGTATGTTATTTTTCTCCAGGTTACAAAACCAGACGTCTGGCATTGGTCTCCAGACGTCTGAAAACCTAGTAAGGGTAACAATTTGCCTAGGCCATATGGCCCAAACAATGTCGGGAGCGATCAAGCGAGCAACGACGACTAAGGATTTACGTCAAATGACAGCCCGGCCTTATAGGCTCTTCGATACACCCCAAATATCATAATCAAACATCCATAAAAGGATTTTCACAAAAATTGGAATATTCACCCATTCGATCCAAATCAAAAGCAAATGAATATGCACAATGTTACGAATTCATACCTAACCACAAAGATGGATATAGACATAGATGTGAGATAAAAATCTCACATTTTCACAAAATCAAACAAGAAGAAGCTTGAAAGCAAATGGAGAATCAACCTCTCTTCAACACAACCCAATTGAGCTTGAATCTAAGCTCAAAAACAAGAACATTCCCAAAATTAGGTTTAGGAATTTTTGAAATTGGTAAGAGAATAAGTTGGAGAAGAAGAAGAGAAGCTTACCAATGGGTTCTTCTTGAGTTTGGAGCTAGGAATTTGATTTGCAAGAGAAACTAGGGTTTTGGAGTTTTTAATTTCCAATCTATCCCATCATTAATGTTATAAAAACTGAAAAGAGAAGAGAATGAGGGTGAGTGGGGAAGAGTGGCTCAGATTTGAGCATAAGTTAACATAGGGCTGAGCCCAAAACCAAACCCAAAGTGAAAAGTAGCAAAAATCAACTTTCTCCAAACATATCGAAGCTTATACTCAAAAAGGTCGCAAACGGCATTTTAAACTCAATGGGAGTGGTCCCGAGTCCTAATACGACCGTATGCAAAAAGTAGCTTTTCGGACTAAAATCCGACTAACAATAAAATATTTAAATAAAATATCTAAATATAAAATCGATAAATATCCGGGTTGTTACAGACTCCCCTCCTTAAAGAAATTGCGTCCTCGCAATATTTAAGAAGAGAACATAAAGTAGCAACCATAAAAGCATATTCAATCACAAAAGAAACTTGAAATAAGAAGTTCACCTCAAAGAGCACGAGAAAGTAAGTCCGGATGTGTTCGCTCGATGTACTCTCTAGATTCCCAAGAACAATCCTTAGGATTTGAAGACCATTGAACTTTAACAAGCGGAACATCTTTATTTCGAAGTCGTTTGACTTCCGAAGCAATGATACGAATAGGATGTTGCTCATAAGTTAAATTAGGCGAAACTTCAATCTCTTCCACAACACCGGGCTCAAGAACAGAATCGGAATCTCGAAGACATTTCCGAAGTTGAGAAACGTGAAACACGTCATGGATAGCAGAAAATTGAGCCGGTAATAAAAGGCGATAAGCCATGGAACCAATACGTTCAATGATAGGAAATGGCCCAATATATCGAGGCGCCAATTTTCCCGATCGACTGAAACGTACAACACCTTTCATAGGTGAAACACGAATGAACACAAGATCTCCCTCAGAAAATTCTAACTTCCTTCTCCGGTTATCGGCATAGGATTTTTGTCTACTCTGGGCTTCTTTCATCCTATGACGAATAAGATCAATCTTTTCTGTGGAATCACGAATAAAATTTGGACCTAAAACCAGCTTCTCACCGGCCTCAAGCCAACAAGAAGGAGATCGGCATGGCCTTCCATAGAGTGCCTCGAAAGGCGCCATACCAATACTAGATTGGAATCTATTATTATAGGAAAATTCAACAAGTGAAATATGATCTTCCCAACTTCCCCCAAAATCAAGCACACATGCACAAAGAATATCTTCAAGAGTTTGATTCACACGCTCAGTTTGTCCATCGGACTGAGGATGATAAGCGGTACTAAAATTGAGCTTAGTTCCCAAAGCTTTTTGAAGACTCTTCCAAAATCCACTAGTAAACAATGGATCACAATAACTAACAATAGAAGTAGGAACTCCATGCAATTTAACAATTTCTTTGATAAAGAGTTTGGCCAAAAGGGGTACGGTTCGGTTAGACCGAACGGGAATAAAAAGGGCAGATTTAATAAGACTATCAACAATCACCCATAAGCTATCATGACCCGAACGAGAACGGGGAAGGCCATCTATAAAATCCATGGAAATATTGTCCCACTTCCAAACTGGAATTTCTAAAGGTTGCAATAATCAACCGGGCCTTTGATGTTCGGCCTTGACGAGTTGGCAAGTCATGCAACGCTTAACGAAGTTAGTGATGTCAAGTTTCATTCCCTCCCAATAATAAAGTCGCTTCATATCCGCGTACATTTTACTACTACCGGGATGAATGGAAAATTTAGAATGATGAGAATCTTCTAAAATATCTTTACGAAGATCACCAATATTTGGCACGACAAGTCTACCAAATTTCCGAATGCCGCCACGAGAATCGATATCAAAGTCTTTCAAACCTTCAATATCAATTTTATCCTTAATATTTTGGCCAAGAAGAGCCAATTCGGGATCTAGCCTTTGAGCTTCAAGAATGCGGTCCAAAAGAGAAGGATGAGCCTCAAGGCTACATAAAACAAATGATGAGCATAAATCGGATACGCGGTCTCGAATCTCACAAGTGGATAAGATCTCGAGATCGTTCCATTCGGATATCATCATAGAAACAACAGGTTGTTGTTTACGGCTAAGAGCATCGGCGACACGATTACCCTTACCGGGTGTATAAAGAATATCAAGATCATAAGGAGCAAGGAACTCGAGCCAACGTTGTTGACGCAAATTAAGTTCCTTTTGAGAAAATAAATATTTCAAAGACTTATGATCCGTGTAAAGAACAAATTTCTCTCCTAAAAGATAATGACGCCAAATCCGAAGAGCGAAAATAATAGCCACGAGTTCTAAATCATGAGTGGCATATCTAGTCTCAGCTGGCTTCAATTGCCTAGAAGCGTAAGCAATAACACGTTCTTTTTGCATAAGAACGGCACCCAAACCAACGCGACTAGCATCGGTATAAACAACGAAATCTTGATTCCCCTCGGGAATAACAAGAATAGGAGCATCAGAAAGGAGTTCTTTTAATTTCTGAAAAGAAGCTTCACATTTGTCCGACCAAATGTATTTAACACCTTTCTTAGTCAAGCTAGTGAGAGGCACGGCAATCTTAGAAAAGTCTTTGATAAAACGACGGTAATAGCCCGCCAATCCAAGAAAACTACGAATCTCTGTCACACTCTCCGGTCTCTTCCAATCTTGAATCGCTTCAATCTTTGAAGGATCCATGGAAATTCCGGATTCGGAAATAATATGACCGAGAAACTTCACACGAGATTGCCAAAAGTGGCATTTAGAAAATTTTGCCTTAATTGATTACTCCTAAGAGTTTCCAACACAATCCGAAGATGTTTTTCATGCTCCTCCTTGGTTTTAGAATACACAAGAATATCATCGATAAAGATGAGAACAAACCGGTCGAGGAAGTCTTTGAAAACTCTATTCATAAGGTCAACGAAATACGCCGGAGCATTCGTTAGACCAAATGGAATAACAAGCCATTCATAAGATCCATAACGAGTACGGAACGATGTCAAAGGAATACTATCCTCTGCAATACGAAGCTGATGAAATCCAGTAGCTAAGTCTAATTGTGAAAAGACTCTAGCACCACTAAGTTGATCGAATAGATCATCAATCCGAGGTAGAGGATATTTATTTTTGATACTAAGATCATTAAGCTTGCGGTAGTCAACGCAAAGCCTAAGTGTTCCATCGGATTTCTTCACAAAAATAGCTGAAGCTCCCCAAGGCGAGGAACTAGAGCGAATAAATTGCTTCGTCTCCAATTCGGATAATTGTTTGCGCATCTCCTCGTTTTCTTTATTGGACATACGATAAGGAGGACGAGTGATAGGTTGAGCTCCAGGAATAAGATTAATTGTGAACTCAATTGCTCGCTTAGGTGGTAATCCTAAAACGGGCTCGAATATGTCGGAAAATTCACAAACGACGTGAATAAGAGAAATAATATCACCCTCGTCATCATCATCGTCATCACGAGGATTTAAAGAATACAAAGATGCAACCAAGCTGGAATCTGAATCTTTAAGATTAATAGAAATCTGCTTAACAGATTGAGGATGTCGAAGATGAATAGTCCGCTCAGGACATAGGATTTGAGCTTCATAACGATTAAGCCAATCCATTCCCAAAATCATTCCAAAGCCTAAGTAACGCATGACATGCAAATCGGCTAGGAAAGGAAAATCACACAAAATAATCTCGACATCTTTACACAATAAACTGATTGTCGCGGATCCACCAACCGGATTCGCGATTCTCAAAGAAGTCATTAAACACAAAACATCCAAGGAAAAAGTATCAACAAGGTCTTTTGATATAAAAGAATGGGACGCACCCGTATCAAAAAGAACTCGAATAGGATGATCACGAAATAAAATAATTCCATCTAGAATAGAATGAGAAATACCTTGGTCACGAGATGTGTTGCCAGGGGCTTGAGCAACATTAAGCTTTCCCTCCTTCCTGCCCTGAAGCTTAGGGCATGAAGATATGACATGACCGAGAACTTTGCAGTAGCGATAAGAGAGAGACTTTGGGCACTTGTTCGCATAATGGTCCTTCGAACCACAATTATAGCATTCTCCACGGCCAAAGGAAGAAGTCTTTGCCGTCCTTTGAATTTATTTGGCCTCTTCTTGTTGTTGAAGTTTGGTTTGGAACCCACCACTTCAACATCATTCTCCCTATCCGCCTCTTCAAGACGAAGAGCGATATCAACGAGTTGGTCGAAAGAAACTTCTAATTTTAGAAGTAATGGCTTCTTGAGATTTTTGTTTAAGCCATAAACGAACCTCTGGTTCTTCTTTAAAGGGGTGTTGATGTATTCAACCCCATATTTGGAAAGCGACTCGAAGGAGGCGACGTAATCAGTCACGGAGGACCCACCTTGAACAACGTCTATAAATCGTCGAGCCAATGTCACTTTCTCTGCTTCCGGTACAAATTTGAACTCGAAGCGTTCTCGGAATTTCTCCCAGGTGAGATCCGCTTCATTAATCTCAGAAATAAGAAGCTCGTACCAGTCCAATGCTCTTTCTCAGAGCATACTAGAGGCCACCTGAACTCGGTGAAGGTCAATAAGATTCATGCGAGAAAAGATTCGATCGCATGACCTTAGCCAAGCCTGTACTTCAATAACAGTTTCGGAACCTTTAAACGGCTCCCACCCAAATTAGTGTAATCGCTACACAAGCGTGCAAATCCCGACTTTGGGTGAGTAGGTTCCGGGTTAGCTCCAGCTGCTTGAGCATTTGTCACTAAATCAAGAAGCTGTTGAGCAGTCATAAAAACTCCATCTTGGGGTGGTCTGCTAGATGGCACGGCTCTGGGGCGGCCTGGTCTAGACATTTCTCTTCCTTAGAAAGAAAGAAGAAGGAGAAAAAGGTTATTCACCAAATTGAATATCAAGCAATCTTGATAGACAAAACAAGGAATCATAAAAGAAAATAGGATAGAACGGTACGTAGACCCGAATAAAATCCTAAAGCACGACTCCTAAGAAAGACTTAGGACGATGATCCTTGTTATAATATTCCATATTGTTCCGAAGTTTGGCTCTGATACCAAGCTGTGACGCCCCACCTCTATACCCACGCTAGCCAAGAACACTACGAGTAATGCTGTCAACTAGCACGGAGAATAAGACTGTTGAGCAGCGACCATCTGTATAATTGCTTTGTGCGAGTACCGATATGCCATATAAAAATATAACTTTTCATCTCAAGAGGAAATCCGACATACCGACACAAACTCAAAGCTACTACACAGTGGCTATAAAGGTCTTCGGAAACAAATATAGAAATAAACATAACACAAATCAGTCACAGACAATTCATATCACAAAGGCGGAAATAGATATGAATATAACACTAACACATGAAAGTGTATATCAGAGTAGTGGTCAAAAAGATCCACAATATCACAAAAGAATAGTTACATGAACTACACAAAAGAATAAGTATACATTATGGAGTCTATATCTCGAATGTATACACCAAAATAAACTACTAATCTAAGTAGTAAGCCAAAAGTCAGAGAAATCAATCCCAAGAGAGAAGTCAAGCAGAAGCACCTGTAACATCTCGGTCTGACCCGAGTATTATTTAATAAGAAAATAATAAACGGATCAATCTAACTATAGATATCAGATGAAACGATACAGAATAAGCGATATGACTAAACACATAATAATCACAATTCCAAGCTGTGATATATATAAGTAATTGAAAATCTTCGAGAGATTAATCAATGTCACCAAATCTACACAAGAATCAAAGAAATGTCATACTCCTCATTTCGTTCATCAAACCACAAATATTGACGATTATATCAATGTCAATCACAAAAGTCAGTGACACACAAATTCACCAATGCACAAATATTGACAATAATATCAATGTCAATCACAAAAGTCAATGACACACAAATTCCGGAATTCAATATGCGAAATCCAGAAATCACAAAAGTCAATGACGCACAAATTCACCAATGCACAAATATTGATAAAACTTATCAATGGAAATCACGAAAATTGGTGAAACACAAATTCTAGAAATCATCTCAAGAAATCCAGAAATCACAAAGGGGGGAGGCCTATCACAAACGGGAGCATAAAGCTCGCCAACACGTGTATCACAAACGGAACGCTAATTACATGGTTGCTAACCATCACAAATTGAGCCGAAGCTCCACAAACGGCCCGAAGACCATGGGTTACTACCCCACCATATTGAGTCGAAACTCCACAAAACGGGGTTTAGTCTCCCTCGCAGACAAAGAGACATCGCACATTGCTAGTCTAAATCACAAAGATGATCGTCATGATCATCAAGAAGTGTCAATTACACTAAGCTAGTAAATATATGAGTTTAGCATCATGTCCCATAACCACTAGCTTAACTTAAATATTTACGAACAAATTGTAAGTTTCCACTAGAAAATTGTCACAAGAGATTCAATCGAACAAGTTCAAGAATTAACCGAACAAGTAAACGCAAGCGTTTCATACCACTTGTTTTACTAAGCCGTTTAATTAGATTTCTCATACGAGTGAGGTAAAGATTTGTGTATACTAGTAGATTGGAAAACGGTTTTATAAACGAGTTTGATATTGAAAATATAGTTGAAATCGTTTTGATGAAGAGGTTTTGATAGTTAATACTAGTATTGAAACCTTTATATTTTTAAAGTGACAAATCACAAAAATGATTGTAAAACAATCAATCACTAAAACTCACATTCGAAGACGTGAATAAAATCCCAAGAAATCGATACCAAATCCATAGAAATGGATATTCCCAAAAATCACGAAGAAAATGTCATCAAAGTTAATAACAAATGATAACAACAAAAAGGGAATCAACACGAATCGATTAAAGTTGGAAATAGACTCAACATTTGGCAAATAGGCAAAACTAGGGATTTCCAGACGTCTGAGGGGTTGTCCAGACGTCTGGATTTGGTTTCTGGAAATTTCCCAGAAAACCATCCAGACGTCTGAAACCTAAAATCAGACGTCTGAAAAACATTCAGACGTCTGGTTCTGGTTTCTGGAAATATTCCAGAAAATCAAGCAGACATCTGAAAACACAAATCAGACGCCTAACCTTATTCCAGACGTTTGAAACAATAATTCAGACGTCTGAAATTAGCCACTGCCTTATTTATTCTTCTGCCGTATGTTATTTTTCTCCAGGTTACAAAACCAGACGTGTGGCATTGGTCTCCAGACGTCTAAAAACCTAGTATGGGCAACAATTTGCCTAGGCCATATGGCCCAAACGATGTCGGGAGCGATCGAGCGAGCAACGATGACTAAGGATTTACGTCAAATGACAGCCCGGCCTTATAGGCTCTTCGATACACCCCAAATATCGTAATCAAACATCCATAAAAGGATTTTCACAAAAATTGGAATATTCACCCATTCGATCCAAATCAAAAGCAAATGAATATGCACAATGTTACGAATTCATACCTAACCACAAAGATGGATATAGACATAGATGTGAGATAAAAATCTCACCATTTCACAAAATCAAACAAGAAGAAGCTTGAAAGCAAATGGAGAATCAACCTCTCTTCAACACAACCCAATTGAGCTTGAATCTAAGCTCAAAAACAAGAACATTCCCAAAATTAGGTTTAGGAATTTCTGAAATTGGTAAGAGAATAAGTTGGAGAAGAAGAAGAGAAGCTTACCAATGGGTTCTTCTTGAGTTTGGAGCTAGGAATTTGATTTGCAAGAGAAACTAGGGTTTTGGAGTTTTTAATTTCCAATCTCTCCCACCATTAATGTTATAAAAACTGAAAAGAGAAGAGAATGAGGGTGAGTGGGGAAGAGTGGCTCAGATTTGAGCATAAGTTAACATAGGGCTGAGCCCAAAACCAAACCCAAAGTGAAAAGTAGCAAAAATCAACTTTCTCCAAACATATCGAAGCTTATACTCAAAAAGGTCGCAAACGGCATTTTAAACTCAATGGGAGTGGTCCCGAGTCCTAATTCGACCGTATGCAAAAAGTAGCTTTTCGGACTAAAATCCGACTAACGATAAAATATTTAAATAAAATATTTAAATATAATATCGATAAATATGCAGGTTGTTACACTTTCCACCATACCTCCTCCTGTTCACCTGTCACCACTTGTCCCTCCCGAACCACGCCCGCCTGACCCCCCTCAGCTGACTGTGCCTCCTCTCCCTCCCCATGCCCTTAGCGGTCCCCCCAGCAATGACCCTTCTTCTATCTCTTCCTCCTCCCATGATCCCATTCCAGCTAAATGGAATTCTCTGTTCAAAGCAAAGCCGCGTAACGCTGGTCAACATTCCCCTATTCATGTCCCTCTAATATTTGATGGTCACGTCATGGTTCCACCTGATAATGTTATTAAGGCAGGTAATGAAGTATGGGGAGAATACTTAGTTGGTTTTTTCTTGATAAGCCTTTATCCTACACGACTGTGATTTCGCACCTCAAAAAAATTTGGAAACTCAAAGGATCGCTCAAAGTAAAATCGGATGGATTTCTGTTCCTATTCAATCTGTCTTGCGATGAAGATAGAAGGAAAATAATTGAATCAGACCCAATTATCATGAGGAACAAAATTTTCATTGTTAAGCAATGGGATCAAACTGTTGGGAATAGTTGTAGCACAATAAGATCTGTACCAGTTTGGGTTAAACTCCACAATATACCACTTTACGCGTGGTCCCATCTCGGAATTAACTGGCTTGCTTCACGTCTTGGTTCATTTATGTGTATGGATGCTCAAACTGAAAAGTTGGAGAGGATAGGATATGCAAAATGTATGGTTGAGGTTACACCATCTGATGAACTCCTGAATGAGTTTCCTGTAAGATTAATGGATGGATCAGAGCAAATAGTCACAGTAGAATATCTTTGGAGACCTGAAATTTGCATTAGTTGTAAAGTCTTTGGTCACAAGACAGAATTTTGTCTGAAAATGGAACTGAACAACAAAGGAAAGGCAGATGCTAGATTTAAAGCAAGTAATGAAAGCATGGGGAAGGAAATTATGCATGGTAAAGTTTTGAAAAATGTAAAACACAAGCAGGAATGGAAAAAAGTGGAAAACAAAGGAGTTAAGATAATAATAGACAAAGAGAAAAAAAAATATCAGCAGATGTAATGTCAAAAATGACAGTGAATGATGGTGTTGGGGTTGGCAACAATTTATTGTTTGCTTCAACTTCAAGCAGTATGAATAAAGATAATACATTAACAACAATGTTGGGGGAAGTCTCGGTCACAAATAGATTCAATGTGTTGATGGATGAAAATTTAACTGAAGAATGCTATGTGGATTGCAACAATGTTATAGGAAATGAGATCAGTGAAGACATTAACCAGTTGGAAGAGGGAGAAATACAAGGAGTCAAGCACAATGTTGTTGTTGCTATTGAATTAGATCCAATAACAAGTAATATGCAAACTAAAAGAAAGGATCTTCAATGCAACAAATCCAAAGATAAATCAATCCAACCTTTTCAGAGCCTGCAAGCAAATATTAACATGCCTGAAATAATCAGTAATAGTGGTCAATATCCTTTACATTCCAGAGTTGATATTGCCATGCATGAAAACAACAGAGACTCAGCAGATATATCATTCCTTGATGAAACAATGTTCAGACATGCACTGGAAAATGACATTCTTTCTTTGTGCATGAAAGAAATAGTAAGTAACAACAACAAACAATACTCATTCAATGGTGTATTATCGGGATGGAAATCAGCCCCAACATCACCTACCAAAACACAATCTCCCAATTTAACTAGTCTGGATAGAAAGAAGACAACAAGAATTAAAAAACAAGACAAGGCAAAAAGAAGCACTGATCCCAGAGACTCTCCTGCAACCAGGAGCATGAAAAACATCACCACCAATCCTTACAGTTTTCCAAATGATGCACAGCCTTGCCATTTGGAACATAAGAGGGGCTCATACCACTAACAAATTAGATCAAGTTAAGTACCTCATATCCCAGCACAAGCTCTCTTTATTTGCCATTCTGGAAACCAAGCTAAATGAAACACTTACAGTGAAAGCAGCTAAGCACATTGAACCATCTTGGACATTACATCACAATTTGGCTCAAGCCTCTTATGGCCGCATTATGGTGATTCACAATCCCACTGTCATTTCCCTAACCTCAATACTCTCCACTGACCAAGTCATGCACTTCCAAGCTAAAATGAACAATACCCAAATTTCCTTCTACCTAACCATTGTTTATGCTCATAATTCTCTGAACTCAAGACAAAACTTCCTTAATCTTCTTCCTGCTTTCAGGCAAACTTCCCATCCCTGGCTTATCTTTGGGGACTTCAACTGCTGTTACAATTTACATGACAAGCATGGTGGATCACCTCTTTTACTCAAATACATTTTCCCCCTCAATAAAGCCACTGATGAATCCAATCTTCTCCCTATTGCCTCCTTAGGAGCTGAATACACTTGGAACAATAGGAGTAGGTCTGGTACTAGAATATTCTCAAACATTGACCACTCTTTTGCGAATCTCAAAGCCTTAACCACTTGGCCTTCCATGTCAACCTTTATCCCAAATCCTGTCCTTTCTGATCACTACCCATTAATCTTCTCCTCGGGTCAGAGGATATTAAAAGGAAAAAAAAGCTTTAAATTTTATAATACTTGGGTCAATGAACCTGAGTATGCTAATATTATCATTAAATCTTGGTCTGGAAAATTTTATGGTAATCCTATGTACATTTTTTGCAGAAAATCAAATGCAACCAAAGAAGCCTTAAGAACTTGGGCAAAGGATAAATTTGGTAATGGGTCTCTTATTTCATCTCTGATCAGACAGAAACTCAATAAAGCACAAGACTTAATGCTGAGTAAACCTGATGATGCTGCAGCTGCTGAGAATGAAAGAATCCTATTTGATCAACTGAATGAAGCTCTATCAACTGAAGGAAAAATGAGGAGACAACAACTAAGGCAAAAATGGGCACAAGAAGTGGACTACAACACTGCATATTATCATGCTGCAACAAAGATCAAACATGCAAGGGAGCAGATCACTCAAATTCATGATGAGTTTGGTGTCCTTCACTCTAATCCTTCTGCTGTTGACCATGCCATTCTACAATATTTCAAATCCATGCTGGGAAACAAAGGTGATTTCACTCCTTTTTTGATGAACTTGACCTTGTGCAACTGCCCAAACTGAATCATGATGAAGTTAACAGTCTAATAATCAAGGTAACAGATAAAGAAATTAAGGACACTCTATTTTCCATGAACAAACATTCTTGTGGGGGCCTGATGGATTCAACTTAAACTTCTACATCCATAGTTGGGAAATCATCAAGGATGACTTTCTTAAAGCAGTCCACAATTTTTTCAATAAATCCAAATTGTTACTTGAAGTCAATGCAACAAATATAGTGCTCATTCCTAAAATGCAACCACCTTCTGCTGTTGATTCCTTTAGACCCATCTCATGTTGTAATGTGATTTATAAATGCATCTCCAAGATTTTGGCCACCAGAATTGTTCCTGTTCTTTCCAGAATCATCTCGAAGAATCAATCTGCTTTCCTGCCCAAGAGGAACATCATTGATAATATCTTACTTACCCATGAACTTCTGAAAGGGTATGGACATGCTCATGCTTCCAAAAATGCTTTGTTGCAGCTTGACTTAAAGAAAGCATTCGATAGCATACACTGGAGTTCTATTGTGAGGATTATGGCTCTGATGGGATTTCCTAAAGTATTTGTGGCATGGATTTATGTCTGTGTTTCCTCCCCCACCTTCTCCATCAAATACAATGGCTCTACTTCTGGATTTTTCAAGAGTAAGCAGGGTATCAGGCAGGGGGACCCCATCTCCTCTTACTTTTTCATTCTTGTTATGGAAGTACTGACTGTCATGTTACATACAAACTATGAGAATAAGGAAATTTTATTTCATTCCAAATGTAAATCACTGAGCATCTCCTCGCTGCTTTTCGCTGATGACATTATGATATTCACTAAACCTGACACACGATCTTTGGACAAAATCAAAGAGACTCTTCACAGTTTCGACCTTATGACTGGTCTTCAACTCAATTTTAATAAATCCCATATTCTAATTTCTGGCTTATCATCTGAGCAAGCAACTACTTTATCTGCTTCCTCTGGCATCCAAACTATGAACAATAATATGACATATTTAGGCATCCCGCTCTGCTCCTCAAGAATCACAACTGCCAATTGCTTGCCGTTATATGATAAAATCTGCAGCAAAATGAAATGTTGGGCCAATCGATTTCTTTCTCAAGCTGGAAGACTTGTTCTTATCAAGTCAGTTATATCATCCATGATGGTGTATTGGAGTAGGGTTTTCATTCTTCCCAATAAACTTGTGAATATGGTGAGAAATGCTATGCTAAGATTCTTCTGGACTGGCTCTATTCTAAACAAGAAAATCATTCCCTGCACCTTTTCCATCATGGAGCAGCAGATACACAAAGGTGGCCTTGGAATTCTCAATATGCACACTTGGAATAGAGCTGCCATGAGCTCTATTCTCAATGATTTGATAGCTGTTAAAGATTCTTTATGGGTTAGGTGGACCAAAATTCACAACTTGGGCACTATGAATTTCTGGAGCATGATAATCCCACCTAATTGCAGCTGGACTTGGAAGAGCTTGCCGAACTTAAGGCCTTATCTTTCCCCGTATATCAAAGTGTTAGTCTCTCCTACAAGCTCTGCTAATTTCTGGACAGTTCCTTGGATGGCAGATGGCCTTATTCTTGGCAATATTTTTACCCGACAGCAAATTGTCCAGTCTGGTATTAATGCTAATGCAAAAGCTTCTGATTACATTCATGATGGTAAGCTTCTTTTGCCTTATACTAGTAACCAGGATATTAGAGCAGTATGGAACAGTTTTCAGCATAATATATACCACTCAAGCACCACTGATGAAATTCTTTGGAATGGCAAGCAACACTCTATATCCTCTGTTTATAAACTGCTTGATAAAGCACCTGTAGCTTCTGCTATTAAATGGCACAAGGTTATTTGGACTGTTAATTCTAATGCCAAAGATAACTTAATTATGTGGAAGGTTATAAACAAAGCGCTCCTGACTAAAGACAAACTATTGACTTATGGGATGGCAGTTGATCTTAACTGTGTCATCTGCAAGATGCAACCTGAAACTGTGGACCACCTGTTTTTTGATTGCAGTGAGCTACGGGGATTGTGGGACAGACTTTTGAGTAAAATGAATCTTAATCATATTCAGGCACAATCCAGACTTGATTGGGATATGATTGGCAAAGCAACTAAATGGAGAAAGAAGGATAGGTTTGTGCACTTTTTTATGAACAAAAAGTACTTGGCATTAATATGGTAAGAAAGAAATCAGAGAAGCTTTGAGAACAAATCTAGGAACAAACATCAGCTATGGAATGCATTGAAGGCCAACATCAGGATTGGAATGTGGGACAGTAAATTTGATTTCAGTGGTTACTTTCCCACTGACTGGCCTTAGATCTTTTATTTCTTTTTTATTTCTTTTTGCTCTTCTCTTCTCTCTGGGCTGTCTTTTTCTTTTTCTTTCCTTATGTGTTTTTGTCCAGTGATGTTTGTGTGTGCCTTGTGACTTGAGATTGTTCGAGTCCCTTCTGTTTTTTTCTTCTTTTCTTTTTTTCTCTTTATCAATAAACTGGTAGGGGACCAGTTAACCCCGCTTGCCTTGCAAAAAAAAAATCGAGTCGTTGCAATCATTTAGCTGAATTCGCTTTTAAACCAGTGAATTTGAATATAAACACCTCCCTTTTACTTAGTCTGAAAATTTAGAAAATAGTTTAAATAGTTAAAATACCCTAAAATAGTTTAATACGGATTAAAATAATTTTTTCTTGATTTAAGATAGTTAAATAGATTAAATATAATTAAAATAGATTAAACAGCTTTAAAATAGATTAATTAGATTTAAAATAAGTTAAATGGTTAATTAGTTTTAAATTAAATTAATTGGTTTAAAATAGGTTAAAATGATTTAATTGAGTTAATATAAGTTAAAGTAGTTCATAATTTGAAACCTTAATAATTAGAAATTTTAAAATAATATTTTTTAAACAGTTTATAATAAAACATGAATTTTGGAATTAATATCAATTTAATCTATTCATTTTATTTTAACACATCTGAACCATTTCAATTTCCAAATCAATAAATCCAATTGCAAATCTTTCATTTCAAATTTTAAATAAACTATTAAATTCTATATCGATTTCAATCCATGTTAGAAATATTAATTCAACTTTTTTTCCAATTTCAATACATTTAAAGTTATATTTCAAACAACCCAAATAACTCATTTCTGACAAATTTCACTTATATCTCAAATTCGACATTACAATTTCAATTTAATTTTTTAAGAAATTCCTTTAAACCAATTCAAATTTCAACATAAAACTTGATTCTTCAATAATATTTCAATTTATATAAATGAAATTTTATTTCAAAAATACCATTTAACTAAATTCCAAAATTTAGGATTTTAAAATCTTTTAATTTAACCAATCTGGTGTCCGTATATAATTCTCTACCCTAGGGTCAAGTGATACAGATATTTATCATTTCAATCCATAATTTAGAATTTTACGGGTGTATATCATTTCAAACCGCAATCTCGAATTAATAAAAATACATAAAATTGCTCGAGTCTATCATTTCAACCCATAACAATTTTTCTCTAATCTACAGATCGTTCGGGTATATATTATTTCAACCCATAGGGAACTTGCAATTATAAAAATATAAATTACAACATCCAGTCATCCAATATTAATAAATCAAACATCCATCACAATCATCATCCAAATCAATCAATAAACATCAATAGATAACTGATAATCAATGCGGGTATTAAATAGACAATTAAAAATTCAGTATTAAATTTAACGATAATTAAATACAATAAAAGTCAAATTTAAATAAGAACGACAATTTAACATATGAAAAGAGCAATCATTAAATTTCTAATCACATCATAAAATTTAATTTAACTAACATAAGAAATTTTAGAAGTTGTGAGTGGGTTAAAACACTCGCCTTCGGATTTAAATCGATTAAAATCCTTAGGGCCCAAATTCAAACAGTCTCAAAATCCAACCAAACCAGCATCGCAATATCGGAAATTTCGATACGATCCTAGCGGAGAAACCCATTCGTGAAACGGACCTCATATGTGAAACATATTAGCATTAGAACGTTTGAACAATTTAATTTAAAATAAAATTAAAAAAAAAGGGATTACCCCAAGACCTTGCCACATCGACAGCATCCTCTTCTCACGTGAGAAACCCTAGCCCTCAGGACCTTGTATGTGATTGAACCTATTCGAAGCCATCGGCCTAAGATCACCAATTGACGCCGCTATGATAGCCAAGACCCAAATCAGGCACCACAAGAACGTCCACCACTGCTGGCCGCCCCTTCGCCCCAAAACCACGTACTCTGCCGCCTCCAATTAAAAGCACCATCGTGAGCTATGGAGCCATTTTCTGGTGAATCAAGGCTGTGATACGATGAACTATGACAACTATAGTGCCTGCTCTCCATGCTCTACGCAACGGTGCTTCCCGATTGTCGATCGAACGACGATCCACCGTTGGATCGTCAAAAATCCAGTGTAGATGGCCGAGGTTCAACCTCAATTTCTGGACAAATGGTGATTCGGTTCGAGAAATGAGTTACACCAGGAATTACGCCCGTCGAGAGCTTCGAATTGATATATACTTTGATAGGGTTTGGAGGGATTTGATTTTTGAAATTGAATTTTCCATTTGGGAGTTAGGGCTTTGTTTGTCTGCCATTGGATATAGGAGATGAGAAAAATGTACGTACAGATAATAGAAAAATAAAAAGGTTTCTAGGGTTTATAATGGTGTAACAGCCCGCCTTTTTGTACGTTTTAAATCGACGATAAACCATACACGTCAAACTCAACCTATACAAAAAGCGGATTGTTATTGGGTAAATAAGAAAAGCAGAGAAAGAAATAAAACAAAACAGAATCTCACAGCGGAATGACAAAATATAATAATCAATTAACAGTGCATGATGCTATTTTACAAAATGTTTGGTTATACTTATACAACGCCTATCAGAGTTACACATACCAGAGAATAATAAATAACAAGTAGCGGAACAATGTGATGCAATGGAACAATATAGTAAATAATAGTAATACAATCTTCGTCTTCGTCCTCCAAAAGTAAGATCTTCAAACCCTAAAATTTTCAGCCTGACCCGAGCAAATTGAAAAGACAAAACATTCGAGTCAGAACTAAAAGATCTTATGTAAGTTAAATCAATGGTAAATAATATGAGTGGAACGGCGTCAGAGATGTTTACGGGATTTGACATCTCCTATCCAGTGTCAACATGAGTGCAGTAACATAAGAGATGTTCGGGATTTGCATCTCCTAAGGATCTGTCAAACTATTTACTATGTAGTAATATACGCTATTATAATAATATCCATTGGTAAAACAAACATACTTTCAGAGTTGGCAGAGAGTATGACAACTTCCGATCCCGGCCTCTTTAACAACCAAACGTTATTATAACACCGCTGTCATTTTTAAAATAGTTTATTCTTTAAAACCATATATCATTCCCCTTTTCAAAATCAAATCAATACGATATCATTTTCATTTCAAACATATCGTTTCTAAAATCATAACACTTTCAAAGTTATAATATTTCGAAATCAAAACTCTTGAATATAACACTTTTAAATTTAATACCTTGAAACTCATAACTTTGTAACATAACTTCCATCACTTTAATGGTTTAAATATTTTAAATACTTTGTATAATAAAATAGCTTCTTCAATTTCATAAATCAATTTCAAAACAACTCGAATTTCTATAAGTTTAACCAAGTCCCAAATCGTAAATTTCAATTCAATTCAGTTTCCAAATAAACTATTCCAAATTATCAATTTCAAAACAGATTTGATCCACAAAATAAACCATTTCAAATTCAATATATTTCAAGCTTTAAGTATTCGACAATTTCAAAACTAAGTTTGGTAATTTCGATTCAACAACAAAATTTTCTGTTATTTTGTTTTGAAATATTTTACATAATAAATCCATTACCATTTAAATAAAACTCAAATTACAAATAACTAAATATTTCCTTCAATTTATTTATACTTGAAATATTCATTTAATTCAACTTAAACCAAAATCAAGTTATAAATCATATCTTCTAATCAAATTCAATAAATTTCACATCAAGCCTATTTAAGTTTAATTATTAAATAAATTCAGTTTCAAATAAATCTAAAGTTATCTTCCAACCTTAATTTAATTAAATCATTATAAACTCTATATTAAAACAAATTATACATAGCTTAAAATCAAGGATAAAATAACATTTATACAATATAAACAACCAATATTTATCTAAAACCATATATTTCTTTACAAAACCATAGAAATCATTTCAAAATACTTTTATATATAGACCACGGTGTCTGTATATAATTTTCTGTCCTATGGTCAAGTGATACGGATATTTGTCATTTCAATCCGTAATTTAAATGTAAGTACAGTTATATATCATTTCAAACTGCAACCCCGAATGAAATAAAATTCCATAACAACTTGCAGTTTATAACAATATAAAATACAACATCCATTCATCCAATATCAATCATCAAACATTTATCACAAGCATCGTCCAATTCAATCAATAACATCCATAAAGAACAAATAATAAATAACAGGTATTTACTGGCAGTTTATATTCAATAATAAATTAAATAACAATTTAACTGGCAGTTTATATGCAATAATAGATTAAATAACAATATAGTTCAAATAAATCCAATTTAACAGAGAAGATAACTAAAAATATGCCAAACGGTCATAAATAAATTTCTAATCACATCATAAATCAATTTAACAAACATTAGAAATTTTAGAAGTTGTGAGTGGGTTAAAACACTCACCTTTTGAATTTAAATTGAATTTAAACTCAAAATTTGAACAGTCTCATAATTCTTCCAAACTACCGCTAAAATGTTCGGAATTTCAATACGATCCTAGAGGAGAAAACCGCATGCAAATTGGACCTCATATGCGAAAGTTATTCGAGTTAGAAGCTATACGATTTGAAAATAAAACAAATATAAAGTAAATAACCTCACCCACACAAGGACAGCCACGTCAGCAACTCAGAACACACACAACTGCTCGATCCCCCTCAACACGTTCGCTCATGAAACCCACCATCAAGCCGCCGTCGATCATCATGTACGCTCGCCGCCTCGCTCACCTAAACCTCGATCAGACCCTGTCGATCTGAAGCCTACGTCCAGGCAAACATTCACCCAAGACACGGCCAACTCCAGCTCGATAATGACGAACGGCCGCCTCCACCTGAGTCAGCAATTTCTGGCGAACTCGGCAACCAATAGCTCGAATGAATGGTATGGATCGACGACCTTTGACGCCCTCTACAGTGCACGCAACCAGATCGTCGATTCGGCAAAAATCCACCGTTGAAAAATTTAACCCTAAAATGGACGGCCATCGTTCAACTGCAAATTCTGATCAAATGATAACTTGAATCGAAAAACGAATACTACCAGTGACTTACGCTCGTCGAGAGCTTCAGATCGACATACGATTTGATATAGTTTGTGGAGTTTGAATTTTTGAAGTTGAATTTTGAATTGAAATTGGGTTGTGAATTTGAGGGTTTGTCTGCCATTGAGAAAGAGGAGCAATAGAAATTTCTCTACATACAGAGATGAGAAATAGAAAGGCTGCTAGGGTTTGTAACGATATATAAATAGGCAGAACAAAATAGAATTGAATGGGCTCGATTGGTTTAAAAAGTTGAACGATAATGGCCGGAAAAGCCGTTTCAACTCCGGAACGGAAATGGGTCAACCCATATATCAAAATAGATGCTTTAAAATATTTTAAAATCAATGGAACAGGTTTCAAGTCCAAATTTCATTGTATGAAGAAGTTATGCCAAAATCAACTTATTTCAAATTGATTTCAATTGAATCCATTTCTTGGCGTTTCGAGCCCATACGATCAAACGACAAGCCCGATCGCAACAAAACTTGGAATACTACAATAATTCACCATTATGGGTCCGATAAAACTGGTTTCGTCGAAATCCGAGTCACTGGTCAAAAAGGCTGTATTTCACGTTATTAAATTAAATTAATATTTAATTAATTTAATCACCTTTTCGTTTCAAATTTAAAATTCACAAGTTGCATCATTTTTGATTTCTTAAACAATTACAATAATTTAAACAAACTCAGGTATCAATTTCAAGTTAATAAATTTACTAACTACAGCGTTTGAATTAAATTTCAGTAAATTCAGATATTATCAATTAAATTTCCATTAATTACATTTAAATTAACTCGCATCCTATTATCCAATCTATTATTATCAAATGGTGAAAATTAACATTCGTTCATGTTCTATTACTTTAATATTCTCAGATTTCATCTAAATTTCTACTAACGCAATAATTAAATTTATTTAGTTATAATAATTCCAAATAACTGATTTGATTCAATTCTAATCCCTCTTTTGTTAAGTCATCATTATTCTTTAAACTTAGTTAATATTTGCTTGTCTTTTATTACATCAATTACTACCTTATGAATACATTTACGTTTCTATTAAATTTACATTCACACTTTCCGTTATTATATTAATTATCATTAAAGCAAAATTTAATTACCTTTATTTGTAATTGGTAAATTAACTGGTAACAAAAACCATTCGTCACCATTATACCCTTTATAATACTTATATGTTTATTCTTCACAAACAATTACCATCTCTTATATTATTTCACACATTAATTTCAATAATTACGTTTGTTTTTCTTATACTCTATTCATAAACAAATTATAATATTTTCACTATTTCAATTAACTTGAATTCCATTCAAGTTATTAACCATTCACTTACATTCATACTGTTGTAATTCATTTTAGTTATTATTTTTATTAATAATTCACTAATTTTATTTCTTTCAATATTAAAATTTAAAAATCTTATCAAATTAACAATTTTAATTATTGAAAATTTATGGGTCGTTACAAATGGGCTATTTATTGGTAGATCAGAAGTAGAAAAGGATGGACCAGATTGATTTAGAAGTTGAACGATAAACAACCTGAAAAGCCCGTTCAGTCTCCGGAACGAAAATGGGTCATTCCATATACCAAAATAGATGTTTTCAATATTCTTAAACTCAACGGAACAGGTTTTAAGTCCTAATTCTATTGTATGAATAAGTTATGTTAAAATCAGCTTATTTCAAATTGATTTCAATTAAATTGATTTCTTGGCGTTTCGAGTCCATATGAACAAACAACAAGTCCGATCGCTACGAAACTTGAAATCATACAATAATTTAGTATTACGGATCCGATAAAACTATTTGTAAAAATCCAAATCAGCGGCCAAAATGGCTATTTTCACGTTTATTAAATAAATTAATATTTAATTAATTAATTTACTTTTTAATTCAGTATTTATTTACAAACAAATTTCATCATTTTTAATTACTTAGACATTTGTAATAATTCAAAACAATTTTACACATCAATTCAGTGTTTATTTTTTTTTTACTAATTATAGTGTTCAATTTCAATTGTAATTAAATCTAATTAATTATAATTTAATTTTAATAAATTGTTTAAAAGTTGATTTCAGACTCTATATTCAATCAATTTTTATTCAAATAACATAGTTTATATTGGGAACATTTGCTATATGTCTTTAATAACTTCCATAATACACCAAACATCCCTTAGGGACAAAACATATAAATTTCATCCCTATTTTTAAACGCAGGCTTTTCTTTTCCCAAACTACCCTAAAAAATCATCGTATAACCCTGAACCCATGCTTTTTTATTGTTCGACCTGTAATACTCTTGAAATCACATTTTCTTCAACAAAAGCTGAAGATTCTACAAAATCGAACGACAAAAGAACCAAAATCATGTCGAAAATCTGACGTTCTCAAAATCGAACAAGGCAAAATGGGAAGATCGAAGGTGATATATCTCAATTTCATAAGTAATCGGTTTATATTACACTGCTTTAAATCTATAGATCATAGGGCTTTTGGAAGGGTTTTAGAGATTTTCGAGTTAGCCATGCATGCAATCAAGCTGTTTTACGGAAATACAGAGAAAATTGAGAATGCAGACGGTAAACTAAAAAACATTTTATAACTACTACAATTTTTTGTAAAAAATTGTTCAAATAATTGTTTTCTTCTCAAAATTTAAGCAGATGTTATTAATGTTTTTTTGCATATTTTTAAGCAATATATTCGATCAATGTCTGTATTTGCCTGCAATTTTTCATAATAGTTACAAATATAACAATAAATATCATGATAATGTCAATTGGTCACAATTATTACAGACAAATATGTGACCGTGTTGAATTTTTATGAATTTCTCTACAACATTTATGTATAAATGAAATTAAGTAAACATTACTGACAATATCACATATGGCTATAAATAATAAACCTTAATTGCTTACTTTTTAGTAATAAAGCAGCTGAACAGAATAAATTTAGTGTTATCTGTAATTTTTAGAATAGTGTAATGTCAATTATTCGTATTATTGCCGACATATATGCAACTATACTGAGAAATGTTGAATATCTTTGCAACATTTAAGTACGAAGAAAAATAATATTTACTAACAATATTGCATATAGTAGCAACAATTCAGTGTAACTGCTTACTTTTCAGCAATAATTCAATTAAACGGCTCATTTTTATATGCTACTTTTTAAATAGTTTCATTGACATACCAATTTGTTTCAAAAAAAGAGAAAAAAAACAGATATATTTATAATAACAAAAGCAATATTTTTAAGTTTACAGTTATTCAAATTGTTGTTGAAAATTAAGCAATTAGTTTTTAAAACTTCTAACATATATGCAACTACAACATATACAAGAAGAGTTTGTATAAGCTTACAATTTTTTTAATACTTTCATTGGATTACCATTCTATTTCCAAAAAGTGAAGAAAATTCGAAAACTATGTATGATTAGAAACAATAAAATTGTGATATCACAGTTATTCAAATAATTGCTGAAAAATAAGCAATTATTTTTTAAAAATGCTAAATTACATGCAACAATTCCACATATATGAAATTTTGCATATACCTTAAAATTTGCTAAACAAACTACAATTATTTAAGATAATAGCGTACATTTCTGTTTTTCTTCATATTCATTATAAATGCAAGTATTTAACATCGCCTATCATATTATTAGATTGTGCATATTTATTTCATAATTTTTAATGTACTTGTTTGCGCCAAAATTGGTCATAAACCCCAGATACCGTGAAAGCACCAGTGTATGAATACAAATCAACAATATTCAAACATAAATAACAGATCTCAGCAAATAATAAGCAGCAAATCCAAAATAACGAACAGTGACACAAGTTTTATAGTGGCTCGGCTATCTCTGGCCTATGTCCACTCCAAAGTTTTATCCTTTTTATTAATTATCCTTGCTGGTTACAAGTGATTACAGCAGTAACAAAGTCCAAATTCAAAATCAATGGTAGAAATGATGATATGGAATGATTCTGGCAGCGTTCGGGCGTGCTTGTTCTCTCTCAATTCTCCGACCCCTTTTTTGAATGACCAGGGGCTCTATTTATAGGCGTAGAAGGCTGATATTTCTCCTAAAAACCCGGTAGACCGCTTCTGGCACGTGAGGGGGCCCATATGCCCGAAATCTGGAGGTCCGGGCCCACATCAAGATCGATTCGACCCTTGGTTCGAATCGATCAAGGAAATGTCCAATCGTGGTGAAACTTGGCGTGAACATTCTTCTATGCGCACGCGAGCTCCTGCAAAAATTTCATTGCATTTGGATCAACAGTTTGGAAGATATGATCGATTCGAGATCAGGGCTTCGTGTGCTCTGCCTGGTTCGAACCCATCCCCTTCGACTCCATCCAAAGTGCGGGCGCATCGATGACGTGTCACGAATTCTCCGGGTCGATCCACCTTTGTCGCCGCGTTGAACGTTTCTTCCCTGGTTCGTATCGATCGCTTCGAAATTGTCCCTAAGTCTTTCGAATCCATGAAGTCGACTCCTCGCGTATCCTTCTCGAACGCTCTCTTCGTATCGATAGGTACGAATCCAGAATCCTATCGATTCGAACCACCATCGATATGAACTATCCTGTGTACACCTTATGGATACGAAGGAGATCCATGCTGTCATCGAGTCGAACTCTACCTGTCCTTCCCATCTGATCGATACGAAGACCATTGAGCCGTGTGCAAGCTGATCGATACGAAAGGTATGGATTCGAAGCCATCACTTCCTGATCGATACGAGGTACATCGATTCGAACCATCCTTGCGCCGTACCTTTGATCGATGTGAACCTGATGGGTTCGAATCCGATGGATTCGAAACGAACACCATCTTGACCCCTTAATGTATTTGAACAGCATAACTTTCCTACCTTACATCGATCATAACTCCTTCATATGAACTCCGATTAAGCTGAAATTTGAAACTTAGCCTTTCCTAATCCTTATCATCATCTCCAATCAATTTCGCCCCGATCGGAGTTAAACCAATTTTGACGACATCGATCACCGTCTTGCTTCCAATCGATCTCCAACCCCGATATCCATCATCCCTCGCCAACTTGTTGATATTCCAGTTTTGATCAAAAAGTGGGATAACACTTTGCCCCCCAAAACATGCCTTCTGATAAGAAGGCATGTTTTGAATAGTTCGGATTCCAATATCCAAAGTCCATAGCCATATCGCCAGAGTATGCCATCCTTGACTGCTTCGAGCCGATGCCCAATTCCAAATCCCATAACCAAATCCTTAGCCAATTCCATATCCATTCGAACTCGACAGCCGAGTCCTAATCCATCCTTATCCAATAGCCAATTACCAGATCCAGGACCTCTCCGGGTCGATATCTGAATCCATAACCTCTCCGGGTTCTTGCCAAGAGCAATCCACACCTGACGACCGTGGTCCAGTGTCCCTGGACGTTGTTCAAAGCCATGGCTTAAGTCCTAAGCCGAATCCTGGTCTCTCCGGACCCTTGTTGAGCATAGTACATACTCAACGACCTGAAAATAATAATTGATAATACTGGGCCTAAGTCCTAGGCCGAATCCCTGTCACTCCAGACCCTTGCCAAGCATAGTACATACTTGACGACCTGAATGAGCCAATTTACCACGTTCGGGCAAAGTGACTCATCCTTTGCCAGGCATAATCCACACCTGATGACCGTCTATCAAAAACCAGATAAAAATCCAATCAAAATCCAATCCGGAATCCAAATCCCAAAATCCAAATCAAAACCAAAGAATCAGAAATACAAACCAGCATCCAAAACCGAAAATAATCGTCCAAAGGAAAAACCAAATCAAAAAGCAAGAAAAATCAAGAGTTCAATCCAAACTCCAAAACCAAATCCAAAAAGAAAAGCAGTGTCCAATCAAAAAGCAAAAGATAAATTTCACAAACCACAGCATCGCAGTTTATCATCATTCAGAGCATGCCTAGGGGCTATCTCCGTCCCCATACATGGGTAAATGACTTGGTTGCTTGCCAGTAGTTCGCTACTTATTTCACATTATCCTGATCAGTGGATGATCAATCGACCATCATCCCTGGCCCTTACATCATCACGGCATGAGGTGGTCGGTGGTTTCTCCTGCCCCACCGTTGCATTCCGAGTTCCAACATATTGTTGTAACTGTCCATTCCTTACATGCTCCTCGATTATATCCTTTAAGTGCCTACAGCTGTTGGTATCATGTCCATCTAAATCATGGAAGAGGCAGTGCCTTCCTGATGTCCTTTCCCGCTCTGATGGTTCTCTCCTAGCCGGCCTTCGGTAGGGAAGGCGATTCCGAGTATCCAAGTATATCCGCTCCAGCGTCTCGCTCAATCCTGTATATGTGGAAAACTTTGGATCCTTCCATCGCTTCCTAGCGTTTCCAGAATCATCGTCCAACTTCCTTTTCCCTTTGTCTTTATCCAAACCTTTGCTGGATGGTCCTACATCCTGAGTTGCATTAACCCCTTTCACCTTTAAATCCGTACTCACGTCTTCTTTCCGGAGGAACCTTTCTGCCTCATGAAAGAATTCGTTGAGATCCTGTGGGGGATCTCGTATCAGAGACATCTTAAAATCCGAGTCCTCCCTGACTCCTGATACTGCTGCCATTAAAACCATCGATGGATCAGGCCAATCCACCAAAGCGACTGTCACACTGAATCGAGTTAGAAAAGCTCTAAGCGATTCATCCATCCTTTGCTTCACCGATGTTAATGTCATTACATTCTTCGGCCTCTTGACGCGAACCCGAAATTGTCCTAAAAACTTTTCTACCAATTCCCTCCAAGTCCTTATAGATCCTTCTCCCAGCTGCCTAAACCATATCGCGGCTAAGTCCGTTAAATACAAAGGGAAACATCGGGCCATCACTTCCTCCGATGCCCCCAGCACCTCCATGTGTCTGGTGTACCTCATCAAGTGATCAGTTGAGTCCGCCTTACCATCATATACCTCCACGCTAGGTAGCTTGAACTTAGGTGGATTCTGAGCCATCCTTATTTCCCGAGCGAACGGACTCCTATTCACTCCTTCCAAGTCTCTATTGGTCAAACTACCTCGCACAGTTCTTCTGATGATTTCCACTAATCCAGTATTGTCGGTTGGGGGTTGCCCCCCATGCCTCCGAGGGAACTCTGGCACATATTCCTCGTGTGGTTCACTAGCAGCAACGTTAGCTCTAGCTTGTTGAACTCCTTCCAAAGGTCCTCCTATGTTGGATCCCATGGGCCTGCCCCCAAGCCCTTGTTCATTGCCTTCTGGCTCCGTATCTCGTCCTTCATTGGGTTCCACGACCCTAGCCCCCTGTCCTGCATCCACAGCGGCTATAGCTGTTCCTAAGTTCTGCATCCCTGCAGCTCTCATTTGCTCAAAGAAAGTCTGCATCATTTCCTGTTGGTTCTTCAACAATCTCTCTTGCAAAGAATTTTCCATAGCCTCCATTTCATCCCGGGTTATGTAGATTGAGGCCTGTCCTTCCCCGGCTCCGGAGGATGCTTGTTGACTTCCTTCCTGTTGGCTTCTCTCAGCCCTTTGCCTTCTACTATTTTGCCTAGTCATTGTCCTTGAATCCAAACTCTTTAAAATCTTCAAATCCAACTTTCAAATCCGATGTAGTGGGTGATAGTCCTCCTGCGTGGGGGCACCAAAGTGTTTGCGCCAAAATTGGTCACAAACCCCAGATACCGTGAAAGCACCAGTGTATGAATACAAATCAACAATATTCAAACACAAATAACAGATCTCAGCAAATAATAAGCAGCAAATCCAAAATAACGAACAGTGACACAAGTTTTATATTGCACCGGCTATCTCCGGCCTACGTCCACTCTAAAGTTTTATCCTTTTTATTAATTATCCTTGCTGGTTACAAGTGATTACAGCAGTTACAAAGTCCAAATTCGAAATCAATGGTAGAAATGATGATATGGAATGATTTGGCAGCGTCCGAGCGTGCTTGTTCTCTCTCAATTCTCCGACCCCTTTTATGAATGACCAGGGGCTCTATTTATAGGCGTAGAAGGCTGATATTTCTCCTAAAAACCCGGTAGACCGCTTCTGGCACGTGAGGGGGCCCATACGCCCGAAATCTAGAGGTCCGGGCCCACATCAGGATCGATTCTACCCTTGGTTCGAATCGATCAAGGAAATGTCCAATCGTGGTGAAACTTGGCGTGAACATTCTTCTATGCGTACGCGAGCTCTTGTAAAAATTTCATTGCATTTGGATCAACGATTTGGAAGATATGATCGATTCGAGATCAGGGCTTCATGTGCTCTGCCTGGTTCGAACCCATGCTTCGAACCCATCCCCTTTGACTCCATCCAAAGCGCGTGCGCATCGATTATGTCTCACGAATTCTCTGGGTCGATCCACCTTTGTCGCCGCGTTGAACGTTTCTTCCCTGGTTCATATCGATCGCTTTGAAATTGTCCCTAAGTCTTTCGAATCCATGAAGTCGACTCCCCGCGTATCCTTCTCGAACGCTCTCTTCGTATCGATAGGTACGAATCCAGAATCCTATCGATTCGAACCACCATCGATACGAACTATCCTGTGTACACCTTATGGATGCGAAGGAGATCCATGCTGTCGTCGAGTCGAAGTCTACCTGTCCTTCCCATCTGATCGATACGAAGTCCATCGAGCCATGTGCAAGCTGATCGATACGAAAGGTATAGATTCGAAGCCATCACTTCCTGATCGATACGAGGTGCATCGATTCGAACCATCCTTGCGCCGTGTTTTGATCGATGCGAACCTAATTGGTTCGAATCCGATGGATTCGAAACGAACACCACCTTGACCCCTTAATGGATTCGGACAGCATAACTTTCCTACCTTGCATCGATCATAACTCCTTCATATGAACTCCGATTAACCTGAAATTTGAAAATTAGCCTTTCCTAATACTTGTCATCATCTCCAATCAATTTCGCCCCGATCGGAGTTAAACCAAATTTTGACGACATCGATCGCCGTCTTGCTTCCAATCGATCTCCAACCCCGATATCCATCATCCCTCGCCAACTTGTTGATATTCCAGTTTTGATCAAAAAGTGGGATAACAGTACTTTTATAGAAGACACAAAAGAAGAAATAAAAGAAGGAAAAAAGTAATGTTGGAAACATCAATTGTTCCTGTTGAACAACAAACATGATCAAATGTTCTACAACAAAAAAGAGAAACGGTCAGTAAAGAGAAAATTACATCAAGAGAAGATAACTATAGAAATAATTTAAGGCCTTTCATCGATGTTCTTGGCAGAATTAAGAAGGAAGAATTGCTGATAGTATCACATGTAAAATGTCCCCAAAATTTACCTTTCCACAAGTTCATTCATATGATCTTTGTTGGAATTATACCTGCGAAAGAAAACACAAAAAACTCAACAACAATAGAGATATTCATCAAAGCCTACAAAAAGAATTTAAACTGCTTCCAATTTGGAGATATGCTACTAACATACATAGAGGATGATATAAGCCAATTGTTATCAGTTTCTACAGATGGTCAGCAAATCAAAACTTCTGGCCATATGAAAAAAGAGGGTAAAAGCAATGCTCAGTTTACATCATTCATCAGCAAACACTTTGAAGAAGAAACTAGTGTCGACAAAAAAACATAGAAAGGGAATTGTTTGCAACAATAATAGGAACATTAAAAGAAGAAAGAGCAGAGACAGCAAAGCTTTTGCAACTACATTTGGTTGCAACATTTTTAATATCAAATCCCAACTCAACTATATCTTGGAATATGATTCCATACTGTGTTTGGGAAGAAAAAATGCAGCAGATATTATGGCCAAAGACGATTCACAAACATTTGATAAATCAAATTGAAAATTATATCGACACACCAAGGAAAATAAATGCTTGTGTTACATTGTTACTAGTATTAAAAAAATTATTAATTAGATGAATATCCTATTAATTAATAATTTATTCTAATACTAATTGTCTTTTTTGCAGTGGTGGGTCTGTGAGAAAACACAAATTTGAAATCTTCTAAATTGCAATACAACAACTTATATCCCTTGGCTGCAAAATGAGATATATCAAAACTCAAGCCAATAATGTTAATGACCATTGAATACAACTCTGTAAGTATAACTACAATTTAATTTGTATAATCGCTAAGTTACAGTATAAACATAACTAACAATCTATTTTTTTGCAAACTTATCTGCAACCATTAACAATAGTTGCAGATATATCTGAAGTTATTAGCAGCAGTTAACCATTTTTGGTGCAATTATTCACTACAGATGCTTACTTATATGCAATTATTAAAAACAATTACATATTTATCTACAGTTAAAATTGAAAAACTGAACATAGGTCTACAATTATTTACAATAATTGAAGATATATCTACAATGTTGCATAATAATTGCAGATTTTTCTGTCATTATATAAATATTCTAAAGCTTCAATTTTGATTCAATTCTTTATTTCAGGACTTTCAAGGAAAGGAACTAAAATTGCTAAAAGAATCAGTTGAAAACGATGAAGAATATGAAGTGTTATACAAAAAAAAAGAAGAAAAATATAAAGAAATGATATGAAAACTTGAATTGGGCAACTGAAAACTTCAACCAGAAATATACTGCTAAAAAAGCAATTGAGACAAAATGTGGATACATCATTGTCCACAGAATCTGAGAATGTAGAGCTGCCAATATAAATAAGTGGTAGCAAACTAAACTCCTCTGATGAAAATGAAAGTGAAGAAAATGACGAAAGTGAAGATAATGAAACAGAAGAGAATACGTCATTTGGTAATACTTTCAATAATATATTGTTTTCCAACAAGAATACAAAAATTCAAAATATTTGATGATATATCCGCAATTATTCTTACTATAAGTGTAACGATCCCGATTTAAAGACGAATTTAATTTTGTAATTAAATTAAATTTTTGGGTTAAATTGTAGATTTGTTTAAAAAAAATTTAAAATTAATAAGATGTATTTACTTATTCAGTTTATTAGTAAGATTTGAAAACTTAAAAGTAATTGTATTGGATTAGAAATAAAATAATGATTTTGAAAGTTAAAATATATTCAGAATGAATTCCTTTAAAAAGTTTAAAAAATGTTTAAAATAAAATAAACCTTATTTATTAATATTAACACAGGTATAGAATAAAATAACAATAGGTAACTAAATATTGATAGTTTAAGTTAAAATAAAAGAGAGATAAGATAAGCAATTACGTTAAAATGCAACTAAAAATTTAAGCTAAAAGTTTATATCAATAACTAGAGTAACTTTATAATATACATGAAGTAAGAAAATGCAAAGGCTAGAATAAGTAAAATATGGTGTAGAATTTGGAAATAAACAAAACTGGTAAAAAGATCTTGTAAATAAAATGTGCAGGTAAGTAAAAATGTAAAGTAGTAGGCAAATAAATATGCCTGTAGTGTTTTGAAATTCTAAGGTTAAAACAAAGCAAAGTAATAAAATATCATACACATAAAGTAACACACTAAGTAAGGCAAGCCTTAACATATCAACTCAGCCATGTCCTTGGTACAAACTCATCAATGCAAATACACATCAGCCCCAAAACTGCATAATAAAATAAACAAGAAGAAATCAATGCAAATATCTTTAGTATAGTGCTTATCTTATCAGCCTCCTAAAATAGTCAGGCTAGGCAATATAGAACTGAGGCAATCTCTGAAATGTGTATAATTGTATAACCTAGGTTGTACAAAAATGATATTATATATGAACCTACTTCTTGTAGATTAATTCCATCTCAGTTTCGAACATCCTCATTTGAATAAACCTGAGATATATATTATCAACAATTTAAAACAACTTCAACTTAAAAACAAAAATTGAGTCAAAACAGAAGATAACAGAGGAAGTTTCAACTTGCTTCAGATTTCAATCTCAAAGTATGTTTCAAATTAAAAGCTCTGTCCAGTTTCAAAATTTCCAGATTAATGAAAAGTGAGTAAACAACTGCTTTCTAAGTTTAAAATTGGTGTATTTTTTTTTGAATAATATATGCTTGATGTATATAATTTAAACAAACAATTCTGTGGATTCTCTATTGCTCTGAAAATCTTTATAGCCTTATCTTCCATATGTGTGGGTACAGAGCAAAGAACACTAGGAAATTTAATACTTCTTCTTGAAAAACATTTAAACTTAGGATATATTTTTTATTTTGTTTACACTTAAATCATAACCTGGAAATGGTTAAAGTATGAAAGTAGAATATGGCTTCTGTTTATTCAAGTTTACAGTAAAAAGGAAGATCAATGTGCAAAATTCGAATATTTTAAATGATTAGTTTGAATCCATATCTTGAATAAACATTCCAAAGTAGGATTTTGAAACAAAGATTATAATTTTTAGATAAGCACACATGGTTCAGTTCATAAATGAACTAAAAATACATTCTTATCAATTTCTGTTAGTTCAATGAACTTTAGTCGTTGAAATTCGTTGAGGAGGTAGTTTGACCATTTTAGAATCTAGGAAAAATATTGAAAAAAAATTCTAATTCAAGGTTTTTGGGGACGAGAACGATTTAGGGTTCGAATATTGCTTACGGGTCGCTGAGGTTTGTGAAGCCGCCGCAATTTGCCTAGGCGATTGAGTTGCTCGGGGTGCTGGGTGAAGGTGGACGTGGGGTTGACGAGGCCATGGCCGAAGGTGATGGCTCTCAGGTGGTCGGAGCGTCGAGTTAGAATCAGTGACAGGTTTTGCGGTGGAGTGTTTTCAAGCGTTTCCAAGTTCTAATTTTTACCTCGTTCGAATTCGAGAAGAATGCGTTCGTGGGGAGTGTGGATGTGAGTTCGTATGGACTCGAGAGTTCATCGAGCAATGTCGCGACGATCAACGGAAGTCGGCAGCGTGGTATCAGGTGCACCGCGTGCACGTCAATCAGGGGAGTTGGGTTCTCGAGAGTTTGCTTGGGGAAGAAGGTGATTTTCTCGAGCAAAATTTTCTATTTGTTCGCGTGAATCCTACAGCGTATGAAGTTTAAGTTTAAACTTAACTGAAAAGAAAAAAAAAGTAGAAGAAGGAAGCGCGAAAGGAAAGGAGCAGGGGGAAGACTCGGGGAAGATATGTGAAAACTCGAAGTGATATTCGAGTAAAACTTGAAAAGTTTCTGGGTAGATTTCTTTAAACTGCAGTATAGAAAAAAAAATTAGTTAAGCCGATTATCCTTCATAAAAATTTTAATAAGTGTTTAACGATTTGGGTTAAAACTGTAATGCAAGTTTTAATTATTTTAGAATGTTTTTGAAATCTTAATTAATATTTTAATCAAGTAGATGATTTAAGTTAAGTGTTAGAATTTAATTAACATCGAAGTTTTCAAATTTGTGATAATTTGATTTCAAAGTTCATGGAGGTTTTTATTTATATGTTAATTAAGACAAATAAGTATTATTATTAATTGTTTTAAAAGGGGTAATTAATGATAAATAATTAATTTAAACTTGTAATTAGTTAAGTAATCAGAGATTTGTCGAGTTGAAATTAAAGATTTGATTAACTCACTGTTAAGTGTTTAATTTATTGGTAATCACAAATTGTCAATTAGATAATTAAAAGATAATTTATGATTTGTGGTTAATTAAGATAATTAATTAAGGGATAATTAATTAAAGAATTTTAATGCTAAGTTAGTGATTAATTGAAGAATAGTTTAATAATTAAAGGTTAATTATTCAAATAATTTAAAGTTGATTTAATTTGATTAACAAATGATTAAAGGACCTTTAATCAAATGATTTGGAATCGATTAAAGTTAATTAATTATGATTGATGACCATCTGATTTAAATTTATCAAATAATTAATTGAATTCACTTATAGATATTGGAATTCTATTGATTGTCGAACTGTTTGATATTCTGATATGCTATGCTTTATGCTATGAGTTGTTTTAGCGTGATCTGTGATGAATGTAATTTATTTATTTATAATGCATTCGTATTTTCTATCTATGAATCTGTGTATATAGATAAGCGTTATTGGAATATACCGCTTATCGATATTGATATATCTGTGATGATTGATGATGTTGCACTATTGTGTAAAACCCCTGGACCACGCCATACACACACAAATATGGATTTCACGAGGAAATCGGTTAAGTCGTAGATTTTTTGAAAATACTTTTGAATTTTGAATTTTTAAATTCAAATGTTTTGGAAATGAAATTAGGTTTAAAGTGAAAAGGTTTAGAAATGGAATTTCAGAGATGAAATTTATTTTGAATAACTTGATTGAGCTTTGAAATTTAAATATTTTGATTTAAATTTGAATTCAATATTTGAAATTGAATTCTATGATTTGGAAACTAGGGTTTAGAAAGGCTATTCAACTTATAAATGAGTTATATGGGTTAAACTATTTTAAAGGTATTGATTTGGAATTTGAATTTAAATTCAAAGGCTTTAACTCGTGTGAATAAGATTGGATCTTTCTAAAATGAAACTATTCGTTTTCAAATAATAAAAGCTTTCATATAAGAAGTGAACTTCCGAATTGTGTAAAAAGGGATTTCAAGCTAAAAATAAATAATAAAAAAATGATTTTTCCAAGTTATGGAGACGGTTTGAAATCTATAAGTTGAATCTTTGATTTAAAGATTCAACAAGTTATGAAAGCTATAAAATGAGTCTTTGATTCAAAGACCGAATGAGTTAATCCAACTTGAATTGAAATTGTTTTTGAAAGGCTATGAATGAATCTTTGGAAACGAATTTTGAAAGCTATAAGTTGAATCTTTGATTTAAAGATTCAACAAGTTAATCGAATTTTGAAAGCTATAAGTTAAATCTTTGATTTAAAGATTTAATGAGTTAATCCAATTGAAATGGAAATTGTTTTGAAACCCATAAATGGATCTTTGTGAAACTGAGTGAATTTTGTGAAATAAATCTTTTGTTAAAGATTTGAAAATGGTAAATTGTTTAAACCATTTGAAAGAAATTTTTGAATTATTAAGTTATGACTTAATCGGAATCCCATATCCATATGTTTTAAATGTTGCGCTCACTATTCGGGTTAGCCGGGAAAGTACCTTTGGGTCGTATAACCCATTCTGAATATGTGATTCGTCGTTATGGATAGCATTTGAAGACCGGTGGTGAAGACCGGGTATTTGCGAGAACGATAGGATGACCTATTGATTGTCTCTGCACCGAGTAGCTACGGTATAGTGATTCCCTAAGTGATGGAAATCCGATCGGGATTGTGAATACTCGGATTGCAAGGACTTCTTTGGATGTGTCTTTGGTTCTGTTCGAACCCGGAACAGACTTGTATGGTTACGTGTCTGACATTACATTTTGAGATATAAAGCAGATTTCTTTCAAATACATTTCTGTTGGTGGCGGAGAATTTATTCTCTAGCTTAACACCCTTCTCTGAGACGTACGCGCTTAGAGGTTATGTAGTTGAAGGTTATCAGCGATATATTCCCAATTTGGTAATGTGGCATGTTTAGTGTTGCTGTGTGATGATTATTTATTGATCATTTGTTGATCAAAGCGTGGCTTTGTGCCTAACTTTGTGGACGAGACTTCGTCAGACCTCACTCTCCGGAAATGGTCAAAATAGGAATATGCGGCAAGGTTATGAGGGTCGCGCCCTTTAGGGTATGTCATTTCCTTCTGGAAAGGGTGGTATCATGGTATGGAGCCCAGATACTTACTCATGTTGACACACTATATTTATTACTGTGTGATGTTGGTTATCGAGCGCTCGGATAAAGGTCCAAAGGGACCGGGGGATGGCATAGTCGTGTAGTAGTTACCTAGTGACAAAGGTAACCCGGCCTTGTGTTAGCAGAGAGCTGGTTAAGTTCTCGGGACGTCCCGCCAGAGGCGATCCCATGTGGCAGTAGGAAGTTCCTTAGCCTGACCGTTTGTTGGAAATTCAAAGAAACAATACGATCCTTGTACAGTTTTAGTTGTATAACCCGCCATGGAATGTGGCGGTAACCTGCTATTGAACATGCTAGCTATAGTAGGCATAAGTGCGAAATGCCTATGCTGGCTAAGATTTATATCTTTACTTTCGAACTGATTTTTTCTACACTATGCACTAGTAATAATATCAAATGTTTCTTTTTAATGCGTATCAAGCACTTTGACTATCATAAGGAGAAATCTCCTCTGATTCTGCGTTTGCATTGTGTGTGTGTGCGGGAGGCCTTATGGTAGTCTCATTTCTAAAAAAGCGTTGTGAATCTATTTTAAAATATATCTTTGTTTGTTTTTAAAGATAAACTGTTTTTGTTGCTCACACCAGTCCCATGACTGATCCGGAGTTTATTGTTTCTTTCCTAAACTCTGGGTGCTCAAAATTTTTCGACACGAGCAGTCTAGAGTTGGATTTTTCAGATAGGTAGGTTCAGTGAATTATCTAGAGCTAGTTCAGTCTTTGGATGTGGACGAGACTTGCTTGTCTTTGCGTATCGTGATGTTGGATCAAGCTGCTGCTTCTGGAGTTCTCTTTTGACGACTATCTTAGAGTTATATTGTTCCGCTGCTAGATGTTATCTATTTTCCTTTTCCGCTGCTATTTCTTGTATCATATCTCTGATGTATATTGATATTCATTGTATCAGATATTGTATCAAAGCCGTATATCAATGTATTATTCTTTTATTTTGCTGTGTTGTTTACTTAATTGTGTTATAAGCTCCAGCGATTCGGATTTGAACGATCGAATCTACGGCATTCGAGCACGATATAAAGTATGGATGTCGATTTTCGAGTGGGAAAAATTCATTTCGTTACAATAAGACAAAAGCATTTTTGAAGAATAAATGCATATGTTATTGCAAAAAATATTAAAAAGTGCGGCAGATTCTTCATTTTCTACATAATACGTTGCAACATAACACATAAAATACATAATTATTTCAAAAATACTAAAGTCTTGAATTGGAAACCTTTATTTCGGCTCAAAGGACAGAAGAAAAAGAAAATCAAACAGATGTTCAAACTGAAGACAAAAATGTTGAAGATTAATTTGAGTTTATGGAGAAAGATAAAGATGAAGAAAAAGAAGAACAAGATGTGGACAATGAGGAAAAAATAAATTTCGAAGAAAAACATAAAGATCCAGATGACGATGAACAAAAAAAAACAGTTGGGGAAGATAAAGCAATTGAAAAAATTCCTTTATTTGGTAATGCTTTGAATAATTATAGTTTTTCAACAAGACTATAAAAATTAAACAAATATATTGATATATCCGCAAATATTCTTCCTAGTATGAAGAATAATTGTAGATTTTAATGCAAAAACAGTTGGAAAGTGCAGCATATTCTTCACTTTTTCACAATTATTCACAAAAGTTATATTAACCAACAACCAATAATTATATTCCAAGAACCAATAATGAAATATTAACCAACATTCAAATTAATTTCAGGTGAAAACATTCAAAATTATCCATAGTTACAAGGAGAACAAGCAGAAGTTGAAATATCTAGTTCAGCAGAAAAAAAACTGAAGAAATCAAAGAAAAAACATTGGAAATAGAAAAGAAAAAAAAGGTATAAATCAGCTGAAGAAGTGGATTTTCAAACTGAGAAGAAAGCAAAAGAGGCAAAATAGAAAGTATAAGTCCAATCAATAACAGTTGAAGAATATGAATCTGAACCTAGATCAAAAGAATTATCTACCAATACGAAGATAAATGTTAGAAGAAGGCCAAATGTACGAAGTCTATCTGAAGAAAAAATCAAGCTGCTTGAGGATTTCTTTAATAACTTTGACCTCAAGTAAAAATGTATAATTCTTTTAATTGCCAAGTATACCAATAATTGCTCAAATAAAAGTAATTAATTAAATTTCCTAGTGACATATCAGCAAATATTTAAAAAATGCAAACATTTAGTAATATAAATCATTATATCACAGCAAAAGTGCATACTTAAATGGAGATGATGACATTATTATAACTGGAATAGCACTTGATGAACTTATTATAGGATGATTTCTTAAAGGCCAGGTAGAACTTTACTCAAAAATTCCATTTATTTGCAAATTTATAAGAAAAATTTCATTAGACTTGCTGTTTTATCTGCAAAAACCCGTTCATCCACAACAACTCCATTTATCTGCATATTTATCAGCAATATTTCTTTAAACTTATTGTTTTGTCAGTAAAATTACATTTATCCAAAACAAATACATTTATCTCCTGATTTTTCAGCAACATTAAATCAAACCTGTTGTTTTTTATGCTAAATTCCAAGAACTTATTGTTTTTTCTACTAATCCTATTATAGTCTTCTGTCAATAAATATACTATCTCTATTTCCTTGTAATAATTTTTGTAGATCATTGACTGATATTGAATTGCATAATATTCATGCAGAAAACTTGTACTTCAAAGTTTACGCTACTGTAAGTTTTATAATCTTCTATTGAAGAATTTGTTTAAATGTTCATAAATTTAATTGTCTAATATATTCTCCTATAGACATTTCTACTGAACAATTAAAGAATGTAACACAAGCCCTAATCGATAATGTAGTAGCTAAAATTTTTGCAAACTGCAATAAAATGTTCTTCCCTATCCACCGAAAATCACATTTGACACTGTTGGAGTTTATTAAACAAGATCGAATATGGATTCACTACGATTCCATAAAACCACGTCATGAAGGAGAACATCAGAAGGCAGCAAGAAAGCTGGTATGTAAATTAAAAAATGAATAAATCGGAGAAAAATAAACTGTGTAACAAAATCTTTGTATTTTTTACAAAGATTTTATATCTATGCCTTACTAAAGAAATTGGAAAAAGCAAAGCATGAACCATCAAAGCAAATCACTTTTGCTAACAGCACACAACAATGTTCTGATACGTAAGTACACAACAAAAAAAGTACAAATATTTCCATATCATAGAACATTTCTTTTAACAACTATATAACATTTGTCAATCATTTCAGAGTTGACTGTGGCATTTTTGTGATGAATATTATGAAACAAAGAAGTGAAGGCAAAGAAATCAACAATGATGACCCTGAATTGACATATGAAGCTATGGATTTACAAAGAGCTGAACTAGCACATAAAATTCTTTCTTGCAAACCTTACAGTTGGAGCTTAGAAGAAAGCTTGACACAAAAGTTATTACTTTCTGAAGCAAACCAAAATATTTTATGTATCAAACTGTAATATTTTCTACAAGAATACTTAAATGTATGTACATATTTAGCAAACTTATGTAGTTGAAAGACAATATTACCGTGTTAACAAAGTAGTAACCTTCATTACCAAAAAATTTATATATAAATTTTTTACATTTGTATTCAGCAATAAAATACCATATCTGCCGATATCTCGACAAATATTTACTAAAATAAATACTTGCTCTTAATTATTGCAGAAATGTCAGCAATAAAAGCATATATCTGTAGATATCTCAATAAATATTTATTTATTCTAAATTCTTGCTCATAATAATTTCAAAAATGTTGGCAAAAAAAGCACATATCTACAGATATCTCCAAAAATATTTAGCTATTTGAAATTCTTACACCAAATAGTTGCACAAATGTCAGCAATAAAAGCATATATCTACACATATCTCCATAAATATTTAGATATTGGAAATTCTTGAACCAAATTATTGCATAAATGTCAGCATAGGAAATAGATAATTGCCAATACCTCTATATTTATTAAAAAAATTGCACATGCCTATGGATACATCTTATTTATTTCATGCCAAATAATTATACAATTATCATCTTCATATAAAAAGGAGTATTCACAAAAGAGGGTATAAAAAGTAAACAAATATTCAGAAAAATTGCAAAAATATGTTCAGTTAATCGTAATAATTGCAGAAAATACTGCAACAATGATTAGTTAAAGCATACCATGATTAATACATTACAAACATTAAACATCTAACCTAAGTACAGTGAAAATACCATTAAAATGAATAAGAAAAACATAAACTCAACTCCATACATTTTAGCTTTCCTAAATAAAAGAAAAAACTACATATGTTTCAGCGAACAAGTCCTTTTATTATGACCCAACTTCTTGCATAAACTGCATCTGATAGTCTTTGAAATCTCACCAGCAGATTTTATCCTCTTAAATGTCGATGGTCGACCAGGCATTCTTCTACCTTTAGGAGGTTCTACAACCACATCTTCAATCAAAACATCTTCTTTCACAAAGTTTGTAATAGGATTGTTTGGATGAGAATATGCCGATCAAAAATAAATAACTTTGAAATAATCTTCAATTAATCATAAAAATTTAACTTTCCATAACTCAAAATACATCTAATAGCATGAGCACAAGGAAAACCATAAATTTGCCACAAATTACAAGAACAAATCCGATTATTTAAATCAACAGATCGACGAACCGGAGAATGAACTTCAAAACACATGGTCACTTGATTTTATAACAAACCATGAAGCTCATTCCAAATGAAGACTTTTCATCCCATTTTCATTCACCGGACATGCAACACTATTCCAACTATTAGCAAGTTCTCGACGATCAAAAATTAGCTTCATCAACTTAACTCTAATGTTATCCAAGCATGCAGTGATTGGTAAATATCTTTCTTCCAAAATCCATTTATTGAAACTCTCTGAACAATTTGATGACATTTCACCATAACGACAATAGGGAAAAAACATTAGTAAACTTCTCAAAGGGAATTCCATTCAAAAAGTTTGCCATAGTTGAACCACCAGCATCTTTAAAATTCTTCAATGCAACATTGAAATCATGCAAATTAGAAGCATATGCATCACATCCAAACAAATCTATCAACCATTTCTTTTTTGATTTGGAAAATTCAAACTTTAAAGCAACTTTTAAATTATTGTTTTAATGATAAAAATATGAATCATGAAATGTATTTGGAAACACTTTGGGAATAGCAACAAGAATACTAGGATGACGGTCAGAAATGAAAACAAACTTTCTACTATCATCTTTCAAAAAATCATTAAGCTGTTCACAATACCAAATCCAATTATTTTCATCTTTACCTGACACAATTGCAACTGCTATAGGAAAAAAAACCAAATAAAACAATAAATATATAAATAACTGAACAAATTTCTTAATACCATTCACTTATATTGAAAAGGTGCAGAGAAAACAGCAACTATTACCAAATATTACAACAGAACAATTTTTCAATATTTCAAAAAATTGCATACTTTTCGGCAATTTTATATGTAAAATTGCTTCGATTCCCACAGTTATTTCTGTAACTAAAACATTTTTTCTTTTTAATAAATGGTAATGTTGCAGCAACATATAACAATTATTATGGATATTGATGCAATTATAAATTAATCTACAAACAATCAACATACCTTCATTTCCATTTTTACCAGTAGCAGCCATCAAACAACCTTAAGCTTTACCCTTCATACAAGTAGCATCAACAAATATTAAAGGCCGACAAAATTGAAAATCATGTGCACAAGCTTCAAAACTAATAAAAACCCTCTCAAATTGACGAGTTTCATGATTACACTCCAAAACTACTTTACTACCAGGATTACTTTCGATTACAGCATCACAAAAAGAATTCAAATAGTGATAAGACATCATATCACTTCAATCTCTTACCACTATAAGCAAAATAATACTTCAAAATGATATTATACTTAGTTTGAAATAGGTTAATAATGTCCTTTGTCTTCATTAGCAGATTAGCTTGAATATGGTCATAAACCAACAACTTAATCAATTTACTTGAAACAGGAGGATCATTAATATCATGAATTCCAGCACCACAAGTATGTTCAGGATGAAATCTCTTTATAACAAAATAGCCAGAAAGATTAAACTTGACAAAAGCATGAATCCTGAAAGTACATTTTGTTCGAGAACAAACAGCCGTAACTCTTTCCTTACCATTCTTAACCAAATCAAGCTTATACCCAGTCTTAATACTATATATCATCAAACTGAGCCCAAATTCAATATCACCACCTGGAAATTGCTGACCAAATCCCATGAAAACAGATTGATTGGAATCATTTCTCAATAACTACTTGAATTGAATATTGGAATCACCGGTACTAACAAATAAAGAATCAATGCTACAAGAAACAGCATCTGATCTAATATTGGTAGCTGAAAAACTAGTAGAAACAACATCAACAAAAATAACAAAGTAATCCTCATGGTTATGAGCGGCCAACAACAAAATAGATTGAAGATCAAAATTAGTTTTAATATTCCTTCTCAATCCATATCTAGCATAGTATAATTCGAATGACAATGAACTCAATTTTGTCCATTTATCACAAATAGCACTTTTCAACATAACAACCGAACTATCAAACTGAAGACGTAACGAAAAGCTATCATATCCAAACTTCAACTGCACAAGAACTCCAGCATCACCAGGAACACTTTAATTAAAAACCAAAAGAGAATTACAATTACAAAAAAATAAATAAAAAAACAAGGATATATATATTATATGCTGATATGTAAGCAATAATTTTAAAAAATTGCACATAAATTAGCACAAAAATTAATATTCTATTATATAACCATTATCGTTTGCTGATATATAAGCAATATTTCTAAAAAAACATGCAGATAAATAAGAAGAAGTCAGAAGTTAATCGAACACAACAAAAAATGAACATTACTTATTGATATGTAAGCAATAATTGTAAAAAAGTGTAGATAAATTAGCAACTATTAGTAATATGTACCTTTTTCACTATACATATTCAAATTATTTGCGGAGAAGTCCGTAAAATATTTAACAATAATTCGAAATAAATCAACTTAATCAAAGCCAACAAAATATACGATCAAACAGTACCCTATACAGATGCATTAAATTTTCAACTAAAATAAATAATAGAATACTTAAATAACAAAATCGACTACAAATCCAAACAATATTTTACCTGGAAGAAGATAAAGCCATGAATCTGAAATAAAATCATAAATTAATGATCGAACTGAATCAGAATAAAAAAACTTGCAATCGAAATCACAACCACCATTAAAATGTGCGCGACAGGTAAACAGTGGTATTTATGGAATAAATTTAGCCGCAAATAAAAGCAGGGATCGAAAATATAAGTTTTCAAATGGGAGGAGTTTTCGTGGACTAATCTTAATTAAAAGGACGTGGGCCTAATTTTCACTTATATTCGGCGATGCCTTATTTCATTAATATGCTCCAAATTCCATCTTTTATTTGTATTAACAACTATATTTCCATTTTATTGAATTTTTTTCAATATATATATTAATTTGTAATTTTAGATCCCAGTTGATTTATTCGCCTTGATTCAAATCTTTTATTAAATCAATTATTTCCTTATGAATACAGTTTACATATCTATTTTATTACAATCATATATTGCAGTTATTGTCTTAACTTACATTAATGTAACATTCAATTTCGTTTAATTATAATTAATTCCCGATTTAATTTAACACACTAAATAAATAGGTAACAAATAACAATTTGCCATCATTTATACATTTAATAACATTTTTAAATTTATTATTACAAGCAAATATCATGGTTACATATATAATATTGACTTTATTCAATTACTATGAATATGTATTATTTCATTAATTAATTTCATATTTAAATTTGTTTTCCTATATTCACTTTATAACCAAGTATACCCTTTGTATTATTTCAATTGGTTGGATTTCCATTCAAGTTGTTAATGATTAATCTTAATTAATATTGTTACATTTCATTTTGGTTATTATTTCATTAATAAATTCCAAATTTTTATTTCTTTAAATATTAAATTTCCAAAATCCTATTAAATTAAAAAATTTAAATTATTGAAAATTACGGGTCGTTACACTTTCCCTCACTCAAAACATTTTATCCCCGAAAAGGAAAAAGAAGGGAAATGAAGGAGTTAATAAGTCAATATATTCTTATTCAAAATATTAAATTTATAAATAATTAATTTACATAATTAAATAGTTTAAATAAAATATATTAATTTACTAACAATTACATCCTTCAATATTCAAGTTAACGAAGTTTGAAAACAATCCACGAAAATTTCTAAATCCAAAATTCACGAAAAATTTCGACAGTGTCTCCTTTGTACGGAGAGGCTCGGAAGAAATAAAAATATCAATAATAACAATATATATATTTCAAAATAATATATCCCAACAACGGAAAAATAATTATAATATCGATATAAAACCGTAATCCAAGAACGTACCTATTTGTCGGGCAACCAATGCTTAAATTATGAAATCAAAAGCGGTAGTAATTGCTTCCATAACCTGTATTTCACTTATATAATCCAAAGAGGTTAATAATTATATAAATGTTAAATATTCAAGTTGTTTCAACTAATAACAAACAAGTCAATACAACATAACAACAATTACATGCAATCAAGAGCATAAAATCATCATCTGAAATCAACAAAATCAACTATCCATTCTTATTAAGAAAAAAATGGTTTTTTTTGGGTTTAGAGACTTTTAAATTGTATAGAATGACAAATAAACTATTAAGTATATCATACTCTCAATAGTCTTAGATAAAACTAAACAGATTATTCATACATCCAAACAATTAGAAGTATCCTTGCCCAAATGACCATAAACCAAAACAAACAACAAATTCCAACATTATTTAAGTTCTTTTTACATATTTCTTTTCATATCATTTATTGTTTGCCTATTTCATTCGTGCGATTATATTTTTCTTAAATTTACATCCATTTTTCCTTCAAAATTTCGATTTCTATTCATTCATATAGTACTCAATTCCATTTATTTACATTCATCTATTTACATATGTTACTTACATTCCTTACATATATGACTCATATATAAATTTTTAAATATATGTAAATAAATCCTTAAAATACTATATAGATTCTTTGTAAATAAATTCATATTCATTCATTTAGTGTTTATTTTCATTTACTTTCATTCACTACTTACAAAAATTCATTTTTTTTCATTTACTCATATAGTGAAAATTTTCTTTTCATTACTTTACATACATTACTTACATAAGTTATTGCCATTAAATTGTTTAAAATGAACTATGCTTTTATTATTTAAGCATCACATACGTTTTATTTTAGTTTAACTTACATTTATTGATTTATATACTGGGTTTCCATTAGATATTAATATTCATTGGTGCCTAAGTTCATACTTAAGTTTATTACTTTTTAATGTACATTAATTTCCTTATATAATGTCATTAAATATTAAATTTATTTTCCAAATCATTTCAACATTTTGAAGTTATAATCATTTAATTTAGTATAATATTCATTTTATTATTTACTTTAATTATAAATAGTTTCAATCATTAACTTAAGTTTATAATCATTTACTTACAATATTCACCTTTCTATTACATTCTATTTAGTACATTTTAAATTATAACTTAAGTTTGTAAGCATTATAATATCAAAATTCTTATTTATAAAAGAATTTCATTGAACACTTTCATTACTTTAAGCTTTACTTGTATAATATTCTATTACATTTTCTTATTAAACATTTCAACTTTAAATCTTTTGGTAAGTTATACATATATGTTTCTAAGAATGTAATCGAAAGTTACACAAGTTCAACTTATTGCATTTTAGTAAATAAATGTTCAATAGTTACATTTTTTATCTTTATATCCTTAAGTTTACAGGTTTTAAGTTTCAAATTACTTATATATTTCATTCATAACTTAGCATTTATTTTCCTATTTCCAATTTTAGAAGTTCCAATTATTAAATGATTAAAATTTTCATTCCATTATAATAATTGAAATCTCTAATTTATGGAAATTTAAGAACCAAATGTCGCGTTCCACTTCAAATAATTTAAGGTAATATATATAACCATATCTATATATACATCAAATGATATTTAAAATAAAATTTAAGGTTTATTTATCAAAAAAATGTGTAGTAAACTACTACATCGGCCTTTCCGCTTTGAAACTCAAAAATGGACATCGATGATGCGTGCAATCATCACCGAAATTATTTTCCAATGACAGAGAGGGGAGTACAGAACTTATTTCCTTTCAAAATTCTTTTAAACATTTCTTTCAAATCATATTGAAATATTTATATCAGAAAATACTTTCAAATAATATTAATATTATATTCCAAAATCATTCGAAAGGTGTTTTCAAAAATCTTGAAACTTAAGTTCTAAATTTTCCAATTTATATTTATTTTATTTGTAAATCTTTATTTTCAACCAATATTTACAAATTTCACTACCTAACAAACAAGTATATTACAACCAAATATCAAATTTACTATTTTATATACAAATATATATAATAGGAAAAATAATTTCATTCGCCTATATTTCAAACAATATTGTGTCCGTCCGCCCTATTAAGTTTTTAGAAATCCTTATCGATATCATAGCATCCTATGCACCAACCAGAATTTATAAGTACGAAATGGAACAAATTAACACAATATAAAAACCTTTTATAACACTAACAAATATGCTTTCTCATTTATGTACACTCAGCAACTCATTCTAGGGTATTACTACCCTATTTAATATGAGTCAGACCCCATAAAGCTACGGTTATCGCTAAACCTAAGCTCTGATACCAACTGTAAACACCCGCCTTTTTGGTTGTTTTAAGTAGACACACACGTCGACTTAAACCATACAAAAGGGTAGCTTGTTATTGGGGTAAATAAGAAAAGGCAGAGAAAGAAAAAAACAAAATGAAATCTTGCAGCGGAATGACAAAATTTAATAATCAAATAACAGTTCATGAAGCTGTTTACAAATAAATTTGATTATACTAATACAATACAGAATCAGAATTACAGACAACAAGATTAAATAAATAAATTCAACAAGAATAAATAATAATAGTACAAATCTTCGTCCTCTAGAAATAAAGTCTTCAAAATCTTGAAATGCTCAGGCTGACCCGAGCGAATTGAAAAGACATAACACTCAAGTCAGACTAAAAGATCTTATGTAAGTTAAATCAATGGTAAATATGAGTGCAACGGCGTCAGAGATGTTTACGGCGTTTGACATCTCCTATCCAGTGTCTAATATGAGCGCAGTAACTTAAGAGATGTTCGAGATTCACGTCTCCCAAGGATCCGTTAAACTATTTACTATATAGTACAATACGCTATTATAATATGTCTACAGTAAAGTGAAAGTATTAAAATAGCGTTAAGGCTTACACATATCCCACTTCACGCATTTTATATATTCCCATAGCCTATACAGTACCATAAGCTCCTCCGTAAACTAGAGGTTTACCCAGAGGGCACCCTGTAGGTATGGTACAAAACAAACTCGTAGAAGGCACGATGGGGCATGTGCCCCGACACACGAGGAAATGCTATGGCAGATACACCATTTGCATATCCGGACTGGTAGTAACGCATAGCCGCTACTACCGTCCATCTCGAAACACACTCCTAAATCAAAATCAAGGGTGGCCAACAAATCAAATCACAAAGTCAGAATATAATATCGTAGAAGTGTGCCCAATAGGAGGAATGACCTCACTTGGCCTGGCGTGGCTTCTGATTTCAGCCGCATCAAGCTGACTCACGGCAGTCAGGGTCACGCAAATACCTCAAATAGGAACTGTTCACTAAACTATCCTACTTCATTTTTGGAATCTCCACCACGTACACAGTTGTTAAAGTGGTTTTCGATATTGGCAGAGAATATGATAATATATGATCCAGTCTCTTTAACAACCAAACGCTTATTTCACACCAGATGTTCCTTTACATTTCGAAAGTCAATTCACAATTTATATCCAAAATATCATATTCTCAAACCATTTTACTTTCCCATCGTATTTACTTTCAAATAATATTCACTTTCAAATCACATCATCTCTAAAATCACAATTCTTTCAAAAATCATATTTCCAAATTAGGTTAAACCCTCATTTCAAAATCATCATATTCAATCAATTATGTTAATTAAGTTCCATTTAAATTATAACATCATTTAGCCGTATTCGGTTTTAGATCGGTGAATTTGAATATAAAAGCCTCCCTTTTACTTAGTCTGAAAATTTAGATAATAGTTTAAATAGTCATAAATAGTTAAAATACTCTAGAATAGTTTAATATGGATTAAAAAAAAATTCTTGATTTAATATATTTAAATAGATTTAAAATAGATTAAACAATTTTCAAATAGATTAATTAGATTTAAAATAAGTTAAATGGGTTAATTAGTTTTAAAATAAATTAATTGGTTTAAAATAGGTTAAAATGATTTAATTGAGTTAATATAAGTTAAAGTAGTTCATAATTTGAAAACCTTAATGATTAGAAATTTTAAAATAATATATTTTTAAACAGTTTATAATAAAACATGAATTTGGAATTAATATCAATTTAAACTTTTTATTTTATTTTAACAGATTTGAACCATTTCAATTTCCAAATCAATAAACCCAATTTCAAATCTTTCAATTCGAATTTTAAATAAAGTATTAAATTCTATATCGACTTCAATCCATGTTAGAAATATCAATTTAAATGCTTTTTGCAATTTCAATAAATTTTAGAATTATGTTTCGAACAACCGAATAACTCAATTCTAACAAATTTCACTTATATCTCAAATTCGACTTTACAATTTTTGTTTAATTTCTCAAGTAATTCCTTTGAACCAATTCACATTTCAACATAAAACTTGATTTTTCAATAATAATTCAATTTATATAAATGAAATTTTATAGCAAAAATATCATTTAACTAAATTCAAAAATTCAGGATTTTAAAATCACTTAATTTAACAAGTCCGGTGTTCGTATATAATTCTCTACCCTAGGGTCAAGTGACATGGATATTTATCATTTCAATCCGTAATTTAAAATTTTATGGTTATATATCATTTCAAACCACAATCCCGAATTAATATAAACTCCATAAAATCGTTCGAGTCTATTATTTCAAACTATAACGATTTTTCCCTAATCTACAGATCGTTCGGGTATATATCTTTTCAACCATAGGGAATTTGCAGTTATAAAAATACAAAGTGCAACATCTAATCATCCAATATCAAAAATCAATCAATAAACGTCAATAGATAACTGATAATCAATACAGGTACTAAATTGACAATTAAAAATTCAGTATTAAATTTGACGATAATTAAATACAATAAAAGTCAAATTTAAATTAGAATGACAAATTAACATACAAAATAGCAATCATTGAATTTCTAATCACTTCATAAAATTTATTTAACTAACATAAGAAATTTTCGAATTTGTGAGTGGGTTAAAACACTCGCCTTTAGATTTGAATCGATTAAAAATCCAATTTAGGGCCCATATTCAAATAGTCTCACAATCTTACCAAACCAGCGTCAAAATGTCTGGAATTTCAATACGATCCTAATGGAGAAATCCATGCTTGAATCAGACCTCGTATGTGAAAGATATTAGCGTTAGAACGTTTGAACAATTTAATTTAAAATAAAAAAAAGGATTACCCCAAGACCTTACCACGTTGACAGCATCCTTTTCTCACGTGAGAAAACCTAGCCCTCAAGACCTCGTATGCACCTGAACCTATTCGAGTCCGCCGGCTTAAGATCTCCAATCATCGCCGATATGCTAGCCAAGACCCAGTTAAGGCACCACCAGAACGTCCACCACTGCTGGCCGCCCCTTCGCCCTCGAAACCACGTACTCCGCCGTCTCCAATTGATAAGTTCTGCCGCGAGCTATGGAGCCATTTTTTGGCGAACCAAGGCTGTGATATGACGAACTATTACAACTACAGGGCCTGCTCTCCATGCTCTATGCAATGGTGCTTTGCGATCATCGATTGGACGACGAACCACCATTGGATAATCAAAAATCCAATATGGACGACCGAGGTTCAACCTTGATTTTGGACAAACGATGATTCAATTCGAGAAACGAATTACACCATTGAATTACGCCCGTCGAGAGCTTCGAATTTATATATAATTTGATAGGGTTTGGAGGGATTTGATTTTGGAATTGAATTTAAAATTGAAATTGTCATTTGGGAGTTAGGGTTTTGTATGTCTGCCATTGGAAAGAGAAGATGAGAGAAATGTACATATAGACAAAAGAAAAATAAAAAGGTTGCTAGGGTTTATAATGGGCAATATATGGGTAGATCATAAATAGAAAAGGATGGGCCAGATTGATTTAGAAGTTGAACGATAAACGACCCGAAAAGCCCGTTCTGTCTTCGGAACGAAAATGGGTCATTCCATATATCAAAATAGATGTTTTCAATATTTTTAAACTCAATGGATCAGATTTCAAGTCCTAATTCCATCATATGAAGAAGTTATGATAAATCTGCTTATTTCAAATTGATTTCAATTGATTTCAATTAAATTGATTTCTAGGCGTTTCGAGTCCGTACGATCTAACGGTAAGACTGATCGCTACGAAACTTGAAATCTTACAATAATTCACTATTACGGATCCAATGAAACTGTTTCGTAAAAATCCGAGTCAGCAGCCAAAATGGCTATTTTCACGTTAATTAAATAAATTAATATTTAATTAATTAATTCACTTTTTAATTCAATATTTATTAACCAACAAATTTCATCATTTTTAATTACTTAGACATTTATAATGATCCAAAGCAACTTACACATCAATTCAGTGTTTTAAATTTTTTACAAATTACAGTGTTCAATTTCAACTGTAATTAAGTCCAATTAATTATAATTTAATTTCAATAAATTGTTTAAAATTTGATTTCAGACTTTATACTCAATCAATTATTATTCAAATAACTTAGTTAATATTTTTTGATGCATTATTTCATTAATATGCTCCAAATTCCATCTTTTATTTGTATTAACAACTATATTTCCTTTTTATTGAATTTTTATCAATACATATATTAATTTAAAATTTTAGAACCCAATTGATTAATTCGTCTTGATTTAAATCTTTTATTAATCTATTATTTCCTTACGATTATAGTTTACATATATATTTTTTATTATACTTACAGATTGCAGTTATTGTCTTAACTTACATTAATGTAACATTCAATTTCATTTGATTATAATTAATTCCCGATTTAATTTAATAGACTAAATAAATAGGTAATAAATAACAACTTGTCACCATTTGTACATTTAATAGCATTTTCATGTTTATTATTACAAACAAATATCATAGTTACATATATAATATTGACTTTATTTAATTACCATTAACTACGTATTATTTCATTAATTAATTTCATATTTACATTTGTTTTCCTATATTCACTTTATAACCAAGTATACCTTTTACATTATTTCAAATGATTGGAATTCCATTCAATTTGTTAATGATTAACCTTAATTAATTTTTTACATTTCATTTTGATTATTATTTCATTAATAAATTCCAAATTTTTATTTATTTCAATATTAAATTACCAAAATTCTATTAATAAAAATTTAAATTATCGAACATTATGGGTCGTTACCGTTGCGGCATGAGGCTTGCATAGGTATAGGCCGAAAGGTTTCTATATTTGCATAGGCTTGCATGGGCTTATGGAAGGAAACTAATAGAAAGGGAGTGGTGAGATTTGCGTGGTGAACGGAGGAAGGATTATTCGAGGAGTAACAATAGTATCGGGCTTCAAAAACAAATATACGAAGCTTTCTATATTTATATTTTATTATAAATAACATTTTTTATAAAAAGAACGAATAGGTAGAGAGAAGAAATGGAAGGGAACATGGAATGCAAATGGAGTGTATATAAATCAAACAATAGGAATAACAAAAGCCACACATTGAATTTCAGAAAATAATAGTAGCTAATGGCTATTGGTTTAACCAGACAAACGAAAGAACACAAAACAGGCTAAAACCCGATACAGCTAACAGTTTCACGATTTTCGCCACGTACTAAACATTGAAACACATGAATGAATATACCATGGATATCAGGAAGACAAGATGAACAAAATGGTACATAGATATCAGCGATATGTCTATCCTATCAAAAGTCCATATTTCGCTACTAAACTGTTGCCAATTTATCGAAAATAAGATAAACGGGGCTACAGAATTTCAAATTTTGCGACACAAAATGTGTCGTCTCACTCAGAAATTTATTTACATTTTTATTATATAATAATATTTAGATTTCAAAAATATTTTATTTTCATCAAATTAACTGATTTTAAATTGAAATTGAAAATTACAAAACAGAACTAAACTTTTCTATTTTCCAATGAAAATCCGTCATTTGCTACGTTTAAGTAGATGTATTACAAATATCAAATTTTCATTGCAAAATTTTATTGTTTTATATTCATAAAAAATTTAGCTAATTACGTTACTAAAATCGTTAAAATTTACTGGTCGTTACACTCTCCCCCACTCAAAACTTTTCATCCCCTTAAAAAGAACGAGATAGGAGGATAGAAATAGCTAAAAAGATAAGACAGATTGAAATACAAAATACAACAATTAATTCAAAACCACATAAATTTCATTAGTTTTTAAATTCATTTATATTCAACTAATTTGGTTTCAATCCATTTTATTTAATCAGTAAATATTTATCGTATTCACATTTGGTTGATTTCAGTTCAATGTATTTTCATCCAATTGATTTGATTTCAATTTATTTAAATTTGTTACAAAATTTTATTTCAAAAAAAAATTTACTTTACTTAACTCATTTATTTAATTCTTTAGACTTCACTTAATGTATTCCGCTTATAATCAATTTCAACAATTCTTAAGTTCATATTTATTTCTTAAGTAGCATTCTCTATTATTATTCAATTTATTTCACTTAACATATTTTGTAACATAGATTAAGGATGTAAACATTCATTAAAGTAATCAAATTTTATTTATAAATTCCCTTAACAAAGTTCATTCTGACTTCTTATTACCTACATTTATAATAAATATTATTCAACCACGTGCTCATATTACATTTTTAGCTTTTTAAATATTCCAGGTAAGCTATATGTATTTTTTGGAATATAATTGAGTATTATACAAATAAATTTCTTAGTTCTGTTGTTTCAAGTTGTTTTAAATTCCATTTTCATTTCAAACACTTCAAATATTCCAAATTTTTTGATTCATTTCAATAATTGAAAACCATTGCTTAACCTAAAACTTAAGAATTTGTTTTTCAATCTACCTTCAACCATTTGAAATATATATATATATATATATATTGTATATCAAATCAAACTCAATAAATTCAAATCAAAACCATTTTCCAAAACAAAATGTAGCAAGGCTATTAACTGGTCTCTTCACTTTGAGACTCGAGAATAAATGTCGGTGAAGCTGCAGTCATCACCGAAATTATTTTCCAGTGGTAAAAGAGGAGAGTACCGACTTACTTCTTTTAAAATTATTTGGAAATAATTTCCATTCAAAAATACTTTGAAACAATATATATCCTTCTAACTTTGAAAACCAAATTTTGAAAATTACAAGAAATCCCATCCTCAAATCTTTAATTTAAATCCATCCCAATTTCAAATCAATTTATAAACCATGTTTTATAATTTCATTTCTTTATATCATGCAACAATATTTAATGATTTACAAAACAATAGATGATAATTTAGTATTATCATTTCTAACAACCAATTCATTAACCACTTCATTTCAGAAAATTATACTTTTATATATAACATATAGTCATATATAAAATTATTTCATTTACCAATTTTGGAAACAATATTGTGTTAGTTTTTCCCATTGAAGTGTTTTGGAATCCTATCGATAGTGTTGGCCAAACAAATCAATGGAAACCCCAAATCAACTTAAAAACTCAAACAACACAATATAACATTTATCTCAATTACAAATACGTTATCTCTTAGGATGATTCAAGAATGGATTTAGAACAAGGATAGAGATTCAAATTTAGAGGGACCATAATCAAGCGAACTCAAAAAAATAGGGTTGAAAGGAAGATAAGATAATTAATTCCAAAAGAAGGAAAATGGATGGACTAATATTAATCGCGGCGGCCTTAATCGGGTCAACCGAGAATTATAAAAGAAGAAAATATCATAAATGAAAACTAGGACAAACTAGTTGAGAACATTGCGGAATACACGATTCATGAAATCAATGAAGAATGTAGGAGCATTGGTTAATCCAAAGGCATGACTAACTGTTCAAAGAAACCATTCGTCCGGGAGGAAGGACAACAGATCGAGCTCCTGGAATAAGTTCGATGCGGAATTCAATTTTCCGACCGAGGAAGGAGAGAAGAGAAATGACTTCACTAAACATTAGGATAATCCTTGACTAGCAGGTGGAGTCAAGATTACTAGGCTAAGAAGATAAAACTGCCTACAATATCCAAAGGCATTTGACATTTGATCACAAGAGAATTACCGGGTCGTTTACTAGAGAAACGATACGGGCTCTGTAAGAAATAACAGCATCAAACCGAGGACAAAGCAATCTCTAGTGAATCAACACCTGTTGAAAATGAGTTTCGCCTGTTTACAAACCAAACTAAGGTTGGCGGGACCGCTGATGGGATTAGTCACACATAAGAATGAAGTTGACGGTTGATATGAAAAGATGGGCTCAAATTTATTGCAAAGATCAACAGAGGTAGAGCTATCGAATGCTCCAGTATCAAGAAGAATACGAATAGGAAAGGATAAGAATGGGAAAAGGAAATTTTAAAAATTCAAAGAAAATCCAAATCAAAAAGGAAGAAATTCAAGCTCAAACGAAGGAAATATGTAATTAATTTTTACTCCATATGCTAGGTTTTGCCTAACCAGAGCTCTGATACCAACTTTAATGACCTGCCATTTAGAACCATTCAAGTCGACAATCATTCACTCATGTCAGACTTGAATTGCTCAAAATAATAGATTGTTAATTTATATTTAGAAAACTTAGCATATATAGCAAATAAATCGATCATAGAGTCATAGACACAGAGTAATATAACAATAAGCAGCGGAATAAATAAATAGTAGTCCAAGAGGCTACTGTATACAAATAGAGTCAAAACAAAATGCAACAGATATCCCAAATACAAAGGGATCTCTAATATATAAATAACCGACTAGTCTGAACATAACAACTAGGAATAACTCAAAGGTTGAATGCACAAAGATAGATCTTCAAGCAAAACTCCAAGTTCCAAAGGTGAGCCTCAAATGCTGTGACACTCAGTCTGACCCGACCATAAAGCAAAACACAAAATACTCGAGTTAGAAGTAACATTCTTATACCAGTAAATCAACTCAAATGAAATGTCAACTGAAATACAAATAACTTAAAAGGTTTTTCGAGATTCCAACCCTTTAAGGATCCGTTAAACTATCTATATATATAATACAATACGCTATATAGATAAAGTCTATAGTAAAGTAAACTATTAAAATAGCTTTAAGGCATTACCCATATCCCCTAAACACATTTTATATATTCCCGTAGTCTATATAGTACCATAGTTCCTCCATAAACTAAAGGGCTATCAACGGGCACTCCATAGGTACGGTACAAACCAAACTCGTAGAGGGCACAATAAGGCAAGTGACAAGGCATGCGAGGCAATGCTCAGGGTGGAATTCTACCGTTTTGCGGATCCGGACTATTGGTAACGCATAGCAGCTACTACCGCCCTCTTGAGATTCAAATCACAAAGTAATAGAATGGTATCGAAGAAATGTGCCCAACCGAAGGAGCGACCTCACTTAGCCCGGCGTGACTCCTATTTTAGTCACATCAAGCTGACTCGGGGGACTCAGGGCTGCGTAAATACCCCATGTAGAATCATCGCCAAACTATCCTACTTCGTTCTGGAATCTCCATCACGCACATAGTTGTTAAAGTGGTTTTCAATATTGGCAAAGAGTGTGACAATATCTGATCCCGGTCTCTTTAACAATTAAATGCTTATTTCACACCGTGGTCGTTTTATTTTAAAATAGTTCATAATTCATATCTTAATATCATATTCATTTCAAAATCATATCATTTTCGAAATTATATTCACTTTCAAAATCATATCACTTTAAATTATAATTCACTTTTAAAACCATAACCACAAAGAGGTTGAACCATCATATCAAAGTATTTGCATTTAAATCCATTCAATCTAAATCATAACAGTTCCAACTTAAACAGTTTAAACATTAAAAATAGTTTATACATATAATTTGAAATAGTTATAAATTTAAAAATAGTTTATATAGTCAAAAATAGGTTATAGATTAAAATAGTTTATATATATTAAAAAGAATTTATATCGAAAATAGTTTCAAATTAAAATTTTTTCTTCTAATTTCACAAGTCAATTCAAATCAACTTTAGTTCAGTTTATATCAATCTCAGTTCGACAATTTCTAATTCTCATTATAACCATTTTAAATTTATATCTATCTCAAATCTTGGTTTGAATTACAAATTCATACCACTTCCAATTCAATATACTTCAATATTCAAACAATCTATAATAACTCAATTTAATATATTTCATTTATATTCAAAAATTCAACTTTAATCCTATTCAAAATTTCAGAATATTCACATAATCATCTTTCATGACATTAAAATAAAATCTCTTATTAAAATTTAAAATTTAATATTTAATATTCGGTTTAGTTTTATTTAAAGTTGAAGATACTTATTTAATCACTTTTGTCAAATCATGTTATAAATCACACCTTTTGTGATGCCCTACCCCGAGACCCACATTAACAAAGAGTATTGCAGGGTAATACTGTCTGCTAATGCAGAGAATAGGACTGAATAGGAGCGACCATCTATAGCCTTTTTATAAATATCTATTGAATACGTTGACAATGCCATATTTTTTTGTGGATCGACATATCCAATAAATAATGAATAGAAAGCCATAGGTGGCTATAGGATTTATCAGAATAAAATACAACAACTCAAATGAAAAACACATCACGGAACAACAGATAATACCGTATATACACACATATACAAATACATCACATAGTATACAAAATGATACATCATATATGTGGTATGACGACCACAATACAAACACGAGTCAAAAGAATATGCACTACCAAACCAAAAAGGACTACACAAAAAGCTAGAACAAAAGGATCTAGAAGAATAGTCCATGCAGATGCAGAATATGCTAAGCCCAAATGTACCTAACCTGAAACACCTCGATCTGAATCGAGTATAAAATACACGGGTCAGTCTAACCTAATAAATCAGTTAACAAGGATAAGTGATAAATGAGCATAAGGATAATGTGATAATATTCTCGAGTGAGAAGTGACAACTAAAGTGTATGATTACATCAAGTGATAATATGGTAGCACTACACAAACAAATAATCTCAAAAGAGATAAAATAACCCATAAAACGCTAAAAGTAGCGTGCTTCATATCATCGGCATTCATAAAACATCAAATATGGTTTAGGGGAAAACCTAAACCCGCCATCTTGGCAAACCCAAAACATGCATAAAAAGATCCCATCTCAAACACGCCATAAGGCAAATATATCTCCAAAGAGGAGAATTTTTTTTCAAGTAAATGCCAAAACGCAAATCTCATAAAACGCTAGTGTAGGAAATTCAAATCTCAAAATAGAACTTTCAAGAGTTCAAATTCCTAAAAGGTAATTGCCACAAGTATATATCGAATGGTTTAAAGAACCAACTCCAGAAAAGGACGATACACTAGGGAAAATAGTCAAAGAAACCAACACAAAACTGTTTGCACGTGCATGTGGTCGAAGCCTTACTAAGTACTGTTATCTCAAATTGGTGCCTCGCCCGAAGGCAAAATATCATAATGACAAATAGCCGCAATGGAAAATACGTCGCAATAGCAAATGTATGGAAGACAAATACGCCGCAATGGCAAACGCCACAATGGCAATGACCCGAAGATCCAGTACTGGCATGCCGCAATGGCAAATGTGTTACGAACTCTTGAATAAGAACGCGAACAATGTTAACGTGCGTCCAACACCACACGTTCGCACTAAACGGTTTACTAACCGCTAGTAAATTTCACACTCAAAGTAGTAAAAAGTTTACCACATCTCATCGGTAAACTCCACCGGAAGGTCAAAACGATCAAACTGACAAGTCAGGATTTAATCGATAAGATAAACGCACATGTCCTATATCATGTATTTTACCAAACTGTTTAATTCTTTTTCTCATTCACTCGAATAGTGCAAAAGCATGTATTTTATAGAAAATAATTTACCTTGAAAATAAGCTTTGAAAAACCGATTTCGGAAACCATTTGGAAACCATATTAGAAAATTTTCCTTATTATAAAGGATAAATAGGTTTTATTCCAGAAAATACTTTAAAATATTATATGATAATTGTTTTTAAATCCCCTTAATTATAAAAATCATTTCAAAAATATTTGGAGAAAACCGTGCTCGAAAACGACCAAAAACAAAAAACATTCCACTCAAATCGAAATTCTAATTCAAAATAAATTCAAATAATTCATAATTTGAATTTTTCATCAAAACTGGGCTAACCAATCGACATGTATCACATCCCTCAAAATACTTTGGAAATATCACAAAAACTGAGTAAAAGTAAAAAATCGAACGGAAAATGAACATAAAAACACTTGGGCAAAATAATATCCAAGTCCGAAATCTTCTCTGGGTTCAACTTTCGGACATAGGACATACGAGCGAACGACCTTTGATTGAATTAAAAATTAGTGTCATAAAGAAGAAAACTTCATCTTTCAAACAAAAAAAGAATCAATGAATTCCAATAGAAAACGAAAAAGTTACGCTGTCTCAAACATGGACTCAGACCATGTTTGTAACAGTTCAACAAGATGTACCCAGGCCTAAAAATTCATTATGGATTCAACTTCCAGGCATAAAATAGAGTAACAAACAGCATCTGATTGAGCTCAAAATTAGTATGCATATAGTAGAAGATTTTTTCTTTCAAAAAAAATCATGCAATTTGGGTAAAGTACGAGGAAGTTATGATGTCAAAAAGTTGAACCCAGGCAATGTTTTCATTGTAAAAATCTGGAAAAAAACATGCTTCGAGTCAAAGTTCGGCAGCATATTTCTATAAGCTCTATAGGTCGACATCACTTGAAATTTTGTATGCTTATAGCACAAAACTTTATCTTTCAAACAAAATAAGAATCATGCAATTTCAGTAAGAGATGAAAGAGTTATGCTATCTTAAACATGAACTCAGACCATGTTTGCAGAAACCAGGAAACACAATTTCTACATGCAGAAAAACAATTTTTTTTTTATTTTGCAGCAACGGTTTGAACACCCAAATAAAAAAAAATTCGATCGAATTTTGCAGAAAAAGTTCAACATATAAACTTAACTCAGAAAAAGATCTGGCAGCATTTCGTTGCCGAAGATGAAAGTAATGGACAACCAAAGTTGGCACTTGAGGCCAGAAATGAAAACAAGAACAGCAGTGAACAAAAACTTGTACAACCAACAAATTTAGCTAGTGATTCAATATTTTTGGCCAGTAGATATGAGATTTTAGTCTCACCTTGCTGATTTGTTGGAAAAGCTTGGATTTTTCTGCAAAGTTGAAGCCTTGGCCTGAGAAATAGCCTCTAAGAACCTATACAAGAGAAGAACAATGCATTCAAAAGAAAATTCATTGTAAATAAGAAATCATTTCATAATGTACAGTAAGTTTTCTCACTTCCTTAATCAGGATGTGAACACTAATGGGCTTGGACCCACAAATTAATAGAAAATAACATGGCTTATGTTAATTAATCAACACTTGTATTAAAAAGGCTTCATATTTAAACTAATTTACAAAATCAAAATGCATTTTCATCATATTTTCACATAAGAAAAATATGTAAATTTGCACACTAATAAAATAATTTTTTTTACACTATATAAAAAGATAAATTTATATTTTAAAACATTTTTATTACTAAAATCTTCAAGTTAAGTAAAATGCCCTATTTATACAAATAGATGAATAAAACATTATTTTTAGCTTCTAAAATTCAACAACTATACTTTTATCACTTAGAAAAATATTTTAAACCATTTCAAATTTAATTTGTAGCCAAAACATATTTTTAAACCAATTTCCACCTTTTTATTTAAATAAACAACCTTTAAAAATAAAATACTTCTCTTAAAAATTATTAAAAGAAGCAAAAAGGCAATTATGATTATAATTAATGCATTTTCTCTAATATAAAAGTCATTTTCTATTTTTAAAGCCCATATTCCATTTATTATCACTCCAACAAAATAAAATAAAGCTTGGAATTTCAATTCCTCATTTTAAATTTCAAAATTCATTGTTTATTACAAATAAACAATTTAATTTCTCTAATTTTATTTTAATTCACAATATTAAATCACAACTACCATTATGATTTAATATTTATAGATAATCTTCAAAACCAGGGTTGTTACAAACTGCCCCTTAACAAAATTGTGTCCACGCAATTTCTAGAGAAGATTTTGTATTTAACTTATTAATTTCATCAATCAAAAGAAAAGAAATAAGCTTGAGATAAAAAGATTCTCACCATCGCTATGCGAAGAAAGAAAACCAGGGTAGGTATGCTCGATAAACTCTTTGCTTTCCCAAGTGCGGTCATTGGGATTAGCGGACCATTGTACTTTAACGAGTGGCACGTTCTTGTTTCGAAGGTGTTTCACCTCCGAAGTAAGTACGCGAGTATGCTGCTGCACAACAGATAGGTCTGGTGAGATCTCAAGCTCTTGCAAATCAGGAGAATCGATAACAGAATCCGACTCTCGAAGACACTTCCGAAGCTGAGAGACGTGAAACCCGTAATGAATGCCAGATAGATGAGCTAGAAGTGAAACTCTATAATCCACAGGGCCAATACGCTCAGTAATAGGAAATTGTAGTGAAGCGCATAACCCCTTTTAGAGGAGAAACACGAATAAAGAAGAGATCGCCAACTGAGAACTCGAGAAGCTTCCTACGGTTGTCCGCGTAGGATTTCTAGCGGCTCTGTGCCTCTTTCATTCTTTGACGAATAAGATCAATCTAGAAGAATCACGAACAGAATCTGAGCCAAGAATAAGCTTCTCACAAGATTCCAACCAATAAGAAGGTGATCAACATGGCCTTCCGTATAAGGCTTCGAAAGGAGCCATACCGATACTGAACTGAAAACTATTGTTGTAGGAGAATTCCACAAGAAATAGTGATCCTCCCAACTACCACCGAAATCTAGAATGCAAGCACGGAGAAGATCCTCGAGAATATGATTCACCCGTTCAGCCTATCCATCAAACTACAAATGATATGTTGTGCTGAAATTAAGCTTTGTTCCCAAAGCTTGCTGAAGACTCTACCAAAAATGACTCGTGAATAGCGGGTCACGGTCATAAACAATCAAAGTAGGAACACCGTGAAGTCTCAGGATTTCCTTGATATATAACTTGGCCAAATGAGAAGCAATCCTATTAGACTTAACAGGAATGAACTGAGCTGATTAGATGAGGTGATCAACAATAACCCAAATGCTAGAATGGACCGATCTCGAACGAGGTAGGCCGTCAATGAAATCCGTCAAAATTTGATCCCATTTCCACAATAGGATCTCTAGAGGCTGAAGGAGACTAGAAGGGCGATGATGTTCAGCTTTAATACGTTGACATGTCATGCAATTACTCACATAATTCGCCACATCGCGCTTCATGCCTTCCTAATAATAAAGGCGATGCATATCAGCATACATCTTACTACTGCCAGGATGAATGGTATACTTAGAACGATGACAGTCATCGAGAATGTCATGCCTAAGTGCAGAGCCAAAAGGCACAACTAGACGGTTCTTCTTGCACGGACACCCATGTGAATCAATGCTAAAATCCTCCAACTCCTTGTCACAGGACTCAGACTCAAAAAGTTGGATAAGGTTCACAAGATCGGGATCACGCCACTGAGCATCGGCAATATGATCCAATAAGTTGGGTTGAGCTTCCAAACTGAATAATATAATAAGAGAATCAGAAGGTGGAGCTCGATCACGAATATCACAAAGGGATAAGGTCTCTAGAACATCGCACTCGGCAAGCATCATAGAAACAATAATCGAATATTTATGACTAAGCACATCAGCAACACGATTACCTTTACCAGGGGTGTACTGGATATCGAAGTCATAAGAGGCAAGGAATTCGAGCCAACAATGTTGCCTCATATTGAGCTCCTTCTGTGAGAACATATACTTCAAGGACTTGTGATCAGTATATAGAATAAAGTGTTCGCCTAATAGATAATGGTGCCAAACCTTCAAGGCGAAGACAATGGCGGCTACTCGAGGTCATGAGTGGCATAGCATACTTCATTCGGTCGTAGTTGCCTAGAAGCATAAGCAACTACCCGATCCTTCTGCATAAGCACAACACCGAGACCACATCTATTAGCATCAGTGTATACGACAAGATCTTGATTTCCTTAGAGAACCACTAGAATAGAGCATTAGTGACTCCTTCAACTGCTGAAAAGAATATTCACACTTGTCGGATCCAATAAATCGAATGCCTTTTCGAGTAAGACTAGTGGGAGGAAGCACAATACGAGATAAATCCTTAATGAACCGGCGGTAATAACCCGCCAATGCAAGGAAGCTACGAATTTCATGAACATTCTTAGGCCTCTTCCAATTCTGGATGGATCCTATCTTTGAAGGATCTACCGAAATGCCTTCGGAAGAAAAAACGTAGCCTAAGAACTTAACCTTATTCTCCCAGAAATGGCATTTGGAGAATTTGGCTTTAAGCTGATGGTGACGAAGAGTACTCAAGACAATTCTCAAGTGATTAGCATGCTCGGCTTCAGACTTTGAATATAAAAGGATTGCATCGATAAACACAAGGACGAACTTATCGAGATATCGTTGGAATATTCGATTCATAAGATCAACAAAGAAAGCAGGAGCCTTCATCATACCGAATGGCACAACGAGCCACTCGCAAGATCCATATCGAGTGCAGAAAGCTGTAAGAGGAATATTATCTTCTGCAACTCGGAGCTGATGAAAACCAGTGGCAAGGTTGAGCCGAGAGAAGATCTTAGCGTCACTCAATTGATTGAACATATCATCGATCTTAGGTAATGGATACCTATTCCTGATAGTCAACTTGTTAAGCTTGCGATAGTCGATGCAAAGCCTATGAGTTTCATTGGACTTCTTTATGAAGACGACTGTGGTACCCCACGATAAAGAACTAGACTGAATCAACTGCTTGGACTCAAGATCTAAAAGCTTTAAGTTCCTCGTTTTCCTTCGTAGATATCCTCGTAGGAAGATGAACAACTGGCTGCGCGCCTAGAATGAGATCAATGTGAAACTCAATCACCCGCTTGGGTGGCAAACCCAAAACAAGCTCAAGTACATCGGAGAAGCCACAAACAATAGGAATACGAGATATATCATCATCATCTCGTGAGTCTAGAGAATATAAAGCCAGTTCGAAATTATCCGCATTCCGAAGAACAAGTGATAGCTGAGTAGACGAATCTGGATATCGAAGATATAAAATTCTCTCAGAATAATAATCCTGGCATCGTATTGCACTAGCCAGTTTATACCCAAAATCATATCAAATCCGAAATAAGAAATAACATGCAGATTCGCACGAAAAGAAAAGCCATATAAAACAATCTCAACATCATTATAAAGCATGCTAGGGGTTGCGGATCCCTCGATAGGACTCGCAATCCTCAATGAAGTAACCATACAAGAAATGTCCAAATACAAATCATCAATTAGCTTCTTCGATAAGAATGAATGCGACGCACCCGTATCAAAGAGGACTCGAATAGAACAATCACGAAACAACAATGAACCTTCAAGAATAGAAGGAGAAGTACCTCTGTGCTAGAAAGAACCTCTAGAAGCATCCGCTACATTCATCTTGCCAGATTTAGAATTGTTCAAAACAATAGGATAGCTGGAAATACGATGGCCTTCCTTATTTCAATAGCTGCAGAAGAGAGGCTTAGGACAATCTCGAATCATATGGTCAGGAGAACCACAACTGAAACACCCATTCCGAGTAGGAGGTGCTCCACTAGGCTTGGAAGTAGAACTAGATCCATCGGGCTTCTTCTTCTTGGAAGGGAACAACTTTGGCTTATGAAATGAGAACTTCTTCTTATTGAGGTTCTTGCGAACCTCAACCTCATCACCACTCTTGCACTCCTTCTTGACGACCTCGAGATGAAGCTCCGAGTCAACCAACTCCTTGAAAGAAAGCTTGAGATGGAGCATCAAAGACTTCTTCAAATACTTCTTAAGACCAGAGACAAACTTCAGATTCTTCTTATAAGAGGTGCTAATGTATTCAAAACCATACTTAGGTAAGGCCTCGAATGATGAAACATAATCAAAGATGGATGATTTCCCTTGCTTCAACTCGAGGAAGCGACGGGCTGATAAAGCTTTCTTAGATTCAGGAACGAATTTGAGCTCGAATCTTTCTCGAAACTGAGTCTAAGAAAGAATAGACACATTGAGCTCGGCTATGAGAAGCTCGTACCAAATAAGGGCATGCTCTTGCAATAAGCTAGATGCTACAAGAACTCTATCATGATCGGAAAGATCCATGTGAGAGAAGATGCACTCGCATGTACGAATCCAAACTTGGACCTCAAGAGCGGACTCAGAGCCTTTGAAGGTTTTCCTCTGAGATGAGAGAAATCACCTCACAAGTGTGCAAAGATAGACTTGCATGGTGGAGATGCTTGAGTAGGAGCTAGAGGCTGAATGCTCCTAAATAACTCCATAAACTGATCGCAAACATATAAATGTCGTTCGGATGCGAGCCGTTGGATTGTCCAGCATCCAAGCGTCATCCTCTGCCTCTTCCAGCCATTAGGTGAAAGTTAAGATAAGATAAAGATTATTCACATGGTAGATATAATTAATTCAAATATGGAATACTACGGAATCAAAATGCTTTCCTAGACGTATTCCCAAAATTCTATCTACCCCAAAAGACACGAAAAGAACTAAGGCACGATGATTCAGGGATTCGTAACACTTTTATTACACTTTGATGTACCGTAATATGTGTTTCGACTCTGTTTTTATCCTATTCTGTTCTAAACTCAGTTATGATACCATGCTGTGACGCCCCACCCTGAGACCCGCATTAACAAAGAGTATTACTAGGTAATACTGTCTGCTATTGCAGAAAATAGGGCTAGATAGGAGCGTCCATCTATAGCATTGTCTTAAATATCTATTGAATGCGTCGACAATACCATTTTTATGGATCGACATATCCAATAAATACTTAATACAAAGCCATAGGTAGCTATAGGATTTATCAGAACAAAATACAACAACTCAAATGAAAAACACATCACAGAACATCAAATAATCCAATATATACACACATGTATAGATACATAACACAGTACACAAAATGATACATCACATATGCGGTATGGCGACCACAATACAAACACGTGTCAAAAGAATATACTATTATATTAGCAAACCAAAAAGGACTACACAAAAAGCTATAACAAAAAGTGCCAGCAGAATAGTCCATGCAGAAGCAGAATAGGCTAAGTCCAAACGTACCTAACCTGAAACACTTCGGTCTGACCCGAGTATAAAATACACAAGTCAGTCTAGCTAAATAAATCAGTTAATAAGGATTAGCGATAATATGAGCATAAGGATAATGTGATAATATTCTCGAGTGAGAAGGGATAACTAAAGTGTATGATTACGCCAAGTGATAATATGGTATCACTACACAAAAATATAATCTCAAAAGAGATAAAATAACCCATAAAACGCTAAAAGGAGGGAGCCTCGTATCATTGGCATTCATAAAACAACAAATATGGTTTAGGGGAACACCTAAACCCACCATCTTGGCAAACCCAAAACATGCATAAAGAGATCCCATCTCAAACACTCCATAAGGAAAATATATCTCCAAAGAGGAGAAAAAATATCAAGTAAATGCCAAAAGGAAAATCTCATAAAACGCCAGTGTAGGCAATTCAAATCTCAAAATAGAACTTCCAAGAGTTCAAATTCCCAAAAAGTAATCGCCAAAAGTATCTATCGAATGGTTTAAAGGATCACCTCTGGAAAGGGCGATACAGTAGGGAAAATAGTTAAAGAAATCATCTTAAAAGTGTTTGCACGTGCATGTGGCCGAAGCCTTGCCAAGTACTGTTATTTGAAATAAATACCTCGCCCGTAGGCAAAACGTCACAATGACATATACGCCGTAATGGCAAATATGCCGCAATGGCAAACATCTCGAAGACAAATGCACCGCAATGGCAAATGCCGCAATGGAAAATGCCGCAATGGCAAGGACCCCAAGGTCCAGTACTGGCACGCCGCAACGACAAAAATGTTACAAATTTTCGAATAGGAACCCGAATAGTGTTAACGTGCGTCCCATACCACACGTTCGCACTAAATGGTTTTCTAACTACTAGTAAATTTCACACTCAAAGCAGGAAAAAAATTATCTAATCTCATTGGTAAACTCAACCTGAAGGTCAAAACGATCAAACGGACAATTTAGGAATTAACCGATAAGATAAACGCACGTGTCCCATACCACCTTTTTTACCAAACCATTTAATTCTCCTTCTCATTCGCTCGAATAATGCAAAAATATGTATTTTATAAAATATAATTTACCATAAAATAAGCTTTAAAAACCGATTTCGAAAACCATTTGGAAACCATATTTGAAAATTTCCCTTATTATAAAGGATAAATAGGTTTTATACTAGAAAATACTTTAAAATATTATATAATAATTGTTTTTAAATCCCCTAAATTATAAAAATCATTTCAAAAAGATTTGGAGAAAACCGTGCTCGAAAACGACCAAAAACAAGCGAAATTCCACTCAAATTTAAATTCAAATTTAAATTCAAATTAAATTCAAATTTAAATTCAAATTAAATTCAAATTTAAATTCAAATTAAATTCAAATTTAAATTCAAATTAAATTCAAACAATTCATAATTTGAATTTAAAATTCATCAAAATTGCGCTAACCTATTGATAGGCATCATAGCCCTCAAAATACTTCAGAAATATCACAAAACTGAAGTAAAAGTCAAAAATCGGGCGGAAAATGAACATAAACACTTAGGCAAAATAATATTCAGGTTTGAAATCTTCTCTGGGTTCAACTTTCGGACATAAAATAGGTGGCCAAATGATAAATGAATTCCAACAGAAAATGAAAAGGTTACACTGTCTCAAACATGGACTCAACCATGTTTGTAAGAGTTCAACAATATGTGCCCAGGCCTAAAAATCCATTCTAGTTTCAACTATCAGACATAAAACAGAGTAATAAACTGTATTGGATTGAGCTTAAAATTGGTATGCATATAGTAGATGATAAAGACTTTATCTTTCAAACAAAAAAGGAATCGTGCAATTTGGATAAAGTACGAGGAAGTTACGATGTCTCAAAGTTGAACCCAGGTAGTGTTTTCACTGTAAAAATCTGAGCAAAAACAAGCTCCGAGTCAAAGTTCGGCAGCATATTTTATAAGCTACATAGGTCAAAACCACTTGAAATTTGGTATGCTCGTAGTACAAAACTTTGTCTTTCAAATAAAAAAAGAATCATGCAATTTCAGTAAGAGATGAAAGAGTTATGCTATCTCAAACTTGAACTCAGACCATGTTTGTAGCAACTCAGGAAACAAAATTTCTACAGGCAGAAAAATTGTGTTTTGTTGATTTTGCGGCAACGGTTTGAACACTCAAATGAAATTATTTTTCAATTAAATTTTTCAGAAACAAAGTTCAACATATAAACTTAACTCAGAAAAAGATCCGGTAGCATTTTGTTGCTGGAGATGAAAGTTATTGACAACCAAAGTTGGCACTTGAGGCCAGAAATGAAAACAAGAATAGAAGTGAACAAAAACTCGTATATCCAACGAATTTAGCTATTAATTCAATATTTTTGGTCAATAGATATGAGATTTTAGTCTCACGTTGCTGATTTGTTGCAAAAGCTCGGTTTTTTCAGCAAAGTTGAAGCCTTAGCTTGAGAAATAGCCTCTAAGAACCTATACAAGAGAAGAACAATGCATGCAAAAGAAAATTCACTGTAAATAAGAAATCATTTCACAAATCAGAGATTTTTGATGAAATTAAGTGATTTGGAGTTAAATTACCTTCAATTTATTCTCTAGAGTGAAAAGACTTTAATTTTCTTGAATTTTATGGTGAAATCGGCTTGGATTTTCAATTTTGGAGGAGTGGTTACTGTATTTTGTTTCTCAGGATGAAGGAGGAAAAAGAGACAGAGGAAATGAACGTACAGTAAGTTTTCTCACTTTTCTTAATCAGGGTGTAAAAAATAATGGGCTTGGACCCACAAATTAATAGAAAATAATGTGGCTTGTGTTAATTAATCAACACTTGTATTAAAAGGCTTCATTTTAACCAAAATGCATTTTCATCATATTTTCACATAAGAAAAATATGTAAACTTGCACACTAATAAAAAAAAATTACACTACATAAAAATATAAATTTATATTTTAAAACATTTTATTATTAAAATCCTTAATTTAACTAAAATGCACTATTTATACAAATAAATGAATAAAGCATTGTTTTTTAAATTCAAAAATTCAACAAAAATACTTTTCTCACTTAGAAAAATATTTTAAACCATTTTCAAACTTAATTTATAGGCAAAACATATTTTTAAACCAATTTCCACCTTTTTATTTAATAAACAACCTTTAACAATAAAATACTTCTCTTAAAAATTATTAAAAGAAGCAAAAGGGCAATAATTAATATAACTATTGCATTTTCTCAAAAATAAAAATCATTTTCTATTTTTAAAGCCCATATTCCATTTATTATCACTCCAACAAAATAAAATAAAGCTTGGAATTTCATTTTCTCATTTTAAATTTCGCAATTCTTTGTTTATTACAAATAAACGATTTAATTTCTCTAATTTTATTTTAATTCACAATATTAAATCATAACTACCATTATAATTTAATATTTACAGCGAATCTACAAAACCAGGGTTGTTACACCTTTTAAAATCTCAAAATCAATAAATACAAATCAAACCTTATTTAAATTTAATTTTTAAACAAATTTAATCATAAATCACATGCGCTACATCATGCGTTCGGACCCTAATTAGCGTACGAAGATGATAGAACCGCCACGACAAAACGCCTCTGGCCATCGTCGCTCACCGCCAGGAGCTCGCCATCACTACCACGAAGCCGCGCGCCATACCCTGACCACCTCACGATGACCTCCGGCTCAAGAACCTCGACATGGAGCAGCAGCCGCTGCCACATGCTAATACCCTAATCGAATCTTCGAGCCAAATCTAACCACTGATCTGACAAACAATTGTCACCGATGAACTGCGATCGGTCCTCTCTACAAGACCGCGCCTTCGAATCGACGATCTGTCGCAGTTGATTGATGCGCGATAGATGGCTGCGAATAGCTCGACGTTTACTGAACCAATGACGAACCAACACGAAAAATGAATTGCAGATCTGAGATGCTCTCGTCGAGAGCTTTAAATCGATATATAATTTGATAGGTTTTGAGGAGTTTGAATTTTGTATTTGATTTTGAAATTGAATTTGAGGGTTTGGGAATTGGAATTTTGTTTCTGCCATTGGAGAGGAGAGTTGAGAAAAAGATGTACGTACAGAAAAATGAGAATGAGGAATGGCTACGGTTTATAACGAGATATATATAGGTAGATAAAAATAAAAACAAATGGGCTCGATCGATTTAGGTTTCGAACGATAAATGACCCGAAAAGGCCGTTTCGACTCCGAAACGAAAATGTGTTAACCCGTATATCAAAATAGATGTTTTCGAATATTTCAAAATCAATGGAATAGGTTTCAAGTTCAAATTCCATCGTATGAAGAAGTTACACTACAATCAACTTATTTCAAATTGATTTCAACTGGTTTCGATTAAATTGATTTCTAGGCGTTTCAAGCTCGTTCGATTAAATGACAAGTTCGATCGATACGAAACTTGAAATCCTACTAAAATTCACCATTGTGGATCCGATGAAACTAGTTTCGTCGAAATCCGAGTCAGTGGCTAAAATGGCTATTTTCCAGTTAATTAAATAAATTAATATTAATTAATTTAAATCAAATTTCAATTCAAATTTAATAAATCACAATTTCTCCCATTTTAAATTACTTGGACATTTACCATAATTTAAAACAAATTTAGACATCAGTTCAATGTTAACTAATTTACAAATTACAGTTTTTAGCTTCAATTTTCATAAATTCAGTGATTGTAAATTAAACTTTTTAATAAATTCTTTTTTTCGGTTTTCAATCCTGTTATTTAACCGATTATCATATTATGAATAAAATTTACATTTTTTCTATTTATTTATTACATTCACACTTTTAATTATTGCATTAATTCTCATTAATATAACTTTAAAGTTTATTTTATTCTAATTGATTTCCTATTTAAATTTAGTAGACCAATTAAATAGGTAACGTATGACAATCGTTCCCAAAACTTTTAAATTGCACTTATGGATTCACTATTCACAACAAATGTTCCAATTCTTATATAATATTGAGTTTATTCAATCACCATTAACTCTCTATTTCATACAACAATTATATACTTACATTTGTTTCTTATATTCAATCTCATAACCAAGTATAACAATCTTTATTATTTCATCATTGAAATAGATTAGTTTTAATTATCATTTTAGTATTCATTGGAATTTCATTTAAGTTATTAACAATTAACTCACATTTACATTGTTACAATTCTTTCTAGTTGTTATTTCCATTCACAATTCACTAATTTTTATTTCTTCAATATTAAATTAGAAAAATCTTATTAAATTAACAAATTAAATAGTCGAAAATTTAGGGGTCGTTACACTCTCCCCCACTCAAAACTTTTCATCCCCAAAAAGGAAAAAGAAGAAATTAAATAGTCAATATATCTTATTCAAAATATTAAATTTATAAACAATAAATTTACACAATAAAATAATTTAAATAAAATATACCAATTTATAACCATTAAATCCTTTTATATTCAAGTAACAAAGTTTTGAAAAAAATATTTCAAAAAATTTTCTAAGTCCAAAATTCACGAAAAATTTCGGCAGAGTCTCCTTTATACGGAGAGGTCTGGGAGAAATTATAATATCAATAAAACAATATATAATATATATTTTCCAAAAAAAATATGTCCCAATAGCAGGAAAAACAATATAATATCGCTAGAAAACTGAAATCCGACAACATACCTATTTGTCGGGCAATCAACGCTTATTTTATAAAATCAAAAGTAGTAGTAATTGCTTCTATAAACCTGTATTTCACTTATATAATCCAAAAGAGTTAAAATTATATGAAATGAAATATTTAAATTTGTTTCAACCAAAAAAAACAAATCAACATATACAACAATCACTTGCAAACAAAAGCACGCAATCATCATATGAAATTAAAATAATCAATCATCCATCCATAGAAAGCAAAACGAATGGTTTGTTCGAGTTAAGACACCTTTAATCACATAGAATGCTAATAACTACTAAGTATACTCTTTACTCAACAGTCTTAGATAAAACTCAATAGATTATCCATAATCCCAAACATTTAAAAGTATCATTTCTCGAACAATCCATAAACCAAACAAACAACAGATCATAACATTAATTATGTTTGTTTATTTTTTTCACAAGATTTGTTGTTCTTTTTTTTCCTTTTTTCATTCATTCAGTGATTACTTTCTTTAATTTTACATTTATTTCTTACAAAATTCAATTTATATTCATTCATTTACTACTTAATTTCATTTATTTACATTCATTTTATTACAATTTCATTTTCTTTAATTATTCATATACTGAAAATTCTTTCCATTTCTTTATATTCATTTCCTTACATATGTTATTTACATTTTATTACATATGTTAATTCTATTAAGTTGTTTACAGTAACTAATGATTCCATTATTCAAGTATTACATTCATCTCATTGCAGTTTTAGTTCATATCTATTAATTTATCCGTTTAATTTCCATTAGATATTAATATTCATTAGTGCATAAGTTCAAACTTAAGTTTCTCACTTTTGATTTACATTAACTTAAATTTAAGGTCCTTTACTTCCAATATTCAACTTTCAAACATTTACTTAAGTTATAAGCATTTATTTATAGTATTCAGGTTCAATTCAACTATTTAACATATCAATTCAATAACTTAAGTTTTATAATTATTTACTTACCATACTTACTTTCTATTATATTTTATATAGTACATTTCAATTATAACTTAAGTTAGAACAATTGTGACATCAAATTCATATTTATAAATGCAATTCATTATACATTTTCATTTTTCAAGCTTTCCTTGTATAATATTCCATTACTTTTCTTGTTAAACATTACAACTTTTAATATTTGGTAAGTTATATATATGCTTTTAAGGATGAAATTGAAAGTTACACAAGTTTATCTTATTCTTTTAATTGGCAAAATGTTCAATAATCGTATCTTTCATATTTTCATTCTTTTACTTACAGGTTACAAATTTCAAATTCCTTGTATATTTCATTCATTACCTAGCATCTAATTTCTTGTTTTCATTTAGAAGTTCCAATTATTAAATAGTTAAATTCCTTTTCATTTCAATAATTAAAACCTCAAATTTATAGAAATTTAAGAACTAAATGTCGGGTTCCATTTCAAATCATTTAAAATAACATATATGTCATATCTTTTATATGTATCAAATCATATTTGAAAATAAATTTATATTTATTTATCAAAACAAATGTGTAGTAAACAACTACAACGGTCTTTCCACTTTGAAACTCGAAAATTAATGTCGATGATGCGTGCACTCATCACCAAAATTATTTTCCAACGACAGAGAGGGGAGTACAGAACTTATTTCTTTCCAAAATTTCTTTAAAACAATTCTTCCAAATCATATTGAAATATTTATGTCAGAAAACACTTTCAAATAATACTAATATATTCCAAAATCTTTCGAAAGAAATTTTCAAAATTCCCGAAACTTAAGTTCTAAAATTTCCAATTTATTCTCATTTTATTTGTAAATTTTATTTACAACCAACATTTATAAATTTCTCTACCTGGCAACAATTATATTACAACTAATTATATCATTTATAAAATTTATTATTTTATATACAAAAATATAATATGCAAAATTATTTCATTTACCTATATTTCAAAAAAAATTGTGTCGGTCTGTCTTATTAAGTGTTTAGAAATCCCATCGATGTCATACCGTCCTATGCACCAACCAGAATTTATAAATACAAAACGGAACAAATTAATGCGATATAAAAACCCTTTATAACACTAACAAATACGCTCTCTCATATATATATATACACTCAACGACTCATCATAGGGTATTAATACCCTATTAATAAAGAGTCAGACCCCACAAAGCTAAGGTTTATTGCTAAACCAAAGCTCTGATACTAACTGTAACATCCAGCCTTTTTGTACGTTTAGGCAGACACGCGTGCCGACTCAAACCGTACAGAAGGGCAGATTGTTATGGGGTAAATAAGAAAAAAGCAGAGAAAGAAAGAAAAAAATAGAATCTTGCAGCAGAATGGCAAAATATAATAATTAAATAACAGTTCATGAAGCTGTTTACAAAACATTTGATTATACTTACATAATACAGATTAGAGTTACACATTACAGAGAATAATAAATAATGCAGCGGAATACATGATGTAGTGAGATATTGTAACAACCCTGTATTTTGTGATTATTTTAATTGTATATTTTAATTGAATTTTAGATTTAAAAGCTTTATTTTATTTTTTTTAAATGGATAAATTTTGTTATTTTAAAATATAAACTTTGATTTTGATATGAATTATCATTCCAAAACATGACTACAAAGAATATTTTCCAAAAAATGAATTTTGGTCAATATGGTCAAAATTTAACCAAAATTTGACTTTTAAATTTAAAATTTGAAAGTTTGAAAATTTTAATTTTTATCTTTTATTATGAAAGTAAATATAATATGAAGAACGCTGCTTTTCGTTTCGTTGGAATCTGATTTATAATGTGAAAGTTATGCCTTTTTAACTATTGTGTGAAATTTGCTGTATTTAACAAAACTGTTTATTTTAATTTTATAAATAATATTTTATTGGTCTTGTAATGTTATAATTTATGTTTATATGGGTAAATAACATGTATTATATATATTTTGGTTTTAAAAACATTTTTGAAAGTGTAATTGACATTTTGCAGTGTTAGTTGTATTTTTGTTTAAAATTTCTAATTTCCGGTTTCAATTAATTAAAGAAATTCTTTATTTATTTTTCTATTTTCTCAAGATCTTATTTTATTCTCATTCACACTTTATTTTATTCCTTATTTATTTTATTTATTTGACATTTTATTTGTTTTAAAGCGAAGTAGGAATTTTTCTAGAGTTAATGGTAATTTTGTTGTAATTTTCATGCCCTGTTTTCAATTTTTAAACAATTTCTTTAGTTCTTTTTCTATTTTTCTTCAGTTTAATTATTTATTTCATTTTATAAATGATAAATAAATTATTTTATTTCAAATTTTTGCTTTATAATATTTTCAAAATGAAGTGGATATTTTTTCAAAGCCATTGATGATTTAATTGAAATTTTTGAACCCTGTTTTAAAATTTTTAAGCAATTTCCTTAATTCTTTTTATATTTTCTTTAAATTTAATTATTTATTTTCATACTATTTCACTTTTTTTGGGTTTCTAAAAGTATTTTTCGAAATCCTTTTGTTTTATTTGTTTTAAAAGAAATAGAAATTTGAAGAGGCAAAGACTTCCTTTTCTTTTGACTTTTCACTTTCTAGAATTTTCAATTTCATAACTCCTCATTAATTTCTTGCTTGGCCGTGAAAATTTTGTTCTTAGCCATGTATCTCATTTACTTTTCACGCAAAAAAAATTATTTCCTTCATTATTATTCATGGCTAGAAGAAATTTGGTAATGGCTACATCTCCTTTTTTCTTACTTTCTTCTTATTTTCTATGAATATTTGCCTTCTTTTCTCATGTATTTTGATAGGCCTCTTCTCCATAGCCATGGCCACCACCTCCTACACAACTTCCCTGCCATCACCACCAGCTACTCCTCTGATCTTGACCATAGCCGTGCCCTCCATGGTGACCAAACCCCTCAAAATCCAACCTAAAGCCATAAAAACATGTTATTTGACCACTACTTGCTCATCCACTTCAACCACCACCCTAACCACCACCATAGCCTCCGCCACCGCCTCTGACCTGACCACTACACAACCCTCCAGCCACTATCTAGTCATGGTGCACCCACAGGCCGATCCCACTCTCCATGGCCGAACCACTTTGATGACCAAAAACCACTATATTGCCTAAAACGCTTCACATTGTAACCTCCTCCATCATTTAGGCCTTAGGCCATGCATTCCTAGGATTGTACTCGAGCCAAACCTTGTCAAAACCCGACCTTATGACATTCCTAGGCCATGCATAGCATACGAGAAAGCAAGGCAAAAGACTGTGTATTCATATCTCTTTTTATTTAAAAGTTGTTTCATTTCAATATGTTATTGTATTTATAAATTGTTTTGATTTTGTTTGGATTGTAACACAAGAGTTGTAGCATTGGATCTCGCTCCACTCAAAGTCCGTAGTCTTGCCAGTTAGCTTTTGATTCCGTTGTGTTATTGTCTTTGCAATCTCCAGCATTTAGAGGTGAGTAAATATCACACGACACTATATACTTATGCAATTGTGAAGCGACAACATTTGAATGTGTAGAATTATAAATGATGCTATAACCGCTTGTGATTATTTATTTATGATGGTAAACCTGTTAAGTCATATCACCTGTTACTATTGTATATTATTAAACTGCTCACTTATATCTGTTTATCACACTGCAAGTTCCCAAAGTTAGATTATAAATCACTATGGGCTGAAATGATACATACCCGAATGGATTTTAGAATAGGGAAAAATCGTATGGGCTGAAATGATAGGCCTGAACGATTTTTAATTATTTAATTTTGACTTGGGACTGTGGGTTTGAAATGGTAGAACCCAGATTTTATTTGTAAACTGCGGATTGAAATGATATATATCCGTATCACTTGACCTAGGTTAGAAAATTATATACAAGCCCGTGGTTATTTTATAAAATTTTCTGGAATTTTAAGTAATTTTAAAAGTGTATATACATGAAAATTTGATTTAAATTGGATTTCTAAATATTAAATTTAGAAATTTGGAATTTTTTATAAGTTAAAAATGTTGGAAACATGAATAGTTACATTGAATTGTTAAGTTGTTTATTTAAAAATGTGAAGAATTGGAAACTTTTACACTTGAATTTATTAAGTAATTTGGTGAAATTGGATTTAATTATAAAAAATGTATTGTATAAAAATAATATGTTAAATAATATGTTAATCAACATTTATAAATATTAAAATATGATATTGACAATGTTTAAAGGGTTTAAAATGAAGTTTATTAATTGCTGGAAATACACTAAAATCTGTAAATCACTTTTAATAGCATTCAGAAATGCTATGGTTTCTGTGAATGAGCTAAAACTGAATAAAAGAGGCTATTACAGCAGTTCTGAGATGCTGTAGTTGCTGTAGTTGAACTAATAGGCTAAAAACTTAACTCAGGTCTATTATAGCATTTCCAGAAATGCTGTAGTGGGCTGCTATCTTTGCTGAAATGAATTAAAACCCTTGTTTTGAAACCTGAGCTATTACAGCATTTTTGGAAATGTTGTCTTTGCTGTTTTAAACTAAAAATTCAACTAAAACTGAGTTTTAACAGCATTTTTTAAGTGCCGTCTTTGCTGAATTAAAATGTTTTCAAGTATAACTTATAAGAGCTTTTTCTAAATGCTGCGAAAGGCTGCAATTTTAATAATTATGGGTTTTGACTTAGTAAATGAGCTCAGAATGACTTGAAACTTTAAAATTTGAATACTTGACTTGAAAGAATAATAACTCCACTTTTAAATGATTTAAATGAAAAAAATTTAATTGGAAAATAAATCATTTTAAAAGGTGATTTGAAAGGATAATAAATGAATGTTTTCTTGAATTTAGAAGGCATTTAAAGTTGAATATCTAGATTTGAACTTACACGATAATTTGAAAATAAAGTTTTGAAAGATATGATATTTTGATATTAAAATGATTTGAAAATGAAGTTGTGAAAGATATGATATTTTGATATTAAAATGATTTGAAAATGAAGTTTTGAAAGATATGATATTTTGATATTAAAATGATTTGAAAATAAAGTTTGAAAGATAGGATATTTTGATATTAAAATGATTTGAAAATGAAGTTCTGAAAGATATGATATTTATGTATTAAAATGATTTGAAAGGAAGTTTGAAAGGATAAGATAATTTACTATATTGAAATGGTTGGAAATGACTTGATATTTATTTTGATAAATATTTGAATTTGAAAGATATGGTATGTTGATATATTGAAATGGTTCGGAATGATATAATCTTTATTTTGATAAAGATTTGGATTGAAATGTTATTTTATTTTGAAGTACAAATATTATTTTAAAGTTATAACCATAGGTTATAATAACGATTGTTTGGCAAAGAGACCGGGATCGGATATGAGCATACTCTTTGTCGATACCGAAAACCACTTTGACAACCGTGTACGTGGTGGAGATTCCAGAATGAAGTAGGATGGTGGCGACGATCTTGTGGTATGTTACGTAGACCCAACTCCCGTGAGTTGGCATAAGGTGGCTAAAACAGGAGCGGTCTCGGGCCAGTTGAGGTCGCACCTCGTAGCGGACGCATTTCTTCGATACCATACTATTACTTGTGATTGTTTGGGCGCCCTTCCGATTTTTGGGAATGTGTTCCGCGGTGGGCGTATGTGGCTGCTGCGTTACCACCAGCCCGAGTGTCGTAATTGTTTATCTACCCTGGCAATGCCTTGTGTGCCATGTCACCTACCCAATCGAGCCTTTACTACGAGTTTGGTTTCTACCATAGCCCATGGGTATCTTATCGTAGTCTCCCGATCAGGAGATATGCATATATTGGATGGACTACTAGGGCTATTACGTGTTTGGGGCTATATGGGTAACCCCGTGATGCTATTTTAAAGTAAGTTTATTTTACTATAGACATTATTATAATAACGCAATATTACTACATAGTAAATAGTTTGACGGATCCTTAGAGGATGGGCGGTCCCAAGCATCTTTTAAGTTACTTGTACCTTTACGACGGTTCACTTGAGTTGGTTTACATTGTATAAGTATGTATGTCCTGACTCGAATGTTTGTATTTTTTATTTACGCTTGGGGCAGCCTGAGTTATTCATAGATTTGGATTCCCACTCTTTGGAGATTGGAATCGCTGGAGATTATCTGCTTGTCTTGTTTATCAATTTCATTTCCAGTCATCCCATTGATTCCAGTGTTGTATTCAGCTTGTATTTGGTTATCATATTTAGACTTCTATTGTACTTTATTTCTTCTGTTGAATCATACGTAACTCTGATATATTTATATAGTAGCTTCATGAACTACTATTTCTTTTACTTCCGCTGCACTATTATTACTCCGTGTCTGTGATATGTGATCGTTTATTTACGGTATATTCTGAGATTTGCCATATTTTATTTACAACGCGGTATTTTGAACAATTCAAGTCCGACATGTGCGGATGCGAATGGTTGAAAATATATGGTTGTTACAGGTATAACAGATAATAATAATATAATCTTCGTCTTTGTCCTTCGGAAATAAGGTCTTCAAATCCTGATATGCTCAGGCTAACCCGAGCGAATTAAAAAAACAAAACACTCGAATCAGAACTAAAAGATCTTATGTAAGTTAAATCAACGGAAATAAATACGAGTGGAACAACGTCAGAGGTGTTTACAGGTTTTGGCATCTCCTATCCAGTGTCTAATGTGAGTGTAGTAACTTAAGAGAATGTTCAGGATTCACACCTCCTAAGGATCCGTTAAACGATCTACTATGTAGTTATACGCTATTATAATATGTCTATAATAAAATAAACTATTAAAGTAGCGTTAAGGCTTTACATTTTCCACCTTAACACATTTTATATTTCTCATAGTCTATACAGTACCGTAATCCCACCCGTACTGGATGTCGTCAGAGGACACTCCATAGGTATGGTACAAACCAAACCCGTAGAAGGCGTGCTCGGGTAGGTGACACGGCACAACTAGGCAATGTCAGGGTAGATATGCCAATTGCACTTCCGGACTGGTGGTAACGCATAGCCGCAATTACCGCCCACCTCGAAACACACTCCCGAGTAAAAATCAAAGGGTGGCCACCGAATAAATCAAATGTCAAAATATAGAATCGATGGAATATGTTCGATCAGAGAGCTACCTCATTGGCCCATCAATTTCTCCTATTTTAGCCACCTTAAGCCAACCCGTGCGAGTCGGGTCCACGTATATACCTCATATAGGATCATCGCCACCATCCTACTTCATTCTGGAATCTCAACCGAGTACACAGTTGTCAAAGTGGCTTTCGGTATTGGCACAGAGTATGAAAACATCTGATCCCGGTCTCTTTGACAACCAATAGCTTATTACACACCAGATGGTTCTTTTACATTTCCAAAATCGTTTCATAATTGACATCAAAATATCATATTCGATTCAAACCATATCATTTTCGAAATCATTACATACTTCCGAAGATATATTCATCTTTGAAATCATATCACATTCGAAATCATAGTTTGATAATTATATTTCCTTTCTAAGTTGAATTCACAGTTCATAGCGAAATATCGTACTCTTAAAATTATATCACTTTTAAATCATATCGTTTTCAAAATCATAATTTCTTTCAAAAATCATATTTTCAAAATGGGTTAAGTCATTGCTTCAAAATCATCATTTCAATTTGTTATACATTCAAAATCCCAAATTAGGTTATAACATCTTTTAACCTTATTTTCTTTTAAAACCAAATTGAAATGAATAAAATCTCTTCCACATACTTAGTTTGGAAATTTAGAAATTAATTTAAATAGTTCAAAATAGTTAAAATGCTCTAGAATAGTCTAAATTTAGGTAAAATGTTTTTAAATTGGTTTATGATAGTTAAATAGATTTAATTTAGATTAAACATAATTAAAATAGGTTAATTAGCTTAAAATAGATTAATTAGATTTAATATAAATTAAAAGGGTTTAATTAGTTTTAAAATAAATTAAATTGGTTTAAATAGATTAAAATAATATATATAGTCAATATTGGTTAAATAGTTTAATACATTTGAAAATCTTAATAATTAGAAAATTTTAAATAATATATCTTTAAAATAGTTTATTTTAAAATATGAATTTTGAAATTAACATCAAATTAAACTATTCATCCCATTTCAACATATTTGGACCATTTCAAATTTGCAAATCGAAAAACCAAGTTTCAATAAACTATCGAATTTCATATCGTTTCAATCCATGTTCAAAAATCAATACGGACTACTCCAATTTCAAAATATTTCAATGTTATTTTCAAACAAATTCAGTAACTCAATTTCGATAGAATTTCATTAATACATAAAAGTTTAACTTTAAACTTTCGATTTTATTCTTAAAGAAATTCCTTTTTAAAAAAATTCACATTCAACATAAAACTCGATTTTTCAATAATACTTAAATTTATATAAATCAAATTTCCATCTCAAAATATCATTTAATTATATTCAAAAATCGAGGATTTTAAAATTATTTAATTTAACCAATCCAATGTCCGTATATAATTTTCTATCCTAGGTCAAGTGATACGGATATTTATCATTTCAATCCGCTATTTAAACATTTTACGTTTGTATATCATTTCAAACCGCAATCCCAAAATAAATGAAAAATCCAAAATGAACTTGCAGTTTGTAATTTGTAGTTTATAACGATATAAAATTAAACATCCATTCATCCATTATCAAAATCACACATCCATTACAATTATCGTCCAAAATAATGAATCAATATCGTTATAGAACTGATAATCGATAACAATTATTTAAATGACAGTTTATATTCAATGATAAATTTAAATAACGATTTAATTTAAAATAAATTCAAATTAATAGGGATAGCAATTTAAAATATCAAACAGCCGTAAATAAATTCCTAATCACATCCTAAATTAAATTTAACAAACATAAGAAATTTTAAAAGTTGTGAGTGGGTTAAAACAATCTCCTTTGAATTTAAATTGAATTTCAATCCAATTTAAGTCTAAAATTCAAATAGTCTCTGAATCCATCCAAACCAACATCAAAATATCCAGAATTTCAACACGATCCCAGAGGAGAAAACCGCGCGTGAAATGGACCTCGTATACGAAAGATACGCGTGTTAGAACATTATATGATTTGAATTTAAATAAATAAAATAAAATAATTAACGCACATGTCACCTGCTCCTCAATCACACGCGCTACAGCACGCGTTCGAACCCTAATTCGCATACGAAGATGATAAAGCAGCCACGATGAAACGCCTCTGGCCATCGTCACTCGTCGCTAGGAGCTCGCCGTCACTACCACGAAGCGCGCGCCACACCCTGACCACCTTACGATGACCTCCGGCTCACGAACCTCGACATGGAGCAGCAGCCTCCACCACATGCTAATACCCTATTCGAATCTTCGAGCTAAATCTAACCACTGATCCGACAAACAATCATCACCTATAAACTGCGCTCGGTCCTCTCTACAAGACTACACATTCGAATCGACGATACGTCGCAGTTGATGGACACGCGATGGACGGCTACGAATTGTTCGACGTTTACTAAAAAATTGATGAAACAACACCAAAAATGAATTTTAGATCTGAGATGTGCTCGTCGAGAGCTTCAAATCGATATATAATTTCATAGGTTTTGAGGAGTTTGAATTTTGTATTTGATTTTGAAATTGAATTTGAGGGTTTGGGAATTGGAATTTTGTTTCTGCCATCGGAAAGGAGAGTTGAGAAGAAGATGTACATACAGACAAATAAAAATGAGGAGTGGCTAGGTTTTATAATGAGATAGATATAGGTAGATAAAAATAAAAACAAATGGGCTCGATCGATTTAGGTTTTGAACGATAAATGACCCGAAAAGCCCGTTTCGACTTCGGAAAGAAAATGGGTTAACCCATATATCAAAATAGATGTTTTCAAATATTTAAAAATCAATGGAATTGGTTTCAAGTTCAAATTCCATCGTATGAAGAATTTATGCTAAAATCAACTTATTTCAAATTGATTTCTAGGCATTTCGAGCTCATACGATCAAACGACAAGTCCGATCGATACGAATCTTGAAATCCTACTATAATTCACTGTTACAGATCCGATGAAACTAGTTTCGTTGAAATCCAAGTCAGTGGTCAAAATGGCTATTTTCTAGTTAATTAAATAAATTAATATTAAATTAATTTAAATCAAATTTAAATTCAAATTTAATAAATCAAAATTTCTCTCATTTAAATTACTTGGACGTTTACCATAATTAAAAAAAAAATTAGACATCAGTTCAAAGTTAATTAATTTACCAATTACAGTGTTTAACTTCAATTTCCATAAATTCAGTAATTGTAAATTAAATTTTTCAATAAATTCTTTTGTTTGGTTTTCAATCCTATTATTTAACCAATTATCATATTATGAATAAAATTTACATTTCTTATTATTTATTACATTCACACTTTCAGTTATTGCATTAATTCTCATTAATATAACTTTAAAGTTCATTTTATTCTAATTGATTTCCTATTTAAATTTAGTGGGCCAATTAAATAGGTAACTTATAGCAATCGTTACCAACACTTTTGAATTACACTTATGGATTCACTATTCACAACAAATGTTCCAATTCTTATAAAATAATGAGTTTATTCAATCACCATTAACTCTCTATTTCATACAACAATTATATACTTACATTTGTTTCCTATATTCAATCTCATAACCAAGTATAACAATCTTTATTATTTCATCATTAAAATTTCATTCCAATTGTTAATGATTAGTTTTAATTCTCATTTCAGTATTCATTGGAATTTCATTCAAGTTATTAACAATTAACTCACATTTATATTGTTACAATTCTTTCTAGTTGTTATTTCCATTAACAATTCACTAATTTTTATTTCTTCAATATTAAATTACCAAAATCTTATTAAATTAACAAATTAAATAGTCGAAAATTTACGGGTCGTTACAAGGGGTAAGTCGCCTCGTCCGAACGTGGTGAATCGACTTATTCAGGTTGTCGAGTATGGACTATGCTCGGCAAGGGTCTGGAGAGACCAAGATTCGGCCTAGAACTTAGGCCCTATATTATCGGTTACTATTTCAGGTCGTCGAGTATGTACTATGCTCAGCAAGGGATCGGAGCGACCAGGATTTGGCTTAGGACTTAAGTCATGTCATTACTCAGCGTTCAGGGACACTGAACCAGGAACACCAAGGAGTTGTTCAATATAGGTCGTCGAGTGTGAATTTTATTAAGCAAGAACCTAGAGAAGTTATGGATTCGGATATCGGCTATGAACCGCTAAGGATTTGGATATCGACCCGAAGAGGCCTAGATTCGATTACTGGATTCGAAATCAGATATCGACTTGGAGCAGTCGTGGATTTGGATACGGCTATGGCACTCAGATAGGATGGCTGGGTAATGTATTAGATTATGAATCAGATGGTATGGCTATGGATGGAATATGGACTTCGGATGTCGGATTCGGAGCTATTCAAAACACACCTTCTTACCACAAGGAAATTTTTGGGGGGCAAATGTTAACCTGCCTTCTGGTCAAGGCCGAGATACCAACAAATTGGCTAAAATGATGGATATTAGGATTGGAGATCGATTGAAAACAAGGCTATAATCGATACCGTCAAAATTTGACCGAGCTTCAATCGAGATGGGATCGATTGGGGATGCTAAACAAGGCTTGGAGAAGCTATGTTTCAAATTTCAAGTCAATCGAAGATTGTATGCTCGATTTATGGATTAATCAAGGTTCATGAAAATTCAGTTTGTGTCGATACATTCGTATCAATCAAAATGGATTCGACTATTTACACTGTATCGATGCTTTTGTATCGATCCATATGGATATGGATAAGGGAAATGCGCTTAGCACCTCACTTTGGACCGATGGATTTCGTCTCAATGTAACGTGCATCGATTGGATGGATACGGCAAGGCATACTTCGTATCGATCAAAGCTTAGATCGATATGAAGCGAGCAGGATTTGGATGGATACGAAGGCACGTGTTTCCCATGGCAGCATTAGATCGATGCAAACAGTGTGGATACGAACATGGCATGGATCGATACAAAAGGAGGGTATTCAGAGATCGATACGAAGGATGTGAAATGATGGACACGAGGCAATGGAATGTGATGGATACGAAGGCTCTGTACTTCGTATCAATAGATACTAAGGAAGCGGTCGAGGTGGAGCGAAGGATATAGATCATAGCGTGTGAATTTCAGATCGATGTGAAGGCTATGACTATGAATATGGGGACCGATGAATAATTGGATGATGGATATGAAGGTGATCAAAACGATAGATACAAACTAGCATTGATGCTTACACTTCAGCCTACATTGGAAAACACCAACTTGCATCGATCATAACTCGAAATATACAACTCCAAATGCTATGAAATTTTCACAGAAGCTTCCTTATGCACTCGAGAATGTTCATGATCGATCTCAACTTGATTGGAACCAGTTTGGATCGATACGAATTATGCTTGGATCGACTCCAAATCGCTCTTGATCAATATAGTGGGCCCACATGTGCAAGAGAAGAGGTATTCTAGGTTTTAGGTTGGATATTTTCGGATCTACGCCTATAAGTAGTGGTCCTATGGCAACTAAAAAGGGGTCTTCTTCTTCTTTCCTTGGCGAAGCTCTGCCATTTTTTTATTTGATTTCAGAGGCTTGTAACTGTAATTACAGTATAAAAGGAATAAAGGGATTGATTCAAAGTGGACGTAGGCAAGAGATAGCCGAGCCACTATAAATTTTGTGTTCTTTCTTGCTTTCTTACATTTTTAGTTTGCTATTTCTTCGTTTTTGTTCTCTACTTAATCTGGATCTAGATCTATGTGTGGATATTGAGGATCTGTGTACATACACTGGTGCTTTCACTATTTCTATGGGTTGTGACCAATTTTGGTTTAACCACAAACTAAGTTGACTAAATTTTGTAAAAAGTAAATAAATTTATGAAAATTAACTAATTTTTTGAAAAAATTAGCCTAATTAACTAAGTTGTATAAAAATTTAATATATTTATATAAATAACTAATTTTATCAAAGATGCTTTTCTATGAAGGCCCACTAATAAACCGTAAAAAAGTATATTCAATGAATAATCTTTATTAGTGGCAGAGATAGAGATATGCATTGTATAAGAACATTGTATGTGAGTTGAATCCTTTGTTAATGTTTTAGAATTAAAACGAAGATAAACCATCCATGTTTTTATCCATTGTTCGAGGAATAATTAAAGCATTGAATCGAAGTACATGTACAATTGATGCATGAACCTTTTCCTAACGTCCTATATATATATATATATATATATATATAAATTCAGAGCTTGAGAAACCATTCTCACTTCGGGCTAAGTTGTGGGCTTTGCATCCTATAATAAATGGATGTGACTAGTAGCAGGATCCTTCAGTCTAATGTAATGCAAGTGCTTCATTCAAAAAGTAAACCTATGTGGAGTTCAAATTTTATTTTCTCAAACAAAGGAGCTTAATTGAACAGGAGATGTAACGACCCGATTTTCGATGCTCGAAAAACTGAATCATTAGGGTCAAAGAAGAAGAGGTGGAAGAAGAGAAAACAAAACCACAACAGAATCTTACCATCGCAGCGGAATAAAATATAGTAGATAATAACAGATCTTTACACAAAAGAAAACCATATCTGTTTTATACATACATCACCAGCATACATCATTAGAGTTCAACAACATCAATAACATACAACTGGACAGTCATATAAACTTGTCCTCAAAACTGAATACACAGCGGAATAATAATCAAGTGTGGAAGTACGTATCGCCATCCTACTCGTCTCCTGAGCTCCACAGCATCCTTTCCTGTATCCTATAATACTCGGTCTGACCCGAGCATTATAGTTAAATAACACCCGAGTCAGTCTGGAATACCAGCATGAGAAAACCACACTCAAATTGATTATTAAAGTTTCAAAATTCTTTTGAAAACAAAAGCATCTCGTAAGACCACGCCACAAATAAACATATCGGGTTTTTACCTTACGATAGCCAAAACACTTTTTATCAAAATCCTATGATATTATAATAGTGTCTATAGAAAGTAAAATAGAATCTAGCTGAAATGCTTACATCAAACGTTTCAGGAGTAGTTGGACACAATCAAAACCGTACAGGCGCGTAGGAAGAATGGATTTCCAACTAATGACTAGGCACTGGGTACCACCTGTCACAGTACGTGGCCTAGATCACCGTACCAAGGGTTACTCTCAATCCCCTACAACACAAGACCAGGACTACCCCTTACTGAACAATCCCGAGTAAGATCACCCCGCGGTTGGGATCAGCAACCGCCCACTAAGCCGAAATAAAAAGGGACATCTAGACAGGGATGACCTCACCCTAATGGGTGCTACCCACTTAGTCTTGCTGCATAACCCCTGATTTTCAGTCATTCCTGGTTGACGAGGCTCGAGGCTAAGCGTTACCTTTTTAGAACATTTCACTTAGAATGCTCATCGCCTACCTTACGAAGTTTTGAAAGCATTCATCCATACAAGTCCGTTCCAGGTTCGAACGAAACCGAAGGCACTATTCCTACTACATCCATTTTGGAATCACCTCAGGATTAGTAGCGATTAGCCCTTGCACTTCACTGCTCCACCTTCGAATCCAAACTCTTGTTTTCCACACGAAAACGTTCAAACCGGATCGAAGTGGTTTTTAGGAAATAAATCCCGATCCCAGTCTCTTCGAAACGATCAACGCATTGGCCAATATTGATAGTCGGTTATTTAACTAACGATTAACATTCACGAACAACCATCCAATATAAATAATTTCACCAAATTATTTATTAATCTCAAAATATCTTCAAAAGATATATTTCCACTTTTTAAACCTTTTTGAAAACAGTTTTCCAACCACACTCTTCTCATGGAATAAATTCTCCAATATTTATTTCCACTGAAAACACCAAGTATAAAAACTTTAGATTTAAAATAATTTAAAACACTTTATTATAAAATATCCTTTAAGTCATTTAAGTTAAAACTATTTTAATACTAATTCAAAAATATATACTTTAAAAATATTTAAAATAAAGCCGCTTTATAAAATATAAAACTAACTTTTCTCTTTCTTTAAAACAAAATACCAAGTCACCTTTAAATAATTAATACTAACATAAATTTGAAAAAAAATACTTACTTCAAAATTTTAAAGATTTAAAATAATAAATTTTCTAAAACATACCTTTAAAACAACTTTAAAACTTTTACTTATACATAAAAAAATTCTCTGAAAACGTGCTAGGCTATCCAGGGAAATACACATCTCTTTCACGTCTTTAAAAATAAATCACTATTTATTCTTAAACAAATTACCCATTTCTTTAATAAATTCCCATCGTGAAATTTATACTTCCAAATATCCACTGATATCCATTTCACTTTATAAACCCAGTTATAAATTTCATAGTCACATTCTCCTTTAAATTTCCAATTTCAAACACTTAAATCAATTTTCAAATTTATTTCCAAATTACTCCATTTTGAAATAATTTCCTTTACTTACTCATTTATTTAAAACCCATTAACTTCATATTTTTAGTTCTTACTTATGATTTAAATTCTTTTAACTGAAAATTCCAATTTAATATTTCCCAAATTCCTTCTTTATCCTTTCAAATAAATTTAAACCTTGAATTTTAGGGTAAATTCGTTATTGCTTTAAATAATATCATCTAAGTTTTAAAATTCATTATTTCTCTATTTATTTAAAATCCCCTTTGCATACTCGGAATTATTTATTAGAATTTTAAAATCACTTTTATTCTTAAATTTAATCAAATTCTCTATAATTATTTTACTTAAAAATTCACTCTTTTATTTTCTTTTCAAAAATCCAATTCTATATATTTTGTTTACTCAGTGTACCGAAATATATTCAAGCAAACCAAAGCATTCAATATTCCAATTATCAACATAATTCATCACAGAATATCAAATATTCATAATACGGAATATTAAACAATCTAAATAATTTTGAGGAAACCAGTTGGATCCCTCCAACCTGTTTCCCTACATCCACAGATGTTAGCACCATACCAATTCTACTTCAAGGTGGAATATTGCGGTATATGGGATCAATATAATATCATCCACTATTATGCGGCGCGTAGGGTCTCATCCGCTATATAATGCGGGAAATCAATCACTCCAATATATACTATATATACTACTATATATAATATAGCACATCAAATCAATTCAATCATTCAACCCATTATTTAAATTTAACCATTTAAATTTAAATAGCAACCCAAAAGAGTGAGATTAACTCACCTTTGCCCCTTAAATTTGCAATCCACTTCATTCTCGATTTTATTCCATGATTTTAGACCTTGAATAAACATTAGATGTTTTTATTAATATTAGAGTCAATTGAACAATTAAATTTCCATTTGATAATTCAATTAACCAGTGATTCCATTTTAAACAATTACATTTAATTTTAAACTAATTCCCTTTTTAACAGATTATTTTAGTAACCAAATAATTAAATAAGTTAATTAAATAAATAAATTTCCGAACATATACTATTTTTGTTAAAATTTATAGATTCAAAAATCTAGCTTTTTATAAAATTCTTCGGCATTTAAAATCCTTATATACCTTTACTTAAACTAATTTTCCTAAATAAAAACATTTCTGGTTACCAAAATAATTAAATAAGTTTACTAATAGGTTAATCACTATAATACATATTGTTGTATTTATTTCTATTTTCCAAATAAGCTAATAGGTTTTATATATTAATCCCTTTTTTTATTCCCTCATTTATAAAACTACACACATTAAATTAACAAGTACAGATTTAAAAATCCATTTTCCTTTTCTGTAAAACATAGCAGTAATTTACTTTATTGTGTAAATATACACATATATATAAATAAATTTATAAATTGCAGAAAATGGATTGTTTAATAAAATCTATTGTTAAACTATTATTATTCTGATTCTGAGCATATCCATACGGTATTACCAAATTTGAATCAAAAAGAACAACATGCATACCTTACCGCCGAACCTTGCTCGAAAAAGAAAACATCATCACGAACGCCCCTTTCACGATGCTCGAAATCGAGTCTAGTCCCACAACGGTTTGATGCCCACCTTGCCAGACTTCGCCATTTCCTGTCACAATCGCGAACACAACCCTCCTATGCGACATCGATGACTCTTGGATTCGAGCCTCACCATGAGAAGAAAACCCAAAATCGATCGTGACTTCCCAGTTGTTTCCCACACGTGCGCTCGAGCCACCACTCCAGAGTCGCTGCACCTTCACACGTGGTCAACCTCCTCATCCCGCGACTCTGCCTCACATCGTAGCTCGAGTCCCTCATCGCCAAGGTCGCGACTTGATTCTGCCTCACTCTCTACGGTCTCGTGTGCCCTTCTTCGAGCGCGAGTCTCCCTCCTTGCCGCATCGAAGTCGACATCCTTCTTACGTGCCTCGAGACTCGGAGTCGCACTCGACTCTGATTCGAAATCGAGTTGAATTCGATTGCGTACGCTCATATTTTGATTCTGCCATTATGTTCTAAAATTTTCTGCTCTGCTATTTCTAACAGTAAAAAAGGAAAAGGGGATGAGGAAGAATTGAAGACTGCGATTTTTAAATAGTTGTAACTTTTTTCTCTCCGCGTTCGACAATGAAATGAAGGGGACATGATACGATGTTGAAGAGAACGTGGCGTGTTGGTTAAACATGCTACAGTGCTTTGAAAAGGACTGGAAAAAGACCTGATGTGAAACTAATTTGACTAGTCAAGTAAAGTATTTACTTATTTTTAAATTTTAAATTCAAATTCAAATTGTCTCGAAAATGCAACTTACAATTTCGAATTCCTATCAAGGCGTGCCGCTAGGCGTTCCTAATGTTATACCCCTATTCTGAACGTACTGGAAAAGGTTTCGAGTCCTAATTCGATCGTATGGAGAAGATAGCCTTTTGGATCCAGTTTTTATATTAAATTTTCGATATAAATTTCAGCGCGTTTACTTACCGTGTGCTCACACAGCGACTCCAAATGCTACGAAAATTGAAATCCGATAATAATACAATATTACAGATCCAATGGAATCAGTTTCATCGAAATCCGAGACTGTGGCTCGGAAGGCTATTTAAATATCAAATTTAAACAATATATTTTTAAAACCGAACGAATCACTTCCAATTTCAATTTAAAAGCATTTTTTATCTTCAAAACTATAAATGTAAATTTTACAAGCCTTCAAATTATTTTTAACAGGCTTAAAACTCCAGATTCAACATTTTACCCAAATTCAAATTATTTAATTCAATAATTTAATTATCAAATAAATAGCGATATTTGAATTCAAGTTAAAAATTAACTTTTAAATATTTAAAATCAATTAAATATTCTGATTTCAAACATCCAAAAATTCCGGGTCGTCATAGGAAAGAAAAAAATTGGTAAATTGTTATATGACTTTGATAGGAACAAATGCGATTTATAACTACTGATATCTGCCATTGAAGCTATAATTAATGGCCATATAATCTTGTTAATCTTATTGTAATTCACATGATAATACACCAAGTCTTGCTAAACATCTGGATAAAAGTGACGCTCGAGAAGTAAAGAGCTTTTATCCGCAATACCATGAAAACTATGTCTGAGCTTTGGATAAGGAACAAAGCAGATGGGTCCATACAGTTACCTTCCCATATGAATTTTGCATTATAAATAACACTACGTGCACATATTCGCAACATGAATCTTTTTCCTATTGTTACATTTATTTAACAGATCTCAGCTTGCAAAGACATATTAGACAGCTGGTGTGCTATTTGAAGTGTTGTGTGCAGTTAACAAGACTGAGAAAGTCAAAGAAGTTTCGCTTGAGGTTTGTGTGTTTTTTTATCCTTGTACTTTTCAACTAGTGTAAATGATTGTTTTTTTATCAATCAAAACTATTTAAGTGTTACTACTGAATTATAAATAGTGTGCGGCAAATCTGCTCTTAATTTATGAGAAATATATAACAAGTTATTAGTCAAATTTTTTAAATATAGCAAGTTTTGTTATCAACCATTTAAACACCAGCAAGCTTGCATATGGTGCGAGCTTGCACCAGGCAAGCTTGCTCCAGCAAGCCTGCACATGGCAAACATGCACCTGGCAAACTTGCTCAAGCAAGCCTGCACCAGGCAAACTTGCACCAGGAAAACTTGCTCCAGCAAGCCTGCACCAGGCAAGCTTGCACTAGTGGTACTAGTTACTCTGTTATTGTATGTTTTGTCTAGTAGAATGGACATTGTCTATCAAACTAGAAGCTTGCATAAAATAACGAGTCTATTTGAAATAGCTGGACTTGTCGAGTTGCTTGTCTATTTTGAGTTAGCCTTTGTGAATGTTTCTTTGTTATTTTGAGTGATTAATTCATAAAGTTTTTGTTTGAAACCATGTTGTTTAGTACTTATACATTTCTACATTTATGACTAACATACGCGCATATGTGCTTCTTTTGACTCAATCAAAGCGTATAAAAAGGTCTGTTTGTTGTAGTGGTCAGTGTAGACATTGATGGGGTGAGCCTTAAAGTAAGAGCAAAGCTTTCGTGACGCAATCAATAGGCAGTACGCGAGCTTCTTCGGCTTCGGGTAACTTCTCTCAACACCAGTTAATCACTTACTAACATGATATACTGGCCTTGTGATTCGATTCTCCTCACGTAACAGTGTGGCACTTATGGCGTGTGTTGGCACCGCTAAATAGATGTATAAGTCTTTACGATCTAATGGCTTGGAAAGGATGAGAGGTCTCTCTAAGTGATCTACTAGAGCTTGAAATGCATTTATGCAATCCTACATCCATTCAAATTTCCTCTTCCCTCTCCTAATCAAATCAAAGATGGAATACACTTATTGGGCCCTAGAGATGAATCTGCTTAAGGTGATGACCTTTCTATTGAGGCTCTGTGACTACTTAATCATCTTTGCACTTAGATGTTTCGAATTGCTTGAATCTTCTCGAGATTTGCCCCGATTCCATGACAGTTAACATGAAACCCAGAAATCACCCCAATGTAACCCGTAAAGAGCATTTCAAGGGTTGAGTTCCATAATTTTGAAGAACACTGAACATCTCCGCCAAGTCATCAATTTGGTTGTTCGATCGTCGTGACTTCACGAGCATATCATCCACATATACTTTCATTGATCGCCCGATCTGGTCTTTATACATCTGGTTGCTAGTCTCTAGTAAGTAGCTTCAGCATTATTTAGTTCAAACTGCATCACAACATAACTATATAGCCATGGGTCGATAATGAAGCCAATATGCTCATGGTCGGAGACGCGCGTCGGGATCTAGTTCTATCCGGAGTATGCATCCATAAATTAAAGTTGTTCATATCTAGCGGTAGAGTCTAACAACTAGTCGATCCTCTGTAATGACCCGTAAATTTAACGATTTTTATAACGTAATTAACTGAAATTTTGATGAAAATAAATAGTTAAAATTTAAAATTTAGCACTGAAAATTTGATATTTGGAATACATCTATTTAGACATAGCACATGTCATATTTTCATCAGAAAATATGGTAGTTTATTTTGTCGTGTAATTCTACTTAAATTTAATCAGTTAATATTTGATGGAAATAAAACATTTTCAAAACCTGAATATATTTTTTATAATAAAAAGGTAAATCATTTTCTGAGTGAGACCCTATATTTCATTTTGCTAAATTTGGACTTCTATAGCCCCATTTATCTTATTTTGGGCAAAATAGCAGCAGTTTGGCAGTGAATATTGACTTTTGATGGGACGGTCATACCGCAGATATCTTTGTACCATTCTGTTTGTGTGACGACCTGACTTTCTCACTACAGAAAATCGCATCATCTTGAAGAAAGAAAGGGATTGAAAAGAGAAAGAAAGAGAAGAAAGAAGAAACAACATCAGAATCTCAACAGCGGAACGAATAAATTATATTAATAACATAAATATTACATATTATACAACACTAATCAGAGTTACACGGCATATACATCACATACTAGACAGTTATAAACACCTGTCTAGTTATTACAACTTAATACAACTCAACAAAGAGATACCAACACAGAGGACACACAGCGGAAACTATATATCTAATGCCGAAGCCTCCTGCTCCATTGCTCCTCCAAAATTCGTCAAAGCTAACCTGAATCCCTTGGCTACTCGTAAAAACTTGAGTACCCAAGAGTTTAAGAAAACAGAAGATAAACTCCGGGTCAAACATGGGTTTGGTGTGAGTAACAGGTTAAGGTTGCTTAACTTTGAAAAACCTTTGAAAAGAAAAGGTATCACGTAAGACTTCCCACACATAAATATGGAAAAGTTTTTACCTTACGCTAACCAAAACATTTGATAGGAAATCTAGTGAATTATAAAAGGTCTAGGGTTTTCAAGTAAATATGAAATAGACGAAATTGTTACATTTTTAATTCCAGCTACTAGTCATAAAAATGGGTAATACAATCAAAACCGTTGGCACTTATTGGATTTTGGATTCCATAAAATGGCAGGGCTACTGGGGTACGCCCGTCACAGTACGTGGTCTAGATCACCGTACCGAGGATCACTCCCAATCCCCTGCAACACAAGGCCAGAACTATCCCTTACTGGACAGTCCCAAACAAGACAACCCCGTAGTTGGCGTACGTTCCAACTTCCCACACAGCCGATAAAAATGGACTTCTAGACAGGGGGAAATCTCTTCCTACTTGGGCATGACCCACTTAGCCTTGCTGCACCTCCCTTGTTTTAGTCATTCCTGGTTGATGAGGCTTAAGGCTACGATTACCTTTAGAGAACACATCTCTTAGAATGCTCATCGTCCACCTGATGATGTTCTGAAAGCATTCAATCCATACAAGTTCGTTCCGCGTTCGAACGAAACCGAAGGCATTATCTCGTTACACTCATTTTGGAATCACCCTCAGAGTTAACGACGATAACCCTTGCACTCTAAATCTTCATCTCGAATCTGAAAGTACTATCTCCGTCAAACTCATCTCGAAATCACCCTCCGAGTTATACCGACGAATAGTTCTTACACCTCGAGTCTTCACTCTTCACTTGAGATTCACGACCTATCGTAAATTTGGATCGATGTGGTTTTCGGATATCCAAATCTGAAAACCCGATCCCGGTCTCATCGAAATCCAAAATGTGTCTTTTAAGGACAATTTGTTTTAAAGGTTTAAAACAATTCAGTTTCGTTAACTATATACACACAGATAGATAATTCACATATCACAATAGATAATCATCGCCATCATCACAACAGATAATTCATATTATCAATCACAAATAGATAATTCATATTATCATCTCAATGCAACCAAAGCATCCATATCACACAGCATTATTTATCTCAAAGCTGAGATCTCAAACCATTCAAGGCAACCAGTATCATCCATTCATATATAAGCAATGATTAATAATCACACCAAATATAATTAATTTAAAATGAATTAAATTAATTACATCATTTCTAGTTAATTTAAAGTGAATTAAATTAATTACTTCATCAATATCAAACTTTCTCATATCACTATTAATTAATTATCAATCAATTAATTAATCATTAACCAATTATTCATTTTAATTAATCATCCCTGATTAATTAACCTTTAATTACATTCAAGTAATTATCCGTTAATTAATTTCACAAATTAATTATTCTTAACCAAATACAGTAATTAATCTTTAGTTACGACATAAATTGATTAATTATAATTAATTACATTAATCCTTAATTAATTACATTAATTAATTACTTCATTTATTAATTATTTCCAAATAATCCCTTCTTAATTACATCATTAATTATAATAATTAATGATTTCTAATTACATTTTCTATTTAAATTAATTATATTATGTAAATAAATCTTTATTTAAACCATAATTGTTAATCACCCTTGATTAACTCCATTCAGTAATTAACTACCCTTAATTACTACACCAAATAAATTAATTACTCCTTAATTAATTATCTCTAATTAATCCCTTGATTAATTTTACAAAGTAATTATACTCAAATTACTTCCATCATCAAATCACCTTCAATAATTACATCCAGTAATTACCCATTAATTACTTTCCTAAGTAATTTCTCTTCATTAAATTACATTAAGTAATTATACTTCACAAATCATCAAACGATTATTCTAAATTAATTAAACTGAATTAATTAACTTAATCTAATCAAATTAAACTCAATTAATTACAATGAGTAATTAATTCCTTAATTACTTTCATAAGTAATTATACTTAACAATTTACACAAATGATTATCTTTAAATTAATTAATCTAATTAATTATTAAAAATTAATCACATTAATTAATTATTAAACAATCCTTAGTTAATAACCTTCATTAACTATTAACAATTCATTAATTATTTTTCTAAAGTAATTAACTTATTTAGATCATTATTGATTATAAATTAGTTAACCATTAATAGCCCATTAATTCACCCCTAATTATTTAATTAATTAAGTGTTAACTGTAACTTAATTAATCCTTTATTACTTGATTAATTAATTACTAATCATTAATTAAAATCTAGTCTTATTTAATTAATGATTCTTAAATTACAAGTTAATTATTCCAAGAATAATTAATCTTAAACTTTTAAGTTTAAAACCCTTAATTACTTTAAGTAATTACCCATTTCATTAATTTATTAAATAAATTAATTATCCATTTAATTACCCTAATAATTAAATGAATAACAAATCATTAAATTCTAGTTTAACTTTTAGATAAAACCTTTTTCTTATCTATGGTTAAATTATCATTCACAAATATATTTGAAAACATTCATTTCCAAATTTAGTTTCAAAATTCATTTTAAATTCAAGTTTTAAAATGAAATCCAATTTATCTTCAACAAAATTTAAAATCAATTTAAAAAGTTTAAATTTACATGATAAAGAATACTTTTTCTTTTAAAAGGAATTTTACAAGAGTTTCAACCAAATTCCTTTTTAAATTCAAAACATTTAAATTTTACTTTATCATTCAACATTGTTAAAACACTTAAATTTATAAAACTTAAATTTATTTTAAAACAAAGATTCAAATTTAGATTTGAATCAGTTTTAAACTTTGTTTAAATCATTCCTTTACATTTCAAACTCTAATTTAAATTCAAATTCCTTTACAAACACTTTTAAACACTTAACCTCTTAAGGTTATTTAAAGAAATTTGAATTTAAAAACTTTATTCATTTCCAGCTAAAATTCAAATTAAACTTGAATCCATTATTTAAAAATTGATTTAAACCTTATTTTAAATCCTTGCTTAATATTTTAAATTTTAGTTTAAATTCGAAAACAAGACAGGGTTTCTAACCTATAACAAAACTAACCCGAGCCACACATAAATCACTCGAGCCTAACCTAACCTAGCCTGAGAAAATACTAAATGAGTAAAACTCGAGTAACATTTCCATTTGAATTCATTAAAACTTAAGGTACTGTCAGGTTTTACAAAAACCTGTATCAACAAAATACCCGAGCCCACATAACAATGACTTCGAGTCCAACACCCCAAAGCTTCGAGCAAAACACGAAACAGCCCGAACAAAACACGAGTACCCATCTTCCCCCAAATCAACAGCAGATACCCATGTCCTCCATGCACCTACACCAACACTGCCGCCAACTCCGACCACTCGCGACGACAAATGCAAGTCGACGATCATCTTCCAACACAATTTCGACCTTCAAACCATTTGCAGTAGCACAAAATCTAAATTGAGCATACGAGCTCAAAACTGGAAACAATGTCGAAAACTGGAATCACCTCAATCACCAGACTCCGACCACCAGAGTAGCTTCACCTTCGGCCACAACCTCTTCCACAATCCAACTATCTTCTCCCTGAATCTGGGAAAGCTTGATCACTATATATGTCGCGACGATCAATTTTCTGATTAATAGAAAAACTAGGGTTAAAATCTGCATCCCCTAACCACCATCGCCACAGTGCACTGATCCTTTCCCAAAAAATTTCCCTGATTCTCCTATCACCACTCCATCACCAAAGAAGATGCTGGCCACCCCGACCATCTAGATCCACAATTACACACCAAAACATCATTTTTTGTCAAACCAGAAATGCTCAATCATATTCAAACTAAAAAATTTAATTTAAGTTTTAAAAATCAAGTTTTAGTATAAGTAATCAACTTATACTCCTGGATCAATGAATCTGAATAATTAAATTTCCACTTACATACAATTTGTTCTGTTATTTTTGAATTTCAAGTGACAATACCAAATTATTTAACCTAAATAAAACTTAAGACTTTAATCTATGATACAACTAACATGTTTTGTTTGAAATTTGAATCTTAACATGGATTAGATTTCGAGTTCATGATTTTTGAACATAACTTAACCCTAGAATCTAGAACAGGCAAGAATAAGTTTACAACACAAGCATGCATTCAGAAACCCATACATATATACAAAGAATTCCATCACATTAATCCACACAAATCATGATTATCACAGGAATAAATCAGGCAACTATATTTACTTAAATTATTTTAAATCAAAAAAATGATGCTCGCTTGAAAATTGATGAGCAGAGCACCTTTGAAAACTTTTTTTTCTTCTTTCTGAACAGGGTGTTGAAACTGCTTCAGACTTAAATTTTGATTTTCTTCTTTATTTTGTAAACTTTAATCTTGTTTTGCTGTAATGCTTTGCTCCCTGATTACAATTGCATGCATGCTTCCAGATAAAAAAATGCAGGCTTGGTTGTTGTTTCAAAACAGAAGTGAAGGGATCTGTAGGATTTTGAGTTGCAGAATTGATGATCAGGTTAATGATTTGCATTCCAGTTTTGAAGATGATTCAGATAGTTTTGGGTTATTTTGGTTAGAGTAAATACTAGTTTCAGATTGGTTTTTGAGGGGATTTGCAGGATTTGTTTTGAACAAAAATTTTTGTTTTGAATAAATCTTCAAATGAAATTTCAGATTTACAGCTGAAGATTTTCTTAAGTTTTGAAGAAGAATAGAAAAAGAAAATGAGGTGAGAAGAAATGTTTATATAAGCATAAAATGATTTAATTAAAATAAAATAAAATAAAAAATTAAATAGGACACTTGTTCTTAATTTTAACATTTGTCACATTGATTAATTTATGACTTAACACATGCCATTTAGGTGTATTAAGGAATTTACACATGTCTTTTGAGTATTTTAATTTAATTTAAATTGTTTATAAAAGTTTTAGATCTTAATTTATTACTTCTTATGTGTATATATATAAATTTCCCTCTTTTTTTAGAAAAACAAAACAAAACAAATTATAAATAAAAGCTTATCCAAATATTTTTAAGTATTTATTCTTTTGAATTTCAAAACATTAAATTCAAATTTAAATCAATTTATCAAATCCAATTTAAAAATCAAGTTATTTATATGCATATATAACTCTTATTAAATTCAAAAATAACAAATCCTATTTCTATAAAAAAAATCTATCTATGTTTATAAAAACTAAGATTATAATTATTATTTGAAAATAATAAATTTAACAATTTTAAATAATTTATAAAAGAGATTATAAATTACTTCTATTACTCAATAAATTAAGATCATATGTAAATTGTACTCTAAACTCTTATGCATAATTTCAGGCAATATTTTTAAAAGAAAATAAAACAAAGCTTTTATGTTATTCTAATTTAGATTCATATTTAAGCTAATTAAATATAATTTTAAACAAATAAGATTTACCTTAAGTATAAACCATATAGTTATTTACTGAATTGCTTTGAAAAGCTAAATGTTAAATTTAAATCAAAATTTCCAATTTACCAAAAATAAATTAGAATTAGAAAATTGATTCATTTACTAAATCCCAAACCAAAGCTTATATATTTACAATATATACAATTATATATATATATATATATATATATATATATATATATTATAAATAGAAAAAAAAATTAGTAGCTTTAAAAAGATAAAATCTACCAATTTAAATATTTATTAAAAGAAGATTATTAAATCAATTCAAATTTTATTAACAAAAATCATCAAATCAAATTTGATTTTTGACACAGATTATTAAATTTATATTGCCAAAATTCCGGGATATCACATTCCTCCCCCCTTAAAAGAATTCCGTCCCCGAAATTTAAAAGCAAAGGTAATTTAATAATCTATCTTAAGATTTTATTTTAAAACACAAGCATATATCAATCATATGCTAACAACCATAGCAACCAATTCACTCAAACAAACAAATCTAACTATCTAGACAAAATTCTAGATAGGATTTTCTAGAGTTTCCTAAGTATAAATACCGAGATACTCACTCTACAAAATCCAAACAATCTATACTACTAAGCTACAGAGCTCCTATCCAACTAGATCTACAAAACTAAACAGGATATCAGACTACAGACAATTCTGACACAACAATCACATCCTCCTGAATCGCTGGTTCCACAACCAGAGATAGACCATACACGTACTCCCTCAAAGAGACGTGAAACACATCGAATCCCAGTTATCCAAACTGGCAATTCAACCTTAAAAATCAAACACTAATTCTCACAAGAACACAGAAAAGATCCAAAACACCTCGGAGCTGACTTACCCAGTCTTACCCAACCTTATAGCTCTTTAGATCGGAGAAAACTTACCCAAAATCAAATTTTCGACTCCGGAATCCAAATTCCTTCGTCTCTTATCTACAAAATACTCCTGACGATCCTGGGCTGCCTTCATCTCTCCCTATCAGCTCAACCTTCACTGATGTCTCTAGAAACAAACTAGACCAAAACAACCCAACAGAATGATCTCCTCAAGATCAATCCAAAACCAAGAACACCAACTCTACTCCACAAACATCATAAGACTAACTTACTTCTCCTATCCGGAAAAACAAAAGCACTTCCAAACTGCTTCCGCTGCACAACTCTGATCTGGAGTAGATGAAAATGCTGACGAAGAACACGAGCACAAACTGGACAACGCATTTCAGAAATATGGTTCAACAGATCCATAAAAGAAAACTCAGATGTCCCACCTGATCCCAAGCTGCTTCACCAAACCCTTGCTCTAGAAGTCATCCTTCTACTAAACTGAACCACCGGTAGCACTCTTGGAATCCAGTCGATGAGAAAACTCAACCTCCAGATGCAGACAAACCTCTGACTTCCCTGAAGACATCCGGAAAAATCTCCAATAGCTCAAGAGAACACTCAAACTATCGCAAGTCACTTTTGCGATCAACCAGTCCAATATCCAAAGAAAACTGTTCTCTCTTTACCAATCAGAACAGCTTATGCTTATCTAACCAATCCATCAAAGAAATGGATCCACTCTGTTGCTTCTGAACTCCACCTCCGAAAAAAACTGCTTAGCCAAAGGATCTCCTTGCCAGCATAGAACACTCCGAGCTGCACTGCTGACACCGACGCCAAAGACTTCCTATTCCAAAGTTCTTCGAGAAACTCAGACCTCAAACCAGTTAGAAACATTCTGCTGAACCCAGCTACAACATCGAAGCAGACATACTTCCTAAACTTGTTCTAAATAAAAATCTTCGAAGACATCCATAGTCACTGTGTCTCATCACAATGCTATTAATTCCTGAGGTATCAAGATACCATCACTCACTTTTGCCTAACTGACAGATCCAAACTCTACTCATCCAACTTGCATTACCAAGATGGACTCCAAACCTTTAAAAGGTTTCCTTCAGAGATCGATGAAATCCTTACATCAAGCTGCAAAGCTCACTTGAGATGGTATTAGGTCTACAGTCTCGATAGATACACTTCCAACCCCAACATTCAAACTCCAATCATTGGTAGTAGTCGTGTTACACACCCCACTACGTTATCTACTTTTATAACTTATATTGGAAAACCTGAATAGGTAACCCAACAGATAGGTAGAAATAGATAAATATATATATATATATTCAAAATTACAAATACGCTCTCTCAAGAAAGAAATCAGTTCAAAGCCTAGGTATTCACTCAACCTAGCGCTCTGATACCAAATGTGACGATCCGACTTTCTCACCATAGAAAATCGCATCATCTTGAAGAAAGAAAGGGATAGAAAAGATAAAGAAAGAGAAGAAAGAAGAAACAACATCAGAATCTCAACAGCGGAATGAATAAATTATATTAATAACATAAATATTACATATTATACAACAATAATCAGAGTTCCATAGCATATATATCACATAATAGACATTTATAAACACCTGTCTAGTTATTACAACTCAACAAAGAGATACCAACACAGAGAACACACAGCGGAAACTATATATCTAATGCCGAAGCCTCCTACTCCATTGCTCCTCCAAAATTCGTCAAAGCTAACCTGAATCCCTTGGCTACTCGTAAAAATTTGAGTACCCAAGAGTTTAAGAAAACAGAAGATAAACTCCTGGTCAGACATGGATCTGGTGTGAGTAACAGGTTAAGGTTGCTTAACTTTGAAAAACCTTTGAAAAGAAAAGGTATCACGTAAGACTTCCCACACATAAACATGGAAAAGTTTTTACCTTACGCAAACCAAAACATTTGATAGGAAATCCAGTGATATTATAATAGGTCTAGGGTTTTCAAGTAAATATGAAATAGCCGAAATTGTTACATTGTTAAATTCCAACTACTAGCCATAAAAGTGGGTAATACAATCAAAATCGTTGGCACTTATTGGATTTTGGATTCCATACAATGGCAGGGCTACTGAGGTACCGCCCGTCACAGTACGTGGTCTAGATCACCGTACAGAGGATCACTCCCAATCCCCTGCAACACAAGGCCGGAACTATCCCTTACTGGACAGTCCCGAACAAGACAACCTCGCAGTTGGCGTACGTTCCAACTGCCCACACAGCCGAATAAAAATGGACTTCTAGACAAGGGAAAATCTCGTCCTACTTGGGCATGACCCACTTAGCCTTGCTGCAGCTCCCCTGTTTTAGCCATTCCCGGTTGATGAGGCTTGAGGCTACGATTACCTTTAGAGAACATATCTCTTAGAATACTCATCGTCCACCTGACGATGTTCTGAAAGCATTCAATCCATACAAGTTCGTTCCGGGTTCGAACGAAACCGAAGGCATTATCTCGTTACACTCATTTTGGAATCACCCTCAGAGTTAACGACGATAACCCTTGCACTCTGAATCTTCATCTCGAATCTAAAAGTACTATCTCCGTCAAACTCATCTCGGAATCACCCTCGGAGTTATATTGACGAATAGTTCTTACACCTCGAATCTTCACTCTTCACTTGAGATTCACGACCTATCGTAAATTTGGATTGATGTGGTTTTCGGATATCCAAATTTGAAAACCCAATCCCGGTCTCATCGAAATCCAAAACGTGACTTTTAAGGCCAAGTTGTTTTATAGGTTTAAAACAATTCAATTTCATTAACTGTATACACACAGATAGATAATTCACATATCACAATAGATAATCATCACCATCATCACAACAGATAATTCATATTATCAATCACAAATAGATAATTCATATTATCATCTCAATGCAACCAAAGCATCCATATCACACGGCATTATTTATCTCAAAGTTGAGATCTCAAACCATTCAAGGCAACGAATATCATCCATTCATATATAAGCAATGATTAATACTCACACCAAATATAATTAATTTAAAATGAATTAAATTAATTACATCATTTCTAATTAATTAAAGTGAATTAAGTTAATTACTTCATCAATATCTAACTTGCTTATATCACTATTAATTAGCAGGAAATTATTGTCAAGGACAAAATTTCACAGCTTTTTAGCTTCAAGAACAGACCTTCAATATTTTATCCTGAAGGACAACTTTCTGTAGGTATCAGTTTTTAGTTATTGATAACAGTTTTTATGTATCAGTTTGTAGTTATTGGTAGCAGTTTTTATGTATCAGTTTTTAGCTCGGTATCAGTTTTGTTGTCCTTCTGAGTAATTTTGAAAAATGTTTGTCCTTGTGAATAATTTTTAGAAGAATGTTTGTCCTTGTGGTAAAAATATTAAGGTCGTGTCCTTGAGGCAAAAAATATAGAAATTTTTGTCCTTTAAATTAATTCCCCCATTAATTAATTATCAATCAATTAATTAATCATCAACCAATGAATCATTTTAATTAATCATCCCTGATTAATTAGCCTTTAATTACATTCAAGTAATTATCCATTAATTAATTTCACAAATTAATTATTATTAACCAAATACAGTAATTAATCTTTAATTACTTCATAAATTAATTAATTATAACTAATTACGTTAATCCTTAATTAATTACATTAATTAATTACTTCATTTATTAATTATTTCCAAATAATCCCTTCTTAATTACATCATTAATTATAATAATTAATGATTTCTAATTACATTTTCTATTTAAATTAATTATATTAAGTAAATAAATCTTTATTTAAACCATAATTGTTAATCACCCTTGATTAACTCCATTCAATAATTAACTACCCTTAATTACTTCACCAAATAAATAAATTACTCCTTAATTAATTATCTCTAATTAATCCCTTGATTAATTTTACAAAGTAATTATACTCAAATTACTTCCATCATCAAATCACCTTCAATTAATTACGTCCAGTAATTACCCGTTAATTACTTTCCTAAGTAATTTCTCTTTATTAAATTACATTAAGTAATTATACTTCACAAATCATCAAATGATTATTCTAAATTAATTAAACTGAATTAATTAACTTAATCTAATCAAATTAAACTCAATTAATTACAACGAGTAATTAATTCCTTAATTACTTCCATAAGTAATTATACTTAACAATTTACACAAATGATTATCTTTAAATTAATTAATCTAATTAATTATTAACAATTAATCACATTAATTAATTATTAAATAATCCTTAGTTAATAACCTTCATTAACTATAAACAATTCATTAATTATTTTTTAAAGTAATTAACTTATTTTAATCATTATTGATTACAAATTAATTAACCATTAATGGCCCATTAATTAACCCTTAATTATTTAATTATTTAAGTGTTAACTATAACCTAATTAATCCTTTATTACTTGATTAATTAATTACTAATCATTAATTAAAATCTAGTCTTATTTAATTAATGATTCTTAAATTACAAGTTAATTATTCTAAGAATAATTAATCTTAAACTTTTAAGTTTAAAACCTTAATTACTTTAAGTAATTATCCATTTCATTAATTTATTAAATAAATTAATTATCCATTTAATTACTCTAATAATTAAATGAATAACAAATCATTAAATTCTAGTTTAACTTTTAGATAAAACCTTTTTCTTATCTATGGTTAAATTATCATTCACAAATATATTTGAAAACATTCATTTCCAAATTTCATTTCAAATTTAATTTTAAATTCAAGTTTTAAAATGAAATCCAATTTATCTTCAACAAAATTTAAAATCAATTTAAAAACTTTAAATTTACATGATAAAGAATACTTTTTCTTATAAAAGGAATTTTACAAGAGTTTAAACCAAATTCCTTTTTAAATTCGAAACATTTAAATTTTACTTTATCATTAAACATTGTTAAAACACTTAAATATATAAAACTTAAATTTATTTAAACAAAGATTCAAATTTAGATTTGAATCAGTTTTAAACTTTGTTTAAATCATTCCTATACATTTCAAACTCCAATTTAAATTCAAATTCTTTTAAAAAGACTTTTAAACACTTAACCTCTTAAGGTTATTTAAACAAATTTGAATTTAAAAACTTTATTCATTTCCAGCTAAAATTCAAATTAAACTTGAATCCATTATTTAAAATTTGATTTAAAACTTATTTTAAATCCTTGCTTAATATTTTATATTTCAGTTTAAATTTGAAAATAAGACAGGGTTTGTAACCTGTAACAAAACTGACCCGAGCCACACATAAATCACTCGAGCCTAACTTAACCTAGCCTGAGCAAAATACTAAATAACTCGAGTAAAACTCGAGTAACATTTCCATTTGAATTCATTAAAACTTAAGGTACTATCAGGTTTTACAAAACCCTGTATCAACAAAATACCCGAGCCCACATAACAATGACTTCGAGTCCAATACCCCAAAGCTTCGAGCAAAACACGAAATAGCCCGAACAAAACACGAGTACCCATCTTCCCCCAAATCAACAGCAGATATCCATGTCCTCCATGCACCTTCACCAACACTGCCACCAACTCCAACCACTCGCGACGACACACGCGAGTCGACGATCATCTTCCAACACAATTTCGACCTTCAAACCATTTACAGTAGCACACAATCAAAATTGAGCATACGAGCTCAAAACTAGAAACAATGTCGAAAACTGGAATCACCTCAATCACCAGACTCCGACCACCAGAGTAGCTTCACCTCCGGCCATGACCTCTTCCACACTCCAACTATCTTCTCTATGAATCTGGGAAAGCTCGATCACCTATAGATGTCGCGATGATCAGTTTCTTGATCAAAAGAAAAACTAGGGTTAAAATCTGCATCCCCTAACCACCATCGCCACAGTGCACTGATCCTCATCCCAAAAAATTTCCCTGATTCTCCTATCACCACTCCATCACCAAAGAAGATGCTAGCCACCCTGACCATCTAGATCGACAGTTACACACCAAAACATCATTTCTGGTCAAACTAGAAATGCTCAGTCATATTCAAACTAAAAAATTTAATTTAAGTTTTAAAAATCAGGTTTCAATATAAGTAATCAACTTATACTCCTAGATCAATGAATCGGAATAATTAAATTTCCATTTACATACAGTTTGTTCTGTTATTTTTGAATTTCCAGTGACAATACCATATTATTTAACCTAAATAAAACTTAAGACTTTAATCTATGATACAACTAACATGTTTTGTTTTAAATTTGAATCTTAACATGGATTAGATTTTGAGTTCATGATTTTTGAACATAACTTAAGCCTGGAATCTAGAACAGGCAAGAACAAGTTTACAACACAAGCATGCATTCAGAAACCCATACATATATACAGAGAATTCCATCACATTCATCCAGACAAATCATGATTATTACAGGATTAAATCAGGCAACCATATTTACTTTAATTATTTGAAATAAAAAGATGTTACTCACTTGAAAATTGATGAGCAGAGCACCTTTGAAAACATTTTTTTCTTCTTTCTGAACAGGGTGTTGAAACTGCTTCAGATTTAAATTTTGATTTGCTTCTTTATTTTGTAAACTTTAATTTTGTTTTGTTGTAATGCTTTGCTCCCTGATTTACAATTGCATGCATGCTTCCAGATAAAAAAAAATGCAAGGTTGGTTGTTGTTTCAAAACAGAAGTGAAGGGATCTACAGGCTTTTGAGTTGCAGAATTGATGATCAGGTTAATGATTTGCATTCCAGTTTTGAAGATGATTCGGATAGTTTTGGGTTATTTTGGTTAGAGGAAATACTAGTTTCAGATTGGTTTTTGAGGGGATTTTCAGGATTTGTTTTGAACAAAATTTTCTGTTTTTGAATAAATCTTCAAATGAAATTTCAGATTTACAGCTGAAGATTTTCTTAAGTTTTGAAGCAGAATAGAAAAAGAAAATGAGGTGAGAAGATATGTTTATATAAGCGTAAAATGGTTTAATTAAAATAAAATAAAATGAAAAATTAAATAGGACACTTGTTCTTAATTTTAACATTTGTCACATTGATTAATTTATGACTTAACACATGTCATTTAGGTATCTTAAGGAATTTACACATGTCTTTTGAGTATTTTAATTTAATTTAAATTGTTTATAAAAGTTTTAAATCTTAATTTATTACTTCTTATGTATGTGTGTGTGTGTGTGTGTGTGTGTGTGTGTGTGTAAATTTCCTTCTTTTTTTAAGAAAAACAAAACAAAACAAATTATAAATAAAAGCTTATCCAAATATTTTTAAGTTTTATTCTTTTGAATTTCAAAACATTAAATTCAAATTTAAATTAATTTATCAAATCCAATTTAAAAATAAAGTTATATATATATATATATATATGCATATATAACTCTTATTAAATTTAAAAATAACAAATCCTATTTCTATAAAAAAAATCTATCTATGTTCATAAAAACTAAGTATTATAATTATTATTTGAAAATAATAAATTTAACAATTTTAAATAATTTATAAAAGAGATTATAAATTACTTCTATTACTCAATAAATTAAGATCATATGTAAATTGTATTTTAAACTCTTATGTATAATGTCAGGCAATATTTTTAAAAGAAAATAAAACAAAGCTTTTATGTAATTCTAATTTAGATTCATATTTAAGCTAATTAAATATAATTTTGAACAAATACCTTAAGTATAAACCATATAGTTATTTATTAATTTCTTTGAAAAGCTAAATGTTAAATTTAAATCAAAATTTCCAATTTACCAAAAATAAATTAGAATTAGAAAATTGATTTATTTACTAAATCCCAAACCAAAGCTTATATATTTACAATATATACACTTATATATATTATAAATAGAAAAAAAAATTATTAGCTTTAAAAAGATAAAATCTACCAATTAAAATATTTATTAAAAGAAGATTATTAAATATGTTCACATTTTATTAACAAAAATCATCAAATCAAATTTAATTTTTGACAAAGATTATTTAATTTATATTGCCAAAACTTCCGGGATATCACAGTTTGTCTCATCGTGCTGATCCTCGAAGTATATTCAATTGTGTATTTTGAAGTCCGGTATGCCGTGCAATCTGCGAAATGGTTAACCATACTAGTGCCGTTTTGAGCCTTTTGTTTTCTATGTGACCTTTCAATTATCTAACTGTAAACCAATAGTCATTTGCTTTTAGAATTCCTCGATTCTCATGTATGACTTTTACCATTCCTATTAATTCCAATATAATCTGGTTCATATTTTTTTATTTTGATTCTAACTTTTCATTTCAGAGAAAAATATAGAAGTAATATATATTTTTGAAACCATATGATTTCTCTTTTATTTTACCTGCTTATCTCTCCATATACATTTTCCGCTTTGCTTGGAAAAAAATTCTATATATTTCATTTTGCTTGGGAACATACCATCTCCTTTTCTCTAGCTGAATCCTTTCACCTTTTTGAGATTATGAATGTATGAGTTATTATATAATAAATTTATATTGAAGCCATCTTTTTGTTTCCACATTGGCCTGTGCATTACTCACGCATGTCCTCTCTATGCCCATGCCTCACATGATCTACACCCATTGCCGCCAAACACCATTCAGTGCCCCTCTGCCATCTTACCGAACGCCATCCAATCGAAGCACAAACCCATAACTGTAGTCGGCACGCACAAAACCCACCTCACTCTCCTGCTTGTTCACCCATCAGCCTCGTCCCCATCTCATGCCACCAGTCTCACCACGATCCGCCTTCCGCCCACCAATAACATTCGCCACTACCTCACGCCCTGACATGTAGCTGCCCGACCCCTCCTTCCCACCTTTCTCCTTCTTTATTCCGTTCTTTTCTATTAAAAAAATTATGAAGGCTTGTATATAACTAAAGTTGACATATTTATGTTGCTCGTCCATATTTGATCCACGTTGATTTTGTTATGCTCGTATATTTGCCTGCTTCCAAATCTTCATGCCTTCTGCCATCGAGATCCCTCTGACGTTTTCCCATCAGCCTTCCTACCTACGTGCCTTCGCTCTCATCAACCCAAACCTCTGACATGGTTTCTGTCCAGGTAGCATGCTATAGTATCATTATATATATATATAACCCATATATGGTATGCACGTATATATATTTTGTTATATATTTGATTGAAAAAAGATTTATATATATAACATATAGGTTGCTTTCATTTTTTTTAGCACTGGGTGTCTTCTCTTGTGCCCTTCTCTTCTACTATTCTAAATACATAGGTATATTGTTTGTTTATACATTAGCTTATAGATATATAAGTATATATCTGAGTTATATATTAGCTTGCAGATTTTAAAGGGGAAACATTTAAAGAGTATTTAATATGTATGTTTGTGTAAATGTTAAATTTTTGAAAAGTATGTATGTGTGTGTCTGTGTGTGTATATATATATATCTGTGTATGTCTGTGTAATATCGTTATTTGTGTTGATGATTAAATTATAAAACATAGATATTTTTTAATATTTATTTTTAAAATAATGTAATATATAATGTATATTTTGATGTAAAATATACGTGTTTTAATATATAATATATAGACATTGTGATTTACATATGGGTTTTATTAAATAATGATTTTCGAAATATAATATGTAGTTCATTATAAACATGGGTTTTAAATTGAAAACCGATTTTTAAAAAGAAAAAAATAAGTATACAGATTTTGTTCTATCAATCTCTAGCTATTAATTGCAATTCATTGAATTCTAGTCACCTAGCTCGCCGCTGCCCAGAACTTGTCGCAACAGTTTTGCTTTCGTACATGTGCTTATCCACGTTCGTATCCATGTCTGTTACTTCTCATTTACATTGTTTCCTCTAGCCTCGAAAGTTGAGCAATCACTCATGATTGGCATTCTTATATTTAGTAGATTTAATTCACACGAAATGAAGATTGAAATATGCTGTTAAATTTGAATTTCTAAGTATTTAATTGTTAAATATGATATCCAATTATCTGCCATTGTTTATCTATGTCGCATGACACCATAACCTGTTATATATATTATATTCAAATTTGTTACTGATGATATATATATATATATATATATTGTTGATATGTTATATTATTATCATATTTTTTCTCGTTCTGCAAGTTCCCTATTAGTTAGAATTCACTGTGGGTTGAAATGATACATACCCGAATGATCTTATAGGTTAAGGGAAAATCGTTATGGGTTGAAATGATAAACCCAAGCGATTTTCATTGATTTTGAATTTTGGGATTGCGGGTTAAAATGATACATAACCCTTGATATTTAAATTGCGAATTGAAATGATAAATATCTGTATCACTTGACCATAGGGCAGAAAATTATATACGGACACCGTTGGTCTACATTATGAAAATGATTTCTAAAGTTTTGAAAGGAAATATATGGGTTTTAATAAATATGTATTTTTAAAATATAATATATAAATGTTATTTCTATATGTGTGTAAATTTAGATTTTTAAATTTTATGTTTTGGAAATATTATATTTATATAAGTTAGTTTGAAAATATAATTTTTAAGATTTTTCTCATAACTTTATTACCTCAAAAATATATTTAATAATAAGATTTAATTTAATAAAATTTAATTTAACGAATATATACATACATACATATATATATATATATATATATATTACTTTCAAACAATTCATTTAAAATTTATATTAATATTTTAAATATATTTTTGTTGTAAATTTAAAAAAATAAAGGTTGGGAAAAATAAATTAAAGTTGATTTATAATATAATTTGTTTGAGAACTGAATTTAAATAAAAAGTTTATTTGAGAATTTATTGATTTAGATTTTAAAGGTATGATTTTATAATTTGTTAACTTGATTTCGATTAAATGTGATTAAATGGGTATTTTTAAAATTTAATTTTGATTTGAATTTGAAATCTTGGATTTTGTTTAAACGTTATTAAAAGTGATTAAGTGAATAATTTTAGAATTAAATACAATTGAAGTTAGATATTGATTTATTGATTTTATTTAAATTTTTAATTTGAGATTTATTTAAATGTTATTAAAAATGATTAGCAAATAATTTCAAATTTAAATAAAATCAAACATTGAATTTGGAAATATAAATGAAATTTATCAAATTGAGTTATTGAGATGTTTGAATATTTAACTTTGAAACCTACTGAATGGGAAGTGGTTTAAATTGAAATCGATATAAATCAAAAATGGTTTTATTTAGAATTTGAATTGAATTTTAGTGGTTGAACTGAAATTGATTTAAATTGAATTTTAAAACAATATTTGATTTGAATTGATTTGTGGAATTAGAAGAACAATTCTAATTTGAAGCTATTTTCAATATAAACTCTTTTAAATATATAAACTATTTTAATATATAAACTATTTTATTATAAACTATTTAATCCATAAACTATTTTAAATATAAACTATTTTAAATTATAACTATTTCAGTATGTGTATATACTATTTTCAAAGTATATTAACTATTTAAGTTGGAACTGTTACGATTACGGAAGTGTTATGATTTCAAAAGTGTTATGATTTCGGAAATGTTATAATTTTGAAAGTGTAATAATTTTGGAAATAAATATTATTTAAAGTGAATAATGATATCGAATTAATATGGTTTTTAAATGAATATGATATTTTGATATGAATTATGAACTATTTGAAATGAAATTGACCACGGTGTGAAATAAGCGGTTTGGTTGTTAAAGAGACGGGGATTGGATATTGTCGTACTCTCTGCCAATACCGAAAACCACTTTAACAACTATGTACATGGTAGAGATTCCAGAACGAAGTAGGATGGTTTGGCGACAATTCATGAGGTATTTACGTAGCCCTGACTCCCATGAGTCGGCTTAGATGTGACTAAAACGGGAGCCACGTCGGTCCAAGTAAGGTCATTCCTCCAATCGGACACATTTCTTCAATTCCATTCTATTACATTGTGATTCGATTGATTCACTTTTGGTTTGGGAACGTGTCTCGAAGTGGGCGGTAGTAGCTGCTATGTGTTACCACCAGTCCGGATCCGCAAACGGTATATCCACCCTGGCATTGCCTCGTGTGCCGTGTTCACTTGCCCTATCGTACCTTCTATGAGTTTGTTTTGTACCGTACCTATGGGGTATCCTCTAGGTAGACCACCGGTTTTGTGGAGCTTATGGCATTGTATAGACTATGAGAATATATAAAATGCATTAAGGGGGTTATGGGGAACGCCTTAGCGCTATTTTAATAGTTTACTTTACTATGGACATTATTTATGTAGCGTATTGTAGTACATAGTAGATAGTTCCACGGATCCTTAGAGGATGGAAATCTCAAACAACCTTTAAGTTACTTGTATTTCAGTTGACATTCCACTTGAGTTGAATTTACTGACATAAGAATGTTAATCCTGACTCGAATGTTTTGTGTTTTGCTTTATGCTTGGGTCAGACTGGGTGGCATATCATTTGAGACTCACCTTTGGAGATTGAAATTTTGTTTGAAGATCTATCTAACCAGCTTTCAGTTACTTTAGTTTATTCCAGTCATTTTGTTCAGACTTGTCGGTTACTTATGTATTAAAAATTCATTTGTATTTGAGATTCTGTTGTATTTTGTTTCAGACTCGGATGTTTATAGAAGCTTCATGAACTATTACTTATCTATTCCACTGCTAATTATTATATTACTATGTATCTGTGATTCTGTGATCAATTTATTTACTGTATATCCTAAGTTTTGCCAAATATAAATTAACAATATGTTGTTTTGTGCAATTCGAGTCCAACATGTGCGATTGCGAATGGTTTGAAATTCTAGGTCGTTACAAGTGGTATCAGAGCTCTGGTTTAAGCAAAACGTAGCATATAGAGTAAAATATCATTAGAGATAGGATAGTGATATCCTAGAATTAATAGAATAAATTATAGAATCATATTCGTTCGAGCTTGAAATTCTTCGTTAGGATTCCCGAATAAGGATTTCATTTGAATTCTGGAACTTTCCCCCTTTGTTCTGAATTCATTCTTGTCCTTTCCTGTTCGTGTTCTTCTTTATATTGGAGCATCCTATAGCTCCATTTCTGTCCCGCCAACCTTAATGCGATTTGTAAAGGGGTGAAACTCCTTTACAACAAGCGTCGATTCATTGGAGATTTCTATTATCCTCGGTTCCGATGTTGTTATCTCTTGAAATACCCGTACCATCTCTCTAGTAAATGACCTAGGTAATTCTCTTGTGATTGAATGTAGAATGTCTCTGGATTTGCAAGCAACCTTATCTTTTCGATTGACACTCGGCCTAGTGATCTTGACTCCACGGCGATAGTCAGGGATTATCCTGATGTTTGGTGAAGTCACTCCTTCTCCTCCCAAGTGGGAAATTGAATTATGCATCAATCTTATCCCTGGAGCCTGACCTATTGTCTTTCCTCCCATATGAACGGTTTCTATGAATGGTTAGTCATGCCATTCGGATTAATCAATACTCCTGCCTTCTTCGTCGATCCTGTGAATCATGTTTTTCGTGATGTTCTCAACAAGTTGTCCCCACTTTCATTGATGATATTCTCATTTTCTAAGCCTTGGTTGACCCAGTTAAAGTTGCTGCCATTAATATTAGTCTATCCACCTTTCCTCTTTTGTAGTTTTATCATCTTATCTTCCTTTTGGGCCTATCTTCTTGATTAGAATTCTCTTTGATTAGGGTTCCTCTAAATTTGAATCTCTATTCTTGTTTTAAAATCCATTCTTGAATCATCCTATGAGGGAGTGTATTTGAAATTGACAATAAAATGTTTTATATTCTGTTGTTTGAGTTGTTAAGTTTGAATTTGGGATTTCGATCGATTCATTTGGCCAACGCTATCGATAGGAATTCCAAAACCCTTGAATAGAGCAAACATACGCAATATTGTTTTTGAAATTGATAAATGAAATAATTTTATATATGATTACATTATATATATAAGTATATTTTTTCTTAAATTTGATAATTAAATGAATTGGTTGTTAGAAATGACAATACTAGATTATCGTTTATTTAACATCCCTAAACCATTAATTATTGAATGTAATCATAAGAAGTTGACAATTTTATAAACATGGATTATAGATCTATTTTGAAAATGAAATGAATTTAAATTAAGGATTTGAGAATTAAATTTCCAGTGCTTTTCAAAATTTGGTTTTCAAAATGTTTGGAAATATATTATTTGAAAGCATTTTCGAATGGAAATTGTTTCAAAATAATTTCAAAATAAGTAAGTTAGTACTCTCCTCTTGTGTTACTGGAAAATAATTTCAGTGACGACTGCAGCATCATCGACATTTATTTTTGAGTCTCGAGGTAGAGAGACCTCATAGCAGCTTTGCTACAATTTTGTTTTGAAAAATGAATTTGATTTGAACTTCTTGATTATGATTTGACGTATAATATATATATATATATGTATGTATGTATGTGTGTGTGTATGTATGTATGTATCCTTGAGTATGATTTGTTGTACAAAGTATATATGTATATTAATTTCCAATAGTTTGAAGTGAAACTGGAAATTTCATTCCTTAATTATATGTTAGGTAATGAGTTTCAATTATTGAAATGAAGCAAAATTTTGAATAATTGGAATGTTGTAAATGGAAAATGAACTTGAAACAACTTAAAATAACTTAAAATTGTTGAACTAGGATTAAATTAATTTGTATAATACTCAGTTGTATTTTAAAACATTTATATAATTTACCTGAATATTCAAAAAGTTCAAAATTTTATGAGAATGTAATTGAATAATATACAATATAAATATAAGTAATAAAATGTCCAAAAATGAAATTTATTTGGCCTTGAATTAATTTTTGTATCAGGTTCTTTGTATTTCAAATCTATCTTTACTTTATGTTGCTTATATTCTCCTATCTCGTTCCTTTTCGAGGATGAAAAGTCTTGAGTAAGGGAGAGTATAAGGACCCGTAAATTTAACGATTTTTATAACATAATTAACTAAAATTTTTGATGAAAATAAATAAATAAAATTTAGCAATGAAAATTTGATATTTGGAATACGTCTATTTAGACATAGCAAATGTCAGATTTTCATCAGAAAATATGAAAGTTTATTTTTTTTATGCAATTCTATTTAAATTTAAATCAGTTAATATTTGATGGAAATAAAACATTTTCGAAACCAGAATATCTTTTTTATAATAAAAATGTAAATCATTTTCTGAGTGAGATGCCATATTTCGATTCATCAAATTTGGACTTGTATAACCCGGCTTATCTTATTTTCGGCAAAATAGCAGCAGTTTGGCAGCGAATATCAACTTTTGATGGGATGGTTGTACCGCTAATATCTATGTACCATTCTGTTTGTCTCGTCGTGTTGACCTTTGAAGTATACTCAATTGTGTACTTTGAAGTCCGGTACGCCGCGAAATCTGCGAAACGGTTAACCATATTGGTACCGTTTTGAGACTTTTATTTTCTGTGTGACCTTTCAATTATCTAACAGTAAACAAATAGGCATTTGCTTTTAGAATTCTCTAATTTCTCGTGTATGACTTTTACCATTCCTTCTATTTCCAATATAATTAGGTTCGTATTCTTTTGTTTCAGTTCTGACTTTTCATTTCAGAGAAAAATATAAAAGTAGTACATATTGTTGAAACCACTTGCTTTCTCTTTTATTTTACCAGCTTATCTCTCCATGGATGCTATTTTCTTTGCTTGGACAAATATTCTGTATTTTTAGTTTTGCTTGGGAACATGCCACTCCTTTTCTCTACCTGAAGCCTTTCACCTTCTTGAAATTATAAATGTATGATTAATTACATAATAAAGTTATATTGAAGCCATCTTTTCTTTCCACCTTGACATGTGCATCATTCAAGCATGTCCTCTCCACGCCTATCCCTCACGTGGTCTACCGGCCTCTCAACACCCATTGTCGCCTAATCCTGTTCAGCTCCCCCTGCCATCTAGCCGAAAGCTATCCCATCGGAGTACATACCCCATACCTGTAGCTGGCATGAACAAAATCCACCTCACTCTCATGCTTATTCACCCATCAGCCTCGTCCCCATCTCCTGCCACCAGCCTCACCACGGTCTGCCTTCCACTCACCAATACCGTTCGCCACTGCCCTACGCCCTGACATGCAGTAGCCCGACCCCTTCTTTCCACCTTTCTCCTTCTCTGTTCCATTCTTTTCTATAATAAAAAAAGTTTATGAAGGCTTGTATATAATTAAAGTTGACATATTTGTGTTGCTCGTCCATATTTGATCCACATAGATTTTGTTATGCTCGTATATTTGCTTGCTTCCAAATCTTCATGCCTCCTGCCACCGAGATTCCCTTGACGTTTTGATATCAACCTTCCTACCTCCCTTCCTTCGCTCTTATCAACCCGAACCTCTGACATGGGTTCTGTTCAGGTTGCATGCTATAGTGTCATATATATATATATATATATATATATATATATATACATATATATATTACCTATATATGTTATGCACGTATATATATTTTGTTATATATATGTTTGAAAAAAAAAGATTTATATATATAATATATAGTTCTTTCATTTTTGTTACCACCGAGTGTCTTTTCCTGTACCCTTCTCTTGCATTGTTCTAAATACATAGGTATATTGTTTGTTTATACATTAGCTTATAGATATATAGGTATATGTCTCAGTTATATATTAGCTTTCAGATTTTAAAGGGGTAGTAACATTTAAAGAGTATATAATATGTATGTTTGTGTAAATGTTAAATTTTTGAAAAGTATGTGTGCCATATATACATACATATATATATGTATGTATGTATGTAATATGGTTATTTGTGTTGATGATTAAATTACAAAATATAGATATCTTGGATTTTAAATATTGTTTTTTTTAAATGTAATATATAATATATATTTTGATGTAAAATATATGCGTTTTAATATATAATATATAGACATAGTGATTTATATATGGCTTTTATTAAATAGTAATTTTTGAAATATAATATGTAGTTTATTTTAAATATGGGTTTTAAATTGAATATTGATTTTAAAAAAGAAAAAAATAAGTATAGAGATTTTGTTCCATCAAACTCTTAGCTATTGATTGGTTTTAATTGAATTCTAGTCACCTAGCTTGCCACTGCTCAGAACATGTCGCAACAGTTTAGCTTTCCTTTTGTGCTTATCCAGGTCCATATCCGTGTCTATTGCTTCTCATTCCCATTATTTTCTCTAGCCTCGAAAGTTGAAAAATCACTCACGATTAACATTCTTATATTTAGCAAATTTAATTCACATGAAATGACGATTGAAATATGTTGTTAAATTTGAATTGCTAAGTATTTAATTATTCAATATAATATGTCATTATCTACCATTATTTACCTATGACATATGACACCATGACCTATTGTATATATTATATTCGAATTTGTTACTGACGATATATATCTATTGTTGATATGTTATATTATTATCGTATTCATTCTCACTCTACAAGTTACCTGTTAGTTAGAATTCCCTATAGGTTGAAATGATACATACCCGAACAATCTTATAGGTTAAGGGAAAATCATTATGGGTTGAAATAATAAACCTAAGCGATTTTCATTAATTTTGAATTTTGGGATTGCGGGTTGAAATGATATATACCTGTAGATATTTAAATTGCAGATTGAAATGATAAATACCCATATCACTTCACCATAGGGTAGAAAATTATATACGGACACCGTTGGTATATATTTTGAAAATGATTTCCAAAGTTTTGAAAGGAAATATATGGGTTTTAATAAATATTGATTTTTAAAATATAATATATAAATGTTATTTTTATATGTATGTAAACTTAGATTTTTAAATTTTATGTTTTGAAAATTTGAAATTCATGACTTAGTTTTGAAAATATAAGTTTTAAGATTTTTCTTATAACTTTATTATTTTAAAATATTTAATAATAAGATTTAATTTAATAAAATTTAATTTAACTAATATATATATATAATATATTTAAAATATTCATTTAAAATGTATATTAATATTTTTAATAGAATTTTGTAATAAATTTAAAACATAAAGGTTGGGAAAAATAAATTAAAGTTAATTTGTAATATAATTTGTTTGAGAACTAAATTTAAATAAAAAGTTTATTTGAGAACATATTGCTTTAGATTTTAAAGGTACGATTTTATAATTTGATAACTTCATTCCAATCAAATGTGATTAAATGCGTATTTTCAAAATTTAATTTTGATTTAAATTTGAACTCTGGGATTTTGTTTAAATGTTATTAAAAGTGATTAAGTGAATAATTTTAGAATTAAATATAATTGAAGTTAGATATTTGATTTATTGATTTTATTTAAATTTGTAATTTGAGATTTATTTAAATGTTACTAAAATGATTAGCGAATAATTTCAAATTTAAATAAAATCAAACGTTGAATTTGGAAATATAAATAAAATTTATCAAATTGAGTTATTGAGATGTTTGAATATTTAACTTTGAAACCTATTGTATGGGAAGTGGTTTAAAATTGAAATCGATATAAATTAAAAAAAAATTATTTAGAATTTGAATTGAATTGTAATGGTTGAAGTGAGATTGATTTAAATTGAGTTTTAGAACTATAATTGATTTGAATTGATTTATGGAATTGGAAGAACAATTTTAATTTGAAACTATTTTCGATATAAACTCTTTTAAATATATAAACTATTTTAATATATAAACATTTTATTATAAACTATTTAATCCATAAACTATTTTAAATATAAACTATGTTAGTTTATAACTATTTCAATAGTATATTAACTGTTTAAGTTGGAGCTATTGAGATTAAGAAAGTGTTATGATTTCAAAGTGTTATGATTTCAAAAGTGTTAACATTTCGAAAGTGTTATAATTTTGAAAGGTTTACGATTTTGGAAATGAATATTATTTAAGCTGAATAATGATATCGAATTGATATGGTTTTGAAATGAATATGATATTTTGATATGAAGTATGAACTATTTGAAATGGAATTGACCATGGTGTGAAATAAGCGGTCTGGTTGTTAAAGAGACCGGGATCGGATATTGTCATACTCTCTACCATACCGAAAACCACTTTAACAACTGCGTACATGGTGGAGATTTCAGAACGAAGTAGGATGGTTTGGCGATGATTCTGCATGATGTATTTACATGGCCCTGACTCCCGTGAGTCAGCTTAGGTGTGACTAAAACAGGAGCCATGACAGGCCAAGTGAGGTCATTCCTACGATTGGACACATTTTTTCGATACCGTTATATTACTTTGTGATTTGATTGGGTGCACCTTTGATTTGGGGGTGTGTCTCGAGGTGGGCGGTAGGAGCTGCTATTCGTTACCACTAGTCCAGATTCACAAACGGTATATCTACCCTGGCATTGCCTCGCGTGCCGTGTTCGCATCCCCTATCGTGCCTTCTACGAGTTTATTCTGTACCGTACGTATGAGGTGTTCTCTGGGTAAACCACCAGTTTGGTGGAGCTTACGACATTGTATAGACCGTTAGAAAATATAAAATGTGTTAAGGGGGATATGCGCAACGCCATAATGCTATTTCAATAGTTCACTTTACTATAGACATTATTTATGTAGTGTATTGTACTACATAGTAGATAGTTCCATGGATCCTTGGAGGATGGAAATCCCAAACATCCTTTAAGTTACTTGTATTTCAGTTGACATTCCACTTGAGTTGAATTTACTAACATAAGAGTGTTAATCCTGACTCGAGTGCTTTGCTTTATGCATGGGTCAGATTGAGTATCACAACGTTGAGACTCATCTTTGGAGATTGGAGTTTCATTTGAAGATCTATCTACCCAGCTTTCAGTTACTTTAGTTTATTCTAGTCATTTATGTTCAGACTTGTCAGTTGCTTATGCATTAGAAATTCATTTGTATTTGAGATTCTGTTGTATGTTGTTTCAGACTCTGATGTTTATAAAAGATTCACGAACTATTATTTATCTACTCCGCTGCTAATTGTTACATTACTTTGTGTCCGTGATTCTGTGATCGATTTATTTACTGTATATCCTAAGTTTTGCCAAATATAAATTAACAATATGTTGTTTTGAGCAATTCAAGTCCAACATGTGCAGATGCGAATGTTTCTAAATACCAGGTCATTATATCCTCAGAAGTGGAAAGCTATCTTTTAGGCATGCCTTATTCACGTCTGAGTAGTCGACGCATCTTCGCCACTTTCCATTAGCTTTTCTCACAAGAACTGCATTAGATACCCATTTCCGGTAGAGGGTGTCGCGGATAAACTCATGTTTTGAGTTTATCGCCTTTCTCTTTAAGTGCAACTGATCTCTTTGGATCCATGCCATGGCGCTTTTATTTCACCAAGACATGTCTTGGGTCGATATTCAATGCATGGCTCGTAATAGTTGGTGAGATCATATACATGTCATAATGGGTCCAAGCGAACAAATCAAGGTTCATTACGAGAAAGCAAGCTAATTCCTTCATAATTGTTGCATTGAGCTATGATCTGATCTTCAGGACACATGATGGGACGTCATGGCTGATCATAATGTCGATCGTTAGCTCAACGAGTGCAGCCTTGGATTCTTTAGGCTCCTCTTCATCTCTTGGGTCTAAATCTTTATAAAATCGACTGTGGTGTTGCTGCTTGATATTGGCCTTCTGTTGTGAGCTGAAAAATGCTTAAGTGGATTTTCCTAAGCAGTGGGATCACTTCTTATCCCTTGTATTAGTGGGACTTAAGCAGTTTTTGGTTTGACATGAACATATTAGACCATATGAACTCGAAATTAACAATGGCATATGCCGTATATTACTTGCATACTTGAACTCGCATATAGCCTTGAATCGGATGTTTACCACTTCAAACTCTAATTGATTAGCATATTTGTTACAGATTTTAACACGTGCTCTGAATGAACTTGCATATGAACGTTAGATTCTTATATGTCGATAGTCTATTCCTGAATTTAAACGTAACTATTTTGTGTAACCATCGAAGTGAAATCTGGTCGGAACGGTCAGTGATGACGGTCACTCCGATCAAACTCCTAAATTTCACCATAACTGCCATATAGTATTACACTGCATAACACCGCATTAAACTGTATTTAGCATGAGGGACATCTAAATTGGGTTTACAAAGTCGCATAGGCGATGGGATCAATGATGTCCCCTTACATAAGCAAGTCTTGTAACTCCAACACCTTGGTGGTGTATATAAGCATGGAGAACGGCAGTAGGATTTGATGTTGATCCCTATGATTGAACATTCGGATTTCATCATGAGTTGGTGAGTCCGATAGGGATGGATTCTAAATTCTTTGAGTGATTATCTACAATGGCTGAAGATCAAGCTTAGAAGCATGTCGAATTAAATGTTGAGTAGGGTTCGGCCTTGCGTTATACACAGCTGCATAGCTGGCTCTTGCTTTGAGTTTAAATCTACTTTTGTATTCGAGTAACACACTTTCCATTTAATGTAATCACGATCTATTGCTCGTTGTTCAGGTTGGAATGATAATCAGTTACCCATGAGCCTGGGCATTGATCCAATGATTCTCTCTCTAAGCATCCTTTCAGTGTAGCCTCGAGTCTTTGCAAGTTCTCCATTTCTCCTTGGGCCTGGGAAAGCCTTGTTGAGGTTGGTGAAGTCTATGCAAGTTCTCCATTTCTCCTTGGGTTTCCTTACAAGTACTGGGTTGGCAACCTATTTCGAGTAGTATACTTCCCTAATGAATCCATTCTCCTTAAACTTATTAACTTCCTTATGCTGACCATTATACCTTTTTCGTTTTAGAGTTTTGCGCTTTTGTCTGACCGGATGGGCATCTGGATCAATGTTGAGTGCATGACAAATTATGGTTGGATCTATTCCAATCATGTCTAAGTGTGTCTAGGCAAATACATCTATGAATATTTTTAAAAAGTCTATTAGCTTAGTATGGACATCTACGCTGAGGTTCTTTCAGATTTTGAGAGTCTTCATGGGGCCCTTTGAATCTATTTTTTCATCTTCAAGATCATCTACTGACTCTAGCTCATACTTTGATTCCCCTGATCTTAGGTCTATTTCACTTTCTGTTTCCTCCTTTGGTGGCGAATTTACAAAGGATGCATGTTTTTGAGCTTCTTTGGAGAAGCACCATGCATAAAATGAATTATACTCATTATTGCTAATTATGTGCATATTTGTTCTCTTTTCCTTTTTCTCTGATTTTGGTGGTGTAGGATTACCTGTTTCAACACTTGTTTGGGTGCTTAGTACTGGTGCAGTTTTATGAACTAGTTCGTCTTCTTTATTGTTATTGTCATTATAAATATTAGAAGAGACATCAGAATAATTTTAAACAATTTTATTTCCATAAGTAAAGTTTACATTGTATAATCTCTAGTTAAAACTTGTGCGCCTCTTATTAACCCTATTCCTGCAGAAGTGTTGAACTTCATAAACAGATCTTTCTGGAACACGATAGATTCCATGTCTATCAAAGCAGGTCTTTCTAAGAAGGCATTGTATGGTGAGGGTTGGTCAATGACTAAGAGGCTGGCATAGAATGACTTATGCAGTGGGGCAGTTCCAGCGGTAACGAGCAAGCATGCAGATCCAACCAAGATGGTGGCAATATTGTTGAAGCAAAAAATTGGTTTAGGGTTTGGTTTTAGGATTTCTGGTGGAAGTCTCATCTTCTCGTATGAAAATTTGAAGACGACATTGACTGAGCTCCCAAAGTCAATGAAAACTTTCTTCATAGTGCAGTTTGATATCTATATTAAAATGATGAGTGGGTCGTGGTGACAATTCCTACCGTGTCAGCTACTGTGAATGTTATTTTTGTAATACACTTTTGTTGGATATGGAAGATTGACTTTTGCTAGACCCTTGCCTCCAGTACATGCCTCTCTTGTGCCTTCTTACTCATACCTGTGGGGTGTGGCCTACCATGGATTGATGCTATTAGGTTAAAGGGGTGCCCAACTTTATTCTCATTTGGAACAAGAGTTAGATCTCCCGTTCTGCCTTCGTCGTTATTCTTTTAAAAGTTGCCTAAGTATCCTTTCTTGATTAGCCTTTCTATTTCATTCTTCAGATGTTTTCAGTTGTCGATATGATGGCCATTAGCTTAGTGGAAGCAGCAGTACGCCCTACCTCGTTTCTGCCCTAGTTTCATCCCATTGTTAGGGAAGTTATAAGCAAGTTCTACCTTAGTCATCTCACATATCAGACTAGGAGTGTGAGTGAGTGGGGTTTCTGCCACGAAGTTAACTTCCTTCTGTCTCTTTGTTGGCGAGTGATATCCTTCTACCTCTCTTTTCTTGTCAAAGCGAGGGATAGAAGACTTCTGCATTTGTGCAGTAGAACTAGCTCCTCCCATCCTGATGTAGCCACTGACTCTTTCATAGAAAGCCTTCATTCAATGGCATGACTTTCGACTATTCTTCTTCTACATTGAGGTCTCCCTTAGCATGGGCTGCCACCAATAATGCTCCTTCATCACTTACTCTAATCCTGAGAGCCTAAGACTTGGAACGCTTAATAAAATTTCATTGACTTTCGTTCTCGCGCTGCTTAATGCAGGACATCGTGTTTACATTAGGTGAAGTTTCTCCTCGTGAATTGGACTTAGCTGCAGGGCTATGTAGATAAAGAAAACTTTGCATCTAGAGGTACTTTCCACTTTCAGAACATCCACGTGATATTCAAACATACAGAGTTGATCGTCTGGATTTGTTATCCCATCGAAATTTTCAATTACCAGGGCCTTGAAGTTTTCAAGGAAATCTACTTTGATGATGATCTCATTGAATGAAGAAGATCCATCCTCCCTTATCTTCTCCCTAGTTCTATGTTGGCAGAGTTTAGCCAACTGCTATACATGGGTTTTTAACTTACAAGTTTCGTCTTCTCTGGGCTCTAGCTATGACAATTCTTCCTTAAACAGTGAGTGACCCCATCGTCTTCCAGGGCAGACCAATTTTGTTTCTTAAGTAGTAGAGGGTTAATACTGGATGGTTTTGCCTTAATTTGTGGATTTCTTGATCTTTCCTTTCCGTTTAATATCGGTTCTTAAGCCAACGTCACCGTTCCCGTCATTGGGAGTGCCGTTATCATTTCTTCATTGAATGGCTAGCATAGTAGTGAACGAAGGCGATGAGCTATGGACCGAGTTGGAGAGGATAGTATATAGATAGTACATTAGGCCGCGATTATCTCTAGCCCTTCCATCCGTTGGTTAATTTGGTTTGTGAAGGATCGGAATTTGGTCGGGAGGGGATCTGTATGGGCTTTAGTCGAATCTCCTGCTTTATTTTGGGGTTTCAAAGTTATTAGCGATTTGTCGATAGTCTTGGAGGAAAAGTGCAAGTGCTCTTGAACAAGAGGGATAGATGAATAAGTGGGACTTATGTTGCATGGAACACATGTAAAGTTTTACTGGAAGTAGGAAATAAATTGAGGTTCTGGCCCTCCTTTTAGTGCCAAAAATGGAAGTAATATTTTTCGTCTTACAACACTCCAACTGAAGAGGAAGTAACTTTTGTACTAATTACCTCAATGATTTTGAATTAGCAAAGTTAAGTAGTATTAAATTTTCTGTTAAGTAGTATTATGCAGCTTCATGCTTACACAATTAGGTAATTGCACTTTAACTGCTTGTTAAAATGTCAAATCCAATTAGTATTTATTACCAGTACAAAATAGTTATGATCTAGTACTGAAAACTAGGTATGCAAATAATAAAATGCAGAAATAGTAAACGACACAAGGAATTTATGTGGTTTGGATGTTAAGGAATCCTACATCTATGGAGGTATTCTTTCTTCCTTTTAATTTTCGGGTATAAGTTTTCAAGGCTGAGAATATTATAAAACCTTAAAAGTTTTAAAAAGTGGAAAAAGTAAAAGTCCCTCTCTTACTATAGTTTCTTTTCTATTTATAGTATGATGGGGTATGCGGATTGCCGCAATCTATGTCTTGTCATTGTGTTTCAGTCCTTTGATCCTTCCAGGTGTCATCTATCTACATTGTGTGTTTAATATACCTAAATTGCTGACGCATTTTTGGTGGGAAGTTTGAGGTGAAAGCGAGAACTCCTAAAATCATGGCGGGAATATTTGAAATTATGGCAGGAGAACTCAAATTTGAATTAGCCTTGCATAAGGATCCTTTGGAGGATAATAAGAGCTACTCATTGGTTTGGGATGCTATTAGCACATTTAGAGTGATGTTGTTCTGATTGGTGTGTGATATTTGTACACTGATGTTGTGTTTGTTTGATACCTGGGTGTGATCGTTTTGGGCTATTTTGGGCTTCAGGGTACGTGATTTTCCTAACATGGGAGTTGGCGATGCATGTACGAACATGAACTGTGATTTGAGCTAACTGTGATATGGTTGGCCCTTGTTACATGGGTTATTGATAAGGGTGATCTCATACCTTTGCTATTTTCCTGTAAGTGTGGATCTACGGTGGAGCCTATCTTGAGTTGCCCTATGTGCAGCCCTTTAGGATACTTTTAACCCCATGTGGTTCCGCTTATATAGCCCTCAATATGCACAACACATATCTTTTTTGAGGCCATTAACAAATTGGGAATGTTGGCAACGCAATTTAGTTATTCATTTATCATGATATGCAGTCGCAATACTTCATCTTATGTTTTTAGTGACCATACCAGACCTTTTTTAGTACCTTAATGTGATATTAAAACTAGGAGATGGGCGCAGAACTAGTATCTCCGTAGCTTGTATGGTGAGTGTTGTATTTTGTTTTGTTGCGACTTTCTACCTTTTGGTTGTAGTTCTTTTGGTTGGATCGAGTATATTGAACACATACCGGCTTTTGGGCTGTATCAGTTGGATCACTTCACTGTCTTCTCCTTTTGTCTTAACTATTATTATGAGACCAGATCTTTCGGCTCTATACCTTACCTAATTCCGCTTTAATTTAGCTTGAAAAATATAGGTGTAATAAATTTGGTTGTGTAAATGGATCAAGTTTGATTTGTATTGTAAAAACGTATGTATATGTCATAATGTGAATACTATAGTGTTATGAAATGGTTATGGTTATTAATATGTTATACTTTATTTCATTCCGCTGTGAGATTCTGATAGTTATTAGAATGAATTGTGTTTGTTTCTCGTTATTATATCCAATGGTCGGCTTTCCAACATTCGGGGTGTCAATGTTAATTCGAGGTTGAACATGAGGGATAAAAAGGCGGTTTATTACAATTTAAATGATGGAAGTTCATCATATTGGTGTGAGATATCATCCACTATTATCCTCTTCTTTGATAAACCTTAATTTCCCCCGTCAAATCAAACTAGAGGTTTTAAGTGCAAACAATTCTTTGGAGAAATTGATTATTCAATTTGTCATTATTGATTAGTCTATTGACTTCTCTATCTATAATTTTTTTAATCTCTCTTTTGTAGGATTGATTTCACCCTGGGAGATGAATAGGGTGATACTAATAAAAAAAATTAATGCATTAACATATATAATAATTGCAGCACTAGTAATACCAAATTAATTATCGTAGAAATAGAACAACACAGATTTACCCAGCTTCGGCAAAACCCTGCCTATGCGATGCCCCTAAGCTTTCTACTAGGAATTAAGTAGTCAGACACATACATACATAAACTTGTGACACCCTCTAATGACTAACCAAACTCTATGCTCAAAACCCTGCTACAACTTAGCCATTGAGTTGCGAATTCTCTAACTACACCACCGTAGTTCGTAACTTAGTCACACGACTAGAAAGTTACACAATTTAAAAAGTAAATACAACTAAAACAAAAACAAAACCCTATTATAAAATTAGGCCAAAAATAATGGCCGGCCCACTAGAAATTAAATGAAGTTGCTCTTTCCTTTTTACTCTGAGAAATTTGTCGTTCCCATTTTTTGTGAAATTAATGTCTGCCTCCTTTTTCCTTTGCTCGCGAATACTAGGGCTTTGTAATTGAATTGAAGCGCACCTCATGATAATGATTGATTGCAGTGGCTATTTCGTTGATTGGCTTCGTCAATCAATCTTTGGCTTTGACATCCCTCAGCTGCTTCAATTTCTCGAGTTCGACTGAATATAATTTGGTATGTGAATTGCTGCCGTTACTTGCTTTATTGTTTTGCAATGATTCGAACTCAATTTGAGTTATTGATTTGGGATTCAATTTGAATCTTGGCTATGTGTATTTTGCTTGAACTCTAATGCCTAATATGCCGATGATGAATTGGGTTTTATAGAGAACAAACCCCTTAATTTCCGTTTGTATTTTCGATTTGAATTCTTCAAATAATTTTGTTTGGCCGTTAGATTTTTCTTGAATACTTGTGATTATTTTGACTTGTTCATGTCATACTAGGTTGAATTTGGTTCCGTTCTTTCCTGGCATTTGAATTTATTTCTCATTCATGTCTTCTATGACTTTGGCACTTTGAATTCTTGAGATAATTGACTTGGTGAATTCGTGTTCATCATATTATCTACTGCGAAATAAAAAACTAAATTCAACATTTAAGTTCGATGATATTTAAAACAACTCTAACTTGTTCGAACTCCTCATAACTTCTAATTTTGTTCAAAAGCTTGACTCACAGCTTCTCAATTTTTATTGTATATTTGTGTATACTTGAAGTAGATGGAGTTTGACTTGTTACCCTTTTTTCCATTTTCTGAATGCACGTGTACCATGCTTTGTCCATCCATGTTAGGCCTCGTTTGTGTGTCATCATGTATATACATACATGTATGTATGTATGTACGTACGTATGTATGTACGTATGTATGTACGTATGTATGTACGTATGTATGTACGTATGTATGTATGTATGTACGTACGTATGTGTATGATCTGATGATTTGCATTTGAAGTCTCCTCTGTTGCATACTTGTTACTATTATGTGTATGTATATAATTGCATATATGCATACATATAAGTTTGTAGCTCTGGCCAGTTAGTCCACTGCTTCATTGAGTTCATGCTTGAATATTGTCTTTGACCATTTGCTTGTTGAGTTCATCTTATTTAGCCATTCCTGTCTCTATGTTCATGTAGTTTTAATGGTCTGTTGTCTTCATACATATACGCATGTATATATGTGTTTTGGTGACCCTATTTAAGCTTGCTGACCTATGAATGCATTTGCAACTTGATCACTTGTTTGGTTCTGGTCTTTGGTTCGTGTTTTACTTATCTGTTTTGGTCTCCATGCATTTGACTGGAACCGCTTGTGTACACCATGTACTTGTGCCATTAATCTGGATGTACTTTAATTTTCTAGCCTTGTTACATGTCAAGTTGCTTTGTTTTCTTGAATGTGCTTGGCTTTGTATTCTTTGAAATATATATGTGAGGTCTGTTTCACCACTTTCTTTTAATTGCACTGGCCTTGTGGGGTGTTGTTTTGAAAATGGCCATTGAATTTGAACTTGCCTGCATCTAAACTCTTTTTTCTGTTGATCATCTCCATATGCTTATGTTGCCATATATGCTATCTGTTAGGGCCAAAATTGGTCACTAACACCCAAATCCAAGCGAAAGCACCAAATCACAGCTCACAGTTAGAATATATGTAGAGAGTAATAATGTGAAGAACAGCCAAAATTAAAATGAAAGCAGTAAAGAACAACAGATTTTATAGTGGTTCGGCTAACTCTGGCCTACGTCCACTCCAGAAGTTTCCTTTTTATTGATGTTAGAATCGATTACAGTTACAAACTTGTAGAGTAACCTTAGCCTTAGGAAATAGAAAGCTCGAGAGCCAAAAAGAAGATCCCTTTTTCGAAACCACCACATGCTGTATTTATAGGCAAATCCTGAGTTGTTGGGATTTCTGAGTGACTTGGGCCCACCAAGGTGGTGGCCAAACCAGAGTTATCATTATAACCGACCCACACATGCCGAATGGAAACCAAGGCCGAACCACAACGCCAAGTGATGTCCAATGCCGAACTACACCAAGACCGAACCACATTTGCCAAACCTTCAAGCCGAACGACCTCCAGGGCCGAACCACCATTACCGAACCACCATTACCTCACCGCAATGCCGAGCGACCCTGAAGAACCTCAATGTCGAGCGACCTTGACCGAACCTCAATGCCGAATGACCCTGCTCTCACCGCAATGCCGAGCGACCCTGTTCTCACCTCAGTGCCGAGCGACCCTGTTCTCACCTCAATGCAGAGCGACCCTGTTCTCACTTCAATGCCGAGCGACCTTAACTGAATCTCAATGTCGAACGACCCTGTTCTCACCTCAATTCCGAGTGACCCTGTTCTCACCTCAATTCCGAGTGACCCTGTTCTCACCTCAATGTCGAGGTACCCTGTTCCCACTTCAATGCTGAATGACCCTGTCCTCACCGCAATGCCGAGCGACCCATGCCAAGCCACCAATGCTGAGCCATCTATGCCGAGCCACCAATGTCGAGCCGCCTAAGAGAGTCGAAGAAATCATCCATATGATTCAAAGCTTGACTCCATACGACTATGCCGAATCCCGGCTGTAAACCCATGACTATTATCCATGCTTGGTCATCCATCCATCCAGTTGACTAAAATCTGTCACATTCCAGTCCTCAACAGCTAAGCAATCGATTTAGTTAAACCCGCCTGTTCATGACCTTGCCAAAAAGGCCGGTTAACACTATCCTCTTTGTACATATGTGTGCAGCCCTAAACTTTGTATATGAGGTTGCTTAGACTGTTTGGTTGCATTTAGTTGTTGAGCTTGAGTATGGTCTGTAGTTCATTTTAAGGCTTACATGTGTATGTATATATGTATGTATATGCATACATGTGTATCTTCACACATGTTTACTGTTGCATTGTAACTTGCATTCTCTGACTTGCTTTGTTGTCTTGGAACTAATTTAGTATGTGGATTTGCATTCGTCCTTTTACTTGAAGTTCTGTTGCATGTTACATTGTTTTGATCTTCACATGTATGCTATATGGTTCCTGCTGTGTGTTACTGATCTGGTTGCACTTGCTTGTACTCCTTGTGCTTCACTTTACTATAATCATTCAGTTCACTAGTTTGTTTTAATTGCACTGGTCTGGTCTTGTTTTCACTTGAACATTTGTTTTCATTCGAAGTTTTGTTGCCTTGTGCATTTTGCAGTCTGTACTTGTGATGGTTTGTTGGGTCTATTCTTTGTTTTCCTTGACCACCATATATACTTGAAGTCTTGTTGTCAACATGCTTGATTGTGTACATTTGAGTCCGACCATTATATTGTACTTTTGTTCATGTTCATTGGCTCTCGTAATTGACTATTCTATTTTTGTTTTGTATTGCACCTGAGTTGAATCCACCATTTGGTTGGGTTTGACCTTGTGCTCACCTGTCCCTGTAGTTCTATATGCAAGTGTATATCGATATGCACAGCCTTTTGGCATGTACAGTGATACACTATACATGTCACAAGTTGTTCGTGTAGATGAATTCAAAAGAAATGATGACGAACAACCCAAATAGCTGAGGCAAATAATATTTTCAAAACACGCACTTTAATTTGCATTGCAAAATATTTCCTTTTTCAATTTTACCGCGTCAATGTTTATTTTGCAGACAATTCAGATGCTGGAAACAAAGTTAAAGATTAAATACGAGTGAATGAGTGATATGTAGTAAGGTGAACATTGTAAAGTGAAATTTGTGATGTAATTGAAATTGTATTGTAATTGAAAATGTATATATGTAGTGAGAGCTCAAATTTGTACTATTCAAAATTATAATAAAATATTTGTTTGAATAAAATATTTGTTTAATTAAATTTCGTATTACTTATTTGATTCAACAAATATTTATTTAATTATATGAAAAATAAAATAGTATAATAACAAATATATTTAAATGAATATATATTAGCATATTCAACATCTTCGATTCTCTTTCTTCAATAAAATAAAGCATAGTTGTTGGGTCCATAGATGTAGGTAGTTTCACCAAACCATGTTAAATCTTCATTTTCACTACTCTTATATTTCTTCATTGTTTGGTGATTATTGTTCATTGAATTACTTGTTGATAATTAATCGACAAGATAGATCCTTAGGTATTTTGTGCATAAGCCTAAATTTTTCACTAGCAGTAGGAGAGATGCATATGTCTCATTTCATGTATCCTAGAAGAGGTGCTTGCTATTATTGTAAGATGAAGGGGCATTCATACAGAAATGTCTAGCTCTTAGAAAGAAGGGACATTACAACAAAACAGGTCATTTATATCGGTTGTTTACCCCCATTTTGCATCAGTTCAACAACCGATGCATATGCAACCGATGCAACAGGCTTAACACTTTAGCATCAGTTCTCAAACCAATGCAAAAAGATCCTTTTTGCGTCGGTTGTTACTAACAACTGGTGCAAAATATCATGGTTGATTGCTTGGACACGGCCTCCTGTTGCATCGGTTGTAATGAAAACCGATGCAACAAAGGAACTTGTTGCATCGGTTGTTGTTGAAAACCGATGCAAACTAATCCCTCTATTGCATCAGTTTTTTATGACAACCGATGCAAACCAATCCCCCTATTGCATCAGCTATTTATACCTGATGCAAAAAAGTCATTCTCAGAAACCATTATTACAGTACTCAAATAGACTATATATATATATTATTGATTATAACAAACAATTATTGCATGGAATATTACAATCATTCAAAATTAAATTTGATGGCAAATACATAATCGGATTTAATAAATAGCATAAGTGCACGGATTAATACATAATTGGATTATTGAATTACAGTCGTCCTTATCATCAAATTTGCTTAGAAACAAACCATTTATCTCAAATCCCTCTTTGGTTTCCAAAAACATGTTCTATATCTTTAAAAATGCAAATAATATGGCCTGGACCCGAAAACATGAATAATTAAAGAATTACCCCCATTTAGTTTTTGATCTAGCACGTACACTTTCTAGTAGTTATGCCCTTCGTTTGTTCTTTGGTTGGTAGTAATTCAGTTGTTTATCCTCTTCCCCATTACATTTTTCCTCGGCAACCATTTCTGCCCACGTTTTTCCTTTTCCCGCATTTTTTCCATGAGAGAAATCAGCCTTTGCCTATGCATAATCAGTTTTTAATTAAGAAATTAGTTATTAAACATAACTCCAAATAGTACATTAAACAAACCACCAATCCCTAAACCTGCCTACAAAAAATACCATCATTTGCGTTGCATTCAATTTGCTAAACTAAAAGAAATTAAAATCATACAACTTTTGCAATATCATGAAGTACAGGCATGATGGTCCAATCCTATAAGATAATGTTGTATTAACGCAAACAAATATTTATTGCAACTCATTTTTTTTTTATGTGCCAACATCACCTTAAAAATAATCAGTTTTCCAACTATCTAATTAACAATTCGGTACAAATTCTCATTAGCAGGATGTCTGAGGGAAAAAAAAGAAAAAATCCCACCTTACCAATTAGTATCCAATTAAAAATAGATGCAAAATAGGTGACAAATTCCAGCTCAGATAGACTCAGATATATTCAAACATTTAACCTGAAATAAGATATTCACCTGAAATATCGTCTGCAGAAGCAAAATGGACATGGAGAATGTGAAGAAGCAAAATGAAGAGGAACCTACAACCAATTTGCTTGAACATTTGCAGCAGCGAACTTTTCTTATAGCTACGTGAAATTAGCTTTGAATTTTGAGGCCAGAATGAAAAAGAGAGTAGCAGATAGTGCAGGCAAAATTATAATTCAAATTAGAAGATCTAAAATAAGTCTATACCAAACAGGCTCAAAATTACTCTTAACAGACATATCTGATGGTGATGTGCAAATGTAGGAATTTGGGGTTACGATATCACTTTACAGGGCACCATACCTTGTAGACATAGATTCTGAAGAACGGAGAAGAATACTGAAACTAGATTCAATTTCGAGAAATAGCAGCAGTGAGATTAATAAAATTCATCTTTCATTTCATGGTATCAGAGCTAGTATAGCCAAAAGGCAATTATCAATCAGAAAAAAAGGTGATTTTTTCCTTCTCCCTTCAGAGCATTATCATCACAAGGGGGTATATTGATCTCTTAATCATCTAAATATCAAATTCTTACCAATTCTTGCAAACTGTGCCATCCTAGAAGAGGATCAGATTAGAAATCTTCATCTGCTCATCTGGTTGCACTGATCTTGATCACTAGAGTCCACTTTGGCTGCAGTATTATGACTGCCTTGCCAAAAGCATCATCTTCTTGATCAAGATCTTCTCACCTGATTGCTCTGCATCCATAACTATTGGCTGCAAAATTATCATTGCCTCGCTAAGGTGCTGCTTCACCGATCAAGATTTCAGACAGCAGGGTTCTTGACCTATCATGGTGAATCAAGATGATGATGCCACCTCTGTCAATACAGTAAACAGGTCCAGAAATGGGCAGAGTACTGATCCAATAATGATCAGACCTAAAAATCAATTCAACATGATAGCTACACTTATCCAATTATACAACATGCAATAAAGACATGAGTGCACTTAATTCATGGAATATTCTTTTAGAAGCAACTGCAGATTCTGACAACGGTTCTGGAACCATAGGTAGCAATAATGTAGTAGCATTTTTTAAAAAATAAATGATGAACTATATACATTTTAGACTTTTTAGACTTTAATCTACTGTTACAGACATTCAAAATAGTAAGATTCATATATGTATATGTGTGTCAGTACATTAGAAAAACTTTTGCTAATTAGATCAAACTTTTTCATGAATATCTTAAGATTCATGTATCTAGCATCGGTTATAGGACTATTTGTTTGTTGAATATATCCATTCAACTAGTAAATATGCATTCCTTCATAAGAAAAAACAAAATTTTATACATAAATCAAGAGTTCAGTTGTTGTAACAACTCATTATTCTTAGTATGGTCATATATTTTGTTATAAAAACCTTTTATTTCCATTAAATGACATTGTTGCTGATTTCAGTCCAACGGAATGGAGTGGTCACCATGTGTCAACAAATTGTTATGGAGTAGGCTGCATATAATCTTGATTAAAAAAAATTGGTAGAGGATATTGATTATTTATTCTGAATATTAATAACTGTATCTTACTGGAAAGTTGATGGTATACAATAAATTGATAATATCCAAAGTTTCCAAACTTTGGAAGGTGGTCAAAAGTCAACGAGTTTACAAGAATAATGAATAGTGTAATGAAAACTATATACCACAGCTACTTGGAAACCTCTACTGCATTTGAAATAAATGACTTATATGGCTAGTTGAAGAAGAATATTAATTTGATCCTATTTTATTATAGAAGCAACGTGGAATTTATATATTTATGATTCCTTGGACTTGAATAATTAGTTCACATGATCATGGTTAAATGTGATGGTTAAGTGTAATGAAAACTTTTGAACACTGCTTGTGTTATTACTGAATGCACTTACAGTGACATTAGCAGAGGGAAACTTGGCAGCTAAATATCTTGTGCTAACTCCTACAGAGCAACCGATATCAAGGATATCCTTTATAGCCAGGTTACCAAATTTAACATGGTGGTCTTAAATCGCTTTAAGCCAGTTACCACGTAGTATTTCGTTTGCCTCTGCTATTGAAGAAGCATCAGGTATTGCTCGCTTAGCAATTGATAGTGTAGTAGCTTCTGCTTTAGCTGCTGCCTATTATTATATCGGTTGATTTTTCAAGTTTAAATTTTTTCATAATTCTGCAAAGAGAAGCCAAACATTAACATTACACTAAGAGAAAACATCAATTTTTACATCATAATTTTCACAAACACTGTCAGTTAGCATCGGAAAATATTAATTTAAAATCAAAATATGAAGGTTAGTCTAGAGTTCTTCTAACAGATGCAATTGTAAAACTAAGAGAATGTTGGAAATGACAAATATTGAGGTTTACAGTTTTAATCATACAATAGTTCAAAAATAAAAAATAAAATCTAAAATATTATACAAGTCAAGAGACGCAGGAAGCAAGCATACATAAATACACTGTTGTCCATGTACGTTGACATTTCAAACTGTACTTATTCTTGAATAAGCCAATGTGTGTAATCCAATTTAAATATTTGGATGGCATTAAAAACATTATAGCCATTGGATCCAAATTATGATAAGAAAAGGATACTAAACCAACCAAGTGACTCGAAACACGCACCAAAGTCTAGCATAAAAGTAAATTACTAAAAAACCAGGCTTACATTAAGACTTTGAGCTCAATTTCTTAGCAGGGCACACAGTTGCTAAATGTAGTTTCATATTATTTATGCAAAGCCAATAAATTATGGAATCAGAGGAACATGCATTTCATAATCATATCAACGGTCGAGAGCACATGACATTTCAAATTATATTCTATACCGTAGTTTAAATTTTTGGTTAATAGAAAGTTTCATTAACAAGGTGAAGAATAATTACCTCAGATTCCATCTTAAAAGAAACCAATCGTGCCATAATAGCAGCAGCAGCTTCTTGATCAAATCCAGCCATTAGGTCCTACAAAAGATTCAGAAAGCATGAGGAACATAGAGACAATTCCAAACGAGGAAAAAAATAGAAAAAAATAGTACATACATAAACGGAAATGGATGCATTTATTACAAATATATACAAAATTACAGAAAGACACATCAAGAAAGGAAAATCAATCCCAATCATGAAGGTACTCAGTGTTCAGTGTAGCTTGAAACATGTCAGCATGTACATATGTGAGAACACGGGTCCACTTAAGTTGTGACTATGAAAAATCAATGTAGATATGGTTGGCAGTCATTTAATTCCCCGCAATTTTAATTGTCATTTTGGATTGTATTCCATACAGATGTGGACTATTGGGTTAAGATCAAGTATGAAGTTATTTGTTGAAAAATGGGAAAATGTCATTTAATCAGTAGCAATAAATTTCGGATCCCAATTGTTAATTACAATCTTTACCTGTCTGTTTTTATTTATTTTTTCTCCTCCTTTTTTTTCATTCATGGCTTCGGTATAACATCTAATTAATTTCAAAGACAGGGAGCTGCTGCATTAAATATAATGGACTGATAATTTAAAAGAAGATCCATAAGAGCAAGGACACACAAAGTAATAGCAAGTCGTTGTTCGTATATTTATCTCTAAACATCAATGATAAGTTACTCTAATTGCAACTAACTTCACTAAAAAGACATTAATAAAGCTATAATAACCTGAACAGTACCAGCACTAGCTACCCATCTTCTAGAAATAGTAGTTGCACGTAATCTCATGTTACCATCAGTATGTTGATAACTGTAGCAATGATATCTGTATTTTGTCAGATGATCCTCAACTACTTGACGCATACAAAATTACATAGAAAGTATAGATAACATTATTAGCAAAAGAAAAAAGTATGTAGCCCTACTAAGTTAAGAACTGGAAATAGAATTGATTGGTTCCAGCTTGTCCAACTGTTGCATCTGGACCATCTTTCCTTGCTATTTCAAATATTATACATAGAGACGTTTTTTTGTCAAGACCACACATTTTCCAAGCACTTGTGTTTCCCCGACCAATTACAGTATCCGAGCACAATGGACCTTTCTGCGATGAGGAATAAAAGTGAGGACATACATTTGAGGGGAAAAAATTAGGCTTGCAATATTTTGAATAAAAAATAATGGAAAACGTACCTTCTCAAGAGGAGCACAAGGGTCGATTATACCCTGAACTTTGACATCTTTCGAGCAGTTTGGACTAATCCACTTCAGCATCGCCAATATTTCGACCCCTTTCGATCAAAGATGGCAGTCGAAACCCTAAGTTTAGCCTATTGGGAGAAACAGATCTTGTAGGCATCGACGCCTCCATCGTCGTCTCAAGGTTGATCGACGATCTCAAAACAGGCGTCAACGTCGAAGTTCCAACACCCCTCTCTTTTGACCCCAAAACAAACGAAATTACCTGAACGACATTGCGAATCCAACCCTTTCACCTTTATTCCAGACTCTCGAGCATTAATTAGAGGAAATTAGGGTTTGAGATGAGAGAGAGGAGAAGAAGGTGAATGAGAAAATGGGAGAGGAATTCGGTTGATTAAATCATGGATTTGGTTAAGGTTAGGTTTTTTTGGGAAGCAGGCGAAATACTGGAAACGAATGAAAAAATAAGCGGCGAAATACTAGAATCAACGAAAGTGCATAAGGAAAGGGAAGCAAATTAATTTAGTTGCATCTATTGACTTTATAACCGATGCAATTACAACTATTTGCATCGACGTATTTGCATCGGTTGTTGGTGTCAACTGATGCAAATTTGATTTTTTTATTACCTATTGCTTTCTACGCACCAATTGCATCGGTTATTAAGACAGAACTGATGCAAATAGTTCTATTTGCATCAGTTTTTACTTCAACCGATTCAAATGAGGCGATGCAAATGGCCTGATTTGTAGTAGTGGGAGAGAAGAAGGAGAGTGATCTAGTTTCGATAGCGGTTAGATCATATGCAGAGAGTAGTGATAGTAATACATCATTATTTTTAGTGTGTATTTCACCTTTAGTGAGTACAAATTAGGTGATTGATTCTGGAGCCTCCTATCATGTAACGCCATATGAGAGTTGTTTTTCGATTATAGGGAGATTTGTGGTGAAGTAGTTCATACGGGGAGTGACACATGTTGTCATGTTGTAGGCATTGGAAGAGTGAGGTTAGGATGTTTAGGACTATCATGGATGTTAGACATGTTCTAATGTTACATAAAGTTTGTTGTATGATATTGAGAGAGCTAGAGCTATAGCTAGTATGTGGATAATAGTAGATGGAGAGAGATTAAGAGTGGTGAAGGGTTCCTTAGTAAAGATGAAGGAGGTGTAAGTTAATGATATTTAAATGCTTCAAGGAGAGACAGACTTGGGAGAGTCAGTGGTTTCCATTTATTTTAGTGTTTTAAATTCTGCTTAGTTGCGGCATCTTTGTTTACGTCACATTGATGAGGAGAGTCTTGATGTATTAAAGAATCAAGGATTGATTGATGGTGTTTGTCAGTCGAAGCCTAGCTCTTGTGGAGATTGTTCTTATGAGAAGAAGTGGCAAGTTGCATTTGATATTGAGAGAGCTAGAGATGTAGAGTTTCTAGAGTATATTCATTCTTATATGTGGTGAACCACCCCAATTAATATTTGGAGACAATTACTCCTTCTTATTTATGAATGATTTCAGGCATAAGGTCTGGGTCTATTTCTTGAAAGCCAAAGACCAAAAATTTGCCAAATTTGAAAAGTGGAAGACCTTGGTGGAGAAGCAGTGAAGGAAGCATCTGAAAGGTACCAAAAGCTCTTAATAGTAGTGAATTTGTATCACAAGAATTCACAAACTATTGTGGACCTAGGTAAGAGATTTTTCTATTGTTTATGAGCTACATTGTTATGGAGTGGCAGTGCACATGTGTTGGATATTATAGAAGAAAGCTATAAGCATGAGTTTGACTGCTTGTTTGGAAACAATTCTGCAGTGGTATTTCTCATCAACCACACACTTTTCATTGACATACATATGAAGATTCCTAAAGAGATATGGAAAGATAAGCCTGTGAATAATTCATTCCTTAAAGTATTTGGTTGTTTAGCTTATTTAGATGATGAGAGACATGATAAGTTAAAGCCTAAGGGAAGTAAGCATATTTTGTTAGGCTATGGAGAAGGAATGAAGAGGTATAGGTTTTTGGTACAACAACTAGGAGAATTGTGACTATCAAGCATGTGAAATTTGTTGAGTGGTCTTTGTTGAAGGTGAATCCTTTATCAAGTGATGACATTAGGAGCATGAAAAATTGACAAACGCATGTGGAGTCATTAGATTATTTCCATTTTGGGAGAGATACTGGTACTTCCGAGGATACCATAGCGAATGAGAAGATTTTCAAAGGTTCGTACTCTAGTTGAGCTCAGTTGCAGGAATAGCCATTTGTTTTAGTTGGCCTTATTTGTGAGCATGTTTGTGGTCATGATTCTTCAACATATACTCTGAATGATGTAGAGCTTTTTAGTGAATCTGTTAGTGCATCATAACTAGGAAAGTCTAACAAAATTACCGAGAAGGAGATTGAAGTAGATATTATTGATTATGTCCTCACTCAATAAGGAGTGGGGAAGGTGAAGCACTCTCCATTGGTCTCTTGAAGTTCGGTATCTACAGGTTCATCTCCTACATCGGATATATTAAAAGATTTTGGTATTTTCTTAAATACATTTTGTTTGTTAATGTGCGTACTATCTTTCTTATGCTTGGGGAAGATTTGGAAGCTATGTTTGGGCAATAATGCCCAAACTAGTACATATTGAGCTTGACGCCATTTGGCGCAAACCTAATAATTTGTTGAGATGTCGTGACGAAGAGAGATTTTATATTCGAATCAAGGCAGGGTGTTAAATTTGAATGATTCAACTATTTGTCAAATAAGAGAGTGATTAATTAATTGCTTCAGTCAATCAATTAATTAAGATATGTATGGAAAGAAGAAAGGAAAGAAAATTAATTAATAGAACTAGTTAATTAATTGATTTTGCAATGAAGAAAGAAAGATTTATACATGGAGATTCAATCGGAATACTATGGAAACCAAGATCACCGTTATATATCTGCATTGAAATCAAATCATGGATATTTGAAAATATTTCAAGACAATTAGGCAACTAATTTACTTAGTCCCCAAGTAATTCTATCATTCTTAAAGCCATTTAAATGAAGGAAGTTTGTCTTCGTATTAGTGTGAGAGAGCATTCACTATTATCCCCTTCTTCAGTAAACTTTAATTTTCACAATCAAATCAAATTAGAGGTTTTGAGCGCAAATAATTCATTGGAGAAATTATTATTCAATTTGTAATTATAGGTTAGTCTCTTTTGTAATCTCTCTTTTGTATTCTCTTTCTTTAATAAAATAAATAATAGTTGTTGGGTTCGTGGACGTAGGCAATTTGGCCTTAAATCTCTATTTTCACCATTCTTCTATTTTTTCTTCGTTTCCTAATTACTATTCATTGAATTGGTTGTCGATAATTAATCGACAAGATAGATCCTTGGACATTCCATGCGTATGACTAACTTTTTTCACAATATTTTCGTATTAGAGCAACTTAATTAATTTTGCATAACAGATTCCATTTTCATTTTGAAATAATAAGGTATAAGATTTTTTTTATTTTTTCATGCAAGTGATAATGTTACATAATGATGCAAAACTTTTGGGAAGTCTTGTGGGTAGTTATTACTATCATGCAAAGTGAAAATATAAAAAAATGGTCGTAGTGGTCGAATATCATATTGATGTGAAATAAATGGCTTTTATGTTGGGAAGAAATAAAATAAATCGGTTAATAATTAGATAAAGGGTGAAAAGACAGAAACTAAATATGTGGATGCCCTTTCTTGCTGAAAGGAGTTAAACTATCAAAGCTAGATAGGTGGAGAATGGAAGTATTCTACGGACTTCATAATGATCCATTGGAAAAAATGTGGAGCCTGAAGGGTATTCATATATTGGAAGACTTTCAAAAATAGAAAAAGAAGATGTAATCAAAATGAGCACATGTAGCGTAAAAGCTAGAGAAGTGCTTCCAATTGGAAAACTACCCGAACGATGCTTTGACAATCCGAACCATTTATGATTTAAAGCTAAACATCGACTTAAAGAGATGGAAGGTGGGTCATATATATGATAAATATTTTATATATTGGATGAGAAAAAATATTTTGAATTACATCGTAGAGATGAAAATATAAAATAAGTATTAAATATATTTTTTGGGCATCCTTATTTCATGAAACTTATATGATGTTTGCTACATGTTTTGATCATGGATTTCACAAATAAAACTAATCATTATGAACCTTAGTTAGATATAGTTGGATTTACATCGACATGAGAAACATTTATAGTAGCATATGCTTTTTTATCGTGAGATGGTAGGTAGTTACATATGTGCTTTATAATGTTTAAATGAAATTCTTGGTCCAACTTCTAGCACACCTTCGGTCATTATCACTAATCAAGAACTATCCCTAATGAATGCCCTCTATATATTATATCCAAGCACCTCCCACTTATTGTGTACATTTCATACTCAAAGAATATTGAAGCAAAAGGTAAATGGTACTTCGAAACTACGGAGAAGTGGAATAATTTTATTTGAGAATTTCATATACTAATTGATTCTTCTACCGAGCAGTCATTCAATGAAGCATGTAAATGCTTTAAAATTAAATACGAGAGATACAATAAACAACTAGTTTATATTGAAGATAACAAAGTGAAGCCGTCCAAAGAAAAATTTGTGTCTATATGGGTAAACAATGTAAGAAATTCAGGAAATCGTACGACTAATAGGGTAGAATAACAAGCTTCATCATCGAAGAGATGTTTAGCTTCATCTCATGGTAATTTGGTATAAATTGTGGCGTTGATTGACAGATTAGCAATGACACAATATGTGGTTGTTAGAGCTTCTCTTTTCAAATCATTAAGCACTAGTTTGCATAATTACCGTATAACTTTTTTCAACAATCTACAAGGATATGTATCGCACCATGCATTGGATTTAATTAATGAGAAAATGAAAAATTATAAATATGTTAGTTTATATTTTTTGGAAGTGTGGTTGCATACTTAAACACACACATGGTCTTCCATTTATGCAAGAGATCGTGCAATTAAAACAAGAACATAGTTTTCTTATTGTCTTTCATCCATCTTTTTTGAAGAAAACTTGATTATGTTATCAATGTTGTTACTGAAAATTCATTTTATCATATGCCAAAAATTTACACTTTTTTACATAAATTCAACCACTTTAATAAAACATTCGAGTCTATAGATTCTTTCGATTTTCAAAAACATTTACTGGCATGATTTGGAGAATTCTCTAAAACTGATGGTACTCAATTCTTATAAATAAGGAACCTCAAGGTTATTTCAAATTTATGTGTGGTTTAAGACAAGGGGATCCTTTATCGCCTACTCTATTCATAATTGTCGCAAAAGCCCTTGTCCATGAATTACACTCTCGTATGTCCTACGGACCGATAGGTCGTTCTATATACCATCTGGTAGTGTCCTCGTTTCCTTGCTTTCATTCGCTGATGATATACTTATTTTTATGAAAGGTTCATCTCAATCCATCACTAACCTAGTGGATTTTCATAATCAATATAAAAGTGCATCTGGACGAAAAATTGATAATTAGAAAAGTTGCTTTATATTTCAAAGTTCGCTAGAACCGCTCAAACAATTGTATAACTAGAAAAATGGGTTTTGCCCTTAAATATCTTCCTATTACATATCTTAGAACTTTTTAAAGGAAAGAAAAAGTAACCTTTTTCATACTCTTACGACTAAGGTTACTAAATTAGTTAGGAAGTGGAACCGATCTCTCGAATCTCAAGCTAATCGACTTGTTTTGGTCAAATCAATTCTAAGTGTAGTTGTTTCTCAATCTTTTCTACATTATGCTCTACTCTCTTTCATCGAGGAATTTGAGAAAGTTTATGCCAGTTTCTTTTGGGGCTCATTTGATAAAGAAAACACCACTGCGTCCCCTAGGATATTATTTGTCGGACTATGGAGGAAGGAGTTATCGGTATTGGATCCCTTAAAGATGTATTTCAAGCTTATTCCTTTAGGCTTTAAACACCGGGCTAGACTCCTGCATAACAATTCATTATGTCCAATTTTCTTTCTTTAAAATATACATATCTTGCCACGCATGGTTATAGTGGTCTTTTTTCGTATTCCAGTAAAACTTAGAAAATGCTAAAATGATCCAAACTAGCTTTTGATAAGGTTCATTATACTTTTGTTGGTCAATGGTGGATTAACGGATACCTTAATTTTGAAGAAGCTTAGAACTTAATCCATTATAAACACAATACACAGTTTCACCGCACCTTAATTTAGGACAAAAGAATTCTTCCTAAAATTTCATTCTTTATATGGAAATTTCTACATGATGCACTACTACTAGATAACAATATTAAAAAAATCCAAATTCCCTTAGTGACAAAATGTAGATGTTGTACTTTTGATTGCAATGAAAATAAGAACCATGTACCGACCCCACCGTTATACCATGTTTAGTAAAGAACATTACAAATAATGTCATCTGCTTAACCGGAGAATACGGCTTATTAAGAGCAACCAAATGTGAATATATCTCTATACTAACACTGACACATCATTTATACCTTTCTCTTAATGTCCGAGCTGAAATTTGATGTGTACAATACAAAGTAATAAACAAACCGTTTTAAAAGTATTCAAAACGATATAAAATAAGAAAACACATGTCGGAGTTACATAGATCACAACGGAAGAATAAATCTTGTAGCTTATACAGTTGTTAGTTTAAAAAATCAAACACTGGACTTAAATTATATATATATATATATGAAAATTCTATAAACACAACTATACATCACAAATATACAAAGTCCAAAGGGCTAAAATGAGATAAACTAAAAGTTCAAAGGTATATCTCCCAATAACAAGACTACACATACAAAAAATTTGAAATCTAGGGTTTCCTCTCAAGCCATGGGGGAAAATCAATTCCCTCTCCAAATTTCTTCAAATTTCTCTTATTCTTCTTCTCAAATCAGACCACTTGAGGCTTCTCACATCAGTAACCCATCAGGGATTATCAACATAGATGATGATGGTTTTAAATTGGTCCAATCCAAACCACAAAGGAAGAGAGAAGCCAAGAAATCACAGGAGTTGCTATCGGCTCTCAACATAGACAACAAAAAAGGCAGAGATGGTCATAATATAACCACCCATACTACAGAGAAAGTTGAAATGTTGCCGACACAGAGAAAACCGATAGTCATCTCATTAAATAGAGAGCAAGGCCGAAAATCTTGGGCTTATATTATTGCTGATCAGCCTCAAGAACTCAATGATGAAGATTGCAATCTAGAGCATATTGCACCAATCAAGATTAACAACAAGAAGTATGGTCTGGTAAAGGAAGAGGTATGTAAAAGGGCAACTGAATCATGAAATAATTCTGTTTTTGTGTATGTAGTGGGTGCCAAACCATACTACATGTTTTTTAAATCATATATTCAAAGAGTTTGGAATCCGATTGGTGAATTTGAAATTTTTACTAGAGAGAACAGATTCTTTCTAGTAAAATTCAAAGAATCCCAAGATTTCTCTTAAGTTTTTAAAAATGGACCTTATTTTTACAATGGCAAACTCATCATACTGAGAAACTGGTCTAATTCTTTGAAAATGGACAGAGACTTGTTAACGTCTATGCCGATTTGGGTAAGATTACCCTGTGTTAATCTGAAGTTATGGGACATGGAAGCCTTCAGTGTCATGATAAGTATTATAGGAAAACCCACTAAAATGGACCCGGCTACTACCTTAACAACGAGATTGAATTACGCTTGCCTTCTTGTTGAAGTATCTGCGACTGATGAACTTCCAAAGGAGATTAATATCACTCTCTATAATGGTGAAAACATTATACAAAAAGTGGAATATGAATGGGTTCCACCGAAATGTAATATCTGTAAATGTTTCGGTCATACTAGAGAGCGGTGCAACCCAAAGCAGATGTGGATACCCAAAACTAGTAATCAAAATGGAGACAATTTTCAAGAAAATAGTTCGGTTGAAACTCAAGAACCAAATTTCAATAAAGAAGTAACAAACCAGTGATGAAGGCGAAAGGATAATGATCGAATCAACCAAGATTGTATCATTTTCGATCAAGAAAATAATCCTTAGGCGCTCATCGATCAAGATGATCAGATCACAGCTATGGAAGTTCATCGGTTTAAAGACTTTGAGAAAAGTTCAACTGTTTCGAATCAGCACAGTATAGAGGAGGGTAGTATTATTAAAAAGGTCTTTCCCTGAAATCCCTCTTATCTCAAAGCCATGTTTAATTACATAGAATGTTGGTACAAAAATATACAATATCTTGCATCAAGATAATAGACGAACTGGAACAGTCGAATGTAGGAGGAGTCTCCTTCAGATTTTGCTGCAGAAGTTGAGGACAGGGTAGGCATCAACTCAACATTGCCTCGCAAGAAGGTCTCTCCCCCTAAGCAGGCTGCAATAGCAGAGCCTAGTGACTCAGCCATGCCTCACACAGCTAATTTTGATATTTCTCTAATTAAGGTTCCTGAATCAGAACAAAAGGAAGAAAATGAATTAGTAATGGCCGAGGCTCCTGACAAATTTGATATATCTGATCTACACATTCCAAAACCAAAAGCTACCGCTAAGCTAAAGGGAAGTAAAGAGAAGAAAGCTTTCAAACAAAAATACATTTCACTCAATCCAAAATGGGATGAGATGTCTACAAGACTAAAAGCTAAGAGTGTAGATAATAAGAGGAGAGGTAAGGGTACTACAGTGTCAGGTACCATTTAAATTTCCTTTTATTGTTTATATATATATATATATATATATATATATATATATATATTTGTCTATATTCGCTTAGAATGTTAGGGGTATGAATTCCCCTACTAAACAGTCTGATATCTTATATATGATTAACATTTATAAACCTACCATTATTGCTCTTATAGAAAACAAACTGAATGATGAAAATTATGATAAATTTTGTCTTAAGTTGTCTAATAATTGGAAATTTACAAATAATAATGATTGTGACTGTAAAGGAATAATTATTGTTATATGGGACTCTAATATTTGGACAAACTTAAATATTAATAAAGACAAACAGTTTATAGATTGTCAGTTTAAAAATATTGGTGGCTTTCTGATTCAAGTTACTAGTGTCTATGGTATAATTTTGAAAGTGAAAGAAATGAATTATGGTATAAACTGACAGATTTGAATTCAAAATATAATTTTCCTTGGATTATTTTGTGTGATTTTAATACTGTTTTTCATGTTTCAGAGAAATTTAGAGGAAATAAAATTCCTCAAAGTAAGTTTGATAGGGTAAATAATTTTCTTTTAAACACTAGTCTTATGGAACCAATTATTAGTGGGAATAAGTATACATGGAAGTTTGGATTAGCTAAGAATATTCATTGTAAGTTAGATAGAATTTTAATCAATAAAGAATTCTCATATATTTTCTCAGATTTTATATGTTCAACTCTAGCACAAAATTCTAGTGATCATACTCCTTTAATTATAAATCTGTTAAACATTGTGAATTTAAATAAAAAAGTATCCCCTTTTAGATTTAAAAATAGTTGGGTTTTAGAAGAGAATTTTAAAACTTTGATGGATATAATCTAAATTTTTCTTGTAATGGTACTAAACAATTTCAATTTAGTATGCTTTTGAAAAATATTAAATTCAATATTAAAAATTGAAATAAGAATAATTATTCAAATAATAATAACTTGGATTATTTAATAAAGGAGGGAAAAATCTTAAAAAATCCTGCAAATGATAATCTAGGAGAAATGGGTATAGCCAGCAATTTTATTTAATAATCAGAAAATTTTATCTACTGAAATTTACAAAAAAAAAGGTATATTTCCCAACTAGCCAAATCATTTAAAGGTCAACCTGTACCCTGAAAAGTCTCTGCCTGACCTGAGCATCAAACAACAATCGGGTCAGACTACCTCTAAATATTAGAAGGTGAGATACTGATAACAATAATATATGACTTAACCAAATCAAAATAAGTCATATCAAATAGATATGTTCAAACAATATATATGCATGTTAACAAAATATATGACTTAACCATAATAAAATAAGTCATATTGAATAAACATACCCAAGCAACATATATATGCCAAATTCAACTTAACAGGAATAAGGCATAACAAACAAATTCACCATTTCATAAATTCATCTCAAATCATAATAGATTATCGTCTAAAATATGGTGACAGCAATCAAAATTATTCAGAGCTCAAACGATAATAAAATATCCAACTTAAGATCTCTAAAGAAACATTTCAATAAGGAATTAATATGGTGATCCTCTTTAGTCCAACAAAGTACGACATAAAAGTCAACCCAGAACAATATAGACTTGCATATTTATATACGAGCTACCCAGAACAATATAGAATATCTATCCAGAACAATATAGATATTATCTCCTGTATAAACTCTATCCAGAACAATGTGGATTAAGTGAATTTATCCATCCAAAAATATATAGATAATATATTATCACAAACCTATCCAGAACAGTATAGGGTTTCCTACCTAAATTTAAGAAGTGTCAAATCTCTGGTCGATTAAAAATGAGTTGTTGTCTCTTATGAATCTATCGGCATATCAACAAAATACGAAAACCCCAAGATAAACAATTTTAAGTGTTAATTAATGTCACTCAAATAATCACAAGAATTTAACTAAAGTGGAAATTAGCTACAAGGCCCTCTTTAGCATGTGCAATTAGTTTCTGGGACACACAACTGAAATAATTACTTTTAAGGATAAAATGCAAAATAATTAGTTTCTAAGGCCTAAAAACCTATGAAATTATGTCCTTGAAAGTAATTGGACCTTTGACTTTGTCCTTAAACATAATTATTCTACTAACTTTGGCCTTAAAATTAATTCTTGTGGATGTATGTCCTAGAAACTAAATGGACTGCAAAGTTTGTCCTTTTAGTGAAATGCCCCTTAACTAAATGTACCATCCCAAGTAGTAAATTCAAGTATTTACTAAAAGCTAGTAATTTCCACTACAAACACTATTCAACAATTATAGAAATAAATGAAAGAATTGAATGAAAAGTCCTATCTCAATCCGAAAGTTCAATTGTTTATTTAAAAATTTGTTTCATAGAAAAGCACGAAATTCACTAAAACATAAGTGAAAATATTTAATTGCTCAAAAGCAATTATACCAAAAGTTGTCAAAGAATTACCAAATGGTGTTTAATCAGCCAAAGGCTAAACACAATATAAGCCAAACAGTGTTTATAGTTTGAAAGCAAATAATTCAACTTTACCATACAAGAATTAGTTTCTAAGTTACTTTATATATATTTGCTTTCAAACGTCTCAATTAAATCCATAACCTATTTATTAATCAACTGTAATTGCACGATTGAAATAAGCAGAGCATTCATCGAAAACCAAGCATCAAAGTGATTTAATTAACCGAGTGTTTAAAATTATACTTAGAAAACCATGTTTGTTGTATATAACTATCTTAATTATAAATTATCAAAACTAAAACCATAAAAGCTTATAACCAAGTTATAATATATAACAAATCATGCTTTAGAGTTTTGGAAATATGCAATTTCGATCCTTTAAATCTCAAAATTAAGGAAAACTCAAAATAAAAGTTGTAGATAAAATTCTAAGCTTCCAAAAAAGAAAAATATCATCCAATTTGTATTTATGGTTCAAAAGATACGGTGATTTCATTTTCGGGTTTTAAAAACATCAAACTCAGAAAATTGATGTGTGTACGGCTAAGGCGTTCGGTTGCCATTTCGACAATCTAAAACTCAAAATTTTCAAAAACTTACAACACGAAAGTTGTTCCATAATGTCTCGGCTTTCTATGAAAATAAAGTTTGCATAATTTGGATTTACGGCCAAAAAGTAATGGCCATTTTACTATTAGGTGTCAACTCAAAAAATTGATATGGTTGTGCTATAATAATTCAAACTCAATTTAGAACCCTTTAAAGGCAGTATTTCAAAAAATTCCCAAAAGTGAACTTGTAGCTTATTAAATGAATTTTCTACCACTGAAAAACTGAGCCAATTCAGATTATTTTACACTAAGATATCACTGTTTCACTACAGCAACTTCTACAAATAATTTTCAGCTATCGATTTGTAAATTTCACATTTTCACTAACATAATAAGTCTTCCTTTTAGACTTCATGTGTTATGGTTCAGTTATATGCTCATTACTAACATTCATCCAAGTCAAAATAATCACCAAGACAAGTGCATAAATAACCATATCCATATATACAAGCAATAGACTTGTACTTCATAAGTCAATACAATAAAAATATGCACTTCACGCAATAACTTCGGAGGTTGCACTTTGCAAATCATAACTCACTAGAAATGAATATCACAAAATGAGTATAAACTCATTCAATCCATCAAACAATCATGAAATATAGAGGAATAACCTGGGTTTTGGTTCTAATATTATTCTACAGTAAATTGATTTTTAGAATAGCAGCAATTGGATTATTAAAGCACAACCAAAAAACATCAAACAAATCTAAAATCATTCATTACTTCATGTTTATACATTTATTGATTAAAATAGAGATAATTATGAGATTACTGAGTACTTACCTTTCTTTCTTAGCCTGCTATAGCCATTCTTATCAATCTTGCACTCAATTTCAAAAACCCTAACAATTTGTCTCAACACAAAGGAAGAACAATAACAATCAAAACTTATTAGATACTAAAAATCAACTTGTCTAAATAGTGAATTAGAGTTAAGAGAACTTATTTTTGATTTTCTCTTAATTTTCTGGAATTTATTGCATTCTAAAACTTTGATTTTGAGAAAACTAGGTTTTAGAAAACAAGAGGAAGAAGAGCTTATGTTTGCTATAAATAAATAAAAGAACATGTTCTTCATAATCTAAATGTAAAAGAAAGAAACCCACCTTATTCTTAAGTGAGCTGAAATCATCCTAAGCCCAAACCCGTTAGTTAATTAGAACAATAAAACACTTACACATTTTCTCATTTTCTATCTTATTAAAACACCAACAACTTATTCGCTTCAACAACTCAAGTTAATGCACTAAACTTAAGTACATCACCTAATCTTCATGATTTATTAATATAACATAATTTTTAGTAATTTATAAACCCATATTTTCCTTATTGAAAACATGATATTTTGCATTTTGTATAATATGACAACTTAACAAATAAATAAATTTTAACTCTAAAAATCCTTATTTTCTTATTTAATAAAATTACACCATTTTTAGAAAATACTAACACGTTATTTAACAAGTCTTAAAATAAGAATTTAACATCAATTAATTCCATATTTTGTTTTTTCAATTATTATTTAAATAAAACACTTAATATTCAAATCTACTTCAATAAATGAGAAATCCAATTTCTCATTAAAATTACAAGTTTAAATCTTTATTAAATTTAACTTAACAACCCTAAAAAATCAGGGTTGTTACATTTGCACTGCTTATTTACACAATATAAATAGAAATTACATTTGTCACTTTTATACAAAGAAGTTGAATAGAGTATAAAAGTATTTGAATTCTAAGTTTCTATTAATGTTGATTCCACTATTGTAGTGTAAATTGAGTTTGATATGGATTATATTTTATAGAAGTCTGTTGATTGAATTGTGGATATTGAATATATGGCATATTTATTGATATGGAATTGGACTTGTATAAATTTGAAGTTTTACATTTAAACGTTAGCTTATGGCGCAATCTTCGCATGCTTAGAAATATTTTAGATGTGTATATATGTATGTATGTATATGTATGTATATATTAGTGTAAATAACGTATAATTGTAACGTACTAATTACGTAGTTAATAGGCTATTAATTATTATTAAATCATTGTTAGGAAAGAAGTAAATTATAAAGGCAAAATAAGAGTTTTCTTATAAGGTCTTGATATGGAATATGGTGAGATGTGTTATAATATGTTAAGAGAGTGTTATAAATTATGACTAAGTTAAAAGAATGTGAGGTCGGTCAAAAGCACATAAAATTCAGTCCAGCTAATCTGGCTATTAGTAATGTGGCTTTAGGACTGATCTGAGACAACGTCTATAATAAGTAACCATGGAGGATGTGAGGTTAGTCTCGAATTTTGTAGGTAAACCTTCCTAGTAAATATGGCCACCAGTATATGCAAATAGTCAGACTAATGCGATACGTTACAGTTGGGTAACGGGTCATAATACGAAGGACTTGCTTCGGGGTTGAAAGTATTAAATGGCTGGTTGAGGGCCCGCATGTTCTATATGTAAGAAGTATTAATGGTCGGGGTTAGTGGTTAGGCACGGTAGAGGATATCTTGGAAAGAGTTTAGGTTTGGAGTATTAAGTGGCCTGAAGAGATTCCATGTGTAATGTCAACTAGATGGTACCGAAGAGGAGTCCGCCTTGGGATATGTATTAAATTACGGGGACTGACCTTGAATGAGGTATTGAACGGTCAGAGTCTGCCTAGTTCCCACTAAAAAATATATTAAGTGGCTTGGGTGATATCTCTTACATTGTTAGGACATTATTGACTATGAAAATGGGTTATTAGGTTGAAAGAGTAATGGTTATGGAATTGGACTAGGAAAGCCATAGGGCTTATAGTTGGAATACTTACAATATAGTTAGGGTACGTAAGACATATTCTTATTTAAATTATGATGTCCACCATTATAGAAAAGCTTGAGGTTTTTATTCACCAGACGTTGTTGTTTTGACTCACTCCTTATTACAACACAGGTCAGATATAATGATGTAGATTTTTGGAGATGGTAGCGGAGATGTGGACTTATGGTAGTTATTTAGCTATCTTTGTTATTTTTATATTTTTGATGTACCTATTGAGGCATGATGTTTTTTGAGATATTGCATCACGAATATCTGACATTGTTATATGGGATTAGGTTATTTGTTTTTTACATTTGAATTTTTAATAAATGGATACTATTTTGATATTATATTTTATTATTCCACTATGAGATTTTGAATGTTTAGATAGATAGATTTAGGTATTGTTCTTTAAATCAATTTTACCAACCAACAGACGACTTTAAAATGGGTAAAATTTGTTGGATTATTCTTGGTTCAAAAATTAGACCCATTCCGAAGTGGATTGTTATAGAGTGGAAATTATTAGGGATAAAATCACGATCCTTCAGTTCAAGAAAAAATAAACTAAAAGTTAAATAAAAAGCAGAGAAGAAACCTTAGCCAAACCTTTTTTGATATAAACGACGTAGAGCAATGTGGTTTCCAAAACAACCGTCAAAGATGTATTGATTTCAGATCTAGAAGTACTTTAAGCCATCCATAAACTAGATTTTGGACCTAATTATTACATAAGGTTAGAAAGCGAGAGGATAAAGAAATGGAGTTGAGGAATTGAGGTGCCGAAGAACTAGGCTGGATAGCAATGTGTTGAGAACGTGGAATGTAAAGATGGTGAAACATGATGAAGGTTAAAAACAAATCCACCCTTTTATTCACCTTTGCAAGGTATGGTTTTCAAACATAAATACAAGGGGTAGTTTTGAACCTGCTTATAAGGCTTTATTTGCATAAGTATTTGCATCATTATATAGATATATATTGATTTATTTCAACATTTTCAAAGATGTGAACTATGGAATCTCAGTGCACTCCTCTATATTTTTCAAAATTCAGATACATCTTAGTAATCAACTCCGACATTAGTAAAAGCGTATAATAAGTTATCATAACTACAATCAAACAATGTGAAAATCACAACTAAAATATCTAATAAACACATTTAGTGCTTTTATATCAAAATCTATCGTCATGGTAAGCCATTCTAAAACACTAATACCACGTTCATGCACAAACTGAATTTTTTGCCCAAGTTCTTTGTTTTCTCAAAATATATTCTTATATAGTATTCTTATACAGATAAAGCTTTGTTGATGATTCTTGCTACTTCAAGAATGTCATATAAGAACCAACATATCAATAGCACTCATTACTCTAATGAATTCACTCTCTTTCTCACATACATACATATGATCAATAACCCCATTTATTTAGCACCATTTTGTAGCACACTGACATCGGCCATAGGATTCTACTCAAATATTTTCTTTTTCTCTCTCCAATCATATGAACCAAATATTTGAATATAAATTTGTGGCTGATTCTGGGGGCTACAGATGGTGCTAAATAAAAGGGGCAGTTGATCCTAGCTCATATATGTATATATGTATGTATGTATGTATGTATGCATGCATGTATATGTATATGTATATGTATGTATGTATATGTATATGTATGTATATACAAGTTCATGAAATGAGGGATTGATCTGGAAGACAATGGTTAATGTTGCGGCTATGAAGAGAAAATATTAGGCTAGGATTTTGTGTGTGGAATGGACCGGGTCGAGTAGCTTTCAGGATGCGGTGGTGTCTTATACCATTTGGGTCGGCTATGTTTATTTGTGTTATTTTGCTAATTTGATGTTATTTGTTTTCTTGCTTTTGGTTTGGCTTTTCTGTATTAGTGATGTTTAATAGAGGACATCGTGCTCTTTTTCCTTACCACTATGGTAAGTTTTTTTAAGGAGGCGAGTCCTGCTATTGTATGGTTCTCATCGTTATCAATAATAGAACCTTTTCTTTCAAAAACAAAATGTATATATGTATGCTTGAGTGGCACCGCGCTTTAGGAGTGCTCCTTTAGTTCTCGTATCATATGTGAATATGATTTCAAATGCAATGAAATTTTTGGATATGTTCATATCATACTCAAAATCATTACCGTAAAATTTGAGCGCATTTAAATATACATAACATGTGCACATGATGTTTCAAACCAAATAAATATTTTAACGGTTAGTATTGAGTAATTATTTTGGCAAGGTTAGAAATTTCAAAACGATAACAATTTTGTAAAGGTGATACTCATAACGTTGATTAAACATATTTATAAAATTTCATAACATTTAAAATCATGTAACTCAAAATATAATAAAGGTGCTCTAAAAGAAGGGTTTCATCGAACCTTCCTTTTATACACACACGTGGTGCATCCATATATAGATACATACATATATAAACATGTCTCTATATATAAAGAGCTCCTTATGCCATATCTCCATGCTATATTCAATAATGTTGTTTCTTTCTATTTTTTTCCTTTTTAGTTCTAAAAATTTGAAATGAAATCAAAGTCTAAATCATTCTCTATTCATATATCTACTTACCATCTTTGTTAAAATTCTATGTTGAGTATCTTCCTTAGCATTACTTCCTCAATCGCAAACATCTCCAACAAGTTCAAACTTATTGACGTGTGCAATCTCTCTCCCACACACACACAGATAATGTGTATGTACTCTCTCTCACTCACACATATACATAATTTTTAACGACCAGGTATGACCATTCGAATCCGCACATGCTAGACTTGAATTGCTCAAAATATCAGATTATTAATTTATATTTGGCAAAACTCAGCATATATAGTAAATAAATCAATCATAGAATCACAGACACAGAGTATTACAAAAATAAGCAACGGAATAGAATAAATAGTAGTTCATGAAACTACTATATAAACGTCAGAGTTTGAAATAAAATACAACAGAATATCTCAAATGCAATATAGTTTCGAATACAAACAGACGACAAGTCTGGATAAAAAACTGGATAGCTGAAAGCTGAATAGATATAGATGGATCTCCAAGTAAAGCTCCAAACTCCAAAGGTGAGTCTCAAATGCTATGACACTCAGCCTGACCTGAGCGTAAAGCAAAACACAAAACACTCGAGTCAGGATTAACATTCTTATATTAATAAATTCAACTCAAGTGAAATATCAACTGAAATACAAGTAACTTAAAGGATGTTTGGGATTTCCATCCTTCAAGGATCTGTGGAACTATCTATTACGTAGTAATATACGCTATTATAATATATGTCTATAGTAAAGTAAACTATTAATATAGCATTAAGGCATTACCCATATTCCCCTTAACACATTTTTATATATTTCCATATTCTATATAGTACCATAATTCCTCCGTAAACTGGAGGGCTATCAGAGGGCACTCTGTAGGTATGGTACAAACCAAACTCGTAGAAGGCGCGATAGGGCATACGACAAGGCACTGGAGGCAATGCTAGGGTGGATATACTGTTTGCTGATCGGGACTGGTGTAATGCATAGCAGCTACTACCGCCCACCTCGTGACACACTTCCAAATCAAAGGTGCACCTAATCAAATCACAAAAGCAATAGAATGGTATCGAAGAAATGTGTCCAATAGGAGAAATGACCTCACTTGGCTGGTATGGCTCCTGTTTTAGCCGCATCAAACTGGCTCACGGGAGTCAAGGCTACGTAAATACCGTATAGAACCGTTGCCAAACCATCCTACTACATTCTAGAATCTCCACCACGTACACAGTTGTTAAAGTGGTTTTCGGTATTGGTAGAGAGTATGACAATTTTCGATCCCGGTCTCTTTAACAACCAAACGCTTATTTCACACCGTGGTTATTTATTTCAAATAGTTCATATTTCAAAATCAAAATATCATATTCATTTCAAAATCATATCAATTCGATATCACATTTACTTTAAATAATAATTCATTTCCAAAATCGTTACTCTTTCAAAAATATGACACTTTCAAAACCATACCACTTTTGAAATCATATCATTTTAAAATTATAACACCTTTGAAATCATAGCACTTTTGAAATCATAACATTTTGAAATCATAACACTTTGAAATCACAACATTAACAACTTACACAGTTTAGATATGGAAAGTAATATATAAAATAAATAGGTATAAATTAAAATAGTTTATATACATTAAAAATACTTTATATAACAAATAGTGTTCTCTAATTTCACAATCAATTTAAATCAGCCTAATTCTAGAATTCAATTTAAATCAATTCCAGTTCAACCATTTCAATTTAATGTTCAAAGATTCAAGTTTAAATATTCAAACATTTACAATATAAATTTCATTTATATTTCAACATTTAACTTTAATTTTATTCATATTGGAAAATATTCACTTAATCATTTTATAACAATTAAATAAAATCTCAATTTATAAATTTTAATCAATATTAAATATTCGATCTCAATTTTATTTAAAGTTGAGAATATTCATTTAATCACCTTTTGTAACGACCCAGAATTTTTAGAAATTAAAATTTGAATATTTAATTTATTTTAAATATTAATAAGTGAATTTATAAGTCGAATAAATTTTTATTTGAATTTTTGGATTTAATTGGATAATTTAATCGATAATTTAATATGTTAAATTATGGAAATAATTGAAAATTGAGTTAAATATGATAGAAAATGATTTGTAAAATTTTATTTTATCATGTTAGAGTTAGAACGATATTTTAGAACTTTTAAAATCGAATTAAAAGTTAATTTGTGAAAATTGAATATTTTAATAATTAAATCGACTAGTGAAAATAGCCAATTTTTGAACAGTCTCAGAATTGAACGAAACTAGTTCCATTGGATCCGTAATAGTTAGTTATTACCGGATTTCAATTTTCGTGTCAATCGGAGTTATCGTTTGATCGTGGCAGCTCGAAACGCATCGAATTATTTTTAATTTTAATTTGGCGAGCTAAAATAGCCATTTTTCAAAAAGTCTCGAATTTCGACGAAACCAGTTTCATCGGATCCGTAATGTGATATTATTGTAAGGTTTCAAATTTCAAGTCAATTGGATTTACCGTTTGTCCGATACAAATTAAAACGCCTAGAAAATCGCTTAAATCGGTTTAATTCAAATTGAGCGTTTATAGCCATAACTCGCACATACTTCCGAATTAGCTTCCGAAACCTGTTCCATTGTGTCCGGAACGCGGGGTAACCTTAGAAACGCTGGTTACGGCGCGTAAATCGGAGTTTGGAATTTCCGGGATGAATAGTGTTTTGATAATTTCTATAAATAGCACCACAACCCTCACAAATAAAAAAGAAAAAAGAAAATCAAACCCTAATTCAAAGTGCAGCCGGCCCTAACTATTGAATGGCCAGAAATTCATGATCTTCATCCCTCAATCTCTCTCAATCTACAAAGATTTAGCCAAAGTGTTTAACACGAAGGTTGGAGAGCACGACGAGAGCTTTCAATCCATACGGTGATGATCATGTTTGGAGCGACGTGGAGGGGGCAAGTGGGGGCCGACAGTCATGGGCTGCGCACGCAATTCAAGACCAATCATAGGGCCGAGCTTCATGATGTTGATGGTGGAGATAGCTCTCGCGAAGGGCTTCGAGATGGCGGTGGTTTGATGTGATTTCGTCGAGAAATGAGGTTGAAATATTAAACCCTAGTATTGAAGAGGTGGGTTAGTTTGTACGTGAGTGGCCTGTAGGGTATTGCGTGATGATGAGGAAGAAAGGGGGGAGCCGTTGGATTGGGAATGAAGGGTGATGATGGGGGTATGTAAAAGAAATTTAAATAAATGTTGTAAAAGTTTATATAAATCGTGTACAAACTTGTAAAATTCATAACTTTTTCATACGAGGTCGAAAAAATGCAAACCCAGTTGCGTTGGAATCGTATGGACGAGCACTACGCGATGGAGTTGGTTTGGAGTCGATTGGAGTTAGTGAGAATTTTGGGTAAAATTAAACGCGCGTTTAATTTTATTCGAAATAAAAGCTAAAACGGAATTTAAAATCAAGGTGAGAACTTCTCACTCAATCGAATCAGTTTCGATTTTATTTTAAATAGTTAGATTTAAAATATTTGAATGCATGTTTGAATGTTGATTGATATCTATTGATTGTTAAAATAGACATTATACGCCGTTAGTAAGCGGATGTTATTTAATAAAAACATATACCGCGAATATTTCATAAACAGTGAAATTGGTATTATATATAATATCAATATATATATATATTGGCATATGTATATATTGGAGTTATTGATTTCCCACATTTTTTGTTTAGCGGATGAGACCCTATTGCGCCGTCTATTAAGCGGATAATATTTTAAATCCCATATACCGCGATAATTTCGTACTGGAGCGAAATTGGTATTGTGCTAATGTTTGTGGATGCAGGAAACAGGTTGGAGGGATCCAACAGGATTCCTCAACAGTTTTTATTTGATTTCAGATATTTTGATATTTGATGGATTTTCATATTGATATATGACATCGTTGTTGTCGTGATTGACTATTTGGTGTGTAGCATCATTTGACCAAATTTGGAATTTTAAAATGATTTTAAAGTGATTTTTGAAAATATAAAATATTTTTGGAATTGATCCATTTTATATAAATAAACGTTATAATTTTTAAAGTTATAAAAATTATGATTTTTAAGAAATATAGTTAAAAGCTGACTTTTGAAAATAAGGAATTAATGACTTTATAAAATAGTTAAATTGGGATTTCTGAAATAATTGTGAAAAGTTAAATATAGGATTTATAAAATTTGATTATTTTATAAATCAAAAGGATGAAGTTTTAAAGGAGTTTAAAGACGTTTTTAAAATATTAATATGAATTGATTTATATTAAGAGATTTATAAATGGATATTTATAAATTGAAATATGGACATTATAAAACGAGTTTTTATAAGTGTTTGAATGAAGTGAAAATGAATTTCATAATTGAATGGAATTTATAGAATTTTATACGGTGAAGTTATAAATGGAATTTTATAAGCAGTAGGTTTATAAAATTTATTAAGTTATTAAAATAATGATTTTGGATAAATGAATGAATCTTTTAAGTTATAAGATTTATAATTTGGGAAGTTAAAAAGAACGATTTTGTAAAATAATCGTTTTATAAGTATTTAACTTATAATATAAACGTTTAGTTTATAATTTAGTTATAAACTGGAATAGGTTAATAAAAGAATTTATAAAAAGGAAGTTTTTATAAATAAATAGGAATGGAATTTATAAACGTTGTTTTATAAATTCGCAAATGACTTATTTTGATAAGTAAATTGTTGAAACATATTAATGGAGTTATATTCACATTTTTGACTGTGAATAATCCTTTGAAATAAAATGTATAAAAGGATGAAATGTGTTAACGTAGTATATTCACGTTTTTGAACTATGAATAATATGTTAAAGGAAATGTTTTGAATGAGATGTTTAAATTGAATTAAAACGATCTAACGAAGTTTTAATTGTGTTGAGATTCGAAACCATAGATTTCAACATTAATTGTTGAAATAGACGTTTAGAAATAAAAGGAGATGATGGACTATAACACTGTTGTTATAGTAAATGATTTCCGAAAGGAAATGTTTTGTATAGTATTGGGATTTATATATCTATTTTAATTTCGAATCCCTATACTAGTGATTTTGGGTTGTCGTAACGATGTTTTACGCAACATTCGTTTTGTCCCAAATAAATATGTTTAAGAGAATGATTTCCTTAAAGAAAGAAATATATACTTAATTTCGATTGAAGTATATTGAATATTTTCTAAGTGTTGAAAATAAATAAAATTTGTGAATTACTTATGAATAAATAAGTATGGAAATGTTTTCCAATATAAAGTGAATATTTTGAGAATTTATCTTTTTGAAGATAAATTGAAATGAATAATTGGAATCAAATATTCATTGATATCTTGGAATTATAAATTCGCTAAGGAATTTATAAAAGAAAGTGAAATTGGTTTAAAAATAAATATTGATTTATTTTTGAAGTATTGAAATTTAATATCTAGTGAAGATATTTTGGAAAATAAATAATTTGGAAAATTATTTGGAAAATGGTGATGTGTGCATATCCATTGATAGTTCAATAACCGACTATCAATATTTCCCTTTGAATGGGTAATTGATGTGAATTGTTTGAATGTGAATGCTACACTTATTTTTAAATAAGCGCTCACTACTCGGGTTAACCGGGAAAGGACCATGGGGTCGTATAACCCATTCCGAATATGTGATACGTCGTTATAATTGCATTGAAGATCGGTGTTGAAGACCCGGTATTTGCGAGAGCGATAGGATGACCTGTCGATTGTCTCTGCACTGAGTTGCAGCGGTATAGAGACTCCCTAAGTGATGGGAAATCCGATCAGGATTGTGAATATCCGGATTGCAAGGACTTCTTTGTAAGTGCCTTCGGTTTTGTTCGAGCCCGGAACAGACTTGTATGGATTGTATGTCTGACATTACAAGTTGAGATATAAAGCCGATTTCTTTCAAATATATTTCTGTTGGTGGCGAAGAATTTATTCTTTTAGCTTAACACCCTTCTCTGAGACGTACGAGCTCAGAGGTTATGTAGTTGAATGTTATCAGCGATATATTCCCAATTTGGTAATGTGATATGCTGAGTGATGCTGAAATGATCATTGTGTTGATTACTGTGATAGGATCGTTTATTTGATCATCTATCTTAGTGATCATTGTGTTGATCATTTGTTGACCCAAAGCATGGCTTTTGTATAAACTATGTTTTTGTGGACGTGACTTCGTCGAGCCTCACACCCCGAAAATGGTCAAAACAGGAAAGATGCGGCAAGGTTATGAGGGGTAGCACCCTTTAGGGTATGTACATTTCCTTCTGGATAGAGGTGGTATCATGGTATGGAGCCCAGATATTTAACCTATGTGGTTACTACGAATTTATTACTTTGTGGTTGTTGGTTTTCGGGATCCCGTGAGAAAGGTCGTTTACGATCGGGGAATGGCGTGCTCGTGTCAGTAGTTACCCAGTTAGGGGTAACTCGGCCTTGTGTTGGCAGAGTTCCGGTTTGGTTCTCGGGGATGTCTTTCCAGAGGCATTCTCATGTGGCAATGGGAAGTTCCTTGGCCTGACCATTTGTTGGAAATCCAAAGAAACAATACGAAACTTGTTGTAGAACCTATCATTCACTTATGGTGTCGCAACACTGTTTGGATGGTAGCTATAGTAGGCATACGATAATGGTCGTATGTTGGCTAAGATTTATATTCTACTTTCGAAATGAATTTCTTCTACACTATGCACTAGTAATAATATCAAATGTCTTTTTAAATGCGTATCAAGCATCTTTGACTATCATAAGGAGAAATCTCCTCCGATTCTGCGTTTGCATTGTGTGTGTGTGCGGGAGGCCTTATGGTAGTCTCATTTTTAAAAGCATTGCGAATTGAAATAAAAATATCTCTCTATTTTGATTTTAAAGATAAATAAACTGTTTTGAGTTCTCACACCAGTCACATGACTGACTTGGAGTTTATTGTTTTCCTTCCTAAACTCTGGGTGCCCACCAATTTCCACACGGGCAGTCAAGAGTAAGGTTTATCAGGATATTCTGGATATTCTGGAGTTGCTGGAGGCAAGCTGGATGGCATGGCGTATTACTAGTTTATATAGTATTTCTTTTTCCGCTGCACTGTTTGATGTTGTATATTGTTGTACACTCTGATGATATGATGTAATGTAATGTGATGTAATGTAATAACTGATATAGTTCTTTGTTTAAAGATTATTCATTTATTATTATATGTTGTTCCGCTGCGAATTGTGAGATTCCGATGTTGTTCTGTTGTTTTCTGTTCCGTTCTATGTTCTATTTTTTCTTTCCCCTCCATTTTCTATTCTCTCTAATTTCTATTTTCTATCTCTTCTCTATTCTATGTTCTCTATTCTCTTTTCCTTCTATTTTAAAATTTTCTATCTTCTGTTTTCTCTTCCCTCTATTATCTATCTTGTTCTCTTCTTTCCTTTTCTTTTCTTAAATTCTTTTTAAAAAAAAACCCTCAGTGTTCGGTTTTCCGTCGTTCGATTCCTCGGCAGTCGATAAAGTGAGTGTCGATGTCGAATTTTCGGAAGACGAAAAATCGTGTCCTGACAATGTGGTATCGGAGCTTAAGGTTAAGCGACAACCATGGTTCTGTTGGGTATAATTCATTAGAGATAGAGTCAGTAGTACTCTAGATTGAGTTTGAGTGTAATAATAGCTATGAGAGCGTATTTGTTAGTGAATATAAAATTGTTTTATATTGTGATGATTGGTTTATTGAGTGGCATATGAACTTTCGTCAGCGTGGTCCGCAAGACTATGCCGAAGGGGTTTCTAAACACTTGAATAGAACAATTCGGCACAGTATTGTTTTAAATTGGGTAAATGAAATAATTTTACCTTGAGTATATTTTATATATAAAGGAATAATTTTTCAGAATTATTAAAGTGTATATAAGTTGGTTATTTGTTTGTTTGAATAATCTAAATAAAAGAATAATTGTATAAGCAAAAAAAAGAATTATAAGAATGGAATTATAATTAAAGTGATTTACAATTGTAAATAAACTTATATATATAAGAAGTGAAACTATATGAATATATTTATGAATATGAGTTGTAAGTAAAAATGAATTTAAAGTTAAATGGAAGTATAACTTAAGTGATATGGAATGAAGTTGATATTAGTATCAAAGTAAAATAATAAAGTTAAGAGATAAATGTGAACTTAAGTTATGTAAATGAAATTCGATTTTGAAATTGAATTGAATTGAATGAATGAATTGAATATTAATCAATTAAATGTGAATAATTGATATGAAATAATGAATATAAGTGTTAATTCATTTAAAATCTAATGTTATTGAAAGTTGAATAGTTGAATGAAAATCAATTAAATTTAACCAATTGTAAGCAAAAGAATTTGGTTGTAATTAATATACATTGGTTATGAATGCTAGTTGGTTGATGTTTGAATATAATTGCTTTATTGCAGTTGCTATGTTGGCATATATAGTTATTATGTTGCTATATGTTGTATATCGATACTATTGTCTACATGCATGTTCTCATGTTGTTTGTTGAGTGATTAGTAGGTGCGGATCGCGTTTGCTTCGCATTTGGAGCTCGCTTTCGCGCTATATTAGCCGTATATGCTCGCTAATAAAATATAAGGTACATATCTCGGATTAAATATCGTACTTTTACATTTTTTTTCCCTTCGGGATGCCTCATTACTTGATGAGATGTATATTTGTGATATATATACTGTCATTTTTTTTTTCGGATCGAGCCGCGCAAAGGAGACTATGGCGAATTTTTCCGAAAATTTAAGGCGTCAGAAAAATTTTGAGAAAATTGGAAAAATTTTGAAAACTTAAACTTTGATTTTGGAATTGAAAGTTAAACAATAGTAGTTGTTTTTGAAAAGATAACTAAGTATGATTTGAAAACTTTAGTAAAGTTATTGTAAAAAGTTTAACTATGAATTTTGGAAAAATTAATAGCTTCTGTAATTTTTCTTACTTATAATTTCGAGGACGAAATTCTTTTAAGGGGGGAAGATTGTAACGACCCAGAATTTTTAGAAATTAAAATTTAAATATTTAATTTATTTTAAATATTAATAAGTGAATTTATAAGTCGAATAAATTTTTATTTGAATTTTTGGATTTAATTGGATAATTTAATCGATAATTTAATATGTTAAATTATGGAAATAATTGAAAATTGAGTTAAATATGATAGAAAATGATTTGTAAAATTTTATTTTATCATGTTAGAGTTAGAACGATATTTTAGAACTTTTAAAATCGAATTAAAAGTTAATTTGTGAAAATTGAATATTTTAATAATTAAATCGACTAGTGAAAATAGCCAATTTTTGAACAGTCTCAGAATTGAACGAAACCAGTTCCATTGGATCCATAATAGTTAGTTATTACCGGATTTCAATTTTCGTGTCAATCGGAGTTATCGTTTGATCGTGGCAGCTCGAAACGCATCGAATTATTTTTAATTTTAATTTGGCGAGCTAAAATAGCCATTTTTCAAAAAGTCTCGGATTTCGACGAAACCAGTTTCATCGGATCCGTAATGTGATATTATTGTAAGGTTTCAAATTTCAAGTCAATTGGATTTACCGTTTGTCCGATACAAATTAAAACGCCTAGAAAATCGCTTAAATCGGTTTAATTCAAATTGAGCGTTTATAGCCATAACTCGCACATACTTCCGAATTAGCTTCCGAAACCTGTTCCATTGTGTCCGGAACGCGGGGTAAACCTTAGAAACGCTAGTTACGGCGCGTAAATCGGAGTTTGGAATTTCCGGGATGAATAGTGTTTTGATAATTTCTATAAATAGCACCACAACCCTCACAAATAAAAAAAAAAGAAAATCAAACCCTAATTCAAAGTGCAGCCGGCCCTAACTATTGAATGGCCAGAAATTCATGATCTTCATCCCTCAATCTCTCTCAATCTACAAAGATTTAGCCAAAGTGTTTAACACGAAGGTTGGAGAGCACGACGAGAGCTTTCAATCCATACGGTGATGATCATGTTTGGAGCGACGTGGAGGGGGCAAGTGGGGGCCGACAGTCATGGGCTGCGCACGCAATTCAAAACCAATCATAGGGCCGAGCTTCATGATGTTGATGGTGGAGATAGCTCTCGCGAAGGGCTTCGAGATGGCGGTGGTTTGATGTGATTTCGTCGAGAAATGAGGTTGAAATATTAAACCCTAGTATTGAAGAGGTGGGTTAGTTTGTACGTGAGTGGCCTGTAGGGTATTGCGTGATGATGAGGAAGAAAGGGGGGAGCCATTGGATTGGGAATGAAGGGTGATGATGGGGGTATATAAAAGAAATTTAAATAAATGTTGTAAAAGTTTATATAAATCGTGTACAAACTTGTAAAATTCATAACTTTTTCATACGAGGTCGAAAAAATGCAAACCCAGTTGCGTTGGAATCGTATGGACGAGCACTACGCGATGGAGTTGGTTTGGAGTTGATTGGAGTTAGTGAGAATTTTGGGTAAAATTAAACGCGCGTTTAATTTTATTCGAAATAAAAGCTAAAACGGAATTTAAAATCAAGGTGAGAACTTCTCACTCAATCGAATCAGTTTCGATTTTATTTTAAATAGTTAGATTTAAAATATTTGAATGCATGTTTGAATGTTGATTGATATCTATTGATTGTTAAAATAGACATTATACGCCGTTAGTAAGCGGATGTTATTTAATAAAAACATATACCGCGAATATTTCATAAACAGTGAAATTGGTATTATATATAATATCAATATATATATATTGGCATATGTATATATTGGAGTTATTGATTTCCCGCATTTTTTGTTTAGCGGATGAGACCCTATTACGCCGTCTATTAAGCGGATAATATTTTAAATCCCATATACCGCGATAATTTCGTACTGGAGCGAAATTGGTATTGTGCTAATGTTTGTGGATGCAGGAAACAGGTTGGAGGGATCCAACAGGATTCCTCAACAGTTTTTATTTGATTTCAGATATTTTGATATTTGATGGATTTTCATATTGATATATGACATCGTTGTTGTCGTGATTGACTATTTGGTGTGTAGCATCATTGGACCAAATTTGGAATTTTAAAATGATTTTAAAGTGATTTTTGAAAATATAAAATATTTTTGGAATTGATCCATTTTATATAAATAAACGTTATAATTTTTAAAGTTATAAAAATTATGATTTTTAAGAAATATAGTTAAAAGCTGATTTTTGAAAATAAGGAATTAATGACTTTATAAAATAGTTAAATTGGGATTTCTGAAATAATTGTGAAAAGTTAAATATAGGATTTATAAAATTTGATTATTTTATAAATCAAAAGGATGAAGTTTTAAAGGAGTTTAAAGACGTTTTTAAAATATTAATATGAATTGATTTATATTAAGAGATTTATAAATGGATATTTATAAATTGAAATATGGACATTATAAAACGAGTTTTTATAAGTGTTTGAATGAAGTGAAAATGAATTTCATAATTGAATGGAATTTATAGAATTTTATACGGTGAAGTTATAAATGGAATTTTATAAGCAGTAGGTTTATAAAATTTATTAAGTTATTAAAATAATGATTTTGGATAAATGAATGAATCTTATAAGTTATAAGATTTATAATTTGGGAAGTTAAAAAGAACGATTTTGTAAAATAATCGTTTTATAAGTATTTAACTTATAATATAAACGTTTAGTTTATAATTTAGTTATAAACTGGAATAGGTTAATAAAAGAATTTATAAAAAGGAAGTTTTTATAAATAAATAGGAATGGAATTTATAAACGTTGTTTTATAAATTCGCAAATGACTTATTTTGATAAGTAAATTGTTGAAACCTATTAATGGAGTTATATTCACATTTTTGACTGTGAATAATCCTTTGAAATAAAATGTATAAAAGGATGAAATGTGTTAACGTGGTATATTCACGTTTTTGAACTGTGAATAATATGTTAAAGGAAATATTTTGAATGAGATGTTTAAATTGAATTAAAACGATCTAACGAAGTTTTAATTGTGTTGAGATTCGAAACCATAGATTTCAACATTAATTGTTGAAATAGACGTTTTCGAGAAATAAAAGGAGATGATGGAATATAACACTGTTGTTATAGTAAATGATTTCCGAAAGGAAATGTTTTGTATAGTATTGGGATTTATATATCTATTTTAATTTCGAATCCCTATACTAGTGATTTTGGGTTGTCGTAACGATGTTTTACGCAACATTCGTTTTGTCCCAAATAAATATGTTTAAGAGAATGATTTCCTTAAAGAAAGAAATATATACTTAATTTCGATTGAAGTATATTGAATATTTTCTAAGTGTTGAAAATAAATAAAATTTGTGAATTACTTATGAATAAATAAGTATGGAAATGTTTTCCAATATAAAGTGAATATTTTGAGAATTTATCTTTTTGAAGATAAATTGAAATGAATAATTGGAATCGAATATTCATTGATATCTTGGAATTATAAATTCGCTAAGGAATTTATAAAAGAAAGTGAAATTGGTTTAAAAATAAATATTGATTTATTTTTGAAGTATTGAAATTTAATATCTAGTGAAGATATTTTGGAAAATAAATAATTTGGAAAATTATTTGGAAACTGGTGATGTGTGCATATCCATTGATAGTTCAATAACCGACTATCAATATTTCCCTTTGAATGGGTAATTGATGTGAATTGTTTGAATGTGAATGCTACACTTATTTTTAAATAAGCGCTCACTATTCGGGTTAACCGGGAAAGGACCATGGGGTCGTATAACCCATTCCGAATATGTGATACGTCGTTATAATTGCATTGAAGATCGGTGTTGAAGACCCGGTATTTGCGAGAGCGATAGGATGACCTGTCGATTGTCTCTGCACTGAGTTGCAGCGGTATAGAGACTCCCTAAGTGATGGAAAATCCGATCAGGATTGTGAATATCCGGATTGCAAGGACTTCTTTGTAAGTGCCTTCGGTTTTGTTCGAGCCCGGAACAGACTTGTATGGATTGTATGTCTGACATTACAAGTTGAGTTATAAAGACGATTTCTTTCAAATATATTTCTGTTGGTGGCGAAGAATTTATTCTTTTAGCTTAACACCCTTCTCTGAGACGTACGAGCTCAGAGGTTATGTAGTTGAATGTTATCAGCGATATATTCCCAATTTGGTAATGTGATATGCTGAGTGATGCTGAAATGATCATTGTGTTGATTACTGTGATAGGATCGTTTATTTGATCATCTATCTTAGTGATCATTGTGTTGATCATTTGTTGACCCAAAGCATGGCTTTTGTATAAACTATGTTTTTGTGGACGTGACTTCGTCGAGCCTCACACCCCGAAAATGGTCAAAACAGGAAAGATGCGGCAAGGTTATGAGGGGTAGCACCCTTTAGGGTATGTACATTTCCTTCTGGATAGAGGTGGTATCATGGTATGGAGCCCAGATATTTAACCTATGTGGTTACTACGAATTTATTACTTTGTGGTTGTTGGTTTTCGGGATCCCGTGAGAAAGGTCGTTTACGATCGGGGAATGGCGTGCTCGTGTCAGTAGTTACCCAGTTAGGGGTAACTCGGCCTTGTGTTGGCAGAGTTCCGGTTTGGTTCTCGGGGATGTCTTTCCAGAGGCATTCTCATGTGGCATGGGAAGTTCCTTGGCCTGACCATTTGTTGGAAATCCAAAGAAACAATACGAAACTTGTTGTAGAACCTATCATTCACTTATGGTGTCGCAACACTGTTTGGATGGTAGCTATAGTAGGCATACGATAATGGTCGTATGTTGGCTAAGATTTATATTCTACTTTCGAAATGAATTTCTTCTACACTATGCACTAGTAATAATATCAAATGTCTTTTTAAATGCGTATCAAGCATCTTTGACTATCATAAGGAGAAATCTCCTCCGATTCTGCGTTTGCATTGTGTGTGTGTGCGGGAGGCCTTATGGTAGTCTCATTTTTAAAAGCATTGCGAATTGAAATAAAAATATCTCTCTATTTTGATTTTAAAGATAAATAAACTGTTTTGAGTTCTCACACCAGTCACATGACTGACTTGGAGTTTATTGTTTTCCTTCCTAAACTCTGGGTGCCCACCAATTTCCACACGGGCAGTCAAGAGTAAGGTTTATCAGGATATTCTGGATATTCTGGAGTTGCTGGAGGCAAGCTGGATGGCATGGCGTATTACTAGTTTATATAGTATTTCTTTTTCCGCTGCACTGTTTGATGTTGTATATTGTTGTACACTCTGATGATATGATGTAATGTAATGTGATGTAATGTAATAACTGATATAGTTCTTTGTTTAAAGATTATTCATTTATTATTATATGTTGTTCCGCTGCGAATTGTGAGATTCCGATGTTGTTCTGTTGTTTTCTGTTCCGTTCTATGTTCTATTTTTTCTTTCCCCTCCATTTTCTATTCTCTCTAATTTCTATTTTCTATCTCTTCTCTATTCTATGTTCTCTATTCTCTTTTCCTTCTATTTTAAAATTTTCTATCTTCTGTTTTCTCTTCCCTCTATTATCTATCTTGTTCTCTTCTTTCCTTTTCTTTTCTTAAATTCTTTTAAAAAAAAAACCCTCAGTGTTCGGTTTTCCGTCGTTCGATTCCTCGGCAGTCGATAAAGTGAGTGTCGATGTCGAATTTTCGGAAGACGAAAAATCGTGTCCTGACACCTTTTTATCAAATCAAGTTATAAATCTTATCTTCAAAACCTCAAAAATTAATAAGTTTAAATCAATTCCTATTTAAATTCACTTATTATCCAGTTTAAATTCTAAGCCACCATTAATTTATCTTCCCAATCTTTATTATTAAAGTTATAAATCTATTTTAAAATATAAATATAAATTTTAAAAAAATATTTAAAACATATTATATACTAATTAAATTAAATTTTATTAAATTAAATCTTATTATTAATTATATTTTGTATTAAACCTTATTTTATATATTTTTAAAATAATAAACTATAAGAAAATCTTAAAATTTGTATTTTTCAAAACTAACTTATAAATTAAAATTTCCTAAACATATAAGTTTAAAAATCTAAAATTTTCAAAAAAAAATATCTTTACATTATTAAAATCCACATATTTCCTTTCAAAATTCGAAAATCATTTTTTCAAAATAGACCAACGGTGTCCGTCTATAATTTTATGTCCTATGGTCAACTGATATAGATATTTATCATTTTAATCTGCAATTTAAACATTTACGATTATATATCATTTCAACCCGCAATCCTAAAAATTAGAATAAATAAAAATTGCTTGAGTTTATCATTTCAACCCATAACAATTTCTTCCTATAGAATATCATTTGGATATGTATCATTTCAACCCATAGGGAATTCTATGGTAACAGTAAACTTGCAGAGTGAGAACAAATGTGATAATAATATAACATCTCAAGAATAGGCATTTATCATCAGTGATAAATTAAATCAAATATAAACAACAGGATATGGTGTCATATTTCACAGATGAACAATTATAGATAATAGCATATCATATATAGCAATTATATAATTTATAGTTTAATCTAGCAGCATGTTTCAATTATCGTTTCAAGTGAAATCAAATTTAACAATAACAATGTTAATCGTGAATGACTGCTCACCTTTCGAGGCTAGAGAAATTTGATGGCGATGAGAGTGACACAGACATGCACACAGATATGGGCACGAGCAAAACAAATCAAAAGTTGCCGAGATTTTCGAACAACGACTATCAAAGCAACTACTGAACAGCGACCATCTAGATAGCTTGAATTCGAATTCGATGAGACAATACATATATATATAAAATAATAAGTCAAAAATTTACCCACAAATTTGAAAGTAAAACTTTATATTATAATTTGAGAACCAATATTAAATTTAAACTACAATTTAAAATAAATCTCTAAATAATGACATTTATACAAACATAACATATTATATACTTTAAAATTTTATCCTTTTAAAAATGCAGGCAAATATACGAACTTAGAAATACATATATATTACATTATGAAATCACCACTTAGATGTAAACACCTATCTAAAATCACATGTATATATATTATACTTTATGAAAACGTAAAAAATCAATATATATTATATGTATACTGATTATATATATCCTGTTATATGTATACAGATATTGATAATGCTAAATAGTGATACAATTATAAATAAAAAATCATTCCTTAGTCGCATTCCTCCAAAATCAAAAAATAAAATTATATATACATATATATATTATCAAAGCATATATATTGCATATATGCATATTATAGATGAGAGGAATTGCTATTGAGGTTTTTCTGGTGAATTGGAGGGGTGAGGCGGAGAGGGCTCACGATGGAGGAACGGTGAGTAGTCGGGCCGAGTTGTGGTGGCATGAGAGGCTGAGGCATAGCCATGCTGTGGCCTAGAGGGATGCCAGAGCAACAAGGTGGTTGAGCTGCTATGTCTGGCTCTGTGGGGTCGCAAGGTGGAAGGCTTGTGCTCGGGAATGGTGGTGGTGAGCGATGAAGGTGGTGGCCGAAGTTCTCGTAGCTATGCGAGATGGTCGGCTGCCATGCTATGGGGAAGAGAGAGGGTGGTTCTGATCTACTGGGAAGAGGAGGCAGGGCATCACGCAGTTCGAAGAGGGATGGTTGACGTGGAGTTACGAAGCAAGGCGATGGAAGGCTAAAGGCGTTGGTCGGTAGAGCATAGGTGATAGATCGACGGTGCTCTACAAGAGATGGAGTTGTAGGCTTGAAAGAAGGAACAGGTAGCCGGACAAAAGAAGAAGAATAATACGGTGGATTCACAAATACAACTTTGTATATGAATTCCCCTTTTTTTGAAATAGGCCGAAAGTTGAGAGAAGGAAGAGGTGATAGACGAGCAGGTGAAGGTAGCCAAATAAAATATTGAAGCCTTATCTTTTTCTCCAAGAACGGGAGAATGATACAGGAATATTGAAAAGTTTTTATAATGAACAATAGTGCCAAATGAACAGTTGGAGATGAATGGGCTTGATTGAATTAATTTTTGATTCCCGTTACACGATGTCAGCAATCAATCTCTAGGAATATAAAAAGGCTAGCGACCGTTTATAATCAACCAGTAGGGACACAGGGAAACCAAAAGTTAGAGTTGGGTGCCGGTACGATTAATCGTTTTTTCCGATTTCGCCTTGAATCGGACTCCGAAATATACAAATAAATATACTGCGGAGATCTGCGCGACGAGACGAACAAAGCGGTACAAAAATATCAGCAATATGAACATCCTATCAAAAGTCTATGTTGGGTATCCAAAATGCTGCTAAAATGCGGAAAATAAGATAAACGGAGCAATAACAGTCCAAATATGACGAAACGAAATATGACGTCTCACTCAGAAGATGATTTACAAAATTGTTGTATAAAATACTCAGATTTGAGAAATAATTTATTATCAGCAAATATTAACTGATTTAAATTAAAAGTTCACAATAAAATAAACTTGCATATTTTCTATGAAAATTTACCATTTACTATGTTCAAATAGACGTACTACAAATATCAAATTTTTATTCCCAAATTTATTTATTTAAAAGTTCACAAAAATTCAATTAATTACGTTATAAAAACCATTAAATTTTCCGGGTTGTTACACTCTCCCCCACTCAAAACTTTTCATCTCCGAAAAGGAACGAGATAGGAGAATAGAAGCAATCAGAAAAGAAAAGATAGATTTGAAATATAAAATACCAGATACCACAATTAATTGCAAAACCATATATTTCGTTTATTTAAAATTGGTTTATATTCAATTAATTGATTCCAATTCATTTTATTTAACCAATCAAAATTATTGTGTTCACATTTGATTGGTTTCTATACCGTATATTTTCATTCACTTGATTTGTTTCAATTTATTAATATTATAGCAAAAAATTTCACAACAAAATTTGTTTTATTTAACTCGTTTATTAAATCTATTTATCTTTAGTTAAGTTGATTCCGCTTAAGAATCTAATTCAACTATTCAACAAATTTGGGTTCAATCCATTTTTATTCAATCAATAACTATTTATTATATCCATATTTTGTTGATTCAATTTAATCTATTTCAATCAATAAATTTGATTTAAAATTTATTAGCATTTTTCTTACGAAATTTTGTTTTCAAAACAAATTTAATTTAATTCACCCATTTATTAAATCCATTTAACTTCCCTGAAGTTGATTTCGCTAAAAATCAAGTTCACTATTCTTAAGTTCATATTTATCTGGTTAAATAGTCTTTTTTGTTATTTATTTAATTTATTTCCCTTAACATATTTTTCCACATATATTAAGTGTATAAATATTTTATAACCATATATTATTTAACAAATAAAATTTTCTTTTTATTATTCAATTTATTGCTCAATTTATTATCAGTAAATTCCCTTAACAAAATATCATTTTTGATATCCTATTGCTCACATTTATATTGTATATTATTCAATTGCCTATTCTCATTAACATTTAACTATTTCTAGGTAAGTTATATTAAGGTTCTAAGTGTAATTAAATACTACACAAATTTTTCCTTTATTTACAACCTTTATATTAAGCCAGATTTAAGTTTGAACAATTTATTTCTTAAGTTTTCTCTTGTATAACTGTTGATTGTATATTGACCCTAACATTTTAACTTTTTGAATATTTTAGGTAAGTTATATATATTAGAATGCAATTTAGTATTATACAAATAATTTTTTATTCAAATTCAACTATTTTAAGTTGGTTAAATTTAATTTATCATTTTACATATTCCACTTATTCAAAAATTGCACTTTATTTCAATAGTTGAAACCATTTCTTAATATAAAACTTATGATTCAAATTTTCGGTTTCACTCCAAACTATTTTGAAATAATTATATACATACAAATTTTATAAATCAAATTACAAACAAGAAATTTTAAATCAAATCCATTTTCCAAATAAAAGCGTAGCAAAGCTACTAACTCGTCTCTCTACTTCGAAACTCGAAAATGAACATCGATGATGCCGTAGTAATCACCGAAATTATTTTCCAGTGACAAATGAGGAGAGTACTGATTTACTTCATTTAAAATTCTTTGAAACAATTCCTATTCGAAAATACCTTCGAATAATATATTCCAAACTTTAAAACCAATTTTTTTTAAATACCGAAATTTGATTTCTCAAAATCTAAATTTAATTCATTTCAAATTTCAAATCAATTTATATCATGTTGCAATAGTCAATGGTTTACAAAATAAAAAATGAAAATAAAATATTATCATTTCTAACAACTAATTAATTTAACTATTTAATTTCATAAAATTATACTTTTACACATATAAAATATAATCATATAAAATTTACCAAATTTGGAAACAATATTGTGTCAATTTGCTTTATTCAAGTATTTTGGAATTTCTGTCGATGGCGTTAGCTAGACGAATCGATCGAAATCCAAAATTCAAACTTAACAACTCGAGCAACACAGTATAAAATATTTCTATATTACTTTCAAATACACTTCCTCACAAGATGATTTTGAATGGATTTCAAAACAAGGATTTAGATTCAAATTTAGAGGGACTCTAATCAAAGAGAGTTATAACAAGGAAGATAGATAAATTACAAAAGAGAAAAAACGACAGACTTTTATAAATTACGGGTGACCTTAACTAGGTCAAACGAGATTCCAGGAATAAGATCGATACGGAAATTCAATTTCCTGCTTGAAGGGAAGAGAAGTGACTTCTCTCAATATCAGGATAAACTCAGATCATCGAAGTGGAGTCAAGATTACTGGGTTGAGCATCAAATGAAAGATAAAACTGCCTGCTAAATCCAGAGGCAGCCGACATTCAATTAGAAGAGAATTACCTGGGTTATCCTAAGAGACGATTCGGGCTTTCCAAGAAATAACAGCATCGTACACCGAGGAAATAGAAATCTCCGGTGAATCGACGCCTGTTGTAAAGGATTCATCCCTTTATAAATCATATTTAGGTTGGCGGGACCGCCGATGGGATTAGTCACACAAAGGATGGAGTTAACATTTGAGGTTGGAGCTATGGGATGCTCCAGTATCATGAAGAACATGGAAAGAAGGATAAAAATGAATTTTAGAACAAAGGGAATAGTTCCAAAAATCCGAAATAAATCCGAATCAAAGAGGAAAAAATTGAAGCTTGAACGAAGGTGATTATGTGATTAAATTTACTCTATATGCTAAGTTTTGCCTAAACCAGAGTTCTGATACCAACTGTAACGACCTGGTATTTCGGACCATTCGCATCCGCACATGTCGGACTTGAATTGCTCAAAATATCAGATTGTTAATTTATATTTGGCAAAATTCAGCATATACAGTAAATCAATCAATCATAAAATCACAGACACAGAGTATTACAACAATAAGCATCGGAATAGAATAACTAGTAGTTCATGAAGCTACTATATAAACATTAGAGTTTGAAATAAAATACAACTAAATATTTCAAATACAATATAGTTTCGAATACAAATAGATGAAAAGTCTGGACAAACAACTGGATAGCTGAAAACTGAATAGATATAGATGGATCTCTAAGCAAAGCTCCAAACTCTAAAGGTGAGTCTCAAATGTTGTGACACTCAGTCTGACTCAAGCGTAAGCAAAAAACAAAACACTCGAGTCAATTAACATTCTTATATTAATAAATTCAACTCAAGTGAAATGTCAACTAAAATACAAGTAACTTAAAGGATGTTTGGGATTTCCATCCTTTAAGGATGCGTAGAACTATCTACTACGTAGTAAAATATGCTATTGTAATACGTCTATAATAAAGTAAACTATTAAAATAGCATTAAGACGTTACCCATATTCCCCTTAACATATTTTTATGTATTTCCATAGTCTATACAATACCATAATTCCTCCATAAACTAGAGGGCTATCAGAGGGCACTCCATAGGTATGGTACAAACACTACAACAAAATAACCATATTACAACCTTTTATTTACAACTAACGAAAGTTAATAGTTGTTATAGGTATTTTTTAACAACTATTTTATTTCAACAGTTGTAATAGGTATTTTGTAACAATTGTTTTATTTCAACAGTTGTAATAATGATACTTATAACAACCATATTTGTATAGCAGTTGTAATATTTATTTATAACAACTATTTTCAGCAGTTATAACAAATATTATATTTCTATCACATATGGAGCTTTCAATCTCCCTTCATTCATTTCTTCGGCCGCCCAAACCTAAAAAAAATACATCGCTCCTTTCCTTTTTCTCAATACCTAAACACCGCAACAAATCTAAACTAGCAAAAAAATTGTTTTCCCTCCTTGTAATAATTTAGTCGTAGATCCAAAAAGCCCTAAATCATCATCGTCGTCGATCGCAAGCCGCCCTATCGCTCTTAGCTAGATCGCTCATGCTCGCCGCTTGTACGCGCTCGTGCTATCCCTCGTAGGTTTGATCTCTTTCATTATTTTCTAATCTGTTGATTTTAATTTTAATTTTCTGGGTTGATTAACTTGATTATTATTAATTTATTTCACTAAGATGAACCCGGTCTTCCTACAGTTGATTAATTTTATTTGTATGCTATTTTCAAATATCTTGAATCTAAGCTTAAAGCTGTTTTAATATAATTAGTTTGTTATATAGCTTTTCAAACTAATTAGTGTAAACTTTCCTGGCTAAGGAGTCCTCCAAATTCAAAAAAGGTTCTCTTCTCTTTTATGTATTGATTCAACCTATCGCATGTAATAGAGAAGATGATTTCTTGGTTTTGGACATGATCAGTGATTTAATGAGAAATTTTATAGAATTTGAAGTTGTATATGCAAACAAAAGTGCTCTGAGAATGAGAATGTGGTGGTATTTGTGAAAATGAATTGTACAGTATGTTTGCTTAGGTATTTATGGGAACAATGGAGCACGTTTTTTTGCTTTACATTATTAAATGAAAAATAGGAAGTGATAAAAGAAACATGTTTTTTTAAGAGAGGGTGAGAAAGTCATATTAAAAGCAGCTAATATCAAGTTGTTCCCACAACCAAAAAAGCGTGATGCTGTTGAGCATGCCCTATTTAATATGTTTATGGTTCCCACTTAACTTTGACTGCAAAAACCAATCTTGTTTTGTACACGAGTAACATATTTTTGCTGTTGAGATCTGATATTCATATATCGCTATATATTATCCTTGATTCCAATGTTTTGTTGACTACATTATTAAATTTTATTATAGAATATTGATTGTTTAATTGTACTTCAAATATGCATTGCAATGTAGCAATAACGTTGGGTTCTTAATGCAAAAATATAAAAATTGTTATAAAATAACTAAATTGCACAAGCTTGAGTAAATCACAGAGCAAGTGTGTGTTGCCGCTTAAATTGCACCAGTATGGATGACACGCACATACATATACATCTATGTATGTATTTATGTCCATCTATGTGTAAATTTTGTTATCTTTTTCGTATCTAAAATATGTGGGACAAAGATGTTTTTTATGAAAGAGTTTTTAGTTGATGAAGGTTCTTAGTAACTTAGTTTATTAATAACTTATTACAAAGAGGTAGTTTGAATCTCATCAAAATAAAGTGAAATGTTTTATCCGTGCATAAAGCTACTGTGCTTTAGTACACAACTTAGAACATATTTTGCTAGATTGTTAACATCCGCAGATTTACATGTATAATAGTAAATCGTAAATTCTACATAGAAGTGTAAAAATCCATCGATCTTAATTTACAAGCAAAAAAGTTGTACAAATCAAAATGTATCGAATTCTGGCCATTGATTGTCGTAGTTGGTGCCAGAGTTGATCATAGAAGGAGTACAATGTGGAGTTGTCATGAGTAGACTGATGATGAAGGCATATTAGCACCAGAATGTTAATACCATGATTGCTAGAGACTTCTCCTTTGCATCTGCGTGGAACCTAGATGGAATCACATTTGTAATAGGTACTCAAGGCAAAACATGCAGGGTATGGGATATACATAACCTCTCCAAATCTTTAGTTGTGTTAAGAGGAAATCTTGGGGCAATTCGGTCAGTTTGGTTTTCATCAAATGGTCTGTTCTCGGCAATAGCTGAACCTGCAGATTTTGTGCACGTATATAATGTGGGCAGTGGATATCGAAGGTGTCAGGAGTTGGATTTCTTTAGTGAAATTTCTGGTTTGACTTTTAACCCTGATACCGAGGCTATTTTTGTCGGTGTATGGGATTGGACTTATGGGAGCCTTTTACAGTATAATAGACATAGGAACTCTATATATTTGGATGGTTTGATTCGAATATGTCTGAAATGTTGGTAAAATAAACTAAATTTATGTTTGAGAAGTGTGTAAGTGGACAATGCACTGGTGAAATTAAAGTCTAGACAAAACAGAAAAAGAAAATTGTGTTGTGAGATTATAAATTAATGGTAGTAGTAAGCGCTACTGCATCGATTATTTGGTGTTTTCTTCTCATTATTTGGCTCAAATGAAAGAGCTCCCCGATTTTTTTATGGCTGTAAGTTATAATTGATTCATTGTGGTAAGTAACCGATACACATTTAATTTGTTAGTGCGTGTCTAACATTTCTTTTCAACAGAACATCAATAGTAAACAAAATGTAAGAAGAACCAGTGACTCTTTATGGCAATACGCCTTAGGTATTTCAAAAACAATGTTATATTTATGTTTTTGTGTATGACCTTCAAATTTGACAGTATCCTCATGCACGACAGCACATTCACCATAGTCAGTACCTCGTCAAAATATGTACAATTACTATTTATATATATGTATTTATACGTATGTATGTGATATATCTTTGTAAATGTCAACAAAAATAATTCTTCATATAAATAATAACAGTAATAGTAACGGTATATTATAATTTTACATTTTATATAAATAGTAAAAGTAGTAGTAGGAGAAATAATAATATATCTATACATATACACATATCACATACATGTAACATGGTTTTAAACTTAGTTTGACCCAGTTCAAAATAGAGTTTAACTCGGTTATTATAATAATTTTCATTGTCATTTGAGGTGGTTGCATTTATCATGTCTTTATTATAATAATTTATTTTTAGATGTCTAATCCCCTTAAAATTATACTATCCGATTTTGTAGTCATGTCCAGCTTTTATATCAAAACTGTTGAAAAGAACAAATAAAAGGTATTTAATATAACAAATTAAAAAAGGTAATTAATTTCTCGCACTGTAATGTGTTTCACTCCATGTTCACATTCATCAGAAGCAGTAGTAGGCAGTAGCTATCTTATCAACGTTACAGATAGCACAACCTATAAATTTGCCTCCACCACCTGGCATTTCATCGATCAAAGATAGGAAAGTGCCAGCTTAGGATTTAGTAATGTCGATTCTGACTTGACAAAATCAACATGAATGCTTTTATATAGGTTGACCATACAGATGGGCTCTTGAAAGTAAACACTTGATAACAGAGACTTTGAGTTCAGGCACCTCTTGAGTAAATTTAGAAGCTAAATATATTGAAAAGGTAAAAAAAATGGATTCATTATATAAAAAGATTCATTACATGCTAGTTGCAAACAAATGAGTTGATGGTTTGTAACATCCCGCCTTTTCACACGCTTTAAATCGACATACGTGCCAATTCAAACCATATGGAAGGACGGATTGTTGTGGGGTAAATAAGAAAAACGAGAAAGAATAAAACAAAACAGAATCTCACAGCGGAAGGATAAAATATAATAATAAATATACAGTTCATAAAACTGTTTACAAACATTTGATTCTTCTTTATTCAATAAATATCAGAGTTCACATACCAATAATATTAATGCAGCGGAATACAGTATAGTGGAACCATATAATATATAATAATAATAGTAATGAAATCTTCGTCTTCTTCCTCCAGAAAAATCTTCAAATCCTGAAACGCTCGGACTGACCCAAGCGAATTGAAAAGACAAAACACTCGAGTCAGAATTAAAAGATCTTATGTAAGTTAAATTAACAGAAATGAATATGAGTGCAGTAACTCAAGAGATGCTCGGGATTTACATCTCCTAAGGATCCGTTAAACTATTTACTATGTAGTATATTTCGCTATTATAATAGTGTCTAATTGTAAAATAAACTTACTTTTAAATAGCGTTAAGGCTTTACATTTTCCACCTTAACACATAATATATTCCCATAGTCTATACGGTACCATAATCTCCGCCGTACTGGGCGTCATCAGAGGGCACTCCATAGGTATGGTACAAAACCAAAATCGTATAAGGCGCGATAGGGTAGGTGACACGGCACAACTAGGCAATGCCGGGGTAGATATACCAATTACGCATCCGGGCTGGTGGAACGCATAGCCGCAGCTACCGCCCACCTCGAACAAACTCCCCCTAAAATCAAAAGTAAAGGTGGCCACCGAATCAATCCAAAGTCAGAGTAGTATCGAAGAGGAGTGTCCGATAAAGGGCGCTAACCCCCTTGGCCCGAGAATCGCTCCTGTTTTAGCCACCTTATGCCAACTCACGGGAGTCGGGTCCACGTATTTACCTTAAAGGAAACGCCGCCACCAACCTACTCCATTCTGGAATCTCCACCGCGTACACGGTTGTTAAAGTGGTTTTCGGAGTTGGCAGAGAGTATGACAACTTCTGATCCCGGTCTCTTCAACAACCAAACGTTATTATAACACCGCGGTCATTTAAAAGTAATTATGCTTTCAAAACCAGAATATAATTATCCATTTCAAAACCCATAAATACGATATCATTTCCTTTTAAAGCCCAAATAAATATGATATCATTTTATTTCAAATATATTTCTTTTCCAAAATCATGCCACTTTTAAAATTTATAATACCTCGAAACCAAATATTTGAAATTTAACTTTCTACATAATACTTCGAAATCCATAGTTTTAAAACCATAACTTTCAAAACTTAAATGGTTTGGATATTCAACAGTATATAAAATAAAACAGTTGAATTTAAAATTTCTTTATAAAGTAAATAATTTCCACGCCTTTACAATTTTATTTACTTTATATTCAGTCTAAACGCATAACCTTTAGATTCACTTTCAGTTTGAATAAAAACCCTTCGATTTCAATATTTTCAAACTTTGAGTATTTAAGAACTTTCAAAACTAAGGTTGGGAATTTCTATTCAACAATTCATTGTCCTATTATTTAGTTTTGAAATGTTTACATAATAGATCCATAACCATTTAAAATAAAACCCAATTTATTAACACTAAATATTTTCTTCCATTTATTTATACTAGAATTATTTATTTAGTTTATCTTGAATAAAAATCCAGTTATAAATATCATACCTTTAAAATTTCCAAGATTAATAAGTTTACACCAACTTGTGGAGTTTAATTTTTATATAAGCCAAATTCCAAATAAATTTCCAATTAAATTTCCAATCTTAATTGATTTGAACTATTTAAAACTCTATATATACACAATATCTTAAACCTGTACTAAATCATAAATATAAATTATCAAACTCCATTTTTCAACTTATTTATTTCCATTTAACCAATTCATACATAGCTTAAAATTAATAATTTAACAATATATGTATATATAAAATAAGATTTTATATAAGATCAAAATTAATATTTATTTAACCACATCCTATCCAAACTATAGAAATCATTTCAAAAATAATTATATATATATACCGCGCTGCCTGTATATAATTTTCTATCCTATGGTCAAGTGATACGGATATTTATCATTTCAATCCGCAATTTAAAAATAAAAATGCGGTTGTATATCATTTCAAACCGCAATCCCGAATGAAATGAGAATGTATAATAACTTGCAGTTTATATAATATGGAACACATCATCCATTCACCCAATATCAATCATCAACCAATTTTATTTCAATCATCGTCAATTTAAACAAACATCAATAGAGCATATAAAACATATCAGGTATCAATGAACAGTTTATATTAAAAATAAATAAATAAATAACTGTTTAACTAGCAGTTTATATGCAAAATAAATAAATTTTAACTGTCAATTTATATGCAATAATAAAATTAATTAACAGTTAAATTAAATAAATGCGATTTAACTAAGATGATGAATAAAATATGCAAAACAGTCATAAATAAATTTCTACTCATATCTTAAATCAATTTAACACACATAAGAAAACTTAGAAGTTGTGAGTGGGTTAAAACACTCACCTTTTGAATTTAAATTGAATTTAAATCCAATTTAAACCCAAAAATTTGACCATCTCCAAATTCGCCCATACCAGCGTTAAAGTTTCCGGGATCTCAATACGAACCTAGCGGAGAAAACCGCGCATGAAACGGAGTTCGTATGTGTGAGTTATGATTATTAGAACTAATTGAAATCGAAATTAACAAAAAAAAATTAAACAAAAATAAAATACCGTGCCACATCCACTCTTCCCACATGAAAAACGCATATGTTTCTTCTTGATTGCTAGCTTTGTTCCGTAATTTTTCTTTTATTTCGATTTACTTTAATTTTCCTCCTTATTATATGAATGTATATATTTTTAAAAGGTTTGGAAAAAAAAGATTTGAAAAAGAAGAATTGGAAAAGAAAAGGATTAAAATAAGAAATGAAAATGGAAGAGAAGATCTAGATTTGAAAAGAAAGAAGAAAGTTTCAAATAGAAGAAAATTTGAAGAAGAAGAAAATTTGAAATGAGAGATAATAAGGAGATTTGAAGAAAAAAAAGAAAAAAAAGAAGAAGATTAGAATGGAGGTTGTGGTTTCATTTGCATCATATCTTATTTATAAGGTTAGAGTTAGGTTTAGGGTCAAAGAGATTTGAAAAGAGAGACCGCTATTAATTAGAAATAAATGAAATGACGTTTCAGAAAATGAAGTTGGAAAATGAATGGAAAGAAATAAAGTAAATATGAACAAACTTTTAGAATTCAAATTTCAAAACAGTCGTTTACTTAATAAATTTTGTTAACCCTAAACATACCAAAATTAACATCTTTTAAAGATTTAATTAAAACACAATAAATGAGAATAAATTCTCCACCCAAATTTGTGTCATAAATTAAAAGAATACGCAGCATTAAGAAATCTACATTTCTCCCTCTTTGTGATTAGATTGGAAATTAAACAACATGTTAACATTTTGATTGAATGTTTTACAAGGAATGCATTAACATACATTCAAAAATATGATAGCATAAACAAGGTAATATAAGCAGGTGTATAGTATATATGTACGTCTTTATCGCCACTTATAGTTTAGATTCATAAATAAAAGGTATGAAAATAATCCACATAAGGAGGCAATGAATGTAAGAGTGAATTAGAAAAGTGAAGATGGAAAGGTAAGTTATGTTGCAAAAAAATCTAATAAAGTCTAATTGGAAAGGAAATAGTCAAGTGTAAATCTATTTTACCCCCTTTATCATCTCCTATTAATATTTAATTTAACAACGTATGAGATTTCAATACATACTAGCATTAAATTTTGATCTAAAACATAAGTTTGAATTTAGGTATAAACATATATGTGGTAAACTAGCATTAAATTTTGTTTAACACAAAACGTGCATCTTTTTGTTAAATCTATTAATTGCAATCACCGTTTCTTTCCTTTTAATTGAAACATTTGAACTACATTAATTGCAATCACTTACAAAGTTAAAATTTTAAAACAGACAATAAAAATGCATGAAAAAAAATAGAAAAATTGTTTATACACAAGAGTAATAAATAACTTACTGAAATATATTATTTTCCTATTTTTATAATCAATCTGTAAGCTAAAACACAGTTCAAATAAACATTTTTTTTAATCAATCATTCTATTCTATATTTTAATGAAATTAGACCTACATTCATAAATGAAACATTCATTTTATTTGATGTAAATGTTCTTTTTATTAAATCAAACTTTCCTTATTTTCACAAAACATAAGCTGCTTTTAATTACACCTATTAATTTACAATTAGTATTCTCTCTCCTATTAATTAGAAATTTTCAATTACATTCATTTCAATTGATTAAGTTTCAAAATGGACTAAATAAATGTAATGAGAATTAAACAATTTTTCCTATCTAATAGTAACTTAAACATATTTACATTATTGGATACAAATAGTAATTACACATTTCTCACTAAATAATAGTTACTCATCTTTACAATCAATCTTTCAGCTAACAAACATTTCAAATAAATAAACATATGTTTTCTACTTTATTAAACTTATTCATTTTTATTCTTTTTGATTTTACACTCCTACTATTAAATCAACAATACCTTATGAAATTATTAACATAGGTTTCTATCTTTTTATTTCATAAAACATTGCCTTGTAAATAAAGTTTACATTTCTATACCTTTTATTATGTTGACACTACAATTATTGTCTTATTCCTCATTAATGTAACATTTATTTACGTTCAATTGCAATATGTCCATTTATTATAATGTAAACTACAGTAAATTGATCAAACATGATTTCCATTCTTTTTATTCAAATCAATAGTCATATTATGATTAAAATTTTCATTGGTTACATCCTATTGAATTAACATTATCCGATTACCAAATTAATCTACATTAATTTGCACTAATTAAGTAAATTAACTGCAATTGATTTCAAACTAAATTTTATGAACAAAATAAATAAGTAACTCATAACCATTGTTACCCTTAACTTTTAATTACATTCAAAAGTTCATTAATTACAACAAATGTTCAAATCATCTATATAATTCTAATTTCATCTTTTATTTGTGTTAACTATTTTATTTCCATTATGCTGAGATTTAGTCACTTATACACACTTAATATTCCAATTCATTTATTTATATTGTTTTTTTTTATTAAATCAATTGCCATCTTAGGCATATAATTAACGTTTCTATTGATTTTACATTCAAAAATTTTCAGTTATTATCTTAACTTACATAACGTAATGTTTAATTTCATTTAATTGCTATTGATTAAATACATTGGTAACGAACAATAGTTGTCACCATTATACATTTTGTACATTTGTAAGTTTATTCTTTACAACCAATTATTACAACAACTCTCATTAAAAATACATTTATTCCATTTCCACCTATTACACATTACTTTATTACCTTTTACATTCCACAAAAATCAGTGCACACAATAACCAAGCATAGCAGGTTTAAATACAATGGATTGGAGTTTCATTAAAATTATTGATAATTTACTTGTATTAGCATTGTTTCATTTTAATTTAGTTATTATTCCATTATTAAATTGCAAATTTTTATTTCTTTCAATATTAACTCATAAAATGTTATTAAATTAACAAAATTTAAACATCGAAAATTTATGGGTCGTTACATGGTTGAAATGCAAGACCATATACAGATCGTGCATATTTAACAAGTGTTGGACTATAGCAAACGATTGTTTCTGTTTAGTATAGATTTATGTGATTATTCAGAATTTCGAATTCAAATACACATAAAATCAGGTCAAACAGAGACTTCCATCATATAGTCATGAAGTTGCATAGATATGAATGTAATATGGGACATAGGTAGGTTGTTTATAAAAAATTAACTACTGCATCTCACCAGTCATCACAGCCTTTTATACAAGTTCTGTATGTTTGTAACACTTAAAAATAATCCCATTTCAAGAATAGCACTTTGTTTTTTTTTGTCTACAAAGGTTACATACGCCGGTTTCTGTGCAATCGTTCTCATTTCCACAATTTGATTTTTCTTCTTCCCCTTTTTTGCTTTGTTTTGTTTTTTTCCTCCTCATTCGTACAAAGAATTTATGCTATGGAGCTATACAAGATTACAAATGAAAAGTGAACTTTTGAATAGATATTGAAATTTTGAGACGACTTAAATATGTTACGGTGATAAAAACTAGCATCTGCAATTTTATTACAGAGTCATAATGCACATAAATTATTTTTCTAATACTCGTATAGCCTGGATGGATTCCAATTCAATGTCCATATCTGGTTAAATTCATCTAAACTTAGATTTTTCATTTTTCTGCCTATTCAATATCCATAGCATTTGGACGGTGCATAACTTGCAATAAAAGTCAAACAGCCTGAATGAAATTGCTACAACGCTTTTTTTTACTATCCATAAGACAAAGCATGGCTTTTCTCTTAATTTTAGTAATCAAGGCAAGTGGTCGTAATTAGTACGCTGTCAGGACGCGCACACATAAATTGAAAAATAGTGATGACGCGTTACAATTAAGCATGACTTTTCTCTTAATTGTAGCTATAGCTATAGAATATCATTGTTGTTACTTGCCGTTTGTTTCTTTGAATTTTCAATCAATTAGTTGTATGAAATTTTATTTGTTTTACTTGCTATTTAAGTCATGTTTACATTTTATAGCATCTCCGTATCGTTGTGGATAAACCACGGTTTTATCAACTGGATTTTCCTGGACAGGGTGCAATTGTGTTAATTATAGTAGAAAAAATATAGGTTGTGACATATTAAAAAAAATCTAGATTGGCTTTACATTTTATTAAAATTCAAAATTATGAATAATAAACGTTTAGTTGTCCCCATAAATTATTGTGTACTGTTTCTTTTCGTGGAAATTGTGTTGCCGCTCTGACCATATTATGAATATTGTGTTTCATTATTACACTGATCAATGGGGAAAGTTGCTCATATTATATGAGTTACTACTCATATTATGTTATATTTATGACTATGTACATTATATGTTAAGCCCTGGTCAGCATACTAATTTGTGTTGCACATTCCTTTGTAGTTCAAGAATAGCAATAAATATAAACCAATGAAATGAATAAATTTCATTGCGCTTAAGGGAGCGTTGTTTACAATATGTAAGAGTTTATAATATGTAAATTTCGGTAGAATGAATGTTTACCAATCTCATTTTTCTGAATTTATTTCACCATAATGCTTTATTTTCACAGTCTCATCAGAGTAGATACAACGTCACAACTAGTGTTAATATACAATTTCGATAGCAGCCTAGAAAGTGCAAATTATTGAGTTGGCAAAGGACTGTTGTCGTAGAAGCAACAATCGCATCTACCAACCCTACTGTTCTAGTGCATCATGTACCACTAGGAGCAGATGCTTGGAAAGTTTGGGTCAATGCGATGGTGGATCCTGAAGCTTTACTATTTAGGCCTATGTCAGATATCTATATGATTGGACAAGTGGTTGGGACGCCTATTGCTTGGCATAAAGAATTCCTCTTTTGATTGGTAGGTATATGTACTTTTACCGATTTATGTGATGGATTTAGTTATGTTTTGGAACGGAGTTATGAATTCATAAATGGTGTAAACTTGAAAAACTTGAATTATTTTTGAATGTGAATCTTCCTGTTGTTTCAAGTATTTGAACGATTTTGGTTATTATTAACGAAATATTGGTTTTAATTATAATATCATGAAATTTATAGCTAAGAGCAATTGTGAAAAGGTGAATTATAGTAATTTGTAGCAGTTGTAAAAATATTTGGTGCAATTTTCATCATAGTACATCCTACTACAACTATTACAAACTATTGTAAAATATTAATGCAACATACGAAAATAGTTGTTAAAATATTTATTGCAAGTGTCGTAAACAGTTGTAAATAAGTGTTTTACAACTGTGGAAAGCCGTTGTAAAAGATTCTATTAGAACACCGGTTAGTAGTTGCAGAAGAGTGTTATAACAACTGATTTTGGTTGTTGCGATAAACTTTAATACAAGTGCAAATAGTAGTTGTAAAAAGTCTTTTACAACTGCTGAAACCTGTTGTAAATAAATCTTTTACAACTGCTATTTGCAGTTGCAAAAGGACTTATTACAACTGCTTATGCAACTGTAGGTGACCATTGTAAATTAAACCCGCTCTATTACAACTGCGGATATAAAGACTGGCGGATTACAACTGTTTTTGGAAGTTGTGAAATGGTATTTTTGCTGTAGTGAAACCAAACTCGTAGAAGCGCGATAGGGTATGTGACAAGGCACTCGAGGCAATGCCAGGGTAGATATACCATTTGCGGATCGGGACTGGTGGAAACGCATAGCAGCTACTACCGCCCACCTCGTGACACACTCCTACATCAAAGGTGCACCCAATCAAATCACAAAAGCAATAGAACGGTATCGAAGAAATGTGTCCGATAGGAGGAATGACCTCACTTGGCCTGGCATGGCTCCTATTCTAGCCACATCAAGCTGGCTCACGAGAGTCAGGCCTAGTAAATACCATATTGAACCGTCGCCAAACCATCCTACTTCATTCTGAAATCTCCACCATGTACACAGTTGTTAAAGTGGTATTCGGTATTAGCAGAGAGTATGACAATATCTGATCCCGGTCTCTTTAACAACCAAACACTTATTTCACACCGTGGTCATTTCATTTCAAATAGTTCATATTTCAAAATCAAAATATCATATTCATTTCAAAATCATATCAATTCGATACCACAATCACTTTAAATAATATTCCATTTCCAAAATCATAACTCTTTCAAAAATATAACACTTTCAAAACCATAACACTTTTGAAATCATAACACTTTAAAATCATAACACCTTTGAAATCATAACACTTTTGAAATCATAAGACTTTGAAATCATAACATTTTCGACTTACATGGTTTAGATATGGAAAATAATATATAAAATAAATAGTTATAAATTAAAATGATTTATATACATTAAAAACACTTTATATAATAAATAGTTTCCTCCAATTTCACAAATCGATTTAAATCAGCTTAAATTCCAGAATTCAATTTAAATCAATTCCAGTTTAACCATTTCAATTTAAAATTCAATGATTCAAGTTTAAATTTTCAAACGTTTACAATATAAATTTCATTTATATTTTAACATTTAATTTTAATTTTATTCAAATTGGAAAATATTCACTTAATCATTTTAATAACAACTAAATAAAATCTCAGTTTATAAATTTTAATCAATATTAAATATCGAACTCAGTTTTATTTAAAGTTGAGAATATTCATTTAATAACCTTTTTATCAAATTAAGTTATAAATCATATCTTCAAAACCTCAAAAATCAATAAGTATAAATCGATTCCTATTTAAATTCACTTATTAACCAGATTAAATTCTAAGCCATCATTAATTTATCTTCCCAACCTATATTATTAAAGTTATAAATCTATTTTAAAATATAAATATAAATATAAAAAAATTATTTAAAACATACTATATACTAATTAAATTAAATTTTACTAAATTAAATCTTATTATTAATTGTATTTTGTATTAAACCTTATTTTATATATTTTTAAAATAATAAATTATAAGAAAATCTTAAAAAATTATATTTATCAAAACTAACTTATAAATTAAAATTTCCAAAACATATAAATTTAAAAATCTATTTTTTTCAAAATAAAATATCTTTACATTATTAAAATCCATATATTTCCTTTCAAAATTCAAAAATCATTTTTCAAAATAGACCATTGGTGTCCGTATATAATTTACTTTCCTATGGTCAAGTGATATGGATATCTATCATTTCAATCAGCAATTTAAACATTTACGGGTATATATCATTTCAACCCGTAATCCTAAAAATTCGAATAAATGAAAATCGCTTGGGTTTATTATTTCAACCCATAACAATTTCCTCCTATTTTACAAGATCGTTCGGGTATGTATCATTTCAACCCATAGAGAATTCTATTGTAACAGGAAACTTGCAGAGTGAGAACAAATATGATAATATTATAACATCTTAACAACATGCATATATCATCAGTGATAAATTAAATCAAATATAAACAACGGGATATGGTGTCATATATCATAGGTGAACAATTACAGAAAATAGCATATCATATATAGCAATTATGTAATTTACAGTTTAATCTGGTAGCATATTTCAATTTTCGTTTCAAGTGAAACCAAATTTAATAAATATAAGAATGTTAATCGTGAGTGATTGCTCACCTTTCGAGGCTATAGAAATTTGATGGCGGCGAGAGTGACACAGACATGCACACATATATATGGGCACGAGCAAAACAAATCAAAAGCTGCTGAGATTTTCGAATAGCGACGATCAAAGCAACTACTGAACAGCGACCAGCTAAATAGCTTGAATTCAAATTCGATAAGACAATACATATATATATATAAGTCAAAATTTTACCCGCATATTTGAGAGTAAAACTTTGTATTATATTTTAAGAACGAATATTCAATTTAAATTACAATTTAAAATAAATCTCTAAATATTGACATTTATACAAACATAACATATTACATACATGGAAATTTTATCCTTTTAAAATTGCAGGCAAATATAGGGACTTAGATATTCATATATATTACATTACTAAATCACTAATATAGATTTAAACACCTATCTAAAATCACATGTCTATAGATTATACTTTATAAAAACGTATAAAAATCAATATATATTATATGTATACTGATTATATGTATCCTATTATATGTACACAGATACTGATAATGCTAAATACTGATACTGTTATAGAAAAAACCATTCCTTAGCCTCATACCTTTAAAATCAAAAAATAAAATTATATATATATATATATATAAATCAAAGCACGTATATTGCATATATACGTATTATAGACGAGAGGAATTGATGTTGAGGTTGTTCGGGTGAACTGGAGGGATGAGGCGGAGAGGGCTCGGTGGTGGAGGAACAATGAGCACTTTGTCACGGTCCGAAATCCAATGTTCGAAAATTGACACTAAATACCTCACTTGTATTCGACTGCCAAAGATTCAAACATCGAACTCCAGTCGGATGGAGCTTATAACAACATTAGATGAATATAAACAACAGAAAACAAAATGAATACCATATATCAACACAGATATAGCATGACACAATATCCCATACAACATCGATCCCAAATATCAGAGTGATACAAATACGATACAACTATAATACGACAACAGAAACTTCAACAACTTCCTAACATACTTCAACTTCGACAAGGTCTTCAAAACTCCAACACTTCAAAAGATTTACAAATCCAAAGCTTCCAGAAGACTTCAAATCCAAGCTAGCTCCAAAAAATGGATAACATGCTTCTAGACTGCCTGTGTGGAAAATTATGGGCACCCAGAGTTTAGGAAAGAAATAATAAACTCCGGGTCAGTCATGGGACTGGTATGAGTAAACAAAAATAGTTGTTGAAATAAAACAGTTCATTTTTATCAAAAGCAAAACAAAAGAATTTGAAAGAAATCTACAATGCCTTTTTGCAAATGAAACTGCCATAAGACCTCCCACCACACACACAATGCAAGCGCAAACTTGGAGGAGATTTCTCCTTATGACAGTTAAAAATGCTTGATACGAGAAAACTCTTTTAATATTATTATTAGTGCATAGTGTGAAAATATTTCGAAAGTATAATATTAATCTTAGCCAGCATAAACATTTCGTGCTATGCCTACTACATCTACCATCTAAACAGTGGTGACCACCATAAGTAAATGACAGGTTATACAACTAAAACCATAAAGAGCTCGTATTGGATGATTGGATTTCCAACAAATGGTCGGGCAAAGGAACTTCCCACATAAAATGGAACGCCTCTGGAGGGACGTCCTCGAGAACCTAACTGGATCTCTGCTACACAAGGCTGGGTTACCTCTGTAACTAGGTAACAACTGACACGAGTATGTCACCTCCCGGTCGTTACCAACCTTTATCCGAAACGCTTCTCAACCGACAACCACAAAGCAATAAGTTTGCAGCAACCACAAAGTAAGTATCTGGACTCCATACCATGATACCACTTATAATCCAGAAGGAAATGGACATACCCTCAGAGGAAGCTACCACCAAATAACCTTGCTGCCACGATTCCTGTTTCGACCATAACCGGGTTGTGAGGTTCGACGAAGTCTCGTCCACAAAGCTATGCTTTTTCACTAAGCCATGCTTTGATCAACAAATGATCAGCAGCACTCAGCATGCCACACTACCAAACTGGGAGTATATCACTAATAACCTTCAACTACATAACCTCTGAGCTCGTACGTCTAAGAGAATGGTGTTAAGCTAAGAGAATAAATTCTCCGCCACCAACAGCTATGTATTTGAAAGAAATCAGCTTTATATCTCAATTTGTAATGTCAAACATACAACCATACAAGTCTATTCCGGGTTTGAGCAGAACCGAAGGCACTTCCGAAGAAGTCCTTGCAATCCGGACATCCACAATCCCGATCGGACTCCCCATCACATATGGAGATCTCTATACCGGAGCAACTCAGTGCAGAGACATTCGATAGGTTATCCTATCATTTTTGAAGACACCCGGTCTTCGACACCGTCTTCAATTGCCATCCATTTCGTCGTATCACATATTCGGAATGGGTTATACGACACAAAGGTCCTTTCCCAGCTAAACCGAATAGTGAGCGTTCAATTTAAAAACACGTGGATGTATCCATCACAAAGATTCACATTCAGGGTTGTTGCATCGAAGTTTAAATGCCGTTTTACGGGCAAAAGGGTTTTCACAATCACACAGCAGTATATTAAATACCAATATCACATCTCAGCACAAAGCATTATTACATTGCATCACATCACATAACAGGAATATCAATCCAACACACAGCATTCAAGGACAATCAAAGCATCTTCAATTAAGATGAATAAATCATGTGGTTTTAAATTTAATAATCACATGATTACTTTCATTAGAAATCTTTAATCAATGATTAATTATCATAAATTACTATTAATTAAGTCTTAATCACCTTCGTTAATTAATTACTCCTTAATTAATTATCTTAATTTATTAACTTCAAATTAACTAACCTCGATTATTAATTTATTAAATCTTAATTACTTTTATTAATTAATTACTCCTTAATTAATTAATAATTAATTACAAATCAATTAATCTAAATTATTTATTAGATTAATCTTTAATATTAAATAATTAATTAAGTAATTACCTTTTAAAATAATTAAATTAACAAAATTCATTAATTATTTAATAAATCAAAAGATACATTAATTTTCTTGATTATCTTTTCAAACCTTGTTTAATAAATCACCTGTATAACATTAGTTACTTTAAAAAAAGTTAAGATTTAGTTTAAACAACATTTATCTTAATTTTCTTTTAGCTTTATATTATTTATCTAATATAGATAACTTGATAAAAATATTGTATCAAACTAAATAAACTAAAATTTAATTTCTTTGAAAATATCTTACTTAATGTTAACCCGCCTTTTTACAAGGCCATGGACAGGCGGGTTTAACTTAATCGACTGAACGTTCGTCGAGGCTGGTGTACGATGGATTCAGTCGACTGGATGGATGGATGACACAACGTGCTTAGGGAGATGGAAATATGATTGGATAAAGATGAATCAACTATAATTTGGGTCTAGGAAACATGGTTCGGCATGGTGGAGGTTCGGCACAAATGGTTCGCCTGGCATTCACGTCCGAATAGAATTCAAGAGTACTTGGCATACATAGAGCGTTGGGCATACATGAGTGGTTCGACATTCCAGGAGAACTTGGCATTTAGTAGCGCTCGGCATCCAGGAGCACTCGACATTCAGTAGCGCTCGGCATCCAAAAGCGCTCGGCATTCAGTAGCGCTCGGCATTCAGTAGCGCTCGGCATTCAGTAGCGCTCGACATTTAGAAGCGCTCGGCATTAGAGATCGTTCGGCATGATGGGAGCTCGGCATTAGAAACTGTTTGGCATCAAACATGGTTCGGCATGATGGAGGTTCAGCATCAGGGATCGTTCGGCATTGGACGGATCGTTCGGCATCGGGGATCGTTCGGCATCAGGAATCGTTCGGCATCAGGGATCGTTCAGCATTGGATGAGGGCATTTGGCATACGAATGCGTTCGTCATGGTAACCTCGTTTGGCATACGAGTGCGTTCGGCATTGGATAAGTGCGTTCGGCATATCTATGCGTTCAGCATGGCAACCTCGTTCGGTACATAAGTGTGTTCAGCATGGCAACCTCGTTCGGCATATGAGTGCGTTTGGCATGGCAATTTGGTTCGGCATGGGCCGTTCGGCCCTGATGGGCTCTGGTTATTCAGAGAGCCCAACAACTACCGGACGTGTCTATAAATAGAGCATGTAGGGCTTCAGAAAAGGTATCTTCTTCTCTCCGCTCTCTAACTTTCTATTTTCTAAGGCTAAAGGTTATTGTATCAGTTTGCCACTGTAATTGATTCGAACATCAATAAAAAGGAAACTTATGGAGTGGACATAGGCCGGAGTTAGCCAAACCACTATAAAATCTGTGTTCTTTACTTCTTTCATTTGAATTTCGACCGTTCTTCATATTATTATTCTCTACATATATTCTATTTGTTACCTGTGACCGTTAGTTGGTGCTTTCATTTACATTTGGGTGTTATGACAAATTTTGGCGCTAACATTTTGGTGCTTTCACTGAGAACGCAAGCAGTTGGGAATTTTGGACTTAGGAATTTGGATTCTAAGGAGGAATGGCTAGGCCATCAACAAGGAAGCAATTGACAGGAAGAAGCAATCAAGAGGGAAGTCAGGAGGCTTCCTCTGGAAATGGAGCAGGTCAAACACCCGTCTACATCACCAGAGAGGAGATGGAAGCGATGATGAAACGACAAGAGGAAATGATGCAGGCTCTTCTTAGGCAATTTGGACAATCGGGAACTGTAGGTACTCAAGGTCTTAGGGGCTGGACAAGAGGAACTCAATCAGCAGGTTGATGGAGTGACTCAACATGGGGCAGCCCCCAATCGGCAGACAACTATCAATTTGGAAGGACCCGGGCTAGGGGGCACACTACCAAGAAATGCTGGACCAATTCATGGAGGGATTCCAGTTTGCACTACACAACAAGATGCTGGCAGGAATGTAGGAGCGCGGGATGAAGAGTATGTACTAGAATTCACTCGGGGACTCAGGGGGCAACCCTTGACGGACAATGCTAGATTAGTCGAGATGATCAGGCGAACAATGCGTGGAGGTTTGACCAATAGAGATCTGGAAGGAGTAAACAAGAGTCCGTTCACTCATGAAATCAGGATAGCTTGGAATCCGCCAGATTTCAAGCTACCTAACGTGGAAATGTACAATGGCAAAGCTGATCCAACAGATCACTTAATGAGATATACAAGACACATGGAGGTGCTGGGGGCATCGGAAGAAGTTATGGCTCGATGTTTCCCTTTATTCTTGACGGACATAGCTGCTATGTGGTTCAGGCAGCTGGAAGAAGGATCTATCGGGACATGGACAGAGTTGGTGGACAGGTTTCTGAAGCAGTTTCGGGTACATATCAGAAGGCCAAAGAATGTAATGACGCTGACATCGGTAAAATAGAGGACAGACAAATCACTCAGAGCTTTCTTAACTCGGTTCAATGCAGAGGTTGCTTCGGTGGATCGATCGGATCCATCGATGGTTTTAATGGCGGCAGTGTCAGGAGTTAGAGAAAATTCAGATTTCAAAGTGTCACTGATACGGGACCCTCCAATGGATCTCGGGGAATTCTTTCACGAAGCTGAGAGATTCCTTCGGCAGGAAGATGCATGCTCAGATATGAAGTTAAAGGAGGTGAACGCGGCTGAGGATGGAGGGCCATCCGACGGAGGCTTGGAAAAAGATAAAGGAAAAAAGGAAGCTGGATGACGAATTAGGAAAGGCTAGGAAGCGGTGGAGAGAGAAAAAATTCTCCACCTACACAGGATTGAATGAGACGTTGGAATGGATTTATTTGGAGACTCGGAATCGCCTTCCCTACCAAAGGCCGGCTAGGAGAGAACCCTCCGAATGTGAGAGGGCATCATAAAAACACTTCCTCTTCCACGATTTGGATAGGCATGATACCAATAGCTGTAGGCACTTAAAGGACATAATTGAGGAGCATGTAAGGAATGGACAGTTGCGACAATACATCGAAGCTTGGAATGCAGCGGTAGGGCAGGAGCAACCACCGTCTACCTCACACAGTGATGGTGTGAGGCACAAGAATGATGGTCGATTGGTCATCAATTGACCGGGATATTATGAAATAAGTAGCAAACTACGGGCAAACGACCAAGTCACTTACTCATGTACGGGGACGGAGATAGCCCCTAGGCATGCTCTAAGATGATGATAAACCGCGACGCTCTAGTTTGTGAAATCTGCTTTCTCTTTTTTGGCTTGGACACTTGCTTTTTTCTAATTTGGTTTAAACTTCTGGTTTTGTTTGTTTCTTGGTTTGAACTTTTTATTTTGGATGATTGCTTTCTGGTTTGGATATTGGTTTGGATTTTTGATATGGATTTTTTGCTTTCTGATTTGATCTGGATTTTGGATTGGCTTTTGATTGGATTTTTATCTGGTTTTTGGTAAGTGGTCGTCGGGAATGGATTGTGCCAGGCAAGGGGTAAGTCTCTTCGCCCAAACAAGGTGAATTGGCTTATTCGGGTCATCGAGTATGGACTATGCTCGGCAAGGGTCCGAAGAGACCAGGATTCGACCTAGGACGTAGGCCCTATATTATCGGTTACTACTTCAGGTCGTCGAGTATGGGCTATGCTCGGTAAGGGTCCAGAGAGACCAGGATTCGGCCTAGGACTTAGGCCCTGTATTATTGGTTATTATTTCAGGTCGTCGGGTATGGACTATACTCGACAAGGGTCCGGAGTGACCAGGATTCGGCTTAGGACTTAAGCTACGACATTACTCAACGTCCAAAGACACTGGACCATGGTTGTCATGTGGAAATTACGCTTGGCAAGAACCCGGAGAGGTTACGAATTTGGATATTGACCCGGAGAGGTCATGGATTCGGCTACTGGTTATTGGATAAGGTTGGATTAAGACTCGGTTATCGAGTCCGGATGGATATGGAATTGGCTATGGACTTTGGATGTCAGATTCAGAATTATTCAAAACACACCTTCCGACAGCAAGGCATGGTTTGGGGGGCAAGTGTTAACCCGCCTTTTTGCAAGGCCATGGACAGGGGGGTTTAACTTAATCGACTGCACGTTCGTCGAGCCTGGTGTACGATGGATTCAGTCGACTGGATGGATGGATGACCCAACGTGCTTAGGAAGATGGAAATATGATTGGATAAAGATGAATCAACTATAATTTGGGTCTAGGAAACATGGTTCGGCCTAGAACATGGTTCGGCATGTTGCAGGTTTGGCACAAATGGTTGCCTGGCATTCACGTTTAAATAGCTTTCAAGAGTACTCGGCATACATAGAGCGTCCGGCATACATGAGTGGTTCGACATCCTAGGAGTACTCGACATTCAGTAGCGCTCGGCATCAGGAGCGCTCGGCATTCAGTAGTGCTCGGCATCCAGGAGCGCTCGGCATTGAGAAGCGCTCGACATTAGAGATCATTCGGCATGATGGGCGCTCGGCATTAGAAACTGTTCGGCATTAAACATGGTTCGGCATCAGACACGGTTCGACATGATGGAAGTTCGGCATCAGGGATCGTTCGGCATTGGACGGATCGTTCGGCATCAGGGATCGTTCGGCATCAGGGATCGTTCGGCATTGGATGGATCGTTCGGCTTCGGGGATCGTTCGGCATTGGATAAGTGCATTCGGCATGCGAATGCTTCAGCATGGCAACCTCATTCGGCATACGAGTGCGTTCAGCATTGGATAAGTGCGTTCGGCATATCTATGCATTCAGCATGGCAACCTCGTTCGGCACATGAGTGTGTTCGGCATGGCAACCTCGTATGGCATACGAGTGCGTTCGGCATGGCAATTTGGTTCAGCATGGGCCGTTCGGCCCTGATGGGCTCTGGTTATTCAGAGAGCCCAATAACTAACTGAACGTGTCTATAAATAGAGCATGTAGGGCTCCAGAAAAGGGATCTTCTTCTCTCCGCTCTCTAACTTTCTATATTCTAAGGCTAAAGGTTATTCTATCAGTTTGCTGCTGTAATTGATTCGAACATCAATAAAAAGGAAACTTCTGGAGTGGACGTAGGTCGGAGTTAGCTGAACCACTATAAAATCTATGTTCTTTACTGCTTTCATTTGAATTTCGACTGTTCTTCATATTATTATTCTCTACATATATTCTATTTGTTTCCTGTGACCGTTAGTTGGTGCTTTCATTTACATTTGGGTGTTAGCGACCAATTTGGCGCTAACACTTAAGTCCTAAATTAATTTAAATCTTTAATCGAATCATCATTCGAAAACATAGTTTTAAAAGTGTTTAAAAGTTTTGAAAGTTTTTAAAGTAAAAAAACTGTTTTGCATATTAATCACGAGACTCGCTTCGAGTCACACCCGAGAGCTTTGCTCATTTGCTTCGGCTTTATCAGAAATTCAACCCGAGCGCCAAGATTTTTCAACCTAAAAATTTTCTAAGTATTTTCGACCCGGCGCACCACAGAATTTACTCGAGACCAAACTCGAGTCACAACATGATTATCCCGAAGCCTTCTTCGAGTCGAACCCTGCTCCTTCATTTTACTAACTACTGACACCATCAACTCGCCGTGCACATGCACAATTGGAATTGCCACCTCCGGTCGAAGCTCCAGCCTCCATCGAGTCGACGATCATCCTACCAAACACTCACACCACCCAGAAACCCATAATGTCAGTGAATTCGCAAAAGAGTCATTTGACTCAAAACTGGGTCGAAGCTCGACCTACAAATCCACCTCACTCCGACGCCAAAGATCACCGGAGGCAATGCGCCTCCATCACGAGCTTCCCCTGTCGACTACGCACCTCCTCCAAAATCTCTTCCAGTCTGATGCAGCCTAGACCACGAAAATGGTCAAATTTCGATTAATGCAGAAGCATAAGCTAAAACCCTAGTTTGATTTCGACAACCCTCCTCAACTAATTATAAAATCGATGAGCATTTTTCCATTAATCCCTGAGTCTTCCTCCATCTTCACGAGCAACCCCGACCCTAGCCATCGCATTGATGATCGGCAATGGCCATAAACCCCAAAATTGACCATTTTAGCTTATCTCAGTGAATAGTGATTTAAAAATTATGAATTTACTTTCAAAAATCATTAATTTTTGATAAGCTTTCAGATAGTATGCTTGAAACTAAGATTTACAACATTTGAATTTCTACATAGTTTGAATTCTAACTGTATTTTCAAATTTTTCAGAGAAACTTTAATTCATTTTGCTTAAATTCATTTTTACAATTTAAAACATGTCAAAACAAACAAATTTTGTTTGAATTCTGAGATCAAACAAGGATCAGAGGTAGGGAAGTTAGATTTTGTACATGGTTATAAGTTTCTATAACCTGGAACAGAGATGATTCAACTTTAAACTGACAGGCACAGGCAAAAATATGCACATATTCATGGATTTTGTGCGTACAACAAATGTTCATACTTGTTTAAATCCTATATTCAAACAACACATCAAACATCAGAGCTTAAAACATTTACTCACCTGAAAAGATTTCTTGAAACAGAGAGCACTTTATCTTGTCTTTGAAAACCTACAGTTTAATTTTTTTTCTTTTGTTTTGATCTTGAATGATGTTGAGTTCGAAAATATAGTGATACTAATATTTCTCTTTTCTTCCTGACTTTGTTATGTTTTTTTTGTTTTTGAACGAAATGAAATGAATATGGATGTATAAATAAAGGAAGCAGTTTTGTATAAAGATAGGTAATATCTGGTGCAAGATTTCCTCGGGTCAGAATTTTATTTCCTTGCCTACAATTTTTGACCAGACAAATTTTCTTTTTGGTGGCTAAGCAAAGTTTATTTCGGCTTGAGAAGATAGCATTAAATGCTTATGCCTCCTTCTTTGTTTACATGTAATCTTTTTTTCTCTTTATAAGTACATTTTTGTTTTTTTTTCTGTTTGTAGATTATTATTTTTCTTGCATACATTTTGTTTTATTGTTTCCTGGTTTGTATAATATTCACACACACTTGTATTGGTTTGCTTTGCTCAGATAAAATTCATAGCAACATGCTTTCATTTTTGTCTTGTTTTATTTTTTTCTTTATTAATTATTATTTTTAAAGCTTAAACTACCAAACACTTTATTTATGTCCACATATTTTTGTAATACTTAATATTAATATATTTTATTTTGTTTTGAAAATTTCCAAATTAAATTACAAAAGTATAAATAAGTTACAAAATTTAAATTTAAATTTTTGGGATGTTACAGAGCAGTTGGGTTGAGTTGTGATGGCATAAGAGGCTGACGTGCAGCCATGCTGTGGTCTGGAGGGTTACCGAGCAACAAGGTGGTTGAGCTGCTGTGTTTGGGTCAGTGGGGTCGCGAGGGGGAAGGCCTGTATTCGGGAATGGTGGTGGTGAGTGATGAAGGTGGTGGCCGAAGTTGTCATGGACATGCGAGATGGTCGGCTGCTAAGCTATGGGGAAGAGAGGGTGGTTCGGATCTAATGGGAAGAGGAGGTGGGGCATCATGTAGTTCGAAAAGGGGTGGTTGACGTGGAGTTGCGAAGCAAGGGTGATGGAAGGCCAAAGGCGTTGGTCGGTAGAGCATATGTGGCAGATCGACGGTGCTCTACAAGAGATGGACGGCTTCGGCTGTAGGCTTGAAATAAGGAATAGGTAGTTAGGCAAAAGAAGAAGAATACGGTGGATTCACAAATACAACTTTGTATATGAATTCCTCACGTTTTTTTTGAAATAGGCCGAAAGTTGAGAGAAGGAAGAGGTGATAGACGAGCATGTGAAGGTAGTTGAGAAAAATATCGAAGCCTTTACTTTTTCTCCAAGAAGGGGAGAATGATACAGGAATGTTGAAAAGTTTTTATAATGTACAGTAGTGCCAAATGAACCGTTGGAGATAAATAGGCTTGATTGAATTAATTTTTGATTCCCGTTACACGATGTCAGCAATCAATCTCTAGGAATATAAAATGGCTAGTGAGCGTTTATAATCAACCGGTAGGGACACGGGGAAACCAAAAGTTAGAGTTGGATACTGATACGATTAATCGTTTTTTAAATTTTGCCAACCGGACTCTGAAATACATAAATAAATATACTGCGGATATCAGCATGACGATATAAACAAAACGGCACACAGATATCAGCAATATGACCATCCTATCAAAAGTCATTGTTCGGTACCGAAAATGCTGCTAAAACATCGAAAATAAGATAAACGGAACAATAGCATTCCAAATTTGACGAAACGAAATATTGTGTCTCACTCAGAAGATGATTTACAAATTTGTTATATAAAAATATTCAGATTTGAGAAATAATTTATTATCGTCAAATATTAACTGAATTGAATTAAAATTTTACAATAAAATAATTGCATATTATCCGACGAAAATTTACCATTCAATGTGTTTAGATAGATGTATTACAATTATCAAAATTTTATTCCCAAATTTATTTATTTTAAATTTCATAAAAATTCAGTTAATTAGGTTATAAAAACCGTTAAAATTTCTGAGTTGTTACATAATGTGTGTGTACGCTCTTTCTTTCACATGCATGTGCGCGCGCACATATATATGAGTTAGGATCCACGGTTCTTCTTATTTAGCTCCATCATCAGCCTTCTGATATCAACAACGTATTTATATTTAAGTAGGTGGGCTTTTTTCTCCATTGTCATATAGATCAATTATTTAAATATATACATTTGGTCCGATATTCCATTGTCATATTGATCGGTTATCTTTATTAATAGTTGAAATAGAAACACAAATTTTAATCCGACCGTGAAGTTCCAAAAATACCCTTATATGTATTTCTTTATTATTAGTTGTAATACGTTTGGTATCACACCCTTTTATTATCAGCATGAAATATCAAAAATGCATCTTTTTAGATATTATCAAAATTTAGTATCAATTAAAACCAGGATCTCATAATTAAGCTTCATTTACAAATTAAAAATTTTATCTATAAATATTTATCAAATCTTAATATCACTTAAAAATAAGATCTAACAAATAAACTACTTTACAAATTCATTTTTTTATAAATCAATAAAATAAATAAAATTTTAAACTAATAAAAAATTATATATTATTACTTAGAAATAAAAATTCAAATTAACTATGCGTGATTCAACACAAAAATATGACCAAATATTAGTGGAAAACATTTTCGTTTAAATGAATTGAACAAATACAATTTGTACAAAAACAATTCGGATGCCTTCATCACGCACGAATCGTGTGCCGTAATGCTTGTTTAAATATATACACTTGGTCGATATTGAAGGACTAACTGATAGTGCTAAATACAGGTTAGTGCGGATAGCCAAGCACCCTCCCTCTCCAAGATATATGTTAATTAATTAGTTTATTTTCACTGCGCACGAGCATACACGAGATAGAAAAATATGCATGAACCCATCAAATGTTACTTAAACTATTTGTCCAGTAAAGAAATCTCATTAACGCTCAAAAGTGCGGAAACCCACCTTACAACAATTTCTCATAAACTTTTACATGTATTTAGCAGTGCAAAATCTACATTCTAAATGAGTAAGATGATATTTCCCTACAAAATATATATTTAAATATACTAAATGAGCCATGGTATTTCAAGTTGATCTTCGGACTGAGATGATAAAAAACAAAATGTCAAATCTTTCTTGCAGAGGGACGTTCCAAGTCCCCACTAATGATAAAATACTTAAAACAAACTAAAATCAATAAAAATACAAAATATCAATCTTTTTTCGCCAACTTTTTTCGCCAACTTTTTTCGCAATAAATAACACATTCTTCTTTTTCTGAACTTAGCATTTTCATTTCTCTTTCAAATACACATTTATGATTTCCTTTTGTTTTGCAAAAAAGGCAACTAGGTTTCTTCAACAATGAAAGACAAAGGCCAATTCAAACACATACATGATGCTCGCCCTCAGGTACATGCATGAGAAAATGAACCATGACGTTTCAATATACTTATATTAATTGTTAGAGGTAATGTTATTTTCATCCATGGACATTTTCAGAAACGTTTGTCTGTAAGGTCATAGTTACAAATCATGGCTGACTAGAGTCACTGAAAATATATTGACTTGTAGTGTATTGTGTATTTTATTAATAGTTGAAATAAAAACATAACATTTTTTGTTCGACAACGAATTTCAAAAATATCCTTATATAAAAACAAAAGGTTCAAAATTCGATTCCACAGGACATAGATATATATTAGCATCTATTTTCAAATAGAAATTTTAGACGACAAATAAAGTTATAATTTTTTTACTTATATTTTTATTTAAACTAAGTAGGAATTTTGAATTTGATTATTGCACAAGAATTTTTTACACGCAAGTGCCATAAGATCTCATCATCTAAGAATTATAGTAGAATTGCGTACCACGCTCTATATATTCAAATCAAGATTAAAAATGAAAAAAATATATCTGGAAAAGGAGTCAGAGCAAGCAATGAATAACGCCAAATGAATGAAAACTTCCTCAAACTAAGTGGTATTTAGCAAAGGAAGGAAAAGAAGTGTGAACCATGAATATCTTAACTAAACTGTACATAGGAAATGAGAAATTCATAGGGTCCACTGAATTCAAATTAAACCATGATAATTCAAATTAAACCAAGGCTTATGTGTGTTAATCAAAACAGAAAATAATATCTCTAATCTGGTAAATTAACATAAAAGAGGATCATTGTCAGTAATATACAAAGAAGTTAGTTTACTTATTGTACATATACATTTTCAATAGCATGCTATTGAGCAAATTTGTAATTTTTCTTCTAGAAGGTTAATTGGTTTACATAAGGATAGTATAATCAATGAAACCATTCTTTTTCTAAGTTACAGTTCATTGTTATTATTATTTTCCAGTTTTTTCTCATCTCCATTCAACTAGCTTCTCAATTATTTTTCCATCCATGCTTTTTCTTCCAATATGTATATAAAAAAAAAGAAAAAAGTTATGCTGAACACCGTTTGGATAAATCAGTACATTTTGGTTTTTAAAAAATCAAATGATGACTTATTTAAATCTATCCAAACGAACCGATAATCGGTAGTCATATTTTTCAGTCTTAAAATATGCTTTTTATCAGATCAATGTTTGCATGCCTCTACTCTTGAACATGGGATGATGCATTTACCATCCAAGTTGGCAACATAGTTACATCATAACAAAATCATCAGTTATATCATATTTGCAAACAATCATTGTGACTTCATAACCTTTTTAAGAATTTGGGTTTCACATATTGCAAAAAGAATTACATTTGGATCTTTATGTTTCTCTTGCATTGTAAGCTAGTTTTTTTCCTAATTCTTTTTTTATTCTTCCAACTTCATCTTCTTTTAAAATGAAAAGTAGACATTTCAGTACGAATTATAAATAATAACTTACCCAAATCCTCTACATTAATCATTTTGAAGTAAACTCAAACCTACATATATATTAGTAGGATCCAAATTAAATGTTCATTCAAGTGTGGCCTGTTTGCATTTGTGTAGTTTTTCAATAACACTGCAAAATTATTGGAATCCAATACATGTACATGTAGATGTAAAATACCTCATACAAGCGCCATGAAATCCAAAGCCATTACTGAAATTGTCTTTTTGCCATCAAAAGATCCGCCATTTTCTCTGAAATTGCGTCATGTGTCATCAAGCTACATCAACAAAAACGTGTCACTGTGTAAAATAATACATCTTTCTCTCCCTCTTTCATCCCTTCTCGCCACATTACTATCTTTCACTACAATCCCATTCAGCTTCTTTTTCCAATTTCATCCAAAATATCAAAATCCAAAAAAAATTAATGCATGCTTGTCTGATTTTCTGAATTGATTTAGTGCATTCTGAGTTCTTTGATTTCGACCCCAGATGAGTATTTATCGATTCTGATTATTCTATGCGTTCTGTTTGATCATAAAGCCCTAATATTTTTCGAGTTTTAGTTTTTATAACTTGATTGATTGCATGCAAGCTTAGAGGATAAAGAACTGATAATAAAGTTTCGATTTTGAGTACAAAATGGATGAGTATGATGTAGATGGAACAATGAAAAAGCTGTTTGGGTATGAAATTGATTGCTTGATAAACGATAAATTTGTTGGATCAAATGAGGAATCTAAGATATCTATGGAAATCCTTTATGAAACTGATGTTGATAATGTAGACAGCATGTATGATAAAATTGCTTCTGCAGAAAACAATGCTTCCGTCTATAACCAAAATGTACCATCTCGAATAGTCGAAACTTTTGGCAATGACATCCTATCTCATCGATACATTACAAACTTGACCCTTTCTTCCAAGGATGTTTATGATGGCAAGTACCAAAACAGGCATGAAGATGAAATCATAAAATTCGATTTTACATCTCTTAAAGATATTCGAAAAGCACTAGATGATCAAAGAGCTCAAGAACTTGGAAGTAAAAGAAAATTGGATATTCATTATTTTCTCAACCGTTTGCGAACTCATGCTTATCATCTCTTGGTTGATGCGGGATGGTTTGTAGAAAGACATAAAAACAAAAGAATAAAACAAAGACCTGATAGGACGCCGGTGAATAAAATAGTGCAAAGTTTCATATGTATATCACCAAAAGGTCTTGTTCATAAATTGCTTTCGGGTGCTTGGGTGGCTTGTGGAGAGGAACTTCTTTCGAAGTTATCAACTCCAAATTGTGATGAAATAGGAAAAATGTGGTTTAGTAAGAATGAATTTTATTTAGATATGGTGTATACATTGGCATTTATTGAGAAGGAAGAAAGAAGACTCTCTCTTTTGATTAGATGGCAACTTCTCGATCCATTTATGGCAGCCGTTGTAATTGATAAGAAAGTTAGTGCTCTTGCAAAAGATGGAGTTGCTTTAAAAGCTATAAATAGTAAAACATATATCGTGGAGACTAATTCTGAAGGCAACCATGAAAAAGTAAGTATCAAGGAAAATTCCAATGCTTCAAGCTTACAATATCGAATGGAGAACAGTTTAGCCAACAATACTGAAAAAGAATGTCATGAATGTGAAATTGAACCTCCGACTCAAGAAAATTTCTGCAAAGAAAGGGAAATCGAGCATTCAACAGAGAATGATCCGCTTAACAAAGAACTAACTATAAGGGGAAATAATGTGAAAAGAGTTCTTAATCTGAAACCAGATAACACTGTTATAAAAATACAAGAAGAGGAGTCAGCTCATATGATTCAACAAACTGCAATGATTTCTAGAGATGCTTGTAACTCGTTTGGAATGGATCAGGCACATGTTTATACAGAGAAACAACTGCAATCAGTATATCTTTATCACTCACTCAGAGCTCCATATTTTTATGGCACCCACGACATTAATTATTTGATTAATAGGCAGCAAAAAATGCAACCTTTTCTGTATCATAAGGTTCCTGAAAAATCAATGCAACAAGCAATACGGACTTATATATACCCACCTGTGCTTCAAAGAATTAACCAGCAGAAACTTTTCTATATCATGAATTCGAATGAAGCAAGTTCCTCCAAAAAGTTGAAAAAACACAAGCAGAAGAGGTCAAAAAAATTATCAGAAATTAAAGAAGCTGAAGAAATATTTTCCGAGAAAAATGCATCTGATGAAAATGTTAACCAAGCTGACTTTATAAATCCTCAAGAGAACACTGTCAAGTCAAAACAATCAGAAAATGAAGAACCTTTTGAAAAAAGTGATGGCAAAGCTTGGAGAATGGTGGTCGAGGATTCATTATGTTTTGTAGAGGATGATACTCCACCAAATGAGACTAACAGGAGACATGCAGAGTCAGAAAAAAAACCGTTTAAAAGAAACAAGAGCAAGAAGAACAAATTATGTAAAGATGAAGAAGAGATACCACTTTCATCAAATGTTATCAAGTCAAAGCCTTGTGAAATCATTGATGACGTTCTTTTAATTTCTGCTATGAGAAAAAAGGAAGACACTTTAAAATACTACAGAAAGCGAAAAAATAAGAGTAGAAATAGCAATAAATCTTCACTGCAAAGAAGAGAAGAATGTGATGTGAAGAAACCAAGAACAGTACTATGTTGGTTGATTGAGAAAGGTGTGGTTTCTGAGAACGAAGTTATTCAGTTAGTAAACTCACTAAACAATGCACTACAAAAAGAAGGTGTACTTGGAAGAAATGGGATTATATGTAACTGCTGCAATAGCTTGTTTTGTGTATCGAGTTTCAGGCTTCATGCATCAAGAGAGAAGAAGTATTATTCAAACCTTTTTGTGGGCCAGAATAAAACGTACACGCTTTGTCAGCTTGAAGCTTGGTCTGCTGAATATACAAAAAGGAAGGATGGTACAAACTCTTTGGAAAACAAATATGAAGATCACAATGATGATGCTTGTGCACTTTGTGGTTATGGTGGTGATCTTGTATGCTGCGATGGCTGCCCTTCTTCTTACCATACATTGTGTTTGCCTTCTGAGGTGCGTTAGTTTTGCATTGCTTTTTAATGCCATAATGCATTTCAAATCGGACATTGTCCATAAACTCTGTGTGTGTGTGTGTGTGTGTGTGTGTGTGTGTGTGTGTGTGTTCACGAAAATACCGAAGCAGAAGCAAGAAATTTTAACATGCTGCAATTTTTCCTGTTTATGGTTAAATAGTATATGTCACTTGCTATATATGTTTTTTCTTGCTGTTGTAATTCTTTAATGAAATTGGAACTCAACCCTTTATTTCGTATAATAAATTCAGGAGCTTCCGGAAGGTAGCTGGTATTGTCACCATTGCACCTGTTCTGTTTGTGGTGACACGATCAAGAGAGTGGAACCTTCAGCTTCTCCGGATACCTTAACATGCCAGCAATGTGAACAAAAATGTAACGTGATGCTTTTATATAATCACTTGCCAGTACTACAGAGTTTCAAATATTTGATTGTACGGTGCATCATTAGTATATATTCTATTGAGTTTCATGTAATCAAACAAAACTATTTTCCTAAGGCATATTGTATGTACAAAACTATTTTCCTAAGGCATATTGTATGTACCTTCAGTATATATAACATATATCATATGCACAAGCATGTATTGACACACTTTATTTTACTTACAATTCTGGTTTGTGCTCATTTGTATAAAAATGCACAATCATGCATGTACTTCGTCATTAAATGTCTAATGCCCTATCTAGCTTGTATTGAAAATGAAGAAAATATGGCCTTTTCTACACTTTTGCTGTTTGTTCTATAAACTTTGTACATAAGTGGACTTAGTGACATTACATTTAGACTTATTTTGGGTATATTCATGTTAAATAATTGTATATTTGCAGATCATGAAACATGCATTGGAGGAGAAGTACTGCTTAAAGAGGAAGTTGAATCAAATTTTTGGTTTTGTGGAGACGGTTGTAAGGAGGTGAGTTTTATGTTTATTTTTATTTTTCAAACTTTTTTATATCCAATGCATCAAAATCAGTTGTTGATTAAAAAATGAAATGATTATCACACTAATTGTATACATAATCATATATCTATATTTTATGTTACTAATAGGTATGTATAGCTCTACGTTCTCGCATTGGAGAAATGACCTCTATTGGAGATGGATTTTACTACACTGTCTTACGGTGCAATCATGGAGAAGAAAAATTTAGTTGTCCACAAAAAATAACATCTGCAGCAGAATGTCACACTAAATTAGCAGTAGCTTTGGATGTTGTGGAGGAATGCTTCAATCCTTGGATTGATTCTAGAACAGGCATTCATGTGATACCACATATTTTGTACAATTGGGGGTTAGATATGACTTGATTTACATTATATCTTATTCCTATTTTACATAGTAACTTGACCAATTTTTTGTTTATTCACAAATATCATATAATAGGTCAAACTTTGCACGCTTGAACTGCCAAGGATTTTACACCGTGGTCTTAGAGAAGGAAGATGAGATTATTTGTGTCGCGTCTATTAGGTAATGTGATTATATGATACGATCTCTTTGACATGCACGTGCATATAAAAATTATCTTGGAAAAAAAAAAGATCTCAAATCATTAAATTCTAATTACGTGCACACACGCGTGCGCGCGCACGTATACACATGTGTGTGTGTGTATACGTGTGTGTGTATGCATGTGTGTGTGTGAATTTTCAATTGAAAACAAATGCTAGTTTTTATTTTATTGGAACTTGAAACTGTGACCTCCCTTAAATGTGATGCAAGTGTTTAGTTCGATCAACTATTGTAACTATATTACAACTCTTAATAAAGATTAATGAACATACAAGAAATTTGTGGTTCAGCGATGCTTTTCTTTAAATGCACAAAGTCATGGTCTAGTGCATATGGTCATTTAAAGATATGAATCCTAATATGGAATAGTGTCCTTGTAATATTTGATTCCTTAGTCTAATAAAAATCATGGATGTGGTTTGTCCATCAACGATAACTTTGTCAAAACTAATAGGTAGAATTAAAAATTATAATAAGATCTGTATAATGCAAACTATGCTTCATCTTAAGAGCATTTCTACATAGACCGCAAAATATTTTGCAACTTACCCATTTCTTCCTTTACCAGCTTAGCAAGTGAAAACACATGCATTTACTCAGTGTTAGTTTGCCAAGTGTCAGCAAAGTAAGTGGGTACAACGAAATCTAGGTTAATCGCAATAAAATTTTGTAAGTATGTAGAAGTGCTCGTCTACATGTATTATCATTGCCCATTAGTTACCCATGCTTTACTTATAAAACTTTTGAGAAAATGAAACATGAACAACTGGTTGAAACATTAAATTGTTTATTTCTTATAGGGTACATGGTGTCTCAGTTGCAGAAATACCTTTAATTTCAACTTGTAACGAATATCGTCGTCAAGGAATGTGCAGGCGCCTGATGGTCGCAATTGAACAGGTAAAAATAATGAACTTTAATCCTTAATATAAGTCAATTATATGTTATGTTTATGAATTTTGAAGTACATCTTTTGTGATTATTATATGCCCCTCCTTCTCAAAAATGTTACTTGTGTAGTATGATTGTGTTTTCTTTACGAAAATATTTCCAATATACATTCGTGCAAATTTTTGATTCTATATGTGTGTGTACTACTTATATTACATAGATTATGCTCTAGTTCCATACCATTCAAATATAGTACATTGATCTTTTTCTTATTTTTGGGTGGTATATTGCTGAAATTTTGTTTATCCTTAGGCAAAGCTAAGCAATTTTATCTTGTGTAGCTGTTGAAATCTCTCAAGGTTGAGTTGCTAGTTCTTTCGGCAGTTCCAGAGTTAGTGGACACTTGGAAGTCGGGATTTGGATATAAACACATGGAATCTAAACAAAAGAAAAGGTTAATTAATGTAAATTTGATGTCAATTCCAGGGACAGTAATGCTTCAGAAGTCGTTATACGCAGGTGAAGCATTTTCAGATTTGAAATTTCAAATAATTTGACACAACTTGTTATATAAATAACTGCATGTTCTTGAATATATTTTAAATATAACTCTATTTTCCATGATTATTTATCATATTATTATTACATGATACAGAATTGTATTGGCCTTTTCTAATCTGATAACGTATGAATTTTCTTTTAGGCAAGCAAGATAATGTCAATTCTGATAGGCGAGTAGAAAATGTTGCATTATCGTTAGGACTTCTGAAATGAATCGGTCGAATTTGGGGCATTTGAATAGTTTGAATATTAAATGACTATGTTAACCATGTGGATTCTGAAGGTACAGCCAAATGTAAGACTTGAATTTGATAAATTAAAAATTTTCCCTTTATATATTTGACCAAGAATTGAGAGAAATTAACACATGGAAGTTTATCAGGTACTGTAAGTAGAGATTCAACTAAAGATCACGCCATGTATCAGCTTTGTTCAACAGAGACAACGGTAAAAGTTTTGGGAGTTGCAAACTCTTTTGGTAAAAGAAAGCTGCTATATAAATTAACTCTTCTGCAAAAATGCAGATGCTTAACCAAGTAGATTTTATAATTGTATACTCACAAAAAAATTGCCTTCGCTTATTTTATCTTTGATGCAGCATTTTGGCTAATGTTTCTCTAGGTTTTTGTATTTGATCTGTATAGCGTGAAACTTTTACGGGATATTGTGGGTTTTGGTATGTCTATGGTGAATGAAATTGTCGTGTCGTTCCTTTTCTGAGTTGTTTCCGGTGTGCCATTTTGGTATTATGGAAAATGGAACAAAAAACAACTTGGATTAAAACACTTGTTAGAACAGACCAGATTGTTATTGTTGAAATATGTGATACAAGGCATCAAAATTGAAGAATTTCATTATGATTGCAATGTTAAACATGACGTGTTTGGACTAGCGGTTTGGAAGGTTCTGAGTACGACCTAGCATCGAATGAGAGGTTCAGTAGCTCTAGCTGTTGATTTATAGGTCGTTAGGTTTAGTATGCAAACAATGAGTTGACAGCTCGACCTTGAAACCCCATGGTCGACCATTGCAAGCTCGGCATCAAATTGGTTTTTGAATCCCCAGCGGTCAACCGTTGGGGTTCAAAATTAATGAAATGCAAGGACAATCTATTGCATATTTTTGTGGTTTCTTGGATATCGATTTTTCGATCTTTAACGGTTTATGTCAAACAATTTGGAATGATTTGAGACCCAATAAATACATTACTTTACCTTGTACTTCTACAGTGGAAGAAATTGATTCATTCTTCTTGTAATAGCCTACATTCTTCTTGTAATAGCCTAAATTATCGATCTTTTTGTAAACTCTCTTTGAAATATTAATAAAATCTCCCCTCCAAGAGTAATTGTAAATTAGCATGTCGATAATAATGACTACAAATTTGTGTCTATTTTATTTTTTGTTGATTATTTAGATTGCTTGTAGTTTGGTTGTGAATTGTTTGGAATTAGGCTGGACTGCTTTGGCTTGTTTGTTTATATCATACCTATACCAAATTCTACAGGGTCTCTAGGGATAATTATTCACTTATTAAGTTCCCTTTACAATTTGATATTGAAGTAGTAAGGTTTGTTATTGGAGCATTAAGTGCATAAAGGTGTTTGATAGTCTAGAGGATGATATTTCAGAAGTCTATTTTGGTTTATAGTTGTACTTTGTCTAAGTTGGAGGTTCCCATGTTGCATTTAGGTTCATAGGTTGTGATTAAGAAGTGGAGTGAAGATCGTGATTTTAAAAAGTTGCAACGGAAGATGAAGGCAATATTAAGGAGAAATTGTGTTTATTGTGTGGTATTTGATACGAAACATTGGTGGTATTTGATATGAAGCTTTCATTTGTTGATGTTGTGGATGTTGAGAAGGAGAAGAAGAAAGTACAGCTCTCAAGCTTGAAACGGGCGAAAATATACGTTTAAAATTATTGGTGAATATGTCGTTAGGGGTATTTGGAAAAAAATTGGATGAAATCTACCAGATGAAGTCTCTTACCAACCATTTAATTTTGTTGAAGACGTTTTTCACAAAAAAGATGAAAAAGGGTGATTCAATTAGAGCACACCGAATGTGTTTGATGATGAAGATGAATTCTATTGACTTGAAGATCGATGAAGAGTTCTACTCCATTTGCTTCTGAAGTGATGCAATAGATTTGCCAGCAGTCGTATTTATGCTATGGATACCCGAACACTAAATGATGTGTAGACTTGTCTACCTAGTGACGATTTATATGATCAAATGAAATAGTTGGGTTTTAAGCAATAGCGGTGAGGGAAATAGTAGTCAAGACTTGTTTGTTAAGAGATGTAAAGTGAGAAGAAAGGAAAGAACTTGGGGACTTTCCCATTCAAAGAAGTTTGAACGTGCATGGTGGACCAAGTCTAAAGAGGTGAAGTGTTTCGTTCTAAGATACCAAGTCACTAGAAAAGATGTTGTTCAGAAGAAGAGGAGGAGGAAAGCAGATGGATCTTCATCGATTGCAGCGAAGAATGATGATTCTAGCGATGTGTTGATGGTGGTAGTATTCGATGTTGCAGATCACTGGGTCCTTGATTCTGGGGAGTCTTTCCACATGATACCTAATAAGGATTGCTTCTATTCCTATATCTAAAAGGAAGTAAGTGAAATTATTAGGTATTGATGCTACATGCAAATACTTGGAAATTGGTTCGATGTAGGTTCGTATGTATGATGGTGTAATATGTACCTTAACCAATGTTCGCTATGTTCTATGTGTACATAAGCCTTTAATTTATTTAACCCAACTGGAATTAATGGAATGTATGACTACTATTGAGAAAGATAGTGTACAACAATTCTTTGAGTCTTGTGTTGGATTTGATAGTTGAAGAGAGTTGGATGCTCTAGCCTTTAGCATTTAAGACTGTGTCATCTCTCATAAATGGGCTTAGAGTTGCTATGCAAAAGAGAGATGATCAAGGAAGAGAGCTTAAATGTCCAATCTTTAAACACACCATGTGTATTGAGCAAGCAAACTATAGTGTCGTTGTTATTTGTAAGCACCGTTACGGGAGGGGACTTGATTATGTCTATATGAATGTTTGAGGACTTTTTTCTACATCTTCCACTAGGAGAGTTCATTATTTGTATCCTCCATTGATAACTACTTGAGCAAAGCATGAGTGTACATAGTGAAAGTTAAGTTGGAAGAATTTGAAAAATTCAAGATTTTTTTGGAATTACTAGAAAACCAAAATGAAAGGACACCGAAGGTTATGAAGTCCGACCTAGCTTTGAATATGTATCAAAAGAGGTCCAGTTGATGTTAACAGGCATTTTATCACACTTAGGTACCCACATCTAACAAGGTTGTGGAAAGGATGAATGAAACTCCACTTGAGAAAAATGATTGCTTAAGGTTAATTATAGGATTGTCTAAAGGCTTTTGAGCTAAAGTTTTGTCAACGGTTGCTTAGATTTCATGCTCATCCATCAGGGGAAGATAACATAGGAAATGAGGAAAGGTAAACTTGTAAACTTGAGTGATTTCTGTCTTTTTGGTTGTCTTACATATGTTCATAATACATGAAATGATGATTTGTAAACTAGAGCTTCCAAATGTATTTTTCCTAGTTATGCGAACGACATTAAAGGTTCTCGTTTGGAACCTTGAAACAAAAAGATTATCCACTTAAGGAATGTTATCTTTGATGATTCCATAATGTTAGATCCTAAAAAAGACTCAATTGATAGTCACAACATATACCAGGAGAAGAAGAGATGGAGTTTGTTTGCACTTTTCATCCTAAGGCCGAGTTGTTGCTTTTCTGATAGGGAAAGCTTACTTGATGATACATCATATGATATTCCACATAACTCTTCTATTGGTAATGTTGATTCTTATGGAAACTATAGGGTATTCAATTCAAGATAGAGTAAGTAGTGATTTAGGCGATGTTGAAACCACCCGGTAAGTTGTCATACTACAAAGGCAAGTAAGAGGTATGGATAATGGCACTATGCAAACATTAGTTTAAATGACTAGTTTAACCACGTATTACTTGTATTTCAAAGTAATCCTTTGGAATTTGTTAATATTTTGAAATCGTGTGATAGCTTGATATTGATTTGCACTAGGAAAAAAGAGATTTCATCTTTGTAAAAGAGAAAGATTTTGATTTTGGTTCCACAATCTCAGGAAAACCGAGCCATAGGTTGCAAGTGAGCATTCAAGGTGAAGGCTGATGGAAAACACAAAGCTATATTTTTTGCAAAAGGGCTCACATAGAGGAAACGGAAAGAATGTGAAGTCTTTGCCTTTGATAGCCCAATGTATATCAATTTGAATTTTTCTAGTTATGGTGGCTACTCATAATATGGAGTTGGAGAAAACTGATGTGAAGACAGGTTTTTGCATGGAGACATAAAATAAATTATATATGAAGAAGCCAAACAAAATTTCTATGAATGGAAAGTCTATATGTGTATGCCGGTTCAAAGGTTCAATTTATAACTTGAAACGCTAAAAAGGTTTAATTCTTTTATATACAACATTTGTTTTGATAGAACTATAAAAGATGTTTGTATTTATTTCAAACATATGAAGAATGGTGAGTGGATGTACTTAATTATTTGTGTAGATGATATGATTACTGCTTCTAAAGATAAAAGGAGAAATCAACAAACTAAATTTGTGTTTTAAAGGAGAATTCGAAATAAAGAGTCTTGGTGGAGCAAAGAAAATTTTGAGCATGGAAATTGTTAATGGTAGGAAGCTTGGAATTATGAAATCAGTTGAGAAAGAATATATTGAAAAGGTGCTTACTCGATTTAGCAAGAATAAGGGAACAAGCATTAGTACTCTAATTTGTTCGCATATAAACTTTCAGAAAAGAGCTTTCTGATCTCATCAGAAGACAAGAACTATGTGGAAAATGTTCTTATGCCAATGTGCTGTAAGTTTGATGTATGTTATGGTCAAAATTAGGCTTGATATTGCTCAGATAGTTGGAATATCCAGTCGATATATGGCTAATCCTGAGAAATATCATTAGGATGCCATCAAATTTATTTTGAGGTATCTTAAGGGAACTTCAGAATTCAAGCTTGATTTTGGTGATAGATGAATGGATTGGAGTTTGGTTACTCATCTTGATTCAAACTATGCTGGTGGTAAAGATCGTATGAGGTCAACACACACACACACACACACATGATTTTACACTTGATGGTACAACTATTAGTTGGGAGTAAGAATATAGTCTATTGTTGCAATGTGTATTATAGAATCTGTGTTGATAGTTGTTATTGAAGCGGCTAAGGAGACACTTTATTTGAAGTCATTATTATGTGACTTGGGTTTGTTCAAGATAGTGTTCACAACGACCTACATTTTATGATCGTAGATTAGCCTCAAACAACGTAAATCTATAAAATAAATTATATAAAAATTAAGTTTCAATGTTAAAATGGTACCTTAGAAATTTTGGACCATTTAAAAATGGTCTTTTTTTAGTCATAGCTTTTAACATGAGTCAAACTAAAGACACATTCTTTCTCCATTGCATAGACCACATCAAACTCTTTCTCCGAAGTGGTCATAGTAGCAATTTGGCTTAGTTATTTTAAAGATATGGATGTTTTTCTATTTTTGACCCGAGCTGACAGAATTAGTTGGTAATCGGTTAAGGTCGATTAGGCTATTTCGGGAATTTGTGGACTAAAAATGGTTTTCCATCCACCATTAGTAATTATTTTCACCCAATTTTTTCCATAAACTTCATTAAGACCTAGATTCATAAAAATTAATTAAAACCATCGCTTTTTGAGGAAATATTTATATATTAAGGCGAAGAGATTAGTGGAGACAAGTAGGCAACCATTTACACTTGATTTGGCTGTTTTTTGATTGATTAAGGGTAGCATCGTTTGATTCGGATTTAAAAGGTTTGTATTGATGATTTGGTGAGTAATTTGATACCTCTATTATATTATGTTTGTTACATGATAACATTTATTGATATTAAATAATACAACATGGTTCTAAATGGAATCCTTGTTGTTTATAGATTGGATCAAAGTTGGAAAATTATGTTTTAATGATGCTTAAACATGTAGTAATGATGTTGATCACCTGGACCTCATATGTGTTGAATATGGATGTTTTACTATAACTTTATGTGATATGTTTAATGGTTTGTCAGTGTGCTAGAAGTTTTTTTCAGGTATAGGTAGTCGATTTGGAATGATGGATAATGTCAGGTTGTGCTAAGTTAGATCGAAGCCCACATTTGGCCATTCAAATGGCAGGAGCATACAAAGTGTTCGATGGAACAAGCAAACGACAGAATTGATATATTCGTAGAGTTAAAGTGCAATAAATAAATTGGATTGGAATGAGAACTGACTAGGAAAGTCAAACGAGAAATAACTCAGTGATGTATCAAAGGACAGGGTCCTTTTAGCTAATTATTGCAGTTTATATGGATCAGTACCCATTCATATGAGATAGACTAGTACTGATCGATATCATTCGTTATCGATCCATATGCTATGGATCTGTAGAAATCCATACACTATGGATCGACAACAATCCATAGTGGAACGATTGATATCGATTGACATGAGATAAACAGGTAGTGATTGATGGTACTATGAGAAGTTGATAGCGATCTCAGAGCAACATAACTTCTTTGTTTCAAATCAAATTTCGACATGACTTCGACTAATGATCATGAAACAATAAGGATTACATTCTATCGAGTTTTAATGGTTTCATGAGGATTTTTATTGTTTGGTTAAAAAAGGGAGGTCCGGTGATAAGTAGGAAGAAGCGGGCACTTTTACGGAAAAAAAAGGAAAGATTCAAGGTTGACATTGAAAAAGAAAGAACTCGAGTTGAGTAAAAGCAAGATATCCAATAGGAATAGGGTCATGAGAAAGGATGGACCAGTCGATTCTGGACTGTTGTGTAGGCTAGTGAAAGGAGGGATTTGAAAGGATATATAGATTTCTAGGGACCATTGATATGTGGAGCTCACAAGGTGTCAAAGGGAGGAAGATGACGAAGGATCAGCTGATCGACAATTTTTTGCTGGATCTGGTATGTTATGCAACATGTAGTTTTGGTAATTTCAATAATTTTTCCTAAATGGATTTATGTTAGGCTTATATAAATAATCATTTCTTATTAAATCAAATTTAGTGCATCAAATATCATTTAATATCAGCATGACATTATATGTAAGGTTTTAACATAAGTTAAGAGTATCATGAATGAGGCATATAGTATAAATATTTCTACACTATGCATGCGTATAATTTGTGTATACACACACATACACATAAGATTTTAAATATCATCTAAATGTAAAGTATCTTTTGTTTACATTATTATACCAATTCATATATATATATATATATATATATATATGGTTAATTAATATACTAAGTTAAAAACATGTATTGCCAAGTTCAAAATATAAATTGCCAAGTTTAAAATGTGTATTGCCAAGTTTAAAATACATATTACCAAGCTCAATATATATATATATATATATATATATATATATATATATATTACCAAGTTTAAAATGCATGTTAATTAAAAAAAATCTATTTAATGTACCAAATTTAAATAAATATGCGGTTATCAAATATATCAAGAATGATTATTATTATGAATAATATTACCATGTTATCTATACATATATAAATAACTATATGCCAAAAATATTATGTATAAAATATAAATATAACGTACTAATACATGTACATAATTTAATAAATACACATATACATAAACATTCATGGTATTAATTAATAATTAAAATCCAAAGATGAAACACACACACACACACACACATATATATATATATATTAAAATTTCGGTTTTCTAATAATAAAATAAAAGATCAAAGATATATACAAGAAATACTCAACATATATGCACACATGCATACGCACGCGCTTGCACACAGATATATATAGTTTAAGTAATATTAAAATAAATGTTTATATGTATATAAATTTAAATGGTCATGGCCAACAATATATATAAGATTTGGGGTTTATGGTGTGAATTTAGAGAAAGTTGACATCTTAAATCCTGCTTATTCATCACATGTTGAATGTCTCCTATCGGAATCGGTATCGTGCTTGACTTTGCCTGGCTCACGGCAACTCACCGAACAGAGATTCTTTGTATTTGGGAATAAGAAGAGAAGGATTCGACTACGGGGAAAAGAAAACAAGAGAAAAGAGGTTGAAAACAATCAGGAGTGGGTCAGGTTTATATAAGAGAGTAGGAGAGATATACTTGCCAAAATATCTCATCCTTATCCTCTTTCTCTTGATTTAAACCATCTTATCAGTTAACATGTTTGGCTGATCCACTTTCCCTTTATTTCAAAAATTTTGGCCTTAATGATGTATATTATTATATTTAAATCAAAATTTAAATGTTACTTCAACATTAAATCTTATTTAATATTTATGTGCATACATTATATATATATGTATATATATAATGTATGTATATATATATCCATATAATTAGTAAGAGCACCCAATTTTTTTTTAAAACCAATATTAAAATTGCTTAAGGCATCCTAAACATTAAAACACTCAACAGTTAATATAAAAATTATATTAATTAGTTTAATTAATTTATAATACATTATTAAATCATGTGATAATACACGGAATGCACTGATTCCGCAGTGCAACTCATATGTATGATTTCGATCAACAATTAATCTTAAACACTTTAAATATTACTATTCATATCACTTTAACTGATGGTATGATAGTTTAACCAAACTCATCGCTTACAAATTTTAAGGTAAAATCATATTTTGAGAAATAACTTTAAGTAGCGATATATCATATGTGCATTCTCTACGTCATCATCGTATCATTTTCAATATCTGGAGCTTGATTTTGGTCAAATCTCTAACAATATCCATTTACAACTATATAATCCATCTCCAATGTCCTTGGTTCAATAGTAATATTATTATTTACCGATATGCTCTGACCATAGGCTTTGACTTTGAGTTGGCCGTAGTTGACTGTGATATTAACTTCTTACAACGGAGAAGACAAATTCTCTTTTGAATAGCGTTTCACTTCTAATGCTTCAACTCAGACCGAACTATAGTCATATCATGAACGTCATGTCATTATTTAACTATATTCAAAGTGGAGTGTTCGCGTTAAAGTTCTATAGTATTCTCAAGTCGAAAGAATTGCGTAAATTGTCACATTGATATTTCATGTTGAATTAGTTATTATTAATCAATAGGAAACTCTCGGTTGAGTTTCTCTCTTTCACTTTTTCCTCAATCTATTTTTTAGATTTCCCAGTCAAGTGTAACGACTCGTAATTTCGACAATTAAAAATTAAAAATTTAATAAAGTTTTGTAATTTAATATTGAGAGAAATAAATTTTTTGATTTAATAATAAGAATGTATTTGAAATGAAATGTAATATTATCAAATTAAGGTAATTGATAACTGCTTTAAATGCAAGTTCTAATTAATTAAAAGAATTAAAAATTTATAATGGATATAGGTGGTAAATAAATTTTAATCATGGATGTATTAATGGATAATTAGATTAGAAGAGCAATTGATAATCCAAATGTGGATTAATTAATGAAATCAGGTGTAATTAATTGTAATTGATGATAGTTGCGGAGCAGTAGTAGTTATAACAAGTTTTTTTAAATAATAAACTTATGAATGTGATTAAAAGTTAATGGTAACAATCATTATATGTTACCAGTTTATTTAGTCTGTTAAATTTAATGGGAAAGCAATTATAATTGAGATTAAATGTTACATTAATGGAAGTTAAGACAATAATTGCAAATTGTGAATGTGATAAAATGTATAGAAATGTTAATTATATTCATAAGGAAATAATTGATGTAATAAGAAGAGTAAACCAAAGATAAATAAATTAATTGAGATTTTAAATTATAATTTATGGGTAAAATTGACAAATTCAATATAGTTGAAATATAGTAGTTAATACAAATAAAAGATGAAAATTGGAGGATATTAATGTATTGAAATATAAAACGATGTTAACTATGCCTATAGAATAATAGTTGATTGGATATAAGGATTGAAATCAAATTAAATCAATTTATTGAGAATAAATTATAATTAATTGGATTTAATTACAGTTGAAATTGAACACTGTAATTCGTGTAATAACCAACACTGAATTGTTATATATACTTGTATTAAGTCATTATAAATGTCTAAGTGATTAAAATGACGAAATTTGTCAACTATCAAATTTGAATGAAAAAGTGATTTAACTAATTAATTATTAATTTATTTAATTAACGTAAAAATGGCCATTTTGGCCACTGACTCGGATTTCGATGAAACCGGTTTCATTGGATCCGAAACGATGAATTATTTAGGATTTCAAGTTTCATAGCGATCGGATTTGTCGTTCAATCATACGGATTCGAAATGCCTAGAAATCACAATTGAAATCAATTTGAAATAAGCTGATTTTAAGCTAACTTCTTCATACGATGGACTTAAAACATGTTCCATTGAATTTAAAAATATCTAAAATATCTATTTTGACATATGAGATGACCCATTATTGTTCCGGAGACGGAACGAGCTTTTCGGGTTGTTTATCGTTCAACTTTCAAATCAACATTGTCCATTCACTTCTGTTTCGGATCTACCTATAAATAGCCTACTAAACCCTAGCTATTTCTTATTCCATTTTTCAGTACGTACATTTCCTGTCTATCTCCTCATTTCCAATGGCAGAACATATCCAAAATTTCAAACCCTTAATTCAATTTCAATTTCAATTCTAAAAATTTAAACTTCTCAAAATATATCGAATTATATATCGATTTGAAGCTCTTGACGAGCGCAATTCAAATCTACAGTCTATTTCTTGATTTGCGTTTCTGTGTGTTCGAAATTCAAGGAATTATTCCTGACCGTTCATACGAGGGTTTGATTGTTAACGGTGGAACTTCATCTGGGCGACGATCGGAGGGCTTGAGGTGGTAGAGTTCGTCGAGTAGGGTGCATCAGCGTGGTTGGTTTGTGTTAGAAGTGGTCGATGTTGCCAGAAATTGGCTTAGAGGCGCGGCGGGGGCGAATGTGCCAGGCCACGCCCAAGGGAACGACGACATTGGGGGAAGGGGGCGCGGGTAGGGCGGATGAGCGGTGATGGTCGATCGGGGAGTAGTGACCTCTGGTAGATGGCAGCGACGAGGATGGGGTGGTGGCTCGGTTTGTTTCAGGCCTGGAAGGGGCGAGTGATTTAGGGTTCTCGAGTAACGTTCTTGTTGACGTGTAAGTTTAGTTTTTTTATTTAATTTAAAATTCAAACTTTAAAATGTTCTAACTTACATAATTTTTGCATATGAGATCCGATTCATGCGCGGTTCATTCCGTTAGGATCGTATTGAAATTCCAGGCATTTTGACGCTGGTTTGGATGAATTCTGAGACCGTTCAAATTTGGGCCCTATTTTGAATTTAGAATTAGTTTGAATTCAAAGATGAGTGTTTTAACCTACTCACAACTTCTAAAATTCCTTACGTTAGTTAAATTAAATTTATGATGTGATTTGAAGTTTATTGATCGATGTTTGGTATATTTAAATTGCCATTCTAGTTAAATTTGACTTTTATTGCATTTACCATTGTTTAATTTAATATTGAATTTAATATTGAATTTAAATTGTCAATTTAATACCTGTTGTTGATTATTCGTTATCTATTAATGTTTATTGCTTGGTTTAGATGATGATTGAGATGAATGTTTGAATGTTGATATTGGATGACTGGATGTTGTACTTTATATTGTTATAACTACAAGTTCCCTATGGGTTGAAATGATACATACCCGAATGATCTATAATAGGAAAAAATCATTGTGGGTTGAAATGATAGACTCGAGTGATCTTATGGATTTTTATTTAATTCGAGATTGCAGTTTGAAATGATATATAACTGTAAAATTGTAAATTGTGGATTGAAATGATAAATATCCGTATCACTTGACCCTAGGGTAGAAAATTATATACGGACACTGGATTGGTTAGATTAAATAAAATTTGAATCTTTAGAATTTTGAATTCAGTTAACTGGCATTTTGAAATAGAAATTGATTTATATAAACTGAATTATTTTCAATAATCCATGTGTTAATGCTGAAATTGGATTTGATTTAATAAATTGTTTGAAGGATTTAAAATTGGAATTTCAAAGTTGAAGTGTCAAATATAAATGAATTTATTGAAATTGAGTTACTGAAAATGTTTGGATATAGCTTGGAAATCTATCTACTAATTTAAACTATTTTAATTAAGTTAAACTACTTTAATCAATTCAGACTATATTTAATTTATTTAACCTATTACAACCTATTTAATCCAATTTAATCTATTTTACCTATTTTAAACTAATTAAATTTATTTAGTATAGTTTAAATCTATTTAATATAATTTAAATCTATTTAATCTATTTTAAATTTATTTAATCTATTTAAAATCTACTTAATATAATATAAATCTATTTAATCTATATTTAACCTATTTAAATCATTTTAAATCTAATTTAATCAAATTTAAATCTATTTAAACTATTTTTACTATCTAAACTATTTTAAATCTATTTAAGCAATTTTAAAACTATATAAACTATTTATAATTACCTAAACTAAGATTTCAGACTGTGTAAAGTTGAAGTATTTATATTTAAATCCTTAACAATGATACAACCTAAGTTGAAATTTGAAAATGATACCTTTTTATGAAATGACATATTTAAGTAAAATTGATGATTTTGGAACGAGGATTTAACTAACCCATCGTACCGATAATTTCTGTAACATCCCACAAATCCGTACCCCTTTGAGCCGACAATAATCTCCAATAGTTCAGCTCAAAGTGGATGGAAATACGAACCATTAGGGTTAAAGAAGAAAGAGGTAGAAGAAGAAATAGAAAAAAACAACATCAGAATCTCACAATAGCGGAACAATATATAATAGATAAATGACCGATCTTTGTACAGAAAGAACTATATCTGTTTCATATGTTACATCATTAGAGTAAAAAACAATCAATAGCAAAATACTGGATAGTTATAATAACTTGTCCTCACAAAAAAATGACTATGCAATTAACCATACACAGCGGAATATACATCAAAATACGTGTGATACGTCTCGCCATCCAGCTCGTCTCCTGAGCTCCACAGCATCTTTTCCAGTATCTATAATACTTGGTCTGACCCGAGCATTATAGCGAAATAACACCCGACTCAGTCTGGAATACCAGCGTGAGAAAACACACTCAATTAGATTATTAAAGTTTTCAAAATCCTTTGAAATCAAAGGTATCTCGTAAGACCACGCCACAAATAAACATGCCGGGTTTTTACCTTACGATAACCAAAACATTTTTATCAAATCCGTCTGATATTATAATAGTGTCTATAGAAAGTAAAATAGTATCTAGCTGAAATGCTTGCATCTCATGTTTAAGCAATGGTTGGGTACAATCAAAATTGTGCAGGCACTTATTGGAGATTGGATTCCATACAATGGCAGGGCTACCGGGGTGCCGCCCGTCACAGTACCTGGTCTAGATCAACGTACCGAGGATCCACCATGATCCCCTACAATAAAATACCGGAGCTACCCCTTACTAGATAGTCCGAATAAGATCACCTCACAGTTGGGATCAACAACCGCCCACATAGCCGAATAAAAGGGACATCTAGACAGGGATGATCTTACTCTAATTGGTTGCTAGCCACTTAGCCTTACTGCACCTCTCCTGTTTTAGCCATTCCTGGTTGATGAGGCTCGAGGCTACGTGTTACCTTTTTAACACACATTCACTTAGAATGATCATCGCCCTCCTGACGATGTTCTGATAGCATTCATCCATACAAGTTCGTTCTGGGTCCGAACGGAACCGAAGGCACTACTCCTACTACATCCATTTTGGAATCACCCTCGCGATTAGTAGCGATTAGCCCTTGCACTTCACTGCTCTATCTTCGACTCCAAGCTCTTGTCTTCATCTCAAAAACGTTCAAATAAGATCGAAGTGGTTTCAGGAAATTAATCCCGATCCCGGTCTCTTCGAAACGATCAGCGCATTGGCCAATATTAATAGTCGGTTATTTAACTATCAAATTAAACAATCATCCATACAATTGTTTTACTTTTACTAAAAAGCACCAAGTCTTAATAATTTATATTTTAAGTAATTTAAATCACTTTATCCAATGATATATATACTTTAAAACATTTAAAATAAAAACTACTTAAAGGACTTTACTCAAAATAATAGTTATGAAATTCCATAATAAATTTTCAAGTAAAACTTAGCCAAACTACCTTTAAAATAAAAGTTACTTATATAAAGTATAAATATTTAGTAACTATCTTTTAAATCATAATACTAGTTTAATCTTTAAAATAATTACTACTATAACTAAATTAGTAAATATTTGCTTTAAAAAAAATCTTAAAACAATTTTAAATAATAAACTTCTCAAAGAAAACATTCTTCTTTAAAATATTTTACAACTTCTAATTTATACTTAAAAACCTTTCTTTGAAAATACATTTAGCTTTTCAAGAAATTTCACTTTCCATTCCAATATAACCGTCTAATCATTTATAAATCCTTTGCGGTTTATTTCCAGATTAATTTACATCCACACCCGTAAATTTCTTTTCACACTTAAAAAAATAAAACACTTCCATTTTTATTTTTAAAACACATTTCCCATCTCCTTATAAATTCCCACTATGAAATTTATCCACCGATAAATGTTCCACTTTATTTATAAGCCTAGTTTATAACTTCCGTACCTCATTCTCTTTTAATTACTGTTTCAAATAACTTAATAGATTTAAAAATCAATTTTCTAAATTTAAGTCCCCATAGAATTATTTCTCGAATTATTCAAATTTATTCAAAATCCCTTAATTCCAGATTTACTTTTTAATTATGATCTAAAATCATATTTAAAACTGAAAATATCAATTTCACGCTTTATTTCAAAATTCTTCTTTTATTTCTTCCCAAAACATTTAAATCCTGAATTTTAAAAATAAATTCTTTAATTTTTTAAACAATACCACTTAATTCTTTAAAATTCATTTATTTCCATTTATTCCAAAATATCTTTTTCCATACTCAGAATTTATTTATTAGAATTTAAAAATCAACTTTTATTCCTTCTCAATTTCATTCTTAAATTTATTCGAATTGGCTAAATTATTTTACTTAAAAATTATGTTATTTTGTTCCTTCAAAAAATCCATTCTTTATATTATTGATAACTCAATATATCCAAAAATATTCAATCAAACCATAGCATCCAATATTTTCAATTCCGAATGAAATCTATAATCTGTCACAGATAATCAATGAATCATATAACAGACTATGAAAACAAATTTAATATTTTGAGGAGTCCAATTAGATCCCTCCAACCTGTTTTTCCCTGCATCCATAAATATTAGCACAATATAATAATACCAATTCTACTTCGAGGGGGATATCGTGGTATAAAGGGTCATCCGCTATTATGTGGGGCGCATAAGGTCTCAACCGCTATATAATACGGGAAATCAATCACTCCAATATATATATATATATATTACTATATACAATATCACAACCAGACAGATAATAATCATCAATTCAAGCAATCAGCCAAATAATTTAAATTTAAACTATTTAAATTAAGAGTAATCAAAATGAGTGAGATTAAATTACCTTTGATTATTGGTTGCAATCCACTTCAATCTCGATTTGATTTCACGATTTTTCCGACCTTGTATAAACATTATATGGTTTATTAATATTCAAAATAATCGAACAATCAATTACCATTTTAATAGGTTTTCTCAGCTAACTTTTCTTTTAAATTTTATAATTTTAAATAAATAACTAACCTAATATATCTCTATTTCCAGTTGTAAACAAGATTATCATAAAATGCTTTTAAAAACTAGTTTACATTTTCGAACTAAATAAAAGCTTTCTACTTCAAACTTTATATATTTATTTCTGTTCAGATCTTACCAACACACACACACAGATATATATATATATATATATATATATATATTAAAACAAAATTTACTTTTTAAACCTTACTTGTAAATTATATACTATGGATTTATATATATAACTTTCTCTGTATAACAACACAGAAATTTATTTTACTTTATTTGAAACTACATATACTGAAATCTATTTAAGGATTTAAGGATCTATCTTTTTATTTATTTTTATATAAACCCTACAGACATTTAAAAGCTTTCATTTTCAAAATCTTACCTATATATATATATACCGTTTTAGTTTAAAATATGTATCTGAATGTATATATATTTATTATATTAAAAGCAGAATTATGTTATACTTACTGTGCAACACTGCTACCATCCCTCCTAACTAAGACATCGCCGCCTACATCATGTCTCGATACCTCTCTACGTGAGCGCGAGTGCACACCACTGCGCCACATGCGACCCACGCCCCTGAACGCGAGTGCCTAGATTCATTCCGACTAGCAGACTTCGAGCCGATGAATTTCCCCCCCATTTTTTATCTAAGTTGAATTTTGCTCGATTAGGTTTCATGAATTCGATTAAAGGAGACGAGGAAATGGGAATACGCGGTTCAATTTAAATCGTAGATTTTATTTAAACAGAAGCGAGAAAAAATGAATTTGAGTTGCTCGATTTTCAATTCGAAAATGACGAAGAGAAGGAGTTCCCTTTGAGTTCGACCATTTATTTCTTGCTTGTGAATATATCTGCTTTGTGTGTTCTTAAATGAAAATGGGAAACAAGATTAGATATTGGCGTGCTCGAATCAACAAGCAATATTAATTTGAAATGGAAAGGAAAAGATTCGATGTGAAGTAAATGCAGTTGGGAATTGACCAATATATAAAATATATTTTTAATTAAATTCAAATCGTCACGATAAATGCAACTTACAATCTCAAACCCCTATCGAGGTGTGTCGCTGGGCGTTATAATGTTATACCCCTATTTCGAACACAACGAAAAAGGTTTCGGGTCCTAATTCGATCATATGGAGAAGATAGCTTTTTGGACCTAGTTATTAAATTGAATTTTCGATATAGATTTCAACACGTTTATCTACTATACGATCACATGACAACTCCAAAAGCTAGGAAATTTGAAATCCGATAAAAATATATTATTACGGATCCAATGGAACTGGTTTCGTTGAAATCTAAGACTGTGCCTTGGAAGGCTATTTTTAAATACCAATTTAAACAATATATTTTTAAAAGTGAACCAAACACTTTCAAATTCAAATTTAAAACTTCTATTATCTCTAGTATTATAAATATAATTTTTCCAAGCCTTTAAAATATTTTTAACCAGCTTAAAAACCAGGATTCACTATTTTAACCAATTTTCAATTATTAAATTGAATAATTTAATTGCCAAATAAACAGTGATATTTGAAATTTAAGTTAAACTAACTTTCAAATATTTAAAATCAATTAAATATTCCAATTTCAAATATTCAAAAATTCCGGGTCGTCACAATTTCATATGTATAAATGATTTTTGAAAGTGAATATGATTTGGAATTGAATATGATATTTTGATACCAATTATAGATTGACTTTTTAAAACGTAAAAGAACCATTCGGTGTGAAATAAGCATTTGGTTATTAAAGAGACCGAGATCAGATATTGTCATACTCTCTGCCAATATCGAAAACCACTTTAACAACTATGCATGTGGTGGAGATTCTAGAAATGAAGTAGGATGGTTTGGCAAATAATTTCTTTATAAGGTGTGACGTGACGTGACCTGACTCTCGGGAGTCAGCGTAGATGCGACTAAAACAGGAGTCAGGCCGGGCCAAGTGAGGTCATTCCTCTGATCAGACACATTTCTTGTATACCATATTATGACTTTGCGATGATTTGGTGGCCACCCTTTGATTTTGATATGGGAGTGTGTTTCGAGGTGGACGGTAGTAGCTGCTATGCGTTACTACCAGTCCGGATCCGCAATTGGTATATCTACCCTGACATTGCCTCGAGTGCCGTGTTCACATGCTCCAAAGCGCTTTCTACGAGTTTGTTTTGCACCATATCTATGGACTGCCCTCTGATCGCCGTCCAGTTTATGGAGGAATTACGATACTGTATAGACTATGGGAATATATAAAAATGTGTTAAGGGGGATATGGGTAACGTCTTAATGCTATTTTAATACTTTTACTTTACTATAGACATATTATAATAGCGTATTGTACTACATAGTAGATCGTTTAACGGATACTTAGGAGATGTGAATCCCGAACATCTCTTAAGTTACTGCACTCACGTTAGACACTGGATATGAGATGTCAAACCCTATAAACATTTCTGATGTCGTTACACTCATATTTTCCATTGATTTAACTTACATAAGATCTTTTAGTTCTGACTCGAGTGTTTTGTCTTTTAAATTCGCTCGGGTTGGCTTGAGCATTTCTGGGTTGAAGACCTTATTTCTGGAGGACGAAGACAAAAATTTGTACTATTATTACTTATTATATGTATTCCACTGCATCATGTATTCTGCTACATTTATTTATTTCTTTATTCCTGTTTATGTAACTATGGTTTTTGTGTTGTAAAAGAACAGTCAAATGTATTTATAAAATAGCTTCATGAACTGTTATTTGATTATCGTATTTTGTCATTCCGCTACAAGATTCTATATTTTTTTTATTTCTTTCTCTTTTTCTTATTTACCGCATGACAATTTGCTCTTTTGAATGTTTGAGTCAGACATGTGTGCCTGCTTAAAGCGTCCAAAAGGCAGGTCGTTGAATCAAGGTTCCCATTAACAATTCCTCCCTTGAAGTAGAGCACTCGACTTCGACACTCTCTCCTAAAATGTAGCCGTCCACAGCCTTGGCCTTCGGCCATTCATGTCATTCACCCTAGTATGAACGACTCGATTAGAGGTCGAATTTACTAGTGATACCATCACTGGCCATATATGAGACAAGTGAGAAGAATAAGATGGCAAATTTTTAAGGGCAAGGTTGGGGATCGATGCCGCTCCTTCCCTGGGAAAATTTTAACCGAGCAACTTGAGCCATTTTGAAAAACAATCGAATTCTTTCAAGTTAAATCTTTTGAGTATTATCATGGGTTTACCAATGTGTGGTCAATAATGCAAAGCCTGTTGGGATAATCAGTGATGCGGTTTCTTTGGATAATAAGCTGGCCTTCGAATGAACTATGACACAACATCTAATGCTGACACTGCATACTCACAAATGCTTACATTGCACAACACTGCACAACACTATCAATTGCTTGACATTTTACTAGATTTTCATTTAGGCATGGGGAACATAGCCTTTAATATCTTTGATATCACTTGTGTTCTGAGTTTTGATAGTTATGGATCGTAAACGTTTCGAGCATCTCTTAGCGATGGCCGCGGGCCCTTCAACTTCAAAGTATGCCGAATCCGATATTGAATATAGCTCAAGTACAATTCCCATTGCGAGATGTACTCCGCGACCATGTAGATCTCATTCCACTGCTCATCAAGCCGAATAACCTTTCTAAATGATTCCTTTCGAGTCGGCAGAAGGTCCTAAAGTGGAGGCGGCTCTGAATGTCAGTTGCAACGATGTGATTATATTAGACGATCCCTTGGATTTTCCTGCCTTGAAAATCGATGAAGGGTTCCTCTTGGGATATGCGAGAGGCATGACATCCTGTTTGAGGATGTGTTATTTCCTTCTTGCCATTAGCGAGTACATCTTCCGTCAATAGGGTGTACTGCATGTTACCAATACATGTGCCTGACAAGGTGTGTTCTACCATTCAATCAGTTCATCCGTCGAGTTCTACAATTTATGAAGCTAGCTCTGGCTCAGTTGCTTCCTAATGGCTACGCCTTCCTTAATAGCATATACATCATCTTTGTTCAACATCTGAATTGCATACGTAGTGATGAGGAAATCTAACACTTGTACAGTTTTAAGCACCGAAAGAGGTCTCCTTCACTCACATATTTGGAATCTTCAAGAGGTTGTAGGATAGTAACATGCACTTGGAATAAGTTAAGTTACTTCAAGGATGAATTCTTTTTTGTACGATACCTGCTCGGACTTGAGCAGAGGTAGTTGTCTGAACTTAAGTTACACTTTTATCCCTTCTCATTTTAGTGCACTTTGTAATTTTGTTGGCTTAAATTTTCTTATTTTGTTTCATCAGCTAAATCGAAGAGACCTAATAGTGCGGCCTTAGCGGACACTCTTAGGATTCTCCATCAAGTTTTGGCCGATGAAAGGGAAGTGAGATCACTTCTCACCAATGAAATCTACTAGCTTACAATTTACTAGAAGAAGGCCGCAGTGTCGGTTATGTACCTGCATTTGGCGACAGTGATGGGGATGACTCTTCGTCAGGGAATGATGGCGAGGATCAAGGAGTGCCCCAAGTTTAAAGTTCTATAGCCAAAACTAAATAAGTGCATAAGCATGTTGAGAAAGAAAAAGGTGTAAGAGCAAACCATGGTGATGTTGATATAGGTCGTGAGTCCTCCAATGACGGTGGCAATGATGACCATGGTTTTCTCTTTAGACAATGCCCTGAAATAAAGATCCTTCCAACATGGACTTCGAAACAACCTCCACTAGCCACTTTGGTAGAAGAGATATCTATCCTACCACTTAAGGACATCTATACTTATTATGGGCTAATTGCAGATAAGTTTAGCTCTTTTACCAGTGGCAACATGAGTATTAGGGATATCGGTTCCCCAATCAGTTTAGTGAGTAAATTGCTAACTACCCTCTTAGGAGAGATCACCCCTACCAGCAAGATCCAAACCGATGGTCTGTTAGGGTGACACCCGAACACACACATGACCCTTTCCTTAGTTTGCATCATGTTTCTTTCTCCTAGTAGGGTAAATTCATTCTGTTTCATTCGGAGGTTCAATGGAGAACAGATCCATGTATGATTCCCTTAAGGGTCAGACAAGCAAGCACAAAAGGCATAGTTCGCATACGCATTCTCACTGTTCTGGTTATGATTCTTATGCAAACATACACTTAGGCTGAGACCAGATGGGCCGGGATAGGGGTTATTAGTCTCATGATTCGTCTTTTTGGTGCATGTTTAGATCTAAGTCGCCTCTGCCTAAAAATTTGGACAGATTCTCAGACTAACTCGATGACATCCATGCTATCGATGTTTCTCACTCCCCTACTTTGGTCTCTTTAACTGCACAACAAATAGCACAACTCCGATAGTCCGAGCAATTATCTGGACTTATTGCTTCTAATACTTCTCTCCAGAGAGCTGATAAAAGATGTATATAAACTTTCATCATCATAACAGAGAAAGAAATCATTTCTAATCTCCATATGGATGCTCTGAATCGACAATTTCCAAAGATACGCTTTGACGCGTCAAGTTTGTTCCAAACTTAAAGGACATCCCCTTGCACATCACATACAAAGCTATTATGTTAATGATGCTTATGATTAGCACTTAAAATAGAAAAGGATGGCGGTAGTCATTTCTAAATGCTTGAAAAGTAAGAATGAGCTCCAACGATTAAGGGTTAAGGAAGATCAAGACTAAAAAACCATCTCTCATCTTGATGAGGAAGTCACATGGCTGAAAAAGTCGTTGAAAGAAGCCGAGAAGAGAGCCACAGACCTGACTAGGTCAATTAAGCAGGAGAGACAAAACCATGAAAAGTAAATTGAGTATGCCCATCATCGAAACCACATTCTATCGTCAGAGAACGAGCATCTAACCAAAGAAGTAGAGGAGCTAAAGAGGCAAATGGAGAAAGAGAAGAAAGAAAAAGAAAACGCCCTTATGGAGGCTCACAACTACTGCGAAGAGTTATGGGCACTCTCCAAGCAAGGGTTAAGGTTGAAAATCAGGCCTGAGACATAGAAAAAAAATTAAAGCTACAGAGAAGTGGATTAAAAATGAATTCGAGCTGATAATAGTTTGCTACAACGCTACTATGGTCAGATTCAAGAATTTGAAATGGCTTGATGATGGCTATGGCCTTAGTGTGGGAAGAAATCATGGAAGAAGAGTGGGAGTTCATGGGTAGAGCCGAGGTTAACGTGGAGAAACTAAAACATGACATTTTAAACGAGGAGAAGCTCGATGCACTTAGAGTCGGCGAACTCATTTTGCTTCCAGAGTTGGTTATTAAAACTCAGAAAGGCCAATGTGAAGGTCTCATGTCTACTCCCTAAGATGCTACAATGAGTCTTACTTTTGGGCTCTCACTGTCTCCATCTCTCCATCAAATCCTTAGTATAATCCAAATGAATGTCACCTCCAAAAGACAATTATGTTAGCTCTTATCCTGTAAAAAAATTCTAATGTCACCCTAGCTCATACCGAGCCCAAATCTGGCAGATGTATCTCACTGACCTTACACATATTTGAGAAGTCCCACATGACATCAGTCGACGTTACTAATCTCTCCTTTTATGTTTCTCAAATTCCAGGTTAGCCTCAATCATCACTCTCCCTAAAGAAAGTTCCTAGCTAGGAAAATAAGCTTTAACTATGGAATTAGTGGCCTTGTTTGTTTCCAAGACAATTCCGAATGTTCTACCGACGAGACCCCGATCCTAGTGCACAAATGATCGACACTTTTCAGGAGGAAGCAACGAGCGGCTTCCAGGGATATCAAGTTGATATGGATGTTATTATACTGGGATCTTCTCTTTCAGGGCCTACTATAAAGGAGATGCTAACATCCCAGGTTTTGCTAGCCAATGAGGTTAAGCAAGAGTAAGTTGAGTTCATTCCTTTTCCTTTTTCCAAAACTTTGCTTGGCCAAACTATCTTTACTCTAGTCACTCTCTCTGCCTTTTGGAGTCACTTAAAGTTTACCCATCAGATCACCGCAAAGCACTCCTTTGATGGGTCGTGGAACCGATGGGAAGAGCAGAAAGAGACCGAAGAAACCTGAAGCACACTCCTTTGGAGAGGGAGCTAAGAATAGGAAGAAAAGACACAAGCATTAGATGTGGCTGCTTGCTTTTGTGTATAGCTGTAGGATTTTCTTTTGTATAGGCCAACCTTGTACAGATTCGGCCCCTACTTTGTTTTTGATGCTGTGTTAATAAAAACTTGTTTTTCTTTTCATGCTTTGTGTTGACTTACCTGGGTTATGAGAAATGCGTTATTATTTTTTATTCATGTATGTGTGAACCATTTTTCTGTTATCACTTGGCCGGATTATTAGCCAATCTCATTTTTCTTTAATATTGTTCTGTCAAAATTATGATAGCCATTTGTGTTATACCATGTCTATCATCAAGAGCTTAATGGCTTGGGCGCCTTTCTTTGATCGTGTCTAACTCTAGGGTCCAATCAAATTTTAGTCACCTAAAAGGGTTGTTCGAACATCCCTTTTTGGAATGTTTTCTTTCAGTCGTGCCTAACTTTGGGCATCGATCAAAATTGATTACTTGGGATAGTAATTAAGATTAGGATATTTGTTTCCAACTATGCCAGACTTTCGGCACTGATTGGGGTTGACCACTTGGGATGGTGGTTTGGTCATCCCTCTTCAGGACGTTAGTCTTCAACCCTCCAAGCGTTGATCGAGGTTTGTAAGAGATCTCACCTAACTCTAGGTAGTGATCTTTTGCTTCGCCTTCCCTAGGCGAGGTGTCAGTGCTCTTGTACGAGACCTTGCCTAAGTTCGGCACTCGTCTTTCATCTTGTCATCTTTTGCACAACACAACACCTACCTCAAAAAAATGCTCGTTGGACGTAGAACTTAAAATTTTGCAATCTTTTACTGACCTGTCCCAGAACAATCCCATTTGGATGCTCCATTAGCATACATCTCGAGCAGTGTACTGGTTGGATGCTCGATGGACACCCCTTCAATTTAGATAACGAGCATTCTTTTAGGTGGAAGTTGTCATGAGGTCACCAACATAACACTTGCCCCAGAACAATCCTCGTTCGCTACTCTATCAGTATACATCTTCCATCCAGTGCTCTGGTCTACACTTCTTTTTGGAGTATCATCTCGAGCAGTGCACTCGTCTATGAAATCTGCTAATGCTTGGCCTTAGATGGCTCTTCGGGGATGCTATGATTTATCATATTGGCTGTGCTCAATGTTCCTTTTGAGTAATCTTCATGATGTTTTGAGTCGTTGCATAACTGGTCTCAAAGGCCGGTCAGTCAATTCTTTAATTGGGTTAGCCTGTAAGTATGCATGGTGCTTTCTCGAAAATCAATATTTTTATTAAATCATATATTTCTTTACAAAACCATAGAAATCATTTCAAAATATTTTTATATATAGATCGCGGTGTTTGTATATAATTTTCTATCGTATGGTCAAGTGATACGGATATTTATCATTTCAATCCGCAATTTAAAATATAAATACGGTTATATATCATTTCAAACCACAATCCCAAATGAAACAAAAATCCATAACAACATGCTGTTTATAATAATAAAAATTACAACATCCATTCATCCAATATCAATCATCAAACATCTATCGCAAGAAACATTCAATTCAATCAATAACATCAATATAGAACAGATAACAAATAATAGGTATTTACTGACAGTTTATATTCAATAATAAATTAAATAACTATTTTATCCAAATAAATTCAAATAAACTGAGATGATGATTCAAAATATGCCAAACAGTCATAAATAAATTTCTAATCACATCATAAATCAATTTAACAAACATAAGAAATTATAGAAATTGTGAGCGTGTTAAAAACACTCACCTTTGGATTTAAATTGAATTTAAACCCAAAATTTTAACGATCTCATAATTTGCCTAAACAAGCATCAAAATGTCCGGAATTTCAATATGATCCTAATATAAGAAATCGCACGTGAATCAGATCTCATACGCAAAAGATATTGATATTAGAAGTTTTGAAATCACAATTTAAATAAAATAAAAATATGAAATTATCAGCCAATAAGAAACGGCCAAGTCGCACCTTCATCACCGAAACCCTAACCTGAAGCTACTATTCGAACTCACGCCGCCAGCTTTCGGTGAAAAATGCAGCAGCCTCGCCGAGTTTCGCCACGATTGGAGCACACGACCGTGCTCGTCCTCCCATGCTAACTCAACTACGACGATGCCGCCAATTTCGGTTCCCCAATCTCCACCGTGTCGTGCACGAAATTCTGCTAGAGATCATCAAATCTTGGGAACCATGATCGACTACAGCCAGAGTCGAGCCAATGGATCTCCATGGCTAGGTCTCCTCTACAACCTATACCACCCGATCGAACCCAGGACGAGGATCCACCGCCCACCACAACAACCACACACGAACGGCCGTGCACGTTTTGGCCAATTCCGGTCAAACCATAATCCAAATCGAGGAATAAAATGCATATTTGGCTTGTGCTCGTTGAGAGCTTCGAATCGATATACAATTCGATACAGTTTGAGGAGATTTATTTTTTATTTGATTTTGAATTGCAATTGGATTTGGAATTGAGAATTTGTCTACCATTGAGAAACAGGAGCAACAGAAAGAATTGTACGTACAAACAAATGAGAATAAGGAGTGGCTAGGGTTTATAACTGGATATATATAGGTAGGTTAGGAAATAGAAATAACGGATCAGATTTGATTTGGGTTAGAACAATAAACGACCCAAAAAGCCTGTTTTGCCTCCGGAATGAAAATGGGTCAGCCCATATATCAAAATGGATGTTTTTAAGTATTTTAAAATCAATGGAACAGGTTTAAAGTCCAAATTCCATCCTATGAAGAAGTTATGCTAAAATCAAGTTATTTCAAATTGATTTCAATTGATTTCAATTAAATTGATTTCAAGGCGTTTCGAGTCCGTACGATCAAACGACAAGTCTGATCGCTATGAAACTTGGAATCCTACTATAATTCATCGTTACGGATCCGATGAAATTAGTTTCATCGAAATCCGAGTCAGTGGCCAAAATGGTTATTTTTACATTAATTAATTAAATGATATTTTTAATTATTTATCATTAAATTCATTTATTATAGATTACATTCCAATTAATTAAAACTTATTCCCATAATTTGATTTGATCTAATTTCCATCTTTATACTATGCCCGCTATTTCTCTATAAACCTGGTTACATTAGTTTTATATTCCATTACATTATATACCCCTATTTACATCTTAAATTTGTATAAATGTTACTATTCTTATATACCTAATCTTTATTCACTAGTCATTTATTTCATATTATTCTATTTATAAATTTTAATGTTTGCATTTTTCCTTACATTAATTTGTAGCCAAGTATAACAATTTTCATTACTTCACTAAATTGTAATTTCATTTTAATTGTTACAAATTAGTTTTAATTTCCATGCTTGATTTTCATTTTTTTTCGTATTAAATTACCGAACTTATTAAATTAACAAATTAAATTATTGAAAATTTTTGGGTCGTTACACTCTCCCCCACTCAAAACTTTTCATCCCCGAAACGGAAAAGAAGGGAAAAGAAAAAACTAAGTAAACAATACTTCTTATTCAAAATATTAACTTTATAAACAAATAAATTTAATTTAAATAAAATATACCAATTTTACAATCATTAAATCTTTTATACTCAAATTAATAAATTTTGGAAAACACTTTTCAAAAAATTTCTAAGTCCAAAGTTTACGGAAAATTTCGGTAGAGTCTCCTTTGTACGGAGAGGCTCGGGAGAAAATATAATATCAAATATATCACATATATTTTCCAAAATAATATTCCAACATGAGAAAATAATATAACAACGCTATAGAACCGTAATCCGAGAACGTACCTATTTGTTGGGCAAACAACGCATAATTATGAAACCAAAAGCAGTACTAATTACTTCCATAACCTGTATTTCACTTATATAATCCAAAAAGAGTTAATAATTATATAAAATGAAATATTTAAGTTGTTTCATCCAGTAACAAACAAACCAATATAAACAACAATTACTTGCAACCAATATACATTAAAAAATAAACACAACCAATTATCCATTTATATCAAACAAAACAAATAGTTGTTCGGGTTTGAAAACTTCAAATTGTACATAATGAAAAATAAACTACTAAGTGTACTATTCACTCAACAGACTTAGATGAAACTAAATAGATTATTCATACATCCAAACAAATTTTAAAGTAACCTTGCCCAAACTACCATAAGCCACAAACAATGACCCCAAGCATAAACTAAATTCATTCTTTTAAATTTCATTTTACAACATTTATGCTTCATTTCCTTTATATTCATAAAATGATTCATCTTTTATTTACATTTTATTTCTTACAAATTTTTATTTCCATCCATTGATTTAGTGTTTATTTCATTTATTTTCATTTATTACTTACAAATATTCATTTTCATTTATTCAGGTCATATAAGTTTCTTTTTATTTCATTATATTTATCCATTCATTCATTACCTAATTTCATTTATTTACATTCATTTATTATTAATGTTCATGTTCAATTTAATTAATTAGCATTTTAATTCACTAACTTAAGTTTATAGTCATCTACTTACAATATTTACTTTCTATCACATTTTATTATAGTAATATTTCAATTATAACTTATGCTTATAACCACTATAACATCAAATTTTTATTTACAAAAGAAATTCATTGAACACTTTCATTCATAAGTTCACTTGTATAATTTCCATTACATTTTCTTATTAAAATTACAACTTTTAATATTTGGTAAGTTATATATATGTTTTTAAGAATGCAATTGAAAAAATTATACAAGTTTTTCTCATTTCTTTTAATTAATTTAATGTTCAATAATCATATCCTTTGCTTTTTATAGATTTCAAATTTCAACTTTCTTGTTATTTCATTTATAACCTAGCATTTAGTCTCTTATTTTAATTAAAGTTTCCAAGTATTAATTAGTTACATTCCATTTCACTACAATAATCGAAACTATTGATTAACGAAAATTTAAGAACTAAATACCGAGTTAAATTTCAAATCATTGTAAAATAATAGATAGCTGTATACACTCAAAATTTATATATCCAATTATATTTAAAACAATTTGAAATTTATATTTGTTTATCAAAATAAATCTATAGTAAAACTACTACAATGGCCTTTCCACTTCGAAACTCGAAAATGAATCTCGATGATGCGTGCACATCACCGAAATTATTTTGCAGCGACAGAGAGGGAAGTATAGAACTTATTTCTTCCAAAATATTTTTAAAACAATTCTTTCAAATCATATTGAAATATTTATATCAGAAAATACTTATAAACAATATTATTATATTCCAAAATCCTTTGAAAGCATTTTTAAAAAATCCAGGAACTAAAGTTCTAAAATTTCAATTTTTCATTTATTTTATTTTCAAATCATACCTTACTAATATTTATAAATAACACTACCTAAAAACCAATATATTACAACCAAATATAACCTTTATAAAAATTTATTTTATATATAGAAAATATAATAGGCAAAATTATTTCCTTGACTTATATTCAAAACAAATATTGCGTCGGTCTGTCCTATTAAGTATTTAGAAATCCCTATTGATGTCATAGCGTCCTATGCACCAACCAGAATTTATAAATACAAAACAGAACAAATTAACACAATATCAAAACCTTTTATAACACTAACAAATACGCTCTCTCATATATATACTCTCAGCGACTCATCATAGGGTATTACTACCCTATTAGTAAAGAGTCAAACCCCACAAAGCTAAGGTTTATCGATAAACCAAAGTTTTGATACCAAATGTAACATCTCGCCTTTTTGTACGCTTTAAATCGACGATATGTGACACACGTCAGACTCAAACCATACAAAAGGGCGGATTGTTATTGGGGTGAAGAAGAAAAAGCAGAGAAGAAAAAAATAAAACAGAATCTTGCAGCAGAACGACAAAATATAATAATCAAATAAACAGTTCATGAAGCCGTTTAAAAAACATTTGATTATACTTATACAACACAAAATCAGAGTTACACATACCAAAGAATAATAAATAACATTGCAGCGGAACAATGTGATGCAGTGGAACACTATAGTAAATAATAGGAATACAATCTTCGTCTTCGTCCTTCAGAAGTAAGGTCTTCAAATCCTGAAATGCTCAGGCTGACCCGAGCGAATTAAAAAGATAAAACACTCGAGTCAGAACTAAAAGATCATATGTAAGTTAAATCAATGGTAAATAATATGAGAGGAACAACGTCAGAGATGTTTACAGGATTTGACATCTCCTATCCATTGTCAAATGTGAGTGCTGTAACTTAAGAGATGTTCAGGATTCACATCTCCTAAGGATCCGTTAAACTATCTACTATGTAGTAATATACACTAAATGCCTATTAGTAAAATAAACTTACTTCAAAATAGCATTAAGGGGTTACCCACATAGCCCTTACCACGTAATAGTCCCAGTAGCCCATCCAGTATCAGCGCATCTCCAGATCGGGAGACTACCCTAAATACTCCATGAGATAGGGAGAAAACCAAACTCGTACAAGGCGCTCTAGGGTAGGTGACACGACACAACTAGGCAAAGCCAGGGTAGATATACCAATTACTATCCAAATTGGTGGTGACGAATAGCGCGCAGCTACTGCCCACCTCGAGCCACACCTCCAAAATCAAAAATCAAAAGTGGCCACCAAATTAATCTCAAGTCGGAATCAACCTCACTAGCTCAGAACCGCTCCTGTTTTAGCCACGTTATGCCAACTCACGGGAGTCGTGTCCACGTATATACCTCAAAGGAACGTCGCCACCATCCTACTTCATTCTGGAATCTCCACCACGTACACGGTTGTTAAAGTGGTTTTCGGAGTTGGCAGAGAGTATGACAACTTCCGATCCCAGTCTCTTTAAACCAAACGTTATTATAACACCGCGATCATTTTCAAAATAGTTTATACTTTAAAACCAAATATCATTGCCTTTCAAAACCAAATTAATACGATATCTTTTTCATTTCAAATACATCCTTTTTCTAAAATCATAACACTTTCAAAGTTATACATTTCGAAATCAAGACACTTGAAATATACACTTTCAAATCATAATACCTTGAAACTCATAACTTTGAAACATGACTTCCACCACTTAAATAGATTAAATATTAAATACTTTATATAATAAAATAGCTTCTTCAATTTCACAAATCAATTCCAAAACAACTTAAATTTCTAAATTTTATATTTAACCAAATCCCAAATCATAAACTTCAACTCAATTCAGTTTCTAAATAAACTATTCCAAATTATATCGATTTCAAAGCAGATTTGATCCACAAAATAAACCATTTCAAATTCAATATATTTCAAACTTTAAGTATTCAACCATTTCAAAACTAAGTCTGACAATTTCATATATATATATATATATATATATATATATATATCAAATTCAATTTTCTACTATTTAGTTTCGAAATATTTACTTAATACATCCATTATTATTTAAATAAAACCCAGATTAGAAATAACTAAATGTTTCCTTCAATTTATTTATACTTGAAATATTTATTTAATTCACCTTAAACAAGATCAAGTTATAAATCATATCTTTCACAAATCTCAAATTCCATAAGTTCCAAATCGGTTTCATTTAATAAATTTCTACATTTAATACAATTTCAAATCAATTTCAAATCTATCTTCTCGGCCTTAATTTTATTAAAAATCATTATAAACTTTATAAAAATATAATTTATATAAATACTTCACCATATTATCTTTTTAATAAAATCAATCTTTAATTTTAAACTTGTTTTATACCCAACAAATTTATACATAGCTAAAAATCAAAAATTTTACTATATATATATATATAAAGTAACATTTATATAATATCTGAAATCAATATTCTATAAAATCATATATTTCTTTACAAAATCATGGAAAACATTTCAAAATATTTTTATATATAGACCGCGGTATCTATATATAATTTTCTATCCTATAGTCAAGTGATACGGATATTTATCATTTTAATCCGCAACTTTTAATATAAATACGGTTATATATTATTTCAAACCGCAATCCTAAATGAAATAAAAATCCATAACAACTTGCAGTTTATAACAATAAAAAATACAACATTCATTCATCCAATATCAATTATCAAACATTTATCACAATTATCATCCAATTCAATCAATAACATCAATATAGAACAGATAACAAATAACAGGTATTTACTGGCAGTTTATATTCAATAATAAATTAAACAACTATTTTATCCAAATAAATTCAAATAAAGTAAGATGATGATTCAAAATATGCCAACTAATCATAAATAAATTTCTGATCACATCATATACCAATTTAGCAAACATAAGAAATTTTAGAAATTGCGAGTGGGTTAAAAATACTCACCTTCGGATTTAAAATGAATTTAAATTCAATTTAAACCCAAAATTTGAACGGTCTCAGAATTCGCCTTAATAAGCGTCAAAATGTCTAGAATTTCAATATGATACCAATATAAGAAACCGCACGTGAATGGGACCTCGTAAGCAAAAGATATTGATATTAGAAGTTTTGAAATCAATTTAAATAAATTAAAAATATGAAATTATCAGCCAATAAGAAACGGCCACGTCGCACCTTCATCACCGAAACCCTAACCTAAAGCTACTGTTCGAACTCACGCCGCCACCTTTCGAAGAAAAACATAGCCGCCTCGCCGAGCTTCGCCACGATCGGAGCACACGACTGTGCTCGTCCTCCCAAGCTGACTCAACTACGATGCCGCCGCCGCCGGTTCCGGTTCCCCCAATCTCCACCGTGCCATGCATGAAATTCAGCCAGAGATCATCAAATCATGACAACGACGATCGACTACGGCCAGAGTCGAGCCAATGGATCTCCACTGCTAGGTCTTCTCTACAACCCTATACCACCCGATCGAACCTAGGACGAGGAACCACCGTCCACCACAACAACCACACATGGAATGTTTTGGCCAATTCCGATCAAACCATGATCCAAATCGAAGAATAGACTACAGATTTGGCTTTCTCTCGTTGAGAGCTTCGAATCGATATATAATTCGATATAATTTGAGGAGATTTAAGTTTTGATTTGCAACTGGATTTGGAATTGAGAATTTGTCTGCCATTGAGAAAGAGGAGCCACATAAAGAATTGTACGTGCAAACAAATGAGAATAAGGAGCTAGGGTTTATAATTGGATATATATATATATATAGGTAGGTTAGAAAATAGAAATAACGGATCAGATTTGATTTGGGTTAGAATGATAATCGACCCAAAAAGCCCGTTCTGCCTCCGAACGAAAATGGGTCAACCCATTTATCAAAGTGGATGTTTTTGAATATTTTAAAATCAATGGAACAGGTTTCAAGTCCAAATACTATCGTATAAAGAAGTTATGCTAAAATCAAGTTATTTCAAATTAATTTCAATTGATTTCAATTAAATTGATTTCAAGGCGTTTCGAGTCCGTACGATCAAATGACAAGTCCGATCGCTACGAAACTTGAAATCCTACTATAATTCATCGAAATCTGAGTCAGTGGCCAAAATGGCTATTTTTACATTAATTAAATAAATGAATAATTAATTAAATCAAATTTTCAATTACTTATCATTAAATTCATTTATTAAAGATAACATTCCAATTAATTAAAATTTATTCCCATAATTTGATTTGATTTAATTTCCATCTTTATACTATGCCCATTATTTCTCTATAAACCTGGTTACATTAGTTTTACATTCCATTACATTAATATACCCCTATTTACATCTTAAATTTGTATAAATGTTACTATTCTTATATAACCAATCTTTATTCACTAGTCATTTATTTCATATTATTCCATTTATAAATTTTAATGTTTGCATTTTTCCTTACATTAATTTATAGCTAAGTATAACAATTTTCATTACTTCACTAAATTGTAATTTCATTTCAATTGTTACAAATTAGCTTTAATTTCCATGGTTGCATTTCATTTTTTTCATATTAAATTACCAAACTTATTAAATTGACAAATTAAATTATTGAAAATTTTTAGGTCGTTACACTCTCCCACACTCAAAACTTTTCGTCCCCGAAAAGGAAAAGAAGGGAAAAGAAAGAATTAAGTAAACAATGCATCTTATTCAAAATATTAACTTTATAAATAAATAAATTTACAAATTTAATTTAATTTAAATAAAACATACCAATTTTACAACCATTAAATCTTTTATACTCAAATTAATAAATTTTGGAAAACATTTTTCAAAAAATTTCTAAGTCCAAAATTTACGAAAAATTTCGATAGAGTTACGGAGAGGCTCGGGAGAAAATATTACATCAAATATAACAATATATAACATATATTTTCCCAAATTATATATTCCAACACGAGAAAATAATATAACAACGCTATATAACCATAATCCAAGAATGTACCTATTTGTCGGGCAAACAACGCTTAATTATGAAACCAGAAGCAGTAGCAATTGCTTCCATAACCTGTATTTCACTTATATAATCCAAAAAGAGTTAATAATTATATAAAAATGAAATATTTAAGTTGTTTCACCCACTAACAAACAAACCAATATAAACAACAATCACTTGCAACCAATATACAATCAAAAATCAATCACAACCAATTATCCATTCATATCAAACAAAACTAATAGTTGTTCGGGTTTGAAAACTTAAAATTGTACAGAATGAAAAATAAACTACTAAGTGTACCATTCACTCAACAGACTTTGATGAAACTAAATAAATTATTCATACATCTAAATAAATTTTAAAGTATCCTTGCCCAAACAACCATAAGCCACAAACAATGACCCTAAGCATAAAGTAAATTCATTCTTATAAATTTCATTTTACAATATTTATTGCTTCATTTCCTTCACATTCATAAAATGATTCATCTTTTAGTTTACATTTTATTTCTTACAAATTTTTATTTCCTTTCATTGATTTAGTGTTTATTTCATTTGTTTTCATTTATTACTTACAAATATTCATTTTCATTTATTCAGGTCGTACCAGGTTCTTTTTATTGCATTATATTTATTCATTCATTCATTACTTAATTTCATTTATTTACATTCATTTATTAATAGTGTTCATGTTCAATCAATTACTTAGCGTTTCAATTCACTAACTTAAGTTTAAAGTCATCTACTTGCAATATTTACTTTCTATCACATTTATTATAGTAATATTTTAATTATAACTTAAGCTTATGACCACTATAACATCAAATTCTTATTTACAAAAGAAATTCATTAAACACTTTCATTCATAAGTTCACGTGTACAATTTCCATTACATTTCCTTATTAAACATTACAACTTTTAATATTTGGTAAGTATATATATGCTTTAAGAATGCAATTGAAAAAATTATACAAGTTTTTCTCATTTCTTTTAATTAATTTAATGTTCAATAATCATATCCTTTGCTTTTTATAGATTACAAATTTCAACTTTCTTGTTATTTCATTTATAACCTAGCATTTAATCGCTTATTTTAATTAAAGGTTCCAAGTATTAATTAGTTACATTCCATTTCACTACAATAATCGAAACTATTGATTAACGAAAATTTAAGAACTAAATACCGCGTTAAATTTCAAATCATTTTAAAATAATAGATACCTGTATACACTTAAAATTAATATATCCAATTATATTTAGAACAATTTGAAATTTATACTAGTTTATCAAAATAAATTTGTAGTAAAACTACTACAATGGCCTTCCACTTCGAAACTCGAAAATGAATGTCGATGATGCGTGCACTCATCACCGAAATTATTTTACAGCGACAGAGAGGGGAGTACAGAACATATTTCTTCCAAAGTTTCTTTAAAATAATTCTTTCAAATCATATTGAAATATTCATATCAGAAAATACTTATAAACAATATTATTATATTCCAAAATCCTTTGAAAGCAGTTTTCAAAATTCCCGAAACTTAAGTTCTAAAATTTCAAATTTTCATTTATTTTATTTTCAACTCATACCTTACTAATATTTATAGATTACACTACCTAACAACCAATATATTACAACCAAATATAACCTTTTAAAAAAATTATTTTATATATAGAAAATATAATAGACAAAATTATTTCCTTCACCTATATTCAAGACAAATATTGTGTCGGTCTGTCCTATTAAGTATTTAGAAATCCCTATTGATGTCATAGTGTCCTATGCACCAACCAGAATTTATAAATACAAAACAGAACAAATTAACACAATATCAAAACCTTTTATAACACTAATAAATACGCTCTCTCATATATATACTCTCAGTGACTCATCATAGGGTATTACTACCCTATTTAGAGTCAAACCCCACAAAGCTAAGGTTTATTGCTAAACCAAAGCTCTGATACCAAATGTAACATCTCGCCTTTTTGTACGCTTTAAATCGACGATAAGCCACACACGTCAGATTCAAACCATACAAAAGGGCGGATTGTTATTGGGGTGAATAAGAAAAAGCAGAGAAGAAAAAACAAAACAGGATCTTGCAGCGGAACGACAAAATATAATAATCAAATAAACAGTTCATGAAGCTGTTTTATAAAACATTAGATTATACTTATATAACACAAAATCAGAGTTACACATACTAAAGAATAATAAATAACAATGCAGCAGAACAATGTGATGCAGTGAAACACTATAGTAAATAATAGCAATACAATCTTCGTCTTCGTCCTTCAGAAGTAAGGTCTTCAAATCCTGAAATGCTCAGGTTGACCCGAGCAAATTGAAAAGACAAAACACTCGAGTCAAAACTAAAAGATCTTATGTAAGTTAAATCAATGGTAAATAATATGAGTGGAACGGCATCAGAGATGTTTACGGGATTTGGCATCTCCTATCCAGTGTCAAACGTGAGTGCAGTAACTTAAGAGATGTTCGGGATTCACATCTCCTAAGGATCTGTTAAACTATCTACTATGTACTAATATACGTTGTTATAATAATGCCTATTAGCAAAATAAACTTACTTTAAAATAGTGTTAAGGGGTTACCTATATAGCCCTTATCACGTAATAGTCCCAGTAGTCCATTCAGTATCAGCGCATCTCCAGATTGAGAGACTACCCTGAATACTCCATGGGCTACAAAAGAAAACCAAACTCGTACAAGGCGCGCTCTAGGGTAGGTGACACGGCACAACTAGGCAATGCTAGGGTAGATATACCAATTACTATCCGGACTAGTGGTGACGCATAGCGTGCAGCTACCACCCACCTCGAGCCACACCCTCAAAATCAAAAATCAAAAGTGGCCACCAAATCAATCTCAAGTCGGAATATAATATCGAAGGAGTGTGTCCGATAAGAGGAGCTACCTAACTAGCCCAGAATCTCTCCTGTTTTAGCCACGTTATGCCAACTCACGGGAGTTGGGCTACCTTAAAGGAACATCGCCACCATCCTACTTCATTCTGGAATCTTGTAATGACCCAAGATTTTAGGAATTTATTTTGAAAAAAAAATAAATAAGTTTAAAACAATTTTTTTTAAACCAATTTTAAAAGGGAAATTGATATGGCTTGATATGGTGTAACTATATGAGTGTATATGTGGGCATAGAGAATACATATGAAATGAAAAGCTAAATCTCTAAATAATATGAATAAGCACATGTGGATGTGTATGGAAAAAAAAAAATATGTATATATATATATATATATTTACAGATAAATAAAGAAAATCCTCAAGTGTGCTATATGCAGATATATATGTATAAATATATATATATATATAACTAAGGATACATGTGCATATGTGTGTCAAAAATAATAATATAAATAAATAAATAAATATATATGAAATAAATTGCTGGAAATCAGATCACACATTTAGCATGCAAATAGACAAGAGAAAAGCATTTTCTGGAAAAGTAAAATTTCTGAAAATAACCAAAGTAGTTAACCACTCTCTTCTTCACCAAATTAAGCCAGGGAGGGTAGAACTTTGGGTTCAAATAAAAAGGCAGATAACATAAATTTTCTGATGGGCAAAAATGTCTTTAGCTAGTGCCTGAAAACCCTATACCCTGCATACATAAGCAGTGATATGAGGAACTTCCTCTTCCCCGGATAGCTCTTGAAAAAAAAATATATATATGCATTTTATAAAAATAAAATAAGTGAAGAAAAGGGTTGAAGGCAGAAGCTTACCAATCAACTAGGGAAGTAAAGGAGAACTAGGTGAGAAAACTCACTCAAAAATTTAAGGCAATAAGTCCTAATGAAGGCAGCCAGTTTATAAATTAATTTTATTTTATTTAAAAAAAAATAAATATGTAACTGTCTTTTAGAAATTAGAGATACTTTGATACTAGATGGTTGTTCTGTTTGTTTTATTTTATGTGAATATTTTAGGTATATGATCAGTATGCATAAAGAAGTGTCTTAAAAACCCAGATCTCTTCCTGATATGATAATGTTAGAAATATGGATAAATACCCAGAAAATAAAATGATAAATATAGGCAAGTAGTGATTGGATTTGGCTCAACCCAGAAGAATTAATAAACATGTGAGCTGCAATATACATATGTGTATGTGCTGAGGCTTAAGATAAAAAGGAATCAGGGGTGCAATAGGTTTGCCTATGTGCTGATACTCCTGAATTCAAAGAAAATATACAATACCCATGTACTCAGCAAATGAAATCCTGTTATTTAGGAAGCTTAATAAATCTGAGTTTAACTGAAACACAGATGTTTGCAAAGCCATATGCCAATATTAGTTGCCTATACTTCCTTGGAAAAAAAAAATATAAATATTTATTTACCTGTGCAGAAGCTTGTTTATTAGACATGTATGTGAAATTGCCTGTTTGTTTCCTTGGTTATGGATGATATGAAATGCTATGAGATGAATGCTTGTTATAGTGAGATGACTCATTGAATAGGTTTGCCATGGGAAAATATAAAAGAGATAGTACCTAATAACCTGATTAGGAAATGGGTCAAGACCACTGCAGGAATGACTTGTATTCTTGAGTAATGCAAGTTGACACATGGCTTGTTTAAGTCCTGAGATCTTTGTGTAATGAAGTGAATTAGTTCATTACAGTGTGTCCACTGATTCATATGTTTGCAGATGAGACCAGGGTAGATAAATATATCAAAGAAGGAATATTTGATATGAAGAGGAACTAGGAATAAAATAAGGGGAGGGAATAAAATGATTTAACTCATGTTAATGATTTTTCTGTTCTGTGGGAATGATTATTTGATTTATGATTAATTTGTTTGCATGAATAAATGTGTTATGTCTACACAAAATCTCTGGAAAGAAAGATTAGTGTGCACCAACACAATGACACAGAACCTGCACACAAGTAATAATTGTTTTCAAAGAGGCAGAACTATAAGTAAATGTACTTAATTCAATTTTTACTGAATTAATAAACTGTTTTAGTGGATTTTCTCATACCAGACATGTGTCTGACCCTAGTGTGCTAATGGCATCTGGGGTGTCTCATTTTATATGGGGCAGCTTCAAATGCTTTTTCAGGAACAGCAGCCTCTAAGTAAGAGTAGGAGCAAGGATTTGAGAAGAAGATTATAGCATGCTAGAATTAAATAGATAAGAGCTTAAATGATAAAATGTGCATGTATAGATATTTTTGAATTACTATTTGTATTAAGTACTGAATGTTGGATTGGATATTCTGCCAAGTATTTGGTTAAGGAATTTACTTATAATTAGAATCTGGAAATCTGAATACTTTTGTCTAGAAAGTTGAAGATGTTTATCTATAATTTTATAAGTAAATTGAGTGAGAATTTTATGACAAATAAGAAGGTTATACTTTATAAATGTATTATGTGTCTGCATACCTTTTCTAAAAATGCAAATTTTATACTATGCCAAAAATTTTATATATTATTCTTAAATGAAGAAAGGATCTGAAATATAGGAGTTGAGGACCATGTCCATGAAAATATATATATGTATATGTTTAAAAATGTTTTGATTCAGATACTAGTACCTCAGTACCAAGGTAATAAAGGGATGAATCTGAATCCTTTATTTTTAGATTGAAGTTTTGAAAGAAAAATATGCCTTTTAAAAGCCCATGAAGTATGCCAGAACTAAGAGTTCAAGTGAACCATGTTTCCTTTGCAAAGTATTTACAGAACTCAGGAGATTCACCTTAGTTTATATTTCATTTTAGTTTAGCATCATAGCATCAAGGAATTAGGCTTCTGAAATATGTTACTTACTTAGGAATATTCCAAAAGAAGAAATTATACCTGGTAGATTTTATAGGAGAGCTAATTTAGAAAATGACAGAAGCTTATATCATTTTCAAAGCACATGCACTACACCATTAAAGTTTAAAGATAAATATCACAAAATTGTCTGATTTCTTAGATTCATATTTCATAAGGAATCTACCCTGTAATCAATAAAAATAATAATCAGGCTGATGTCCATATAAATGCAGTTTTATTACATGTATTGAATATAGCTATGTGAGAATTGATTAAATCTAATCAATTAAATTATTCTCTTGTTTTACCATAACTCTGATTTAAACAAGAGGTGCACATGCATCTCCATATGTGTGTGTATATGTTGTGAATATACTGATATGTTTATATTGGTAAACTTGATGATCCTGGATAAAGTTGTTTACTTGAAAAAGGGAAAATGACTCTGGGCCTTAGAAGTATATATATATATGATGATAAATATATGTATATCATTAAAAAAAAAAAAAAAATTAGGTGCAAATTAGAGAGGGTCATTCCATTTGGTATCAGAGCTATGTTATTAAACATAGCAGAAATATAGATCAAGTTCTCTGGAAAAAAAAAAATCTAAAGAGACTGAATATATAGCAATGTTTTCAGTGAAAAAAAAAAACCACTAAAGTAATTAAATTACCTATCAAACTAACTAGCTATGTAAATTATTACTAGCAAACTATGGTTGGAAGACCACCAAGTCAGGGAGCAGGATCTTCCAATGCACCACCAATGGTCAATCTGCAAGACTTGGTGAGGGCATTTAGGGATGGGGCAGGACAAAGGCAAGAAAATCCCCATGAAGAGCTCTCAAAACTACTCAAGACGTATACTCATTTAGGAGGAAAAAGCTTTGAAGGGACAGAGAATATTATGGAAATTCAAGCATGGTTGAGAACATTGGATAGAATTTTTAATGACATGCAACTGGATGATCAAAGAAAGAGGCAAGTGGCTTCAAGGCAGCTAAAAGGAGTAGCTTTGAGTTGGTGGGAAGTAATCATTGCAGGAAGAAATGAGAATGAACTCACTTGGAACCAATTCAAGGAGATGTTGGAAGCAAGGTTTGTACCAGCATCAGCTAAGGCTACCTTGCTAGAAGAATTTATTAGACTTAGGCAAGGAACCATGACTGTCACAGAATACACTCAAAGGTTTGAGGGACTTTCCACATATGGAGCAATGCTGGTGGCAGATGAAGCATCCAAAAATGATAGGTACATAAAAGGTTTGAACCCAGGACTTAGCAGGGCTATGTTACCTTATGCTGACAGGACCTTTGACCAAGTGATAGATTTAGCTTTGAGATTGGAGCAGCATGACAAGGAAAGGGAAAGATTCAGAAATTTCAAGAACAATAACAGTAAGAAGAGTAAGGGGAGATATCATCCTTATGATAAGAAGAAAGAAGAGGCCAGTAACAAGTCTACTGGGGATATTAAAGCTAAGGAAACCAAGAAGAAAATTGTGTGTAATCAATGTGGAAAAGAAGGACATATCAAACCCAGATGTCCAGAATTGAAAGGAGGAGCTTTCAAGTGCTATTTATGTGGGAAAGAGGGGCATATGAAAAGAAATTGTCCTGACAATAAGCAGCAAGGAAAGTTAGCAAACTTGGGAGAAAAAGGAAAAACAGTGGAGGCCAATGCTGAGGAACACAGACAAGTGGAAGGTATACTATTTATTTGTAATATACCCATAGCAGTAGTATATGATACTGGGGCAACTCATTCTTTAATTTCCTATGAATTAGTTAAAATGCTGAAATTAAGTTGCATATTGGTTGAAACCCCTTTACACATACAAAGTCCACTGGGAAGTTCTAGTGTTTTAAACATGATTTGTGTGGATGTGGAATTAAACATAGGTGGAGATATTTTTATTTCCAATTTATATGTTTTAAATTACCCAAACATAGGTGTCATTTTGGGAGTAGACTGGTTAAGGCAATTCAAGGCCATAATTAACTTAGATTCATCCACCATATCATTGCAAAACCATGGAAGCCAGAGGATCACATTTTTGTGTGAAGTGTCTAAAGGAAGAAAATTGTGTCATTTAATTAATTTGGGTAAAGATATCAGTGAGCATATTGTTGAAGAAATTCCCATAGTCAAGGAATACTTGGATGTTTTTGAGGAAGTAAATGGTGTTCCAAACCATAGGCCAGTGGAATTCCAAATTCATTTAGTTCCAGGTGCAAGCCCAGTGATTAAAAAGCCAACAAGAATGGGGCCAAATGAACTAAAAGAATTAAAGAAACAATTAGAAGAATTAGAAAATAAGGGTTTTATAAGACCCAGTCATTCTTGCTGGGGGGCACCAGTGGTATTTGTTAAGAAACAAGATGGTACCTTGAGACTCTGCATAGATTATAGGGAATTAAACAAGGTAACCATTAAAAATAAATACCCACTGCCAAGAATAGATGATCTTTTTGATCAATTGGCTGGAGCAAGAGTATTCTCTAGACTAGATTTAGCATCTGGTTTTCATCAAATGAAGGTAGAAGAATCAAGTATCAAGTACACTGCCTTTAACACTAGATATGGGTTGTATGAATTTTTGGTTATGCCATTTGGCTTGACCAATGCACCCTCATACTTTGTAGATTTAATGAATAGAACCTTTAGAGATTATTTAGACAAATTTGTGCTTGTTTTTATAGATGACATTTTAATTTATTCCAAAACAGTGGAAGAGCATGAAAGTCATCTGCATATGGTTTTGTCTAGACTAAGGGAAAAAGACTTAAAGGCAAAATACTCAAAATGTGAATTTTGGAAAGAGGAAGTGCATTTTCTTGGCCATGTCATATCTGCCCAAGGGATTTCTGTGAACCCCAATAAAGTGGTGGCTATTCAAGCATGGAAGAGGCCAAGCACTGTGAGTGAAGTGAGGTCATTTATGGGTATGGTAGGGTATTATAGGAGATTTATAAAAGATTTTTCAAAAATATCCACCCCACTTACTAACCTAACCAGGAAAAACCAAGCTTTTGTTTGGTCAGAAAAATGTGAAAAGTCTTTTGAACAGTTAAAGGAGGCATTAGTGAATGCTCCAATTTTAAAAGTACCTCATGGAAATGAAGAATTAGTTGTATACACTGATGCTAGTGGGTTTGGCTTGGGAGCAGTGTTGATGCAACAAGGCCAAGTCATTGCATACGCATCTAGACAACTTAAACCCCATGAAGCAAGATATGCAATACATGATCTTGAATTAGCAGCTGTGGTATATTCTTTGAAACTTTGGAGACATTATTTGTTAGGAACTAAGTTTAAACTTTACACTGATCACAAGTCTTTAAAATATTTATTTTCACAAAAAGACTTGAACATGAGGCAACATAGATGGGTGGAGTTTTTAGCTGCTTATGACTTTGACATACTCTATACACCAGGCAAAGCAAACAAGGTTGCTGATGCTCTAAGTAGACAGCATGCAAAATTGGCTATGATGATGATAGAAGAATTTAAGGACTTTTCTTTGCTGACTGAGTTAGAAATTGGAGAGAATGGTTGTGTACACATGGATGTGCAGATGCATGGTGGACAAGAAAATAAAGGGAAATTAAGCTTAATAACACTTGAACCAGATTTAATTTTGAAGGTGGGGAAAATGCAAGAACAGGATGCAAATTTATTAGAGAAGAAAACTCTCACCTCAAAAGGGGAGGAAGTGATGAAGCATCATATTGATGAAAATGGTTATTTAAGGTACCAAAACAGAATGTGTGTGCCAGAGAACATAGAATTGAAGAAGGAGATATTAGATGAATATCACCGAAGCAAATACTCTATACACCCAGGCAACACAAAGATGTACCAAAATTTGAAAAGAGACTTCTGGTGGAAAGGGATGAAATCTGATGTAGCTAAATATATTGCCAAATGTATGACTTGCCAACAAGTCAAGGCTGAAACCCAAAGACCATCAGGATTGATGCAGCCTCTTAGTGTACCACAGTGGAAGTGGGAAGATATATCTATGGATTTCATAGATGGACTGCCTAGATCTAAGAAAGGAAATACAAGCATATGGGTAATAGTTGATAGGCTAACTAAAGTAGCACACTTTATCCCAGTCAAGTCAGATAGAAAAGCACCAAAATTAGCTCAAGTTTTTATGAAGGAAGTGGTAAAGTTACATGGTATTCCCAAAACCATTGTGAGTGACAGGGATACCATCTTCACCTCAAAATTCTGGAGAAGCTTTCAAGAAGCAATGGGAAGTGAACTATGCTTAAGTACTGCCTACCACCCTCAATCAGATGGACAAACTGAAGTAGTAAACAAGGTTTTGGAGGACATGTTGAGAGCATGTGTATTGGATTTTGGGGGCAACTGGGAAGATTATCTTCATTTAGTTGAATTTACATACAACAACAGCTATCAAAGCACCATAGGAATGGCTCCATTTGAGGCCTTATATGGTAAGCCTTGTTTGTCACCTGTTTGTTGGGTAGAAGCAGGAGAAAGGGCCATTTTAGGGCCTGAGTATATACAAGAAACTAAGGAGAAAATTGAGTTGATAAGGAGAAGAATGGCAGCAGCACAAGATAGGCAAAAGAAATTTGCAGACAGGAGAAGAAAGCAGGTAGAATATGAAGTGGGAAATTTTGTTTTCATCAAAATCTCACCTATGAAAAATGTATTGAGATTTGGAAAACAAGGAAAGTTAACCCCAAGATATATTGGGCCATACAAAATTCTGGAAAGAATTGGTTCCTTAGCATATAAGTTGGAGTTGCCAGAAAACATGCAAGGAATACATGATGTTTTTCATGTATCACAACTAAGAAGGTGGGTACATGACAAGGCAGAAATTTTAGAGACCCCAACCCAAGTGCAAATAAATACCAATTTGGTTTATGAAAAAGATCCAGTGGGAATTTTGGCAAAAGATGTGAAGAAATTAAGGAATAAATCACTGAAACTTGTGAAAGTACAGTGGAGTCTTGATCCCAATGATTGCACATGGGAATTAGAAGACAAAGTTAAGATGAACTACCCTAAGCTATTTTCAGATTAAAGGTAATTGTAGTTAAAAAAAAAAAAATCGTTTTTCCAGTGGATGAATGTATTTTTAGTTATTATGATAGGACTAAAAGATCTATTTGATTATGTACTTGTTCTCTGAATTAAGTTTGAATTTGATTTAAGCCTAGGAAAAATTGTGGGACACAATTTCTAAAAGGTGGGGTGTATGTAATGACCCAAGATTTTAGGAATTTATTTTGAAAAAAAAATAAATAAGTTTAAAACAATTTTTTTTAAACCAATTTTAAAAGGGAAATTGATATGGCTTGATATGGTGTAACTATATGAGTGTATATGTGGGCATAGAGAATACATATGAAATGAAAAGCTAAATCTCTAAATAATATGAATAAGCACATGTGGATGTGTATGGAAAAAAAAAATATGTATATATATATATATATATATTTACAGATAAATAAAGAAAATCCTCAAGTGTGCTATATGCAGATATATATGTATAAATATATATATATATATAACTAAGGATACATGTGCATATGTGTGTCAAAAATAATAATATAAATAAATAAATAAATATATATGAAATAAATTGCTGGAAATCAGATCACACATTTAGCATGCAAATAGACAAGAGAAAAGCATTTTCTGGAAAAGTAAAATTTCTGAAAATAACCAAAGTAGTTAACCACTCTCTTCTTCACCAAATTAAGCCAGGGAGGGTAGAACTTTGGGTTCAAATAAAAAGGCAGATAACATAAATTTTCTGATGGGCAAAAATGTCTTTAGCTAGTGCCTGAAAACCCTATACCCTGCATACATAAGCAGTGATATGAGGAACTTCCTCTTCCCCGGATAGCTCTTGAAAAAAAAATATATATATGCATTTTATAAAAATAAAATAAGTGAAGAAAAGGGTTGAAGGCAGAAGCTTACCAATCAACTAGGGAAGTAAAGGAGAACTAGGTGAGAAAACTCACTCAAAAATTTAAGGCAATAAGTCCTAATGAAGGCAGCCAGTTTATAAATTAATTTTATTTTATTTAAAAAAAAATAAATATGTAACTGTCTTTTAGAAATTAGAGATACTTTGATACTAGATGGTTGTTCTGTTTGTTTTATTTTATGTGAATATTTTAGGTATATGATCAGTATGCATAAAGAAGTGTCTTAAAAACCCAGATCTCTTCCTGATATGATAATGTTAGAAATATGGATAAATACCCAGAAAATAAAATGATAAATATAGGCAAGTAGTGATTGGATTTGGCTCAACCCAGAAGAATTAATAAACATGTGAGCTGCAATATACATATGTGTATGTGCTGAGGCTTAAGATAAAAAGGAATCAGGGGTGCAATAGGTTTGCCTATGTGCTGATACTCCTGAATTCAAAGAAAATATACAATACCCATGTACTCAGCAAATGAAATCCTGTTATTTAGGAAGCTTAATAAATCTGAGTTTAACTGAAACACAGATGTTTGCAAAGCCATATGCCAATATTAGTTGCCTATACTTCCTTGGAAAAAAAAAATATAAATATTTATTTACCTGTGCAGAAGCTTGTTTATTAGACATGTATGTGAAATTGCCTGTTTGTTTCCTTGGTTATGGATGATATGAAATGCTATGAGATGAATGCTTGTTATAGTGAGATGACTCATTGAATAGGTTTGCCATGGGAAAATATAAAAGAGATAGTACCTAATAACCTGATTAGGAAATGGGTCAAGACCACTGCAGGAATGACTTGTATTCTTGAGTAATGCAAGTTGACACATGGCTTGTTTAAGTCCTGAGATCTTTGTGTAATGAAGTGAATTAGTTCATTACAGTGTGTCCACTGATTCATATGTTTGCAGATGAGACCAGGGTAGATAAATATATCAAAGAAGGAATATTTGATATGAAGAGGAACTAGGAATAAAATAAGGGGAGGGAATAAAATGATTTAACTCATGTTAATGATTTTTCTGTTCTGTGGGAATGATTATTTGATTTATGATTAATTTGTTTGCATGAATAAATGTGTTATGTCTACACAAAATCTCTGGAAAGAAAGATTAGTGTGCACCAACACAATGACACAGAACCTGCACACAAGTAATAATTGTTTTCAAAGAGGCAGAACTATAAGTAAATGTACTTAATTCAATTTTTACTGAATTAATAAACTGTTTTAGTGGATTTTCTCATACCAGACATGTGTCTGACCCTAGTGTGCTAATGGCATCTGGGGTGTCTCATTTTATATGGGGCAGCTTCAAATGCTTTTTCAGGAACAGCAGCCTCTAAGTAAGAGTAGGAGCAAGGATTTGAGAAGAAGATTATAGCATGCTAGAATTAAATAGATAAGAGCTTAAATGATAAAATGTGCATGTATAGATATTTTTGAATTACTATTTGTATTAAGTACTGAATGTTGGATTGGATATTCTGCCAAGTATTTGGTTAAGGAATTTACTTATAATTAGAATCTGGAAATCTGAATACTTTTGTCTAGAAAGTTGAAGATGTTTATCTATAATTTTATAAGTAAATTGAGTGAGAATTTTATGACAAATAAGAAGGTTATACTTTATAAATGTATTATGTGTCTGCATACCTTTTCTAAAAATGCAAATTTTATACTATGCCAAAAATTTTATATATTATTCTTAAATGAAGAAAGGATCTGAAATATAGGAGTTGAGGACCATGTCCATGAAAATATATATATGTATATGTTTAAAAATGTTTTGATTCAGATACTAGTACCTCAGTACCAAGGTAATAAAGGGATGAATCTGAATCCTTTATTTTTAGATTGAAGTTTTGAAAGAAAAATATGCCTTTTAAAAGCCCATGAAGTATGCCAGAACTAAGAGTTCAAGTGAACCATGTTTCCTTTGCAAAGTATTTACAGAACTCAGGAGATTCACCTTAGTTTATATTTCATTTTAGTTTAGCATCATAGCATCAAGGAATTAGGCTTCTGAAATATGTTACTTACTTAGGAATATTCCAAAAGAAGAAATTATACCTGGTAGATTTTATAGGAGAGCTAATTTAGAAAATGACAGAAGCTTATATCATTTTCAAAGCACATGCACTACACCATTAAAGTTTAAAGATAAATATCACAAAATTGTCTGATTTCTTAGATTCATATTTCATAAGGAATCTACCCTGTAATCAATAAAAATAATAATCAGGCTGATGTCCATATAAATGCAGTTTTATTACATGTATTGAATATAGCTATGTGAGAATTGATTAAATCTAATCAATTAAATTATTCTCTTGTTTTACCATAACTCTGATTTAAACAAGAGGTGCACATGCATCTCCATATGTGTGTGTATATGTTGTGAATATACTGATATGTTTATATTGGTAAACTTGATGATCCTGGATAAAGTTGTTTACTTGAAAAAGGGAAAATGACTCTGGGCCTTAGAAGTATATATATATATGATGATAAATATATGTATATCATTAAAAAAAAAAAAAAAATTAGGTGCAAATTAGAGAGGGTCATTCCAAATCTCCACCGCGTACCCGTTTGTTAAAGTGGTTTTCAGAGTTGGCAGAGAGTATGACAACTTTCGATCCCAGTCTCTTTAAGAACCAAACGTTATTATAACACCGCGGTCATTTTAAAAATAGTTTATACTTTAAAACCAAATATCATTGCCTTTCAAAACCAAATTAATACGATATCTTTTTCATTTCAAATACATCCTTTTTCTAAAATCATAACACTTTCAAAGCTATACATTTCAAAATCAAGACACTTGAAATATACACTTTCAAATCATAATACCTTGAAACTCATAACTTTGAAACATGACTTCCACCACTTAAATGGATTAAATATTAAATACTTTATATAATAAAATAGCTTCTTCAATTTCACAAATCAATTCCAAAACAACTTAAATTTCTAAATTTTATATTTAACCAGATCCCAAATCATAAACTTCAACTCAGTTCAGTTTCTAAATAAACTATTCCAAATTATATCGATTTCAAAGCAGATTTGATCCACAAAATAAACCATTTCAAATTCAATATATTTCAAACTTTAAGTATTCAACCATTTCAAAACTAAGTCTGACAATTTCATATATATATATATATATATATATATATCAAATTCAATTTTCTACTATTTAGTTTCGAAATATTTACTTAATACATCCATTATTATTTAAATAAAACCCAGATGAGAAATAACTAAATGTTTCCTTCAATTTATTTATACTTGAAATATTTATTTAATTCACCTTAAACAAGATCAAGTTATAAATCATATCTTTCACAAATCTCAAATTCCATAAGTTCCAAATCGGTTTCATATAAATTTCTACATTTAATACAATTTCAAATCAATTTCAAATCAATCTATTTCTACATTTAATCAATTTCAAATTATATTTTTTTTATTTGAAATATTTAATTTGATATATAATATTTTTATTTAATATAAAAATATTATATTGCAGTTTATAGTAATAAAAAATACAACATCCATTCATCCAATATCAATCATCAAACATTTATCACAATCATCATCCAATTCAATCAATAATATCAATATAGAACAGATAACAAATAACAGGTATTTACTGGCAGATTATATTTAATAATAAATTAAATAACTATTTTATCCAAATAAATTCAAATAAACTGAGATGATGATTCAAAATATGCCAACCAATCATAAATAAATTACTAATCACATTATACATCAATTTAACAAACATCAATTTTTTTAGAAATTGTGAGTGGGTTAAAAACACTCACCTTTGGATTTAAATTGAGTTTAAATTCAATTTAAACTCAAAATTTGAACTGTCTCAGAATTCTCCTAAATAAGCGTCAAAATATCTGGAATTTCGATATGATCCCAATATAAGAAACCGCATGTGAATCAGACCTCGTAAACAAAAGATATTGATATTAGAAGTTTTGAAATCAATTTAAATTAAATAAAAATATGAAATTACCAACCAATAAGAAACGGCCACGTCGCAACTTCATCACCGAAACTCTAACCTAAAGCTACTGTTCGAACTCACGCCGCCACCTTTCGAAGAAAAACGCAATCGCCTCGCCGAGCTTCGCTACGATCGGAGCACACGGCCATGCTCGTCCTCCTAAGCTGACTCAACTACGACGACGCCACCGATTCCGGTTCCCACAATCTCCTCCGTGCCGTGCACGAAATTCAGCCAGAGATCATCAAATCACGGCAACCATGATCGACTATGGCCATAGTCGAGCCAATGGATCTCCACTGCTAGGTCTCCTCTACAACCCTATACCACCCGATCGAACCCAGGACGAGGATCCACCGTCCACCACAACTACCACACACGAACGGTCGTGAATGTTTTGGCCAATTCTGGTTAAACCATGATCTGAAACGAAGAACAGACTGCAGATTTGGCTTGCGCTCGTTGAGTGCTTCGAATCGATATATAATTCGACGTAGTTTGAGGAGATTTAATTTTTGATTTGATTTTGAATTGCAATTGGATTTGGAATTGAGAATTTGTCTGCCACCGAGAAGGAGGAGCAACAGAAAGAATTGTACGTACAGACAAATGAGAATAAGGAGCTCATGGGTTTATAACGGGATATATATAGGTAAGTTAGAAAATAGAAATAATGGATCGGATTTAATTTGGGTTAGAACGATAAACGACCCAAAAATCCCGTTCTGCCTCCGGAACGAAAATGGGTCAACCCATATATCAAAATGGATGTTTTTAAATATTTTAAAATCAATGGAATAGGTTACAAGTCCAAATTCCATCATATGAAGAAGTTATGCTAAAATCAAGTTATTTCAAATTGATTTCAATTAAATTGATTTCAAGGCGTTTCGAATCCGTACGATCAAACGACAAGTCCGATCGCTACGAAACTTGAAATCCTACTATATTTCACCGTTACAGATCTGATGAAACTAGTTTCGTCGAAATCCGAGTCAGTGGCCAAAATGGCTATATTTACATTAATTAAATAAATTAATAATCAATTAAATAAAATTTTCAATTACTTATCATTATATTCATTTATTGTAGATTACATTCCAATTAATTAAAATATTCCCATAATTTGAATTGATTTAATTTCCATCTTTATACTATGCCCACTATTTCTCTATAAACCTGGCTACATTAGTTTTATATTCCATTACATTAATATACCCCTATTTACATCTTAAATTTTATAAATGTTACTATTCTTATATACTCAATCTTTATTCACTAGTCATTTATTTCATATTATTCCATTTATAAATTTAATGTTTGCATTTTCCTTACATTAATTTATAGCCAAGCATAACAATTTTCATTACTTCACTAAATTGTAATTCCATTTCAGTTGTTACAAATTAATTTTAATTTCCGTGGTTGCATTTCATATTTTTTTCATATTAAATCACCAAACATATTAAATTAAAAAAATTAAATTATTGAAAATTTTCGGGTCGTTACAATAAGGCTTGAGGCTATGCGTTAATTTTTAGGACATATTTCACTTAGAATGCTCATCGTCCTTCTGACGATGTTCTGATAGCATTCGTCCATACAAGTTTCCCTTGGTCTGGAAAAACCGAATCACCATCATCGTCATCTTCACGGTATTCATCCGTAAACATTCAAACCGGATCGAAGTGGTTTTCGGATAATTAAATTCGATCTAGGTCTCTTCGAAATGATCAGCGTATTGGCAAATATTGATAATCGGTTAGTTAACTATCAAATAACATTCACAACAAACATCAGGCCTTAAATAATTTCCCAAATTATTTACCTCAAAAATATCTTCACAAGATATTATTTCCATAGTTCAACACTTTGAAAATAGTTCTCAAACTCCTTTTATTCGCATGGAATAAATTTAAGTCTTTGCCCATACTTAGAATATTTTCCCAATTCGTTTAATAATCAACACTTGAAAACTCTTCCTTTTATTTCCCTAGTTTTTTTCTCAAAAATCTCTTACAACTTTATTTGTAAATTTCCAAACTCATCTCACACGGATTTTATAAATCCCGAAATTCCTTAGTTAAATTCTTTTACATTACCAAAGCCATTTATGCTTATTAGAATTCCCATTTTCACTTCTACTTCCCTTGTAAATTTTAGTTTACCTTCCGAAGTTCACTTATCTTACACTTTAGAAATTTATTTAGATTTCCTTAATGCCATCATATGATCTTCCTTCTAAAATCTTATCCGTTATTATTAACTTTGCTTCCCATCTCTAGAGAATTTATAATTAAATTTTTTTAAACATACATAACTATATAATAAGAAAAATGGTTTATTTTCAAAATATGGTTTTAGATAAAATTAAAATATTAATATCTCAAAAGCATTAAAGTTCATATACAGTTGCTAATTAATTTACAAAGTTGATTTATAAAATTAGAGTTTATCCCGAACAAAGTTTATTTATAGAAAATTCAATATTCCCCATTTCCATTTATAAAATCCCTTAGATTCGTATTACATCGATCCTATCCAATTTATCACCATTCTCATATTCGAATATATCCCATTATTTCTCTTCCAACGATTTCCATAACTCGATATATGTTTACACCATTAACTTATATTTTCCACATACCCACTGATATCATTTTATCTCATTTATAAACCCCGTTTATAAATTTATAAGCTCCCATGATTTTTCACTTTTATTTATAAAGAAAATTCTTTATTTATAATTCCATTATAACCATTCTAGCCTTTAATAAAATTCCGTTTTATTTCAAATCTATTTATCGATTCCAATATACCATTCAACCCATAATAGATAATTTAATTTCAAGTCTTTACTTAAACAATTTACAAATGGTTACATAATACCAAGTCAGCCTATATATTTCTTTATTCTTCTTAATTCCCTTTTTTAAATAAATCAAACTTTCAATATAAATAATTTTCTTCAAATTTCCCTTTTAAATTTCTTTACTTAATAATTATGATATTCAAAAACATCTGAATTAAATTCGTAAGTCTTTTAACATTTAACAATTCAATTCACATAATCCATATCAATTTATCCATCCTGTCATATAAATATATATATGAAACAATAAATATTTTTGAGGAATCCTGTTGGATTCGTCCAACCTATTTTTCCTGCATCTATACATGTTGGTCAACAAATAAAATACCAAATCCCACTTCGATGGGGATATCACGGTATATAGGGTCATCCGCTATTATGCGGGGCACATAGGGTCTCATCCGCTATATAATATTGGAATATCAATCACTCCAATATATATACTACTATACATAAATAACATCCAACAGATAATTATTAAATTCATCTAAGCAAATCCAATAATTTAAGTTTATTCATTTATATTTAACTAGGCAATCCAAATGAGTGAGAAGATCTCACATTTATTTTATTTGCAACCCACTTCAATCTCGACTTGGTTTCTTCACGATTTAAGACCTTGTAAAACATTATATGATTTTATTAATATTCAAACAAATCGAACAATCAATTACCATTTAATAAATTCAATTAAACTATTAATTTAATTTTATCAAATGATTTAATTTAAACAAATAATTAAATTTTAAACTAATTTTCCTTTTGTTTAAAAATCCCTTTGGTAACCAAAATAAATTAAATAAGTTTATTAAACAAGTTAATCATTATAATACATTATTTAAAAATAAACTAGTAGATTTAAAATGTGTATATGTATATTTATTTTATTTTTCATTTTCAAACTGTAAATAAAATAATCCATATAGGTTCAAATATCTAATTTTACATAAACTTTAAACTCTCATATTTTTTTTCCAAAATCCTATATATATATTAATGTTTTACTGTTTATATTAAAATATGTGTTTGTGTTTGTATTTTATTTTCTGGTTTTCCTATATACATATTTAATTTAAAAACATAAATGGTTTTTATTCTACACTGTAATATATTTTCTTCTTCTTTTGTGTATGTAGTATAAATTTCTAATATATCTATATTAAATTAAATCAAAAACCAAAAACCAATATACCTTACTGCAAAAAAGAAGAACCCAGGCTACCTAACGACGAACTATCACCTATTCTCCACGAAGCAATCCCCCTTTCCTGACATGACCGAATCACCGTCATCGTGCGCCTCCATCTCGCACTACCGTTTACAATCACGAGGGCTTCCCCTTCACGTGCTCTGCTTAACCCTCTAGGTTGTGAGCTCCTCTTTATGATCGGATCTGATTTCCTTTGCTTGATTGAGTTCGACCATTGATTTTTTTTAATGTCGATTTGAAATGGGATTAAAGAGAGGAAATGGGAAAGCTCGGATCATTGCTTTTTTTTTCGCTCGCTCGAATTGAACAACATTTGAGGAATTTGAGGAAGAAGAGAGAAAAATCATGATTTTTTTGTTTGCATGAAGACCGGTTCGAATATGAGGAAGGGTTTGAGTATTCTTCGAATAGGAAGGAGGACTTGAATTTAACTCGGCAATTATTTTTTTCTGTTGAAAATGAATTGAAGCATCAGGAGAGGATAACCTGTTTTTTAAAGAAGGAAAAGATCCCTTGCATGCTGAAGATGCTTTGCATTGCTTGCTACAGAGAGGGCAAAAATTTATGATGGTGATAGAAAGTAGGCCGGTGGATCATCTTGACAAACGAAACTAAAAATCTTGACCCCTATCGAGGCATGCCGCTAGGCGTTTATAATGTTATACCCCTATTTCGAACGCAATGGAAAATTTTTCGAGTCCTAATTCGATCGCATGGAGAAGATAGCCTTTTAGACCCAGTTATTATATTAAATTTTCGATCTAAATTTCAGTGCGTTTACAAACCGTACGACTACATGACAACTCCAAATGCTATGTAAATTGAAATTCGATAATAATACAATATTACGGATCCAATGAAACTGGTTTCGTCGAAATCCGAGACTGTGCCTTGGAAGGCTATTTTTAAATATCAATTTACACGATATATTTTTAAAACTGAACAAATTACTTTTAATTTCGATTTTAACAGTTGCATTATCAACTGTATCATTAGTATAGATTTTACAATCCTTTAAATTATTTTTAACAAGCTTAAAAAAATCATTACTCAATAATTTACCCGAATTCCAGTTATTAAATTCAAAAGTTGAATTATCCAATAAATCGTTATATCTTAGATTTCGAATTTATTTTATACATGAGAACCAAACTTTTCATATTCAAAAATCTATTCATAACCCCAAATTAAGTATTTAAAACCATTTAAATATTTCAAATTCAACGTTGAAAAATCTGGGTCGTCATAAAGGGCTATGCACTACTGGTGGTAGTAGGAGAGTGCCTTCGGTTTCGTTCAGTCCTAGAATGAACATGTATGGGCAAATGTCTGACGTTGCATTTCTGAGACACAACATTTGACTTTTTCAAATGTACATCTACTTGGTGGTAGGGAAGGAAACTTCTCTTTGCTTAACACCCTTTTCTGAGACACACGAGCTCAAAGGTTGGATGCTTGTAGAAGTCAAATAGTGATCAAAGGACTGACAATGTGGCATTCAAAGTTAAAGAAGATGTGCTATGCGAAAAGGTAATTGTAGCCTCGAGCCCCATCAATCGGAAATGACCGAAACAGGGTTACATGCAGCAAGGCTAAGTGGGTCACTCCTAATTAGGGTATGATCATCTCCTTCTATATATATTTCTTCCTGCTATGATGTTCGGGATGTAAATTAATGTGGTTTGTATGCTAGAGCGCACTCGATTAAAGGTGGTAACGACCAGGGGATGACATATTTGGCACTAACTAGTTAAAGAGGTTGGCCGGTCTTGTGTTGGTAGGGGCATATGTTTTATAGCTTGGGACATCCATCTAGAGGTGTATCCATCAGAAGGTAGTCCCTTCACCTGGTCATTTTTATGGAAATCCACTCTCCAATAAGAACCTACGGTTTTGTTTATATTGGTGTAATGAATAGCCTCGAAATGCTACATGGGTAACCATTTTGGATAAGATTAATAAGTTTATTTGCAAATGTTTTCAAAGAATGTCATTAGAAATAATTTCAAATGTTTTAATATATAAAAGTGTTTTAAGTTGTCATAAGGTAGAAACTCATCCGTGTTTATGTCTGGACGTGGTCTTATGAGATACTCTTTGTTTTCGAAGGATTTTATTCAAAGGCTGACATATGACACTGCCATTTATTATTGAGTTTTCTCACATTGGTTTATCAAGCCTGACCTGGGTATTTTCAATACTCGGGTCAGATTCGAGTGGTTTTAGGTTTACTTGAAGACGGTTGGAGTTTCTAGAGGAGAGCTAGAGATATTCATCTATGTATGGACATATTATATTATCCGCTGTGGTTTTTGGTTTTTGATTGATGTTTGTCGGCAATTGTAAGGACAGGTGTTTATAACTGTCCAAGATGAATTTAGGTTAGACTCTAATATATGTATTTAAAAGTTTTCCACTGTAAAGATATTTGTTCACTATTATATATTATTCCATTCGTGTGAGATTATGTTATGTCTTATTTTCTTTATTATCCTTCTTGTTCCGTCTTTTTATGCAATTTGAGTTGGATATGTATGGTTTATTGTCGATTCAATGAGTACAGAAAATGGGTCATGGCATTTGGTATCAGTGCTAATGGTTAAGCGAGAACCTTGGTTTTGTTGGGGTAGGTCTCATCAAAGATAGGGTTAGTAATACCCTAGGATGAGTAACTCATTAGAGATAGGATTAGTAACACCCTAAAATGAGTTGAGAGTATTATATATGAGCGCGTATTTGTTATTGGATATAAAAATATTTTGTGTTGATTTATCGGTTGAGTGGTTTATAAATTCTAGTCAATATGGGAAGTACAACTGTATCGATAGGTATTTCTAAACTCTTAACAAGGCATATCGACACACTGATTTTGAAAATATTGGTAAATGAAATAATTTTACCTAGGATTATATTTTGAATATAAAGTATATATTTTGAAAAGTTGTATAGTTAGAAATCAGGATTAGTGAAATTTAAATATGAACATCGTATGATTAGATTTCATAATTTGACTATAAGATGTTTTATAAAGACAATCGATAAGTAAGAAATCTGATAAGGTACTTAAGATCTTTAGCACTTATTCCAGAATAATAAATTAAGAAATGATAATGTTAAGTTACTATTACAAATTGATCAACTGTTTGATTTAAAAGTTTAAATACAAATACCTTGTGAATTAAGTTTCACGATTTGACTATAGAGTATTTGCTAATAAGATTTGTTTAAGGAATGAACACATAAGATGAAAATAATATAAGATTAATAGTAGAAAATAATTAGTAAAAGGAAAAATAATATAAAAGGAATGAGAATTTATAAAATAACGTTTTATAAAGTAGTCTCTAAAGGATTTTGAAAATGGTATTATTTCAAATAAAAGAGGTATTTTATGATAACTAATTCGATTGGAATGAAAATAAACTAAAAATGGGCAAGTGATGTATTCAGATGGTAAGCATTTCTCTTAAGTATTACTCTTCTTGTTAAGACTATATATGATACTATTGGTAGCACCCAGTTCCTTGGATTGTTTAGAGTTACTCGATCTATATAATTTTCTTAAGTTAAAGAAATATTGTGAATCATTGATTAGTAATCTTTATAATAGTGTTTAAACTAAAGATAAATTTGGAATCACTAATTGATAAGATAAAGCGAGATTCCAGACGAATTTTGACAGTCGAAATTTTTTGAATCACACCTAACTCAAAGCTAAGAAATTTATGAAAACTTTTGGTAAAAGATTGTGAAATACTTTGAGTAAATGAAATAAGATAAGGATAATTTATAAATCTGAATTATAAAGAAAATTTAAGAGTTAGGAATTTAAGGATTTAAATATGGGTGGTTTTAAAATTTGTTTTTTCAAACCTATAAAATAAATAATAGTATTAAATAAGAAATAAGTTTTATAACTTATGAATTTGAGATAATAGTAAATTACAACAAATTTAAAATTTGTTAGACAGACTGATTTGAGTAAAATCAATTTGAAATTTGGGATTTGTATACACTCTTAGGATGTAAAGATAGATCATACAAATATAGGTTAAATATATATTTAAGTCATGAACTATCTACACATTTAAGTAAAATCATGACTCCTTAAAATGTAATTATAACCTGGAAAATGTTCTAATAATGAATTCCAGCATTAATTAAGGATTTGGACTTATTTAAAGTGATTGATTTGCATAAGTTATAAGATGAAATAAAATTAAGTAATAGTTTTATGAAATGATTCATAAATAATATTAGTGTTAAAGGAAATATACTAAGTTAAAGGATTGTGGAAAAAATTTATAATAAAGATAAATGATCTTTGTAGGATCGATTTCACCCTAGAGGGGGGTGAATAGGGTGATGCTATTAATTATAAAATTAATTGCGGAAGTTTGTATAAAATTATTTCAACACAGATATATCAGAATAGTAGCAGCACAGATAATAGCAGAATAATAAATGTAGAAATAGAACGACATAGAATTTACCCAGGTTCGGCAAAACCCTGCCTACATGCTACCCCAAGGTTTCTACTAGAATTTAAGCAGTCAGACGCTTACACATGTAAACTCGTGACACCCGCTATCGACTAGCCTTAACTCTACGCTCAAAACCCTGCCACAACTCAGCCACCGAGTTGTGAATTCTCGAACTACACCACCGTAGCTCGTCCCTTAGTCACACGACTAGATATTACAATTGTTTAAAAGAGAAAAATACAAATTTAAAAACAATTTAAATGACTCAAAAACCCTAAATTCAAAAGTTAAGCCCAAATATATTTGAGCCGGCCCTAATTAAAATAATTGATAAACATTATCCTTTTTTCCCTTTTATATCTTCGGCCGACTCCTCCTTCCTTGTGAAAATGGCTGTTGCTCGTTCATTCGTTTCCAGATTTAGGGTTTTTGTTAGAAATTGAAAGCGCCGCTTTCAGTAGTTCGATCGAATGATGACTTCATCCCTTGCTTTGTCGATCAATGATTCTTTCTTTCTGCACACGGCTCCTTCAATTTTTGATCGAGTTCGTCTTCTATCGGTATGTAATTTATGTCTTTTGCTTCTTCTGATTTGCTCACTTGAACTCGATTGATGATTCGAGTTGAATGATTATGCTCTGTAGTTACTTGAACTCGAATGCCTTTATTTGCCGATGATGCTCATCGTTTATATAGGGTTCGAACCCCTATATTTTCGTTCGTATATTTTATACGAATTCGTCAAATAATTTAGCTTGAATTCGTCTCGGCCACTGATTTTTGTATAGATGATAGTGATGATTTCTGACTTTGTCAATTTCATATATTTGGTGGTAGATTGATTCACACGGCTTTGATTTGATTTCATAGCCACCACGGCTTGACTTTGAACTTTCGATTCTGTTCTTGTTGACTTCGGCTTGATACTGTGATAACGTTTGACTTCGGCCTTCACGATTGAACTTGCTACTGTTGGTTTCCGACTTATTCCAATTTTTTGTTTTCTGCTTCAACTTGTTTTTCAACATCACCTGACTTCGGTCACTTTTGATTTTGTGAAAATATTTTGGGTTCGGCACTGTCTTGATTTGAAACTGCTGTTCCATGATTTTTTTGAACTAGTTTTCGACTGTGACTTCGGCATTACTTTGAACTGCAGTTTTAAATTTCCTCTGTCTTTGTTCGAACTAGCTGTGTCACTTGCTTATGCTGGTACTGTTTCATTTGACATATATATGCATACATGTATACTTGTATTTGTATTGCTTGCTTGTCTCGACTTTGGATTTGTTTGAACTTGTCACCACTGTATCATTTACTAGTTCACTTGATTTCATGGTTCACCATTGAGACTGATGTTTCATGATTTCGACATATATGTTGTTGAACTACATGTTAAGGCCTGGTGAACATGTATATGTATATGTGATGTTTTGGAGCTGCGGTCTTCTTGAACCTGTTTGCAAGTGTTGTTTTCACTTGAGTCTGGGCTTGTTTGGTTGTGCTGCACTAAGTTGTTTGGTCGACACACTTCAAGTGGTCTGTAGTTGTACATTCACATATGTACCTGAATATGTATTTATGATGTGTTAGTCATGTTGTTCATTCTTGTGGCATTTTCAACTTGATGCATTGTTCACTGTATTTCATGTTGTCTGGTCTTACTTGCATTGTTGGTTCATCACTTGTGTCCACTGCTAACATGTACGTATATGCACTTGATTTTGAGGCCTGCTGCACTATTGCTTGATTCAGCCTTGAACAATGCATCCCTGAATATGTATGTGTATTCGATGTTGTTTCACTTGTCTGGTTTCATGCCATTACTATCATGAAGTCTGGTTCAGTCTCGATTTCTTGCATATTGATGTTGAGCCACTATTGCAATTTGATATTAGTTGAGTTGTTGTAGTTTCGAGTTTTGTTCATGTCACTGGTATCACTACTTCATTTGTGTTCTATATTTATGTGCCTCTTGAGTCTGTATTGTGCTTATGCATTGGGTCATGTTGATGATGAGGCTTTGTATTGTTCAATTTGAAACTGCTCTTTTGTTGATGGCCTGAATGGACTGTCTAACCTTTCACTTGAGATTGTATGTAGCTTGCATGGCCTTTGTTTCACTTGAGAATTATTTTCATTTTTAATTGTACACGTGTTGAATCCAGCTTTAAAGCTCATGTTTGACCTTGCGCTCACCTGTCCCTGTAATTTTATCAAGTGTATATATCTGCATGCACGACCTTGTAGCATGTACAGTGATACACTGTGCATGTCACAACTGTTCGTGTATGATAAATTCAAATTTAAATGATGACGAACAATCCAAATAACTGAGGCAAATAAAATTTCCAAAATCACATTTTATTTTATACTGCAAAATATTTTATTTTCAATTTTAATGCGTTAGTATGTATTTTTGCAGATTTCTCAGATGTCGGATTCAATCTGGAGTGAAGTTGAAGATAAAATACGAGTGAATGAGTGAATTGTAGTGAGGTGCATTTGTAAATAAAAGATTGTGATGTAAATGAATTTATATTGTAATCAAAATTGTATATGTATAGTGAGAGCTTGAATTTTTACTATTCAAAATTGTAATATATTTGTTTGAATAAAATATCTATTTGAATTTATATTACGTGTTATTTATTTTATTCATCAAATATTTATTTAATTATGTGAAAAATAAAATAGTACATTAACAAATACATTTAAATGAATATATATATATATATATATATGTTTATTATCATCAAACAAAAATCATATAATCGCATATTTAACAATCTTTTGAGCGAATAATGGTTTCTTTAGAATATTTTCCTTTAATAAAAATACTTTGAAATAAATAGTTAAAGGGATTATATAAAGAAGCACCTTTATAAAATGTTTAAACTTAAGATAAAGTTTTTATGAAAGTTTTGAGGTTTAATAAATACATATGTTATATGTAGATCATTTCGTCATACAAATTTTGATCTAATATCCGAGTACGGAACTTTGAGGTGTTTACACTAGTCCGAAAAAGGATTTATCACTCAATTTCTTGACGGTAAGCATTAATGATGTTTTGTGGTTAGTTACTCGAGTTTTCTATCATAGTTGAGAGCTATGCAAAAAAAGAAAGTGCATCTGATCTATAAGCTTGATCAGAGTACGCACTAAAGGATCGGGGGATCGATACTAGTTTGGAAATTAAATTGTGTATTCGAATAGGAGATCAAATAAGATATATCATACTGATGATCTTTGTTATTATATGGAATTAAGTTTGAAGATAAATGTTTTGGGCAAACTTTGGTTCGAGGTAATTTCGAAGACGAATTCTTTTAAGTGGAGGAGAATGTAACGACCCGTAATTTCGCTACTTCGAAAATGAGAGATTTCGTTTGTCTTAAATTTAAAAAGGTTTAAAACATAAATAAATAAGTTATATATAATAGATAATAATAGAGAAATTATTTATTCTTATAGTTAATAATTTAAAAAGTGTAAATTTAGATTTTAGAACAAATCAACAAAATTTAAGTTTTGTTAAAATAAATAAATGCTTAAATAAATAGGTTTAAATATTTATTTAAAAAGATAAATCTTATTGAAAACATTTAATAAAGATAATAAATGTATATTAAATTTTTTAAAGGTATGTTAATAATCGTTTTATAAAAATAACCAAATTTTGTCGCATTTTGTCAGTTTTACATACATTGTAAATTAGAGATTTTGATATTATTTAAATATGATTTTAAAATATAAAAAGACATGTTTTAATTTATTTAAAGAAGTAAAAAGTTCATTTTTTAATTTGGTTTACAAAAATAAATAGTTTAACTAAAACGTCAAAACGTGATTGTAAAACATTTTGTTGAAAATCAACGTTTTGTCGACTAAAAGTTGTCGCAACATCATCGCACCTTTATTTTCTTATATAGGAATATATATTCAAAAAGTATATGTATTAATTAATTCGATAATCAATTTTATTTCTATTAAACATACTTAGAAAATTCTAGAATATAATAAAGAAAAAGTAAGCACAAAAAGACAAACATGTCATTTCAAAGCAAAAAGTAAACATCAAATCAAACACACATAATTATTACATTCTTTACTTAATACTTAAGTGAAAATGACATAATGTAACGACCAATTAATTTTCGATAATTAAAAATTATTAATTTAAAAAGATATTGTGATTTAATGTTATGAGAAGAAAAAGAAAAAAAAACTTGTTATTTATTAATGAGGTAATAACTAAAATGAAATGTAACAATGTTGAATAAAGTTAATCATTAATAATGTGTATGAAATTCCTATTAATGAGAATGATTAAGAGTTAAAATTGATAGGTTGTAATTAAATTTGTAATGTGTGCATTAATTTGTAATTGGATATAAAGAACAATTTATAATTAAAAAGTGATTAATTTATGAAATAGAGGTAATTTATGGTAATTGATAAGAGTAGTGTTGTATAAGTTGTTATAACAATTAGTGGTAAATAATAAACTCAAAAATGTTATTAAATGTAGAAATGGTGACCATTATTGTTTGTTACCTATATATTTAATCAATAACAACTAAATGTAATTAAATGGTGCCTTTATGTAAGTTAAGACCATAATTGAAAATTTTGAATGTAATAAAATAAATAGAAATGTTAATTTTAATCATAAATTAATAATTGACTTAATAAGAGAATGAAACTAAGATAAATAAATTAATTGAGACTTTAATTATAATTAATGTGTGAAATTGACCAAAATTCAATATAATTGAAATATGTAATTAATACAAATAAAAATGGAAATTGGAGGATATTAATGTAATGAAATATAAAACAATGTAAACCATGTTTATAGAATAATAATTGAATTGGGTATATGATTGAAACCAAACAAAAACAATTTATTAGAATTAATTGTAAATAGTTGGATTTAATTACAATTGAAATTAAACACTGTAATTGGTAAAATAATTAACTTTGAATTGATATCTATTTTTTTTTAAATTATAGTAAATTTCCACGTAATCTAAAGTGACCGAAATTGTAAACTATTAAATTTGAATTGAAAAGTGATTTAATTAATTTAATATTAATTTATTTAATTAACATGAAAATAGCCAGTTTGTCTACTGACTCGGATTTCGACGAAACTAGTTTCATCAGATCCGTAACAGTGAATTATTATAGGATTTCAAGTTTTGTAGCGATCGGACTTGTGTTTGATCGTATGGGTTCGAAATGCCTAGAAATCAATTTAATAAAAATCAGTTTGAAATAAGCTGATTTTAATATAACTTATTTATTTGGAATTTGGACTTGAAACTAGTTGCATTGAGTTTAAAAATATTGAAAACATCTATTTTGATATATGGGATGGCTCATTTTCGTTCCGGATGCAGAACAGGCTTTTCAGGTCATTTATCGTTCAATCCAATCTTGTCTGTTCTTTCTATTTTCAGCCTTCCTACAATTAACCTATTATAAACCGTAGGTTATTTCTTATTCTCATTTGTCTGTACGTATATTTCCTTCTCAACTCCTCATTCCAATGGCAGACAAACAAATTCCCAGTTCAATTTCAAATCAAATTCCAAATCAAAAATTAAAACTCCTCAAACAATATCGAGTTATATATCAATCTGAAGCTCTCAAAGAGCGCAATGCAGATCCACAGTCTGTTTTTCGATCTGGGTTTCATTGTGGCCTCAATTGGGTGAAGAAAACTCGACCGTCCGTAGCTAGGGTTTCGATCTGATGGAAGATCGTCGATTATACGATGATCGGGTGGTGGCAACGTGAAGATGGAATCGAGCACGCCACAGATCTGGGTTTGATTGTGGCTGTAGTGGTTGGTATTCACATCGATTGCGGTTCATTGGCAAGGCAGAGGTGTTCATCTTTGGTGGACCGATAGGGGAGGCGTCTGGGCAGAGCATGCAGCGTGAAGTGGTGGTCGAAATGGTATAGCCTAATCGAGGTGGAAGTCGTGGGTTAGCGGTGAAAATTACTGGAAGAACGACGGCGGTTGGCACACGTGAGAATAGGATTCGAGTATTGCAATGATGTCGTTTCACGCGCAGTTTGTTCTGCTGGGATCGTATCGAAATTTCTGATATTTTGACGCTAGTTTGGATGAATTCTGAGACTGTTTGAATTTTGGGTTTAAATTGGATTTAAATTTAAATTCAACGTTGAGTGTTTTGACCCACTCACGACTTCTAAAATTTCTTATGTTTGTTAAATTTAATTTATGATGTGATCGAAAGTTTACTTATGGCTGCTTGGTATATTTTAAATTATCATCTCAGTTAATTTGAATTTATTTGAATTAAATCGTTATTTTATTTATTATTGAATATAAATTGCCAGTTAAATAACTGTTATTGATTATCAGCTCTCTGTTGATGTTTATTGATTGATGATCATAATGATTGTGATGGATGTTTGATTGTTGATATTGGATGAATGGATGTGGTATTTTATATCGTTATAAACTACAAGTTCACTATGGGTAGAGTGGTACATACTCGAATGATCTATAGATTAGGGAAAAAATCGTTATGGGTTGAAATGATAGACTCGAGAGATTTTATGGATTTGTATATTAATTCGGGATTGCGGTTTGAAAATATACATATAAATGTAAAATTTTAAATTGCGGATTGAAATGATAAATATCTGTATCACTTGACCCTAGGGTAGAGAATTATATACTGACACCGTATTGGTTAAATTTAATGATTTTTTAAATCCTTAAATTTTTGAATCCTGTTAAATGATATTTTGAAATAATTTTTTTTTTATAAATTGAATTATTATCGAAATTTAAGTTTTATATTAAAATTGGAATTGGCTTAAAGAAATTGTTAAAAGGATTAAATTGGAAATTTTAAAGTTGAATCTGAAGTATACATGAAATTTATCAGCATTGCATTATTTGAACTGTTTGAAATATAACTTTGTAATGTATTGAAATTGAAATGATTTAAATTGATATATCAAACACGGATTGACATCGATATGTAATAGTTTATTTAAATTTGAATTGAAAGATTTGAAATTGGGGTTTTGTTGATTTGGAAATTGAAATAGTTCTAATGTGTTGAAATAAAATAAATAGTTTAAAATTGATATAAATTCCAAATTCATATTTAAATATAAACCGTTAAAATATATTATTTTAAAGTTTCTAATTATTAAGATTTCAAATTATTAAACTATTTAACCTATGTTAACTATATAAATTATTTTAACCTATTTTAAACAATTTAATCTAATTTAAACTAATTAAACCATTTATTTATTTTAAATCTAAGTAATCTATGTTAAAGCTATTTAATCTATCTTAATTTTATTTAGTCTACTTTAAATCCATTTAACTATCTTAAATCCATTTAAAAATATTTTATCGGAATTAAACTATTTATCACTATCTAAACTATTTTTATAAATTTCAAACTAAGTAAAGTAGATGTGTTAATATTCAAATCCTCGATTTTAAATTGAATATGGTTAAGTGACATTATAACCTAAGCTGGGATTTAAATACAACATATTTGATTTAATATGATGATTTTGAAATAAGGATTTGACCTACTTTGAGAATAAAATTATCGAAAGGAATATGATTTTGGAAACGATATAACTTCAAATGTGATATGATTTCGAAAATGATATGGTTTTGAGAATATGATATTTTGATATAAATTGTGAATTGACTTTTGAAATGTAAAAGAACCATCTGGTGTGGTTGTTATATCGTGGAGATTCCAGATATTGTCATACTCTCTGCCAATACCGGAAACCAATTTAACAACTGTATACATCGTGGAGATTCCAGAAATGAAGTATGATGGTTTGGTGAACGGTTCCTGTATGAGGTATTTACGTGACCTTAACTCCCGTGAGTCAGTTTGATATGGCTAAAATCAGAAGCCATGCTGGGCCAAGTGAGGTCATTCCTCTTATCGGGCACACTTCTTCGATATTATATTTTGACTTTGTAATTTGGTTTGGTGGCCACCCTTGATTTTGATTTGAGAGTGTGTTTTGAGGTGGGCGATAGTAGCTCCTATGCGTTACCGCCAGTCCAGATATGAAAATGGTATATCGACCTTGGCATTTCCTCGTGTGCCGTGGCACATGCCCTATTGAGCCTTCTACAAGCTTGTTTTGTACCATACCTATGGAGTGCCCTCTAATAGCCCTCCAGTTTATGGAGGGGGGAGGGGGGAGTTACGGTACTGTATAAACTATGGGAATATATAAAATGTGTTAAGGGGAATATGGGTAACGCCTTAATGCTATTTTAATACTTTTACTTTACTATAGATATATTATAATAGCGTATTGTACTACATGGTAGATAGTTTAATGGGTCCTTAGGGGATATAAATCCTGAACATCTCTTAAGTTACTGCACTCACCTTAGACACTAGATAGGAGATGTCAAACCTCATAAGCATCTCTACTGTCATTGCACTCATATTTACCATTGATTTAACTTACATAAGATATTTTAGTTCTGACTCGAGTGTTTTGTCTTTTCAATTCACTCGGGTCAGCCTGAGTATTTCAAAGTTGAAGACTTTATTTTTTGAGGACGAAGACAAAGATTTGTACTATTTTTATTTATTATATTTATTCCACTGCATCATGTTGTTCCGCTGCATTATTTATTAATCTCTGTTATGTATAATTCTAATTTATGTTGTAAAAGTTTAATCAAATGTTTTGTAAAACAACTTCATGAACTTTTTATTTGATTATTATATTTTGTCATTCCATTGCGAGATTCTATTTTTGTTTTTTTCTTTCTCTGCTTTTTTATTTACCCCAATAACTATCTGCTCTATGGTTTGAGTCTGACGTATGTGATTTATCGTCGATTTAAACTATCCAAAAATGCAGACCGTTACACATAAAGTAATGATTTGAAATGTGATGTTAAGTTTTGAAATAATAAGGTTGCTTAAAAAGTAAGTAATGGGTATTTTGGTCTCTTTACAAAATATTATTTTAATCCAAAACTTTTTCTCTAAATAAGCATCCACTTTCTCGCTTTTTTTTTACTTCTTCTTTTTCCTTTTTCAAGTTTTTCTTCCACTTTCTATTGGCTTCTTCTCTTCTCTTTTCCTTACTAACTTTTTCAAAACCGTATCAAATAAAGTCAAAACACCACCAAACTTTGCCAAAGACCTTAAAATATCATCAAAACATGGTTTAGCATCTAAGAGGTGAAGAAATGATAGAGGAAGGGGAGGCCGAGCTTATTGATGTTGTTGGAATGTTTGGCCAAGAGCAAAGAAGAAGGAAAGACTCATGGTCGAGAGCAAGTGGAAGTGAAGTGATAGCCAAGCACTAGGAAGTGAGGTGGAGTTGGTTAGGTGATGATTTGGTGAAGATAAGAGGATTTAGTGAAGTAATGGATTAAATGAATGTTGGTAGGAATTTAAAAGATTTGGTTGAAGGTGAGTACTCAATGCTTATTTAAAGTTAAATCATCCTTATAACTGTTTTATTATGTCCATTAAAACCCTTAAGTAAATTATTTGAATGTTTGATAACTTGGATGCAAAATTGGTTGATTATGTGATTATTTATGTGGTTGATAACTTGTTTTATAAATGATAAGAGAAATGATTAGCAATTAACCATAGTTAATTCAATGGAAATTAAATCCATATAAATGTGTGTACGGAAATTATTTAGCCTCTTAATGATTTTAAATAATCTAAAAGGTTTAGAAATGATATTATAATATTATAAAATGAAATGGAAAACGAGTTTGAAATGATGAAAATATTGTTTTAAATGAGTTAAAATAGTTTAAATATCGTTTAAAACAAATTTGAAGTGTTTCAGACAAGTTCCGAAGCAATTCACAAAATTGGTCAAAATCAAGCTCACCGCGTGGCGGTAGTTCGTAAATTTCGACCCGTAACTTTAAATTAGCGTAGAGAATGATTTATAAGTTAGATTTATTCAAAATAAAAATTCTTTGGTCCACAATAATAATAGTTTTCAAACGAAGAAAGAAAATCACGGTTTCATCAAGTAGATTTTAAATATGTCCAAAACAATTTTCCAAAAAAATCGCACTTTTGCAGTAAAGTGACCAAAGTTTAAAATTGATATTTTAAATGTTTTAAATATATGAAATAAATTCTCATGATCTTCTAAAATGTTTTAAAAGAGATTTAAGTTGAAAATATGGATTTTTAAATGATATGAAAGTCGTTTTGAAGAATATAGCTTTTAAAACACCATTTCAACAATTTTCGCAACACTTTTCGCAGTAGTTTTAAATAACTTTTGAAATGTTGTTTTAAACTTAACAATTATTTTCTAAATCTTTTGTAAATGAGTTTAAAGGAATAATTAAGTAATGTAAAAATGATTTGAAAGTTTTAATAAGAGTTTGAATAAATGGTTAAGAAGAATTGTTTATGCCACTTAAACAAAAAGTGAAGAATATTGAATGTAATAACAAACTGAGTATGCAAAAACAACTATTATATTTTTTCCGCCTGTGAGATCTGGAAAGATAAAAGAAGTTTTTTAACTAAGGTTAGGGATGGAGCAGCCAGTGCCTTGAACTTATCTGGCTATGTTTTCTCTTTTTAAGCGAGGGATGGAATAGATCGAAAGGATAGCCCAGGCGCTCTAAAAGATCATATTTAAGTTTTTCCAAGATTAAATAAAAGAAACAAATTCTTTGGATGTTATTTAACCACTCAACATATTTTATTCAATGATTCCTATCCGAAAAAACCTGGATCAGATTTGGGTGATTCCTAGCCGAAAACCACTTCAAACTAATTTTTGAAATAAAATATATTGAAGACAACGATCATTGATGATGAAGATCTTCATGATGGAGGATTACTTGCCATTGTCCCTTGAGGTGAAATTTACCATATCTAAGGTGGCAATAGTACTTTGTTATGAAAATCTTAGATTTGCAAGAATATGATTTAAAGTTACAGAGGAAATCTTTGACTAAGATTTAATAAATGATTTGGGAATATTTTCCCTAAGTTAAAAGTTATAGCTTAAATATAAGAAATCTTTGATTAAGACTACATGAATGATTTGGAAAAGCTTTCCTAAGTAAAGAAGAAAATGATTTGGAATTATTCTAGGATTTAAGAAAGGTTTAAATAAATTGAATGATTTAATAAATGAGGCTTAATGTTTCAATATAATCTTGAAAATAAAATGGAATAAATTGAAAAGAGTATATCCAAGAATGATATTTGATTTAAATAAAAGATGAGTAATTGATTGATGATTTATATCCATATACGAACTTAACAACTTTTAAATCGATAATTGACTTCGAAGGAACTAGGGTCGGATTTGGGCGATCTCTATCTGAAAAACTACTTCAAACCAATGTATACGTTCGAATGTGAAGACATGTTGAAGATGATGATTATCAAAGCATGAGGAATACTTGTTGACATTCTCTGGGTCACTCCTATTATAGAGTTATTTATAGCAGTGATCTCCTCGTTGTAGAGATTTTTTGGATTGCAAGGACTGTCGCAACTAGTGGTAGTAGGGGATTGCCTTCGGTTTCATTCAGTCCCAGAATGAAATTATATGAATGAATGTCTGATGCTGCATTTCTGAGACACAACGTTTGACTTTTACAAATGTACACCAGTTTGGTGGCGGGGAAGGTAACTTCTCTTAGCTTAACACCCTTCTTTGAGACATACGAGCTCAAAGGTTGTACGCCCGTAGGAGTCAAATTGTGATCAAAGGACTGGCAATATGGCATTCAAAGTGAAAGAAGATGTGCTATGCGAAAAGGTAATTGTAGCCTCGAGCCTCATCAACCGGAAATGACTGAAACAAGGTTATATGTAGCAAGGCTAAGTGGGTCATTCCCAATTAGGGTATGATCATCTCCTTCTAGATATATTTCTTCCCGCTATGATGTTCGGGATGTTAATTAATGTGGTTTGTATGCTAGAGCGCACTTGGTTATAGGTCGGTAACGACCAGAGGATGACATATTCGGTACTACCTAGTTAAAGAGATAGGCCGGTCTTGTGTTGGTAGAGGGCAAATGTTATGTGCCTTGGGACATCCATCTAGAGGTGTATCCATCAGAAGGTAGTCCCTTCACATGGTCATTTTTATGGAAATCCACTCTTCAATAAGAACCTACGGTTTTGTTTGTATTGGCATAATGAATAGCCTCGAAATGCTATATGGGTAACCATTTCAGATAAGATTAATAAGTTTATTTGCAAATGTTTTCAAGGAATGTCATTAGAAATAATATCGAATGTTTTGTTATATAAATGTGTTTTAAGTTATCATAAGGTACAAACCCGTCCGTGTTTATGTGTGGGCGTGGTCTTATGAGATACTCTTTCTTTTCAAAGGATTTTATTCAAAGGCTGATATATGACATTGTCATTTATTATTGAGTTTTCTCACGCTGGTTTATCAAGCTTGATCTGGGTATTTTCAATACTCGGGTCAGATTCGAGTAGTTTCAGGTTTATTTGAAGATGGTTGGAGTTTCCAGAGAAGAGTTGGAGATATTCATCTACATATGGTCATATTGTATTATCTGATGTGGTTTGTTGGTTTTTGTTTGATGTTTGTCAATAATTGTAAGAATAAGTGTTTATAACTGTCCAGGCTGAATTTAGGTTTGACTCTGATATATTTATTTGAAAGTTTTCCGCTGTAAAGATATTTGTTCAATATTACATATTATTCCATTCATGTGAGATTTTGTTCTATTTTATTTTCTTTATTACCCTTCATGTTCCGTCTTTTCGTGCAATTTGAGTTGGATATGCGTGGTTTATTGTCGATTCAAAGGGTACGGAGAAATAGGCCATGACATTTATTGTCAATGCGCGAGGAATCGAAGTGAATCCAGAAACGATTCAAGCTATTTGGGATATACAAGTACCCAGAACTATTAAGAAAGTGCAAAGCCTTAACGGGAAGGTCGCTGCCCTGAGTCATTTCATCTCCTGGGCGATCGATAAATGAATTAATTTTTCGATTTGTTAAGGAAGAGAAAGAGGAATTTCAAGTGGATGCAAGACCGTGAAGGCGCATTCCAAGCTTTGGTGATTCATTTGAGAGATCCTCTATTTTGTCAAAGCTGGAAGATCATGAGGAGTGTATATTTACTTAGCAGTATCGCCACATACCATAAGTGGCGCATTGATCCATGAGGATAACCGTATCCAAAGACCGGTGTACTATGTCAGTAAATGATAAACGGGAGAGGAGAGAATCTACCGAAAGATAGGAAAACTGGCGTACTGCTTGGTGATCACGTCGTGGAAACTTCGCCCGTACTTCTAGGCACATCTAATCAACGTCTACTCGATCAGCCTTTGCGACAGTTCCTATAATGACCCAAGCCGTCCAGGAGGCTGCTTAAGTAGAACATTGAGCTCATTCAGTTTGACATCACATATTTGCCTCGAAAAGCTATCCAGGGATGAGCACTATCAGACTTCATAGCGGAATTTACCATGCAGGACGAGCCCCGAGAGAGTAGTGTAATTCCTATTTTACGATGGAAGCTATATACCGATGGAGCATCCAACGATCATTGTTTTGGCACAAGTGTCGTTCTTGTAACCCCTGAGAACTGGTCAATTTATTATGCTCTAAAGCTTGATTTCCCTGCTACAAGCAACGAGGTCGAGTATGAGCTGTTAATTGGTGGACTTAAGCTTTCTAGAGAGCTCAAGGTGATGTCTATTGAGATCTTTTGCAACTCATAGCTAGTGGTGTACCAAGTTAGAGGGGACTACTAGACAAAGGGACAATAGCTTACCTCATATCTTACCTGAGTTTAGGAGTTGTTGGTGGATATCGAATACTATGACATTTTGCATATCCCACGTGAGCAAAATGGAGAAGCCGACTCATTGGAATAGTTCGCAAGCACTGGCGATGCATAATAGATGGGCTTGGTTCCAGTTGAAACACTACATACTCCAAGTACAAATGTAATGGAAGTTGATCATGTACCGAAAATGGATCTCGAAAGGGAATCATGGATGTCTCCATTTAAAGGATACCTATTACCTGGAATCTTTCCTGAGAAAAGGAACGAAAATCGACAAGTCCTTCATAAAGCCTCATGGTATATTATGCAAGGAGGAACTATGTATCGAAAGGGATTCTTTGTTCCCTTACTCAGGTGTATCGTCCATAATGAGATAAAGCGTGTCTTGAAAGAGGTCCATGAAGGAGAGTGCGGTGATCATACTTGGGGGAAAATGTTAGCTAAAAGGATATTACGTTGTGGGTACTGCTGGCCGATAGTGAACCGGGATGTCACAGATAATGTGAGATGATGTGACAAATGCTAGATATATGCAAAAGTCCCAAGAACACCGCTGATAGAGATCACACAAATGGTTAGTACATGGCTATTTGCTATATGGGGGATCGATAATATCGGCTCTTTGCTGATTTCCGAAGATGGTGCAAGATATGCAATTATCGCAATTGACTACTTCACTAAACGAGCCGAAGTGGAACCATTGGCTACGGTCACAACCAAGAAGGTCAGTAAGTTTGTTGTTCGAAACATTGTGTATCGTCTCGGTCTTCCGTGAACAATCGTCACTGATAACGAAACTCAATTTGACAGTGTTGAGTTCAAGGAGTTTTGTCGGAGGTATCGAATTGAGAAGAGGTTTGCAACAATCATTCACCCTCAAGCGAATGGATAAGTCGAAGTTGTAAACAAGATTATAAAGTCCATCTTAAAAAAATTTGGAAGAGGCTAAAGGCAAATGGGTGGATGAACTTCCCACGACACTTTGAGCCTACAGGACCATTCATAAGTCTGCAGCTAGCCACACTCCATTCGCTCTTGCTTATAAAGCCGAAGCAGTCATTCCTATAGAACTCGAAGTCCATTCTCATTGGGTAACATACTACGATCCTAGAACAAACCTAAATATCTTATTGGAGTCATTGGACTTTATTGATGAGAAGCGTGAGGTGGCCGATTTGAGAGCGACTGCACATCAACACCAAGTCGCCCTAGTACTATAATACTAAAGTCCGACTGAGAACCTTTAAAGTAGGCGACCTTGTCCTGAAATGAATATTTTCAATCCCATCGCACATGAACCTGACATAGGAAGGGCCATACATCATTGAACAGAGGCTTGAAGAAGGAACGTTCAACCTAGCGATTGTTGATGGCGTAACGCTTCCAAGAGCATGGAATAGCGAGCATTTACGATGCTATTTCACCTGAACTATTTCTTTCATATTTCAGTTTGCTTTGATAGTTGACTTTTTTGATATGTAATAAGGCAAGTTATTCTGTCCTTATTTTTATGATGAATACAAGCTTGAAGCTCCCTTTACATAAATTGCTGTTATTGCATGTTAAGTTAAGTGTGTATTGGAACTGATTAATAACGACATATGCGATATATGAACATATATCTAAGGTTAAAATTCAACATGTTATACCGACCCCCGATGGAAATGATCAAGAGGGTTTTTGGTAAGTCTGCTCGGCTGGCGATTTCCCTGGGTGAATCAAAAGAAATTTTCACAATGAGGAATAAAGATTGCTGATACTATGAGTTGTGAAAAATCTCTATGTCCTTGGAGTGCATATTGGAGTACTCTAAGTCCCTGGAGCGTGGACTAGAGTATAAAAGACTTGAGAAAACTCTCTAAGTCCCTGAAGTGCAGATTAGAGTACTCTAAGTCCCCTAAGCGCGGACTAGAGTATAAACTACTTAAGAAAAATCTAAGTCCCCGGAGTGTGGTTTAAAGTACTCTACGTCCCCGAAGCGCGGACTAGAGTATAAACAAGTTGAAATAATCTCTAAGTCCCCGAAGTGCGGATTAGAGTGCCCTAAGTCCCCGGATAGCGGACCGGAGTATAAATGACTTAAGAAAAATCTCTAAGTCCCTGGAGTGCGAATTAGAGTACTCTAATTCCCCCAAGCACGGATTAGAGTATAAACTACTAGAGAAAAAACTCTAAGTCCATAGATTGTGGATTAGAGGAGTTCAGATTAGAGTACTCTAAGTCCCCAAAGTGCGGACTAGAGTATAAGCGACTTAAGAAAAATCTCTAAGCGCCTAAAGAAGACTAGAATTAAAACCATTCAACAAAAAATCTCAAGTCACTGAATGCAGACTAAAAATAAGTTCCAAGTCCCCAAACCATAGGCCAATTCAAAAACCCAATGGATAGACAGGTGAGCTTTCAATCGTTCGCTATCCCATGAATTCCGATCTAAGATCAAAGGAAGATGCTCGAACTAGTAGGGACGGAATACAATCGTTAGTTACGGTTCCAGCTTATCATAACTTGTGACTGAAGATAGTGCCTACAGGGAAGCTCCGAGATCAAGTTAATGAATTATCGACGAAACTTGTGAAAATTATTACATATACTTGAAATGGGAAGAAATTACTCTATTATGAAGTAATAATTCACTCAATGATTAATCAAGGATCAAAAACTTTTATTTAAAATCTGAAAAAAATTCCTTACAAACCATTCGAGAGTTCGAGATCCACGCAGGTACATATGCTACTTAAAAAATGGGAAAACAATACATGCCTAACTTATTTGGACTAAGTACAATAACATAAGATCTTGACTATTTCTTTGACTTCCTCTCCTTCTTCGGCTTTTCGAGGGTCGAATCGGTCGAATGTCATTTTCGAGACCCTTTACCGCCTTGAGTGGAAGTACTTGAGGAAGGAGGAGGAACCGCAATAGGGTTGACCCATCATGAGGGATGTATTGTAAAGGCCTTTGGAGAGGATCTTCAACCACCACCACATCGGGTTCACCCTTGACATCGAGTTTTGATTTCTCTTCTTCTTCAATCCGTTCCTTCAAGTTAAATTTGGCAGTATGCTTAGAAGCACCCGTAACTACAACATCATCATGCTCATCAATAATTGATGGATCTTCAGGCTTGTCCTCATCATGCGTCCCACTCACTTATGCGTCGGGCCCCGGAGTATCTACGACAGCCGGAGCCTCGGCCACTTTTTCTTCCTACTCCGGGGCGACATCACTCCTCGGAGTTAATTCAGGACCAAGATGGCCTATAGAGTTTCATAAAAATGCAAGCATTAGTCTATAGCCGTTGTGTGCCAGAAAAAACAATTTTTTTTTCAAATCGAAGGAGTTACATACGGTACCAACATTCGGTTGGCTTTCGGTGGTCGCTAGGGTGCTCCCTTCAATGATGAGAGACAGCATGTGTGCACCAAGCTTGGACCTGTTTGGATCATAACCAACATGTTGCTCCGATGACATCCCAACCCGCTGAACAAGAGGAGGACCCTGGGGCTCTGTTCGAGAAGACACTACGATATCTTGTTTTTCCTTAAGCGGTGTATGAGCTTTTCTAAATTGAAGTTTTGCGATAGCCAAGTCAAATGGCTCATTTCCTCGAAGCACTTTTGCACAAGTGCCCCTTTATAAAGCTTTGACATTCCCAGCTCCTCTTTCTTGGTCTTTGTAATGATCTCCCAAGTTTCGATGAGCGATTTGAGATAGTCCTCGTTAAGGAAAGTTAAGTCACGGTGAAGGAGAACTTTTGCATTATACTCGATGATGAGTGGATCGAATAAGCATTTAATCTCTTCCCTATCGGATTCAGTCGCTGCCTCATTTGGGAGTTAGCTTCTGCGAGCACCTCTTTCCTGCCCTCTTCATGGGGGCTTCTTTCAAGGCTTCAATTTGGGAGAGTTGCTGATCAAGTTTCGTTTTTAAATTTCTGTTTCAACAGTCTCGCAATATTTTTGCGACTTTTCTTGTGCCTGAACTTTCTCCTCCCTCTTCTGGAACAGTAATTTTTCTAACTCCTAAATGCGCCGGGTTTGGACATCTTTCTCCTTTTGTAAGGTGTCTTTCTCTAGAGCTAGGATGCCACTGCGTTGGAATGCGATGTCCGGTTCCCTCTTATGTGAAGTCTCTAAGCGACTCGCTGCCTCAGCTGTTTCCTGTGCATTTTTCTTCTCTTTGGCAAGTTGAGTCTTAATATCCAGCAACTCGGCATCTTGATAATTGATAATATCCTTGTCATGAATGGCCTATAGCTTAAGGCGATCAATCTCGTGCTAGTGCTCTATAGAAACTTCTGATACTTTTTTGGCTAAGCGAATGAACGCTTCATGCTGAACATACACATCATTCATACATGCTAATGAACTCTCTTTGGCAGTCTAGGGATGTATAGATGGGAGGAATTTGAGCCCGTTGAAGCAAATTTTTGGGAAGTTAGCTTTAAGTTTAGATAGTTTCTCTTCCATAGTCGAATCATGGGTAGGAATTAGAGGAATTTCATCAAGTGTAACCAGAGGTTGTTTATGGTTCTTACGAGATTGCCTAGTACTTGATGATCTAAAGTGTTGGTCACGAGGAGCGGTAGATTGAGAACCTTAGTGCGTGGACTTGTTTACACTGTGAGTAGGAGCGTTAGATGGGTCGCTTTGGTGCAGAGCGTATGCTTGAGGTTTCCTTCTGGATGAAGAAGAAGATTCTCTAGAATGATAGTCTCTATCTTGTCCTTCATCCTTGTCTCGACGTCTTCCAAGTTCAGAATCCCGACTCGAGTGGTAGTAGGTAGAGAAGCCACAGAGGCAATCGAAGGCATGTGAATGAGATGTTGCACCTGTAAAAGAACCAAATGGGGACATGTTAGGAGTTGTTGCGTGAAGAGTTAATCACAAGTGGATGGTACGGTGCAAGTGCTTGTGTGTGTCCTAATGATTCCCTCCGAAGGACCGGTAACTTTTGCTTTACTCGTTGGAGTTCTTTCCCCTTTATTGGAGGGTTGCACGCCTTCGCCGCTTCTTGTGGGTGAGTTAAGCCCTTCAACGTCGAGGTTGGTGAAGTTATAGTTTGATAGATCATCTAGGATCGAAATATCGGAAAGTCCCTTCAACACACTCTCCATCTATTGAGAAGACTGTCCTTTTTCAACTGGAGTTATGACAAATTTATGGGTTTCTCCGGTCTTCTTCTTTCAAATCTTGTATGCGAAATGTTTTCCCCTTCTCGGGGGAGGTTGCAATCGGCTACTGTGTTGCACTTCGATTGTCGATGTTTTTCCAAGGCCCACATCTATGTTTCTTGGCGTCTTATGTTTCCTTTATTTCTCCATCTTCGGTGCCTTCTTGGATTCCCTCAACAGGGGGCACGTTTCTTCCTCTCTCCTGGTGATAATCTTCGAAATCGCTCTGCTTCTAGGGTGCCCAATCCTATGGCCATCCTCTAATAGCCCAAATAAATTAAACAAATCAACGATGATGAGGTGTTTAATGTCTTGGTCCTCTGCCAAAGTAGCACAGATGGCCGCGATGGGCTTGGAATATCTGACGCCTTCAAAATGAGGGCAAACCCCTGAAAGAATTGAAGGAATTAGCATGATTGAGATAGAAACTGTAATTTGAATCTTTAGGTTAAAGGCAAAAGCCAAAATAGTACTTACGTCATTCCAGCCACCTTCTTGCGAAGCCAGGAGGACACCGTACATAGAACCATTCATGTTTGAATAAGGAGAGCAAATTCCATGCATCCGTTAAAACCTGCATTTGGGCATAGGTTTGAGGAAGACGTATAAAGGACTATCGGGCCATCTTTTGAAGTTGTAAGTGTATCAGATGTCCTTGGGAGTTGGTGGGCGAAATAGGACGTTCATGAAGAGGAGAAAGGTGCCATGAACAAGGGTACTATTGGGATGTAGCTGAGTAGGGGCGATTCCCATAAATCTTAGAACTTCCCGAATGAAAGAGTTAAAAGGTGGCATGCATCCAACCCAGCACATGAATTTGTTGCATGTAGTATTCCAGCTAGAGCAAGTGAGTTTTGTCTTACCTCGATGGGATGAGAACATATTCAAAGGGAATTCCGTGAATAGAACATAGTCGGCAAAGAGCGGCCTCACCGATTCTGGATGCCTGCGAGTCAACCGGATTGTCTAAAATAATGGCACCCTCCATGACATCAGGAGCTGGATCAATAATTTCTACAGGAAGAAATTATGTGTCGAAAAAAAGATTTGCTTGTGAATCAGGTGTCTCTACGTTTTCTCTTTGCTTACTTTGTGCAGTAATGTCAAAGAACGTAGCAAAACTTGATCATATAAATGATTCGAAAGACATTATGGCTGAACACTTCATCTAACTCGGGATCTGTGTCAGCTATACTACGTAGACAATCAATATTATCAATAATAACATGTCCCCCATGATAAGTGTGAACTAGTGTAGTGCAATGTCAAATGAATGTAAGTGGTTTGAAATCAGAAAAGCAAAAGTAAAATGTCGAAGCTTAGAGATTTCGTCTAGAGAGACCATCATCGCTGACTGTCTCAAATGACGTAAAAGGTGATTGACAACAAAAGCTTTCGGATCGAATGTTGACATTTCGGATTGTGAAGTACGTTGTTCGAGTATGTTGGGCTAATTCTATACCTGGTTCGTATTGAGTAGATTGGGAATTTGTTCGTTCTAATTTAAGTTCATTAATTCGTATATGCTAGTTGTGTTGTTATCAGTCACTTAATGCTTGGGTGAGGCAATGTACAGTCATATGTTCGAATAACTCGAGTCAAGTTGATTTTAATGGGCAACACCAATCCATGCTATGTTTGCCAATCCCTATGCCTTAAACCCATGTCCGACCCCTATGCCTTACTCTTATAGTTGATCCCTACCTTTAGACATACTTGATAATACCGATCACTTTTGATTGACTTGGATACCGAAACCTATGTATCAGCCATCATTGTCGATCCCTACACTAAACTCTTTAAGTCGACCCCTCCTTTTCAACCTCTATACTGATCCCTCTAAACATCCTTATGTATACTGATCCCTTCCCATTCCTAACACCAAACCTCCCACTGACTACCACTCACCAATCCCTCGCCTATTGCCGAACCCTCCTTCATCCTCATTTTTATCTCCTCCTCCTTCTCCTTCTTCTTCTTCTTCTTCCTTCTCCTACCCCATATCTTTCTCCTCCTCCACTACAAAGCATAATCAACTCCACTGAATATCACGCCTAGTCGACACTTATACATATCTAAATTTGAAGGCTCATGACCCAACCACACAAATGAGGAAGAATCTATACCTATTCGATTAGGATTGCAAGGCCGAAGCTTAGATTAGAAGTGAATCAATGTTAATAGAGGTCAAAAGTATGATATTGTGGTCGAATTCGAATTAGGGAAGGAAGGTTTCTAGTCTAGCTTTGGAGCATTCGGTTGTGAAGAGAGGGTGGATAAAGCTTTCGAGCACTAGGAAGTTAAAGTAAAGGGGAGAGCAGGAGGGGAGTAAGCTTTTATATGAGCGATAGAAGGGGAATGTGAACTGGTCACTTCAAAGGACTCGGTCATATAGTTGAAAAAGGGTTCGGCCTCGAGCCTTACCGACCCCTATCCGACCAATAACCAAGGGTCGGCATACAAAATGATCTCATAAAAAAATAAAGTAATGATAATATATAATAAGTAATTATAGAAGATGGGAGTTGTGAATGGATAATGGGTATACATGAGATAGGAAGAAGAACAAGAAGACAATGGTAAATATTTGGAAAACCCAAATGGCAACCGATGTCGTGAAAGTTAGGATACAACAGAAACATGACTATGGACGGACTTGAAAGGAATTTATGAATTCAACCTTTTTAAAGGTTAAGCCAAGAGAAAACCAAAAGATTTCATATGACCAAATTTATGTATTCAAATGGAGCGAGACGTCAGATCCATTTCATCAAAGAATAATAAAGAACAACGATCAACCAACGACTTGGGTAGGCCTACCTCTGGAACCTGGATTTTTCTCAAATTCAAAGCATGTTATGTTATTCACAAGATGTAACTTTGGGGGAAAGTATTACCTAGTACCTTGGACCGGCTACATAAAGGTAATTACTTTGACCAAACTTGACTATTGATAGGAAAGATGGCCACCAGACAACATTAATATGACCAGAGTATGATATCCGGACAATTATATCCAGCCATGGGTAAATAAGGTCGACAAATAAATGATACAGGACGTCATAATTACGAAGGTTAGTTTGGTGGAATAGGGGTCGGCAAGGACATTTGGCAACTTGAAGGGTGTATGAAAGGATCGACATATTGATTGGGTCGGCATAGTATCGGGTCGACATGATGCGTTCCCAAGTATTGGGTCGACATATTGGAGGGGTCGTCATGGAAATGGTTTGAATAGGGTCGGCGTGATATATTTATGATTATGGGGTCGGCATGGTATTCTCTGGGTGGGCATGATGTGTTCATGAGTATACGATCAGCATAGCATGTGGAAATGATGAGGTTGACATGGTATGGTTTGGGTCAGCATGATGATATGGATCGGCAAAGTGAGTTGGGCTTAACCTTTCTTGTGGTAGGCCCAAATGGTCAAGGGGGTCTATGTCTTGATATGTCAGTCGGGTTGGAGGCAACCTTCATCTATAAGAAAAGAGACAGAGGACCATTTTGGTGGACTTCTCTTTTTGGCTAGCAAGTGAAACTCTGCCATTTTGTAATCAATTTTCTTTTGTTCAAACTTGTTCTCAAGCTATTCATAGTTCATTGTAACTATAATCAATTGAGTCATGAAGCAATAAAGAAAGTATTCAGTGTGGATGTAAAGGCCTGAAAATCCGTACCCATTAAGTCGACCACAATCCACACTAGAGCCAACTCAAATTAAATGGAAATACGAATCTTTAGGGTGAAGAAGAAAAAGGTAGAAAAAATAGAACAACAAACACAGAATCTCACAATCGCAGCGGAACAAAATATAATATATAATAACAGATTTTTATACAAAAGAATCTGTAACAGTTTATATACTTACAATCATCAGAGTACACAATTCAATACATTAAAATGGACAGTTATAATAACTTGTCCTCGCATGGTGGAAATACAAATCAAGTACGGAAAATACATCTTGGTCTTCCCGCTCGTCTCTTGAGTTCCATAGCATCATATCATGTATTTGTAATACTCGGTCTGACCCGAGCATTATAATAAAATAACACCTGAGTCAGTCTAGAAACCAAAGTAAGTAAAAAAAACACTCAATTTGAATTATTAACTTTTCTCAAAATCCTTTGAAAACAAAGGTATTGTGTAAGTCCATACAATGACTGGGCCACTGGGGTATCGTCCATCACAGTATACCTCTAGGATAATGTACCGAGGACCACGCCGAGATCCCCTGCTATACAAGATCAGTATACCCCTAACCGGATAGACTGAATATGTTATCACGCTGGGTGTTCCCACCCTTACCATCGAGCGCTCCTTCTTTCATGCACAACCATATCCATAATATATGTGTTTTCGAGGACATCTAGAAAAGTGATAACATACCCTAATTGGGTGTGACCTACTTAGCCTTGCTACGTCTCATCTATTTTACTCATTTTCGGTTGATGAGGCTTGAGACTAAGCGTTACCTTTCAAGAAACAATTTTACTTAGAATGCTTATCGTCCTCCAATGACGATGTTGTGATAGCATTCATCCATACAAGTTGTCCTGGGTCTGGACAAACCGAATCACCGTCTTCATCATATTCATGGTATCCATTCGTAACGTCCAAACTGGATTGAAGTGGTTTAAGGATAATTAAATCCAATCCCGGTCTCTTCAAAACGATTTACGAAAATTGGCCAATATTGATAGTCGGATATTTAACTATCAATAAAACATCCATAAGCAAACACCAGGCCTTATTATACATTTTCCAAAAGTATTCTTTTCCAAATACCTTTACAAGGTATATATTTCAAATTCCTTTCCATATTCAAATATTTGAAAACAATTTTCAATATTTAAATCCATAAAATTATATTCCAAAGCTTTTCAACACTTAGGAAAATATTCTCAGTCCATTTTCTAAGATTATCTCAAGCGTCAAAACTTAGGAATTTCTTAGCTTATCTCCTGCATTTTCAAAACTATTAACAAAATTCTTTTCACAATTTCCAAAACCGATTATATTAATTTATAATCCCAACCAACCATTTATAACTTCTTTAAATGAATTCAATTCTTTCTGAAGTTATCACATCTAACATTGGAAATTTTCTTAAGTCTCTAGATTCCATTTATAAGATTTCTCTTATAAAATCTCATCTTTAAATTTAAAACCTGTTTACACATCTCGAGAGAATTTTATAAATTAATTTTCAATCATTCCAAACTATATATATATATATAGTGAGCATTTTAAAGAATAGTAATCTTTCTGTTTTCTTTTTTATATGTTTTAAGTTATTACTTAAAATATTAAACACCTTTAATATACCACCAATAACTCATTTTAAAATAAAACAATTCAATTTACAAGGCTGATTAAATTTAAAATTTTATTTCAATAAATATTAAATATTTGAAAATCCATTTTCCAAAGTATTCCAATACTAACTAGTTTAAAATTTCATAGTTTTAAATAATAAAGTTTTTCCTTTGAAAAACAAACTTAACTTCTTAAAAATAAAAATATATTTTAAAATCTCAATAACCAATTTAATTTATAACTTCCTTTTGACTTCACAACATATCGATTCATTGTTGATTCCCTAGCCATCCTCATTCCAAAAAAGAATCTTCTATTTTTTTCAACTATGTTTCCATGTTTTAATATAAATTGACCCTATGAATTTATATTCCCAATTATCATCTGATATCGAATTTCTTTATTTATAAACATCGTTTATAAATTTTTATAACCCCTCTGGTTTTACCTGTTTATGAAACAAATCTTATTTATAAAATTCCATTATATAAATTCATTTTTTTATAAATCCCATTTATACTTCCAATCTATTTTTAATATTGATTTTAACTCCTTTTCATATTTCATAATACCATTTACAACTGCTTTATATAATTGATTTTTATCTCTATTTTAAAATCATTTACGAATAGTTACATACAATTCAAAATCAATATATATATATATACATATATTATTCCTAATTCAATTTTCTTAAAAATAATCCAAGTTCCAATATAAATATGTTTACATCAAAAATCCCCTTTTGAATTCCTTTAAACTAAAAATAATAATTTATGGTATTTAAAAGGCCAAATTTAAGGCACGTGCTACCATAGCATCCAAAAATTCAAATCATTGCAATAATCAATAGCAGATTATTCACACAAATCATATATCATTATATATGAAAATAAATCAACATTTTTGAGGAGTCTAGTTGGATCCCTCCAACCTGTTTTCCTGCATCCGCTGATGTTAGTCAAAAATAAAGATACAAATCCCTCTTCGAGAGGGATATCGTGTATATAGGATCATCCGCTATTATGCGGGCGTATATGGTCTCATCTGCTATATTGTGCAGAAATTTCACTCCAAATACCAATATATATGTATATATATACACACACACAACTATATATATAATATATCATTCATTATATAATAATTATTAAATCAACCAGGTATCCAATAATTAATTTTTAACTATTTTTAAAATAAATCCGATAATCCAAATAAGTGAGAAATTTTCTCACCTTGATTTTAATTTGCAGTCTGATCCAAACCCGATTTGTTTCTTCACGATTTTAGATTTAAACATTCGAAATAATAAGATTAATAATTATTATTATTTTGATTACTGTAATAGGTTAATTACCCTAAAGGAAACAAATCACGCTAACCTTCTTCCCAGGCTTGAACAATATGCGACTCGAACTCCATCTATCACATTGCCGCACTCCTAACAGTCCACGGCAGGAGCACAAAACCCAAATTTGCCGCGCTTGCCACACCACGACCTGCGCCGCCGCGACCTAAATCAATACCTCCAATCAACGACCTCGACCCCACAGCGTCGCTTTTCCATAATAAACTCGAAAAATCACCAGAAATCGTTGGTGGCGCCACCACGTCGGAGTTAATCTACCGCCACTCCTTCATTGTCCCCTTCCCCTCGACGTGCGAGCTCTCTTCAGGCGGCGACAATCACGTATGTAAATTTTTTTCATTATCGATTGCGAGTGGAGGAGAGTGATTTTCATCCCAAGCCATGCCATATTCAATTGCGATTCCTTATTCTTTCTGCAGTGTTTTCATTTTAGTTTTTTGAAGTTGAAGACGTGCCTTATTCATTCATGGATTCTTATTCGAACAACGGAGAGGGAAAACGGGGAACTCATGTCTTCGTGATTTCCATTTGGAGATCGAATTGATTTCGATTCGAGGAACGAGATGTTCAGCATTTTTTTTCAGTTTTAAAATTTTGACCAGCCTTGTTATCTATAGAAGAAGAAGAAGAAGAAAGGCAACATGATTTTGATTTTTGAACTGAAAGAAAAGAAGGTCGCATGCTTGAATAGGTAAAGGGGAACAAGATCGGTCGACTAGGATTTGACAAAATTTTCAATTTATTTTTCAAAACATTTAGATATTTTGTACGATCCCCTATCAAGGTGTGCCGCTAGACATTTATAATGTTATACCCTTTTTCCGAATACAGTGGAAAATGTTTCGAGTTCAAATTCGATCCTATGGAGAAGATAACTTATTAGACCCAATTATTATATTGAATTTCGATATTAATTTCAACGCATTTATATCCCATTCAATCAAATAATAACTCCAAATACTATGAAATTTGAAATCCAATAATAATACATTATTATGGATCTAATGGAACTGGTTTCGTCAGATTCTTAAGTTGTGCCCTGGATAGCTATTTTAACTCGTCGATTAAATCGACGATTTTCGAAAAATCCCAAAATCGATTAAATTTCTAGTTTTAAAATCATACTAACTTAATTCTAATTCAAATAGAATTTATATATATCATAAATCGTTTCGATTTCATATTCAACTCCAATTCAATTATTTAAGTGATTTTTAATTATTAACTCCATAATTTAATTTATTAATTAAACGATTATATTTGGAACATAAGGTTTTTTTTATTACACAATTTTTGATCGATAAACTTCATATTGAAATCCCATTCACATTCCAAAACTCAACATTTAAAATAAATTGAGTGTCCAAAATCAACGACCAAAAATCCAACTCGTTACATTCCTCCTCCCTTAGAAGAATTTCGTCCCCGAAATTGGTAATGCAGGAAAAATGCTCCAAACCCATTAACCTATCAAAACCCACTTAGTTAAAATTCTATATTTACTTTTCTAATCTTTAGTTTCATCCAACCAATTAGTTTTCAATTTTAATTTCAAAATCCTTTATTCCAATTACAATTTGAAATCTAATTGTCGTTAACAAAAAAATTCCAAAATTTTTCTAACACCCTAAATTTTCTAATTTTTTTGGGAGAGTCTCCCTTGCACGGAGAGCCTTTTGCAATATAAAAAGAGAGATAAATATATACATCGACCCATATGGTCGAAAAATAAAATATATATCAATATTTATAATTTTGCACTATTTAATCTGAAAACGTACCTTATTTTAGCATTTTTAAGCGAACGGCTTACTTTATTTTGCAATTCGTGCAATCACAGTTAAGCAAAACAGCACCAAGTACCTGTACTTACTCAATTTAAACATATAAGTACCAAAAACATCAAATTCATCAAAACTTAAATTATTTAAACAGTTAAAACACATAAACTTCATAAGCAATACATGCTAAATATATATTTATAAGCAATTACAGGGTCCCAATACTTATTTTATTACTTTCAAACAATCCATATACATTTCATTCAATTTAAATAATTTACAACTCACTTTGCACGAATTCAATTTAATTTTATACCAAACAACTCATATCCATTCCAAATTGATTTAAAAATCAATTTTATTCGCTTCTACTAATCCATAAAATTTTGTTTGCTTTCGTTTGCGTCAAACAAAAACATTTCTATGCAAATTTTGTGCTATTCATTTAATAAAATAAACATTTAAGATTATAACTATTTTAAATTGATTCCAAATCAAATTATATTTAATTCTATTCCATTCCAAATTTATTCTTAATCAATTTATTTACATTCCATTCATATCTACTCTCTTTATATCCAAATCCATTTTATTTAAATCGATTTCTATTTAATCAAATTCTATTTCAATTACCAATTAATTAATTAGTTCATTCATTTAATCCACTTCAATTTTAATTCCATACTCGAATTCATTTTCGAATTTATTTAAATAATATCAAGACCATATTCAATTTTATTTACTCAAATTGAATTTATTTATAACTTAAGTCATTACTATACCCATCCATTTTTATTTTATTCGATGATATTTCCAATTATATTTAATTCGCTCAAGTTACATATTTAATTTCAATTCCAAACCACAATCCAATTTATTCACCCAAAGTTAAACTTCATTTTTGTATCCAATATCAGATTTTATTCAAAAATTACTCCATTAAATTTACTTGAGTCCCAAATTCATTTTATAATTCAAGCTTAGATTTATTTCCCTTACCAAAATATCAAACAATTTTATTTTGGGTTTTCTATTTCACCTTTTAATTTTATAGGTCACACAACTTATTTTTCATATTTCCGTCAATTCTATACTCCAGTATTTTCACGTTTTATTATTAACTCAAGATTATACATTTATTTATAGCCTAAGTTATTTTTATTCAATTAATTTTAGTTTTTATGAGCTATTATAATTTATTTATTCACAATTCAATTTTTCACTTAAATTTTATCTCATTCAAATTTTATATCTTATGGTTTTTTTAATATTTCACAATTCAAAATTTATGTTTACTTCACTTCGATAATCTTACTAATGCAATTCAAATTTTATAACTTATAGTTACATGGTCACTTTATAATTTGCACTTACATATTTAATTCAATTCCATATGATTCAAATCCATTTCACCTTTAGTTTAAATTTCAATTTCTTTTAACTAACATATCAAAACCACATTCGATTTATTCATACTTAAACAATTTTCACTCTGAACAAATTTATTTTTAATCCATTCAATTTAATCAAGTAAGAATTTGATTCCAATTTTAATTTTTTGCACACTTCCTTACTATTCATTTGTTCCATTCACTTATTCATTTTTAGTTCAATTCATTTAATCAATTCACTTCACTAATTTATTCCATTTAATCTCATCCAAATCAAAATCAATTAAATTTCTAAAATTTAATTCCTTCAACTTAAGTTAAATTCCATTTTAACCTTCTCACTTTAAATTTTATCCCAACTTAAAATTTTCACATTTCACTCCTTATAATATCATTTTCCACGGGATTCTAGAATTTTTAAACACTCGGTATTTATTTCAAATCACTTGAAGTCAAATACACACACACACACACACACACACACTCTCTCTTTTTGGTTTAACAAACCACTTTTCTAGGATTTTCAAAATTGACTTGGTTCCATTCCAGAATAATTTCCCTTTGGAATTTCCAAAACAACGCTCGTTTTCACCAAAAATCTCCATATTAATTTTCTACGGTAGCAATCTATCATCTAGAAACTTGAAAATGAACGCCGATGATGTCGCGATCATCATCGGAGTTATTTTTCAGCGACCGAAGTGAGTTTTATGATATATCTCTTCCAAAATCCATTTAAAACCATTTTTCTATTCATAAATATTCCCAAAATAATAATATTATAATTTATCTTCAAACACTTTGGAAAATACTTCTAAAAATCTCTGGGATTTAAATTTTCCAAATTCTGGTTTGAATTCATTTTTATTTTCATTTGTGTAATTCATACTCATACAATCTCCCTTTGGTTATATATAACTATTTCCAATTTATAATCTTATTTTGGTTATATAATATAACCAAACACATCCATCTAATATAACAATTTCTAGAAAATTATTCCTTTATATCAAAATATAGTTTGGGTAAAATTATTTCGTTTACCTGCTTCAAGACCATACTGTGTCGGATTACTCTATTCAGGTTTTAGAAACTCCTATCGATTTAGTGGCATCCCACTACTCGAACAGAATTTATATACCACTCAACAGATAAATTAACACAATATAAAACCATTTATATTCACCAACAAATATGTGCTCATATCTATTATTACTTACACTCAACTCATTCTAGAGTAATATTGACTTTATCTCTAATGAGTAATCCCCACTAGAGCTAAGGTTCTCGCTTAACCTTCAGCTTTGATACAAGCGTAAAGGACCGCAAATCCGTACCCATTGAGATGACCATAATCCATACCAGAGCCAACTCAAATTGAACGAAAATACGAATCTTTAGGGTGAAGAAGAAAAAGGTAGAAGAAAAATAAAACAACAAACACAGAATCTCACAATCACAGCGTAACAAAATATAATATATAATAACAAATTTTTATACAGAAGAATTTATAGTAGTTTATATACATACAATCATCAGAGTACAACAATTCAATACATCAAAATGGACAGTTATAATAACTTCTCACACAGTGGAAATACAAATCAAGTATGGCAAAATACGTCGTGGTCATCCAGCTCGTCTCTTGAGCTCCATAGTATCCTATCCTGTATTTGTAATACTCAGCCAGATGTGAGCATTATAATAAAATAACACAGTTATTCTGGAAAACCAGCATGAGAAAAAAACATACTCAATTTCAAATATTAACTCTTCTCAAAATCCTTTGAAAACAAAGGTATCTTGCAAGACCACGCCACACATAAACACGATGGGTTTTTACCTTACGATAACCAAAACATTTTTATCAAATTGTCTGATAAAAAAATATATTTGATTTTTTGATATACTTAACTTTTATGAATTTTTAAAAAGGGATTTTAAGAATGAATTTTATAAAAAGAAATTTATGTATGATAGTTGGGAAAAATATAAAAAGGAATTGAAGTCGATATTAAAAATAGATTGAAAAGTTATAAATAAGATTTATAAAGAAAAGGATTTATAGAATGGAATTTTATAAATAAGATTTCTTTTATAAACAAGTAAAACTAAAAGGAGTATAAGAATTTGTAAACAATGTTTATAAATAAGGTAGGCGATATCAGTTGCTAAATTGGGAATATAACATTCATAGAGTGAATTTATATTAAAAATGGAAATAGGGTGAGAAAAATAGTGGATACTATTTTTGAAAAGAGAAAATGGTCAAGGAGATCGGAATGGAAGTGATGTGATGAGATTTGAGGGGAATTTATAAATTGAATTAGTTATTGAGGTTTTAAAAATATATTGTTAATTCTAAGAAGTAAGTTTGTTTCTAAAAAGAAGATTTTATTATTTAAAACTATTAAATTTTTAACTAGATAGGACTGAGATACTTCGGTAAGTAGAATTTTAAATTTTAAATATTAAGTATTTATTTTAGTAAATTATAACATTTAAAAATAAATTTTGAAAGTTTATTTGTTAACTAAAAATGAGTTACTAATGTTTACAAAGGTATTTTCGATATTTTTAATAATTATTTGAACATGTTTAAAAATAAATTATTATCCTTTTAAATACTTATTATATATATATATATATATAGTTTGGAAGCGACTGAAATTTTTATTTATAAATTCTCTCGAGGTTCGTAAATAGGGTTTTTAAATGGATATGATTTGAGAGAGGAATTTTATATGGGATTTATAGGAAACGGAATTTCAAATTGTTGAATATGGGGAACTTCGAAAATAAAATATGAATTTATAAAAGAAGTTATAAATTGTTGAATAGGGTTATAAATAAGTATATTGGGGTTGGAAATTGAAAAAATAAATTTAGCAATGATACCGAATACTTGTGAAATAAGTTACGAAATATTCTCTTAAGTGTTGATATTTGAAAGATTTTGGAAAAATAGATTTATAATATTTTCTTGAGTATAAAAATGGAAATTTGTAAATATTTCTAAGTGTCGAGATGGTTAGGAAATATACGGTTACAGATTTTAGTATTTGAAATTGTTTTCCAAATGTTGGAAAGGATCGATATATCTTATAAAGATATTTTGGGAAAAAGTTACAATAAGGGCTAGTGACTGCTTATTGATGTTTTATTGATAGTTAAATAATCGACTATCAATATTGGCCAATTTTGTTAATTGTTTAGAAGAGACCGGGATCAGATTTAATTATCTAAAACCACTTCAATCCGGTTTGAAATGTAACGAATGAGTACCGTGGAGATGATGAAGACGGTGATTCGGTTTGCCCAGACTCAGGACAACTTGTATGGATGAATGCTATCAGAACATCATCATTGGAGGACGATGAGCATTCTAAGTAGAATTGGTTCTTGAAAGGTAACACTTAGCCTTGGGACTCATCAACCTAGAATGACTAAAACAGGGGAGATGCAGCAGGATAAGTGGGTCGCACCCAATTAGGGTATGTTATCACTTTTCTAGATGTCCTCGAAAACCTACATATTATGAATATGGTTGTGCATGAAAGAAGGATCACTCGACTGTAAGGGTGGAAACACCCGGGGTGATAACATATTCGGTCTATCTAGGTTAGGCGTAGGCCGGTCTTGTATAGCAAGGGATCCCGACGTGGTCCTCGGTACATTGTCCATGAGATGTACTATGGTGGGCGGTACCCCAATGGCCTAGTTATTCGTACGGAATCCACTCTCCAAAAAGCGCCGTGCGATTTTTATTGTACCCAACTATGCTGAAACTTGAGATGCAAGCATTTCAGCTACTATCAATTTACTTGGTTTAGACACTATTATAATATCAGATGATTTTGATAAAAATGTTTTGGTTATCGTAAGGTAAAAACCCGTCGTGTTTATGTGTGACATGGTCTTAGGAGATACCTATATTTTTCAAAGGATTTTGAGAAAAGTTAATAATTCAAATTGATTGTGTTTCCTTACGCTAGTTTTCCAGACTGACTCGGGTGTTAGTTTATTATAATGCTCGGGTCAGACCGAGTATTATAGATAGGGGACAAGATGCTATGGAGCTCAGAAAACGAGGTGGATGACCAAGATCTATTTTTCCATACTTGATTTTTATTTTTGTTGTGTGAGGATAAGTTATTATAACTATCCATTTTGATGTATTGAATAGTTGTACTCTGACGATTGTATATAAACAGTTACAAATTCTTTTGTATAAAATCTGTTATTATATATTATATTTTGCTCCGTTGCAATTGTGAGATTCTGTGATGTTGTTTTTATTTCTTCTTCACCCCTAAAAATTCGTATTTCCATTTAATTTGGGTTGAATTGATGTGAATTATAGTCGATTCAAAGGGGTACGGAGATATACGGGCCTTTACATTTAGTATCAGAGCTGAAGGTTAAGCGAGAATCTTGGCTCTGGTGGGGATTACTCATTAGAGATAGAGTCGATAGTACTCTAGAATGAGTTGAGTGTAATAATAGATATGAGAGCGTATTTTTTAGTGAAATGGTTTTGTATTGTGTTGATTTATCTATTGAGTGGCATATAAATTCTAGTCGAATAGTGGGACGCCAGTAAATCGATAGGAGTTTCTAAACACTTGAATAGATAGTATGGTTTTGAAGCGGGTAAATGAAATAATTTTATCCAAATTCTATTTTGGTATAAAGGAGAATAATTTTTTGAAAAATTATTATAGTGATGTTCTTGGTTATTATTACATAATCAAAATAAGATTATAAAAATTGGAATGGTTATATACAAAACCAAAGGAAAATTGTATAAGTATGAATCTTAAAGGTGAGTTAAAAACTAAAAATGGATACAGACCAAAAATTGGAAAATTTAAATCTCGGAGATTTTTAGAAGTATTTTCCAAAGTGTTTGAAGTAAAATAATAATATTATTATTTTGGAGATATTTTTGAATAGAAAATGGTTTTAAATGGATTTTGGAAGTGATATAGCACTGAATTCACTTCAGTCGTTGGAAAATAATTCTAATGATGACGGCTGCATCATCAATGTTCATTTTTGAGTTTTTAAGTGACGGATTGCTACCATAGTAAATTGATATGGAGATTTTTGGTGAAAACAAGTGTTGTTTTGGGAATTCCGAAGGAAAATTGTTTTGCAATGGAACCAAGCGAATTTTGAAAATCCAAGGAAGTGGTTTGTTAAACCAAAAAAAGTGTGTGTGTGTGTGTGTGTGTATTTGATTTCGAAGCGATTTGAAATAAATACCAACTATTTAAAAATTCCGGAATCCTGTAGAAGATGATATTTACAAGGAGGGAAGTGTGAAAAATTGAAGTTGGAATAATATTTAAAGTGATAAAGTTGAAATGAATTCAACTTAAGTTAAATTGGATAAATTAAATTTTAGAAATTAAATTGACTAGATTTGAATTGAATTAATATAGTGTATTAATGAAGTGGGAGTTTAAGTGAAGTAATTAAAAATATAATAAAATTGAATGAATTAAAAATGAAAATTTTTGGAGTGAAATTTAATTAAAGTATGAATAACTCAAATATGGTTTTGAAATGCTGGTTAAAAGAAATTGAAATTTAAATAAAAAGGTGAGTTGGATTTGAATCATATTGAATTGAATTAAATATTTAAATGTGAATTTATAAAGTGACTATATAACTATAAGTTATAAAAGTTAGATTGAATTAGAAATAATATCGAATTGAAGTTAATATAAATTTGAATTGTAAAAATATTATATAACCATAAGGTATAAATTTTTGAATGAGATAAAGTTTAAGTGAAAATTGGAATTGTGAATAAATAAATTGGAATAGCTCATAAAAATTGAAACTAATTGAATAAAATATACTTAGGCTATAAATAAATGTATAATCTCGAGTTAAAATTAAAAATGAGTTTGAGCTCAAAAATTAAATGAAGTGATTTTTGAAATAAAAATCAGACATTGAGCTATAAATTGGAAGTGGACTAATTGGATAAATAATTAGTTAATTGAATATAGAATGGATATTAACTTGGTTGAATAAAACTGGATTGTGGGTTAAAAGTGGATGTTGAAAATGAAACTTGAGAATAAATTAAAAATTTAACAAATTGTAAACAAATTTAATATAATTAGGAATATCGTCGAATAAAATAGAACTAGATTGAGATAGCAATGGCCTGGGTTATAAATAAATTCTACTTAAGTGTAAATATATTGAATGTGACTTGGGATATACTATAAATGAATTTGATTATGGAATTGAAATTGAAGTGAATAAAATGAATGAACTAATTAATTAATTAGTAAATGAATTGGAAGTTGGTTGAAAGAAATAAACTTAAGTTATAAGGTGGAAATAATTTAAAAATAACGGATTAACTTAAGTAAATATTTTAGGTGAAAGTTTGGCTCGAATAAATTAGGAAATGGTTATTTAATAAATAGCGTGGGATGATTCCAAGCTTAATAGGATAGATTTGAATATAATAAATATGTATATGAACGAAATGTAAGTCAATTGATTGTGAACAAATCTGAAATAGAATAAAATTAAGGATAAATTGATCGGAATCAATTTAAAGTAGCTATAAACTGAAATGGTTATTTTACTAAATAATATCGTCGAATTTGCACAGAAAAAAATTGTTGTTCGATGAAAACGAAAGTAAACAAAATTCTATGAATAAATGGAATATGAATAAATTGATGTTAACCAATTTGCAGTGGATATGAGTTTGTCTGATATAAAAATGAATTGGATGCAAATAAATTTGGTTGTAAATCATTGAATTGAATATGGATTGATTGATAGTAATCAAATTAATGTTAGAACCTTATAACTGCTTTAATACATGTTTAGCGTAATTGGTTATTGAAATTCATGTGTTATAATTGTTTAAGTAAAATTTTATTGAATTTGATGCTTTTGGTACTTATGTGGTTTAAATTGAATAAAAACAGGAACAGAGTGACTAATTGGCTCGATTTGGGTTGCAAAATTGCTTTCGAAGTAAATGCTTGCTTAATAATGCTTTAAAAAATGTTAAAATGAGGTACATATTTGGATTAAATACCGCAAAATATAAATTTTGACTTATGTATTGTTTTCCGACCATGTGGTTCGATTTATATATATTTATCCCTCTTGTCATATTGTAAAACATCCTCCTTATAAAGGAGACTCTGTCTAAAAAATTCGAAAATTTAGGGTGTTAGAAAATTTTTGGAAATTTTGGAAAAATTTTGTTAATTGAAAAGTTGAGTTTCAAATTGAAATTGAAATAAGAGATTTTGGGATTAGAATTGAAAACTAATCATTTTGGTTGAAACTAAAGGATTAGAAATGTGAAATAAGCAAGTATGCTAAGTGGGTTTTTGAAAAAAAGTAATGGGTATAGAGCGTTTTTGCTACCTTAGCAATTTCGGGGACGAAATTCTTTTAAGGGGGAGGAATGTAACGACCCGGATTGTTTCGATTTTTAATTTAGAATGTTTAAATGGTTCAAATATTGGATTTGAAATCTAAAATTTAGTTCATAAGATTTTAAAACTGAAACTTCGAGTGATTTCGACAATGTCTGATATCATCGATTTAATCGACGTGTTAAAGTAGCGATCCACAACACAGTCTCGAAATTTGACGAAACTAGTTCCATTGGATCTGTAATAGTGTATTATTGTCAAATTTCATATTTCGTAGCATTTGGAGTTATCATTTGGTCATACGGGGTAGAAACGCGTTGAAATTAATATCAAAAATTTAATATAATAATTTGGTCCAAAAAGCTATCTTCTCCATAAGATCGAATTAGAACTCGAAACCTTTTCCATTGTGTTCGAAATAGGGGTATAACATTATGAACGCCTAGCGGCACGCCTCGATAGGGATTCAAAATTTTGAGTTGCATAATTTATATTTTGAGAAATAAATAATATTATAACCGAAGCCTCATCTTCTTTTACTTATACTCGTGAACTCCTTTACCTCCCTTCCTCTGTACGAAATCGAATAGCACGATAAAAAAATAGAGAAAGGTAAGAAGAAAATCACGAGTTCTCCCTCTCCTCATCCCTCAGTTAAAAAAAATTCAAAGTAAGAAAAAACGGGGACATGCGATTTTAAATGGAAATCAATTTCGACACAGAAAGAAAAAAAATCGAACGAAGCTCACACTTGCAAGGGAATAATAGCGCGATCGAAGAATTAGGAGCTGCGGCCAGTGACGATTGCAAGGCAAAGTCGCGATGTATTCTAGGGGTTCGGTCGATAAGCAGTTCAACGTATCGTCGATTTTGGGTTTTATGGACATGAGTAGGAGGAGTGTGGGCTGGTAGTGTCGCGATGTGGGGAATGGGCTCGACTTGTACGACAATGAAGCCTTTGGGTTTGGATTGCCATCATGGGTCTGTGGAGTTTCGAAGGGAAGGGGGTGCGCATGCGTAGGTGGAGCTGCTGGCTGTCAGGGTTGAGTTCGTATACCTGGAACGTCTACGCGATCTTTTGGAATTGAGGTAACATGAGTAATTAAATTAATTACCATAATTAGGATGGTTGTGACGGTGATTAAACATTATTGTGTAATTAATAAAAGGGTTTTGCTTATATAACCAAATATTATGTTCATGTTAATACTTGCAGTAATTTATAATAATTTTAAAAGGGTCGGAAATTAGAATTTGTTATAATGTGAAAAAAAATAGAAAATAGTTTCAACCGATAATTTCAAGTAATTTTGTTATTTGTTTATTTTTCTATTAACTATTAATCTTATAGTATTGCAAGTGTTAATAACATTTATTTATTTATTTATTTATTATGATGATTTTAGATGATATTTGCCTATATAAGCAGAATAAAACTACTTTGAAATTATATTCCCAACGATCTTAGCATTTAAACTTGAACGTTGGAATCGAATTCCTATATATATTATAACTTCTTCATACAAGGTTTAAATTGCACGGGATCAGTCGTATAGGATTCGAAGGTGCGAAATCTACATGATAGAAAATGTAAATTTGAGACGGATTGCAATTTAAAAATAAAGGTGAGTAAATCTCACTCATTTGGACAATTAATGTTATTTTCAAAGAGTTGAATGTATTTATTGAATGATTGGATGAATGATAATTTATTATTATCGGTTGAATGTTATATAATTATATAGTAGTATGTATAAATTAATAGTTGGATTGATTATTCCCGCTTATTGAGCAGATGAGACCCTATGCTCTCTGCATAATAGCGGATGACTCTATTTACCGTGATATCCCCTTCGAAGTGGGATTGGTATTTTTATGTTTATTAACATCTGCGGATGCAGGAAAACAGGTTGGAGGGATCCAACTGGATTCCTCAAAATGTTGAATTAAATTTTCATATATTGTGATATATGGATTGTGTAGAATAATCTATTATAGATTATTGTAGTGTTTGGAATTATTAGATGCTATTGTAGCGCTGGCCTAAATTTTGATATTTTAAATACCGTAATTTTTTTAAAATTGAAGGAATAAAAGGAATTTTTGATATAAAAATATTTATATTGGAATTAAGGATATTTTAAAGAAATTGAGTTAGAAAAATATATTTGATTTTTTGATATACTTAACTTTTATGAATTTTTAAAAAGGGATTTTATGAATGAATTTTATAAAAAGAAATTTATGAATGATAGTCGAGGAAAAATATAAAAAGGAGTTGATTCAATATTTAAAATAGATTGAAAAGTCATAAATAAGATTATAAAGAAATGGATTTATAGAATGGAATTTTATAAATAAGATTTCTTTTATAAACAAGTAAAACTCAAAGGAGTATAAGAATTTATAAATGATGTTTACAAATAAGGTAGGCGATATAAGTTGCTAAATTGGGAATATAACATTCATAGAGTGAATTTATATTAAAAATGGAAATAGGGTGAGAAAATAGTGGATACTATTTTTGAAAAGAGAAAACGGTTAAGGAGATCGGAATGGAAGTGATGTAATGAGATTCGAGGGGAATCTATAAAATGAATTAGTTATTGAGGTTTTAAAAATATTTTTTGATCCTAAGAAGTAAGTTTGTTTTTAAAAAGAAAATTTTATTATTTAAAACTATGAAATTTTGAACTAGATAGGATTGAGATACTTCGGTGAGTAGATATTCAAATATTAAGTATTTATTTCAGAAATTCTAACTTTTAAAAATCAGTTTTGAAAGTTTATATGTTAACTAAAAATGAGTTACTGATGTCTATAAAGGTGTTTTCGATATTTTAAATAATTATTTGAACATGTTTAAAAATAAATCAATATCCTTTTAAATACTTATTATATATATATATATATAGAGTTTGGAAGTGACTGAAATTTTTGTTTATAAATTCTCTTGAGATTCGTAAATGGGGTTTTTAGATGGATATAATTTTGGGAGAGGAATTTTATAAGGGATTTGGAGTAACTGGAATTTCAAATTGTTGAATATGGGGAACTTCAAAAATAAAATCTGAACTTATAAAAGAAGTTATAAATTGTTGAATGGGGTTATAAATAAGTATACTGGGGTTGGAAATTGAAAAAAGGAATTTAGTAGTGATTTCGAAGAGTTATGAAATAAATTACGAAATATTCTCTTAAGTGTTGATATTTGAATTTTTTTTGGAAAAATAGACTTATAATATTTTCTTGAGTATAAAAATGGAAATTTGGAAATATTTCTATGTTTTGAGATGTTTGGAAATATCCGGTTACGGATTTAAGTATTTGAAATTATTTTTCAAATGTTGGAAAGGATCGATATATCTTATAAAGATATTTTGGGGAAAATTTACAATAAGGCCTAGTGAGTGCTTATGGATGTTTTATTAATATGTAAATGACCGACTATCAATATTTGCCAATTTCGCTAATCGTTTCGAAGAGACCGAGATCAGATTTAATTATTCGAAACCACTTCGATCCGATTTGAATGTAACAAATGAATAGCGTAGAGATGATGAAGATGGTGATTCGGTTTGTCCATACCCATGACAAATTGTTTGGACGAATGCTATTAGAACATCGTCATTGGAGGACGATAAGCATTGTAAGTAAAATTGGTTCTTGAAAGGTAACGCTTAGCCTCGAGCCTCATCAACTCGGGAATGACTAAAAAAGGGTAGATGCAGCAAGGCTAAGTGGGTCGCACCCAATTAAGGTATGTTATCACTTTTCTAGATGTCCTTGGAAACTATATATTATGAACATGGTTGCGCATGAAAGAAGGAGCGTTCGATGGTATGTGTGGGAACACCCGGGTGATAACATATTCGGTCTATCAAGGTTAGGGATAGGATGATCTTGTGTAGCAGGAGATCTCCATGTGGTCCTCGGTACATTATTCTAGAGGTGTACAGTGGTGGGCGGTACCCCAGTGTCCCAGTCATTCATATAGAATCCACTCTCCAATAAGTGCCGTACAATTTTGATTGTGCCCAACTATGCTGAAAAGTGAGACGCAAGCATTTCATCTACTTTCTATTTACTTGTTTTAGACACTATTATAATATCAGATGATTTTGATAAAAATGTTTTGGTTATCGTAAGGTAAAAACCAAATTTTCTGAAAATACCTGAAATTTAAGCTCTCAAATTCTTCATTTAAATTCATTTTTCCAAATCGATTTATAAATTATGTTTTATAATTTCATTTATTTATATCATGTTGCAATAGTCAATGGTTTACAAAACAATAAATGAAAATCAAATATTATGATTTCTTTTTTTTTAAAGGTAAACAAGTTTTTATACTGGCCTCTACCAGATCAGAATAAATATCAAAACAATTACAAATATCTGGAACATACAAGAGGATCAAAAAACAAGAAAAATCAACAAAAGCCAAAATGCAGTAATTAAAATAGGATTTAGGCCCATAATAGCCTAAATACCATTATAATTAATGCACCGCGAATGTAATTAGTCCAACAGATTTCAGCCATCTCGTGCGTTTGATAATAGCACCATTCATCTCTGCTATTAACTCCCGCCTGGATTTATTTTTTTGCTCAAAAATGCATGTGTTCCTCTCATGCCAAATAGCAGAGACAAAACACCTGAGAACTACAAGCATACGATCCCCCCTCTCATTTTGCCATCTAGATCGTTTAAATATCTCGAACCATTGTGGCTCGCGTCGCGCATTTGTGTAATATATCTCAGTACCAAGAAGAACAACCTTCCATAATCGATATGTCACTGTGCACTGGAAAAAGAGGTGATCTTTGCTCTCGGGGTGATTATTGCAGAAAACACAGTTATTTGACATTATGAATCCCCTCTCCAGTAATTTATCTCTAGTCAACAGCGACTTGTGTATATTTTTCCAGAGAAAGAAATTGTCTTTTTCAGAGCCAAGTCTATTCCACATATGGCGATGCCAAGGATTATTACAAGTATTAGTATCAGGAAGAATAGCTTTGTATATAATTGCAATGGTGTGTAAAGAGTATTTTTCAATCCACTGGATAGAGTGCGCAGTGTTGCGGTGTTTAGCTCGAGTTATCTTCCTCCAGAGATCTCGAACCACAGTAGATGCAGCAGAAGGTAAGTGTATATCACCATGGTTGATGAAGTGTTTTACATTTGCTATGTTTGGAATGCCTGTGGATATATTTTCCATATTGTTGAGCACGTCGTTTAGAATGATACCAGATGATGACCATGGGGAGTGCCAGAAAGAGATGGGATGGTCATAGAAAATATTGTATTTAATATGAGGCAGAATGATATCACGAAAGCTAAGAATGTTCCTCCAAAAAAAGCTTGAAGTGGCAGTGGGACACATATTCCAGAAATGCTTATCAAATAGGCAGTTCTTTCTTATCCAACATATCCACAAAGTCTGTTTGTCAGAGAGGATATCGTTGATGTGTTTGGAGGCCGTGGCAATATTCCAATATCAAAAATTTATTATACCAAATCCCCCTTTATTTCTCGGTCTGCATATCTTGGAGAAGGCAATTGGAATAGGCTTGCGAGAATGGCAATCACCATGCCATAAGAAATGGTTCATTGCCGCATTCATCATGGATATTAATTTCTTTGGTAATATAAAAATACGAGACCAGTATGATGTCATGCCAAATATTATCGATTTAACGATTGAAATTCTGCCTGCCTGCGAGAGGAGGTGAGTATGCCAATTTCGAAGTTTAGCAACAATCTTATCGTACATAGGGATGCATTGAGTAGTACTAATCTTTGATTTTGTGAGTGGAATACCCAAGTAAACAGCATTATTTGGCATGGCCCGAAGACCAGATAGTGTAGTGATCCGGCAACTATCATTCTCACTAAGATCCGCGGTAGGAATATGATATTTATTCTTATTAATTTGTAGCCCTATCATGTCGTGCAATTGTATAAGTGCAGCGTTGATGGTAGAAATGGTATGTAACGACCCGCCTTTTTGGACAGTTTAAACCGACGATCAAATACACATGTCGATTCCAAACCATTAAAAAGGGCAGATGGTTATTGGGGTAAATAAGAAAAGAAAAGAAAGAGAAATAAAGGAAATGAAACATCACAGAATCTCGCAGCGGAACGATAAAATATAATAGTCAAATAAACAGTTCATGAAGCTGTTTACTATACTTTGACAATTATTTATACAACATTTATCAGAGTTATACATATACAATAGAACAATTAAAATAAACAGTTCATGAAGCTTTTCAAAAAGTCCAAGATCGTCGAATTTCGTTCAGCCATTTAAAAGTTATGGTTGTTTTCGTTTCAGCATGTATTGGACAATTTTGGATTTTTCCCAAAATTTGCTTTTATTATTTCAAAGTGCAAACCACCAAAACTTCAAATTTTCTAAAGAACAATCATAAACACAATTCATTTATTTTATTATTCATCCATGCAATAGGTTTACATTCAATTTGTTTCCGATTTATTCAAGTTTGTTTCATTCACATTTTAAATTCAAGTCAATTTGCTTCCATTTAAATTGAATTCAATTATATTTAATTTCACTTTGCTTCAAATTTGAATTTAATTATTTTAAAATTTTATTCCGTTTATTAAATTCCATTAACACTAATGAATTCTACTTAATCAATTATCATCCATCTAACTACCAATGCATATCAAACATTAACATTCATCCAAAATCTACACTAAATCAATTATACATTTCCAAGTCAATTTTAATTTCATACACTTCCAAGTTTATTGACATTTAATTATATTCAAATCTAATTAGTTTCCATTTACCAATTTTATATTTCATTAATTTTAAATTTTATTCATTCACTTATATATATCATTCATTTTACCGCTTAAATTTCTTTTATATTTACAACTATCAATAGATCTTCACATTTTATTATTCATTCTCACACTGGTATATTATTTCTCTACTTATCCTTATTAGCATTTTAAACCTTTTAAGTATTTGGTAAGTTATAGTTATGCAAATAGAATGTAGTTAAACAACATACAACTTCTTTTCATTTAAAGTTGAATTTTCAATTATTAATTCTTAAGTCATTACTTAAATTACACTATAATTTAATTTCACATTTACATTCACATATAGTATTTCCATTTTATATTAACATAATTGTGAATCACCTTTAAATGTTAATTTAAATTCCAATTATTTACTAACAATTTTATTTATATTTGCAAACCATTAATTAAATGCATATTTCATTATTCAAACCTATACTTGTATATTATCCAATTAACAATTTATATAACATTTTTGAACTTCTTAAATATTTTGGTAAGTTATATCTATGCTATAGAATGAAACTTAATACTATGCGAGTTTTACAGTTTCAATTTTATTTTAAGTTCATAATTTCCGAATTCTAAGGATTTCTACTTCAATTGATATTTTCACTTAGCTCTTAGGTTCATTTCTCATTTCACGATTCAGAAGTTCCTTAATGATTCAAGTCTAAATTCATTTCAATCATAAAAAAAATCATTAATTATTAAAGGACTTAAGAATTCCAATCCCGGTTTCATTTCGAATCAAGTTTTGAAATAATATATACTTATAATTTATATATCAAATCGTACTATAGAGAATACAAAATAAAATAAATTTGAATCAAAACAAGGTTTAGACAAGCTATTAAGTGGTCTCCCCCACTCGGACTCTCGAAAATAAACGCCGATGATGCGTGCACTCATCACCGAAATCATTTTCTAGCGTCAAGAGAAGGGAATATAACACTTATCATAAAAAAATCCTTCGAAAACAATTTCAACACAATTATACTATCATATAATACTCGTATTATATTTTTTTCAAATTCTTGTAAGTCAATTTCAAGCACCGGAATTTAAATTCCCAAATCCAAGTTAAAATTCATTTATATTCATTATCAATTGTGTTTACAAGATTTCACTTTCCTAAATCCATTGTTATTTAATCAATTGTTGTAAATATTGTCTGATCAAATAATAACGATAATAATCTAATATTATCATCTCCTAACAATCAATTCAATCAAAGTGAATAAATATTCAAATAATTCTTTTATATAAAATATATTCCAAAATGATATTGTGTTGGTTTGTCCTATTCGAGGGTTTAGAAATTCCTATCGACGCCTTGGCGTCCCAAGTATCGACCAGAATTCATAAATACTCAACGGAACAAAGTTAACACAATATAAAACCATTTTATATCAAATAACAAGTACGCTCTCTCATATACACTCAACTCATTCATATAGTTTACCTCTATTTCAATGAATTATTCCCCACTAGAGCCAAGGTTTATCGCTAAACCAAAGCTCTGATACCAACTGTAATGAACCGCCTTTTTGGACAGTTTAAACCGACGATCAAATACACATGTCGATTCCAAACCATTAAAAAGGGCAGATGGTTATTGGGGTAAATAAGAAAAGAAAAGAAAGAGAAATAAAGGAAATGAAACATCACAGAATCTCGCAGCGGAACGATAAAATATAATAGTCAAATAAACAGTTCATGAAGCTGTTTACCATACTTTGACAATTATTTATACAACATTTATCAGAGTTATAAATATACAACAGAACAGTTAAAATAATGCAGCAGATAGCATGATGCAAGGGTAATAATAGTAATAGTATACCAAATCTTCGTTTTCATCCTCCAGAATAGATCTTCAAAAATCTGAAATACTCAGGACTAACCCGAGCGTAATGAAAAGACAAAACACTCGAGTCAGGACTAAAATATCCTTATGAAAGTTAAATCAATCGTAAATAAATATGAGTGTAACGGCATCAGAGATGTTTACAGGGTTTGACATCTCATATCCAGTGTCAACGTGTGTGCAATAACTTAAGAGATGTTATGGGATTTTCCATCTCTTAAGGATCCGTTAAACTATCTACTATGTAGTAATATACGCTAAGTAGATAATGCCTATCAGTAATATAAAGTATCAAAATAGCGTTAAGGCGTTACCGTAATCCCCCTTAACACATTTTTATAATGCCATAGTCTATACAGCACCGTAAGCCCCACCGTAAACTGGTGGTTATCAGAGGGTACCCCATAGGTATAACACAAAACAAAACGTAGTGGTCGCGAATAGGATAATCAGTATGACAAGGTACATGAGGCGATACCAACTAGGATACTAGTAGTTGCGTGATCCGGACTGATGTTGAGCATAGCCAGGAGCTACCCCAACACCGCGAAACAACACTCCCAAATCAAGGGGTGCACCCAAATCGAATCACAAATGTAATAGATATGGTATCGAAGAAGTGTGTCCGCTAGAGGTGGCGAACCTCAATGGCCCGGCGCGGCTCCTGTTTTAGTCATGTCAGGGGTCATCCAATATCGTTCTCTTTCTTCAGTCAACGCGTTCGCCAAACCATCCACTTCATTCTGGATCAACACTCCGCGTATAATAGTTATTAAAGTGGTTTTCGGTATCGACAGAGAGTATGTCCATATCTGATCCCGGTCTCTTTAATAACTACGTATTATTACACCGTTGGCTCTTTTACATTTCAAATCGATTCATAATTGATATCAAAATATCATGTTCGCTTCAAAAATCAAATCCATTTCAAATATCATCGTATCTGTTAAAATGTCAGATTCCGTTTCAAAAATCATTTTTCGTCTCAATATCTTATTTCGGTTTCAAAATCAATTCGGATTTCAATTTAGGTTGCAACTTCATTTAACTCAATTCGTATTTAAATTCAAGATTTAAATATAAACATTGCACCTTATTGACCAGCTTAGAATTTTAGAAAAATAGTTTTAAGTAGTTTAAAAGTAGTTTTTAATAATTAAAATAGTTAAAATACTTAAAATCTTAAAATGGATTTGAAATAGATAAATTAGTTTAAAATAATTTAAATTGGGTTAAGTAGATTTAAAATAGATTAAAATAGTTTAAGTATTCAAAAATGGTTTATATCGCAGAGTAATTTGGAAAACAAAATAAAACAGCTTCAAAACCAATCCATTTCAATTTATAACTTCCCAATTCAAATCAATTTCAATTTCCATTCTACCGATTCAATTTCGATTTCAATTCAAATCAATGTCAACTTTGACTTAAAATTTATTCAATTTTATATTCACTTTCAATTAATTCAATTTCAATTTATATCGATTTAGAGCTGGATTTTCAAAATATCAATTTATAACACTTAACAAAATTTTCCTTCAATATTCAAATTTAAATCCAAATATCAAATATGATTCAATTCCAAGCTCATTTCAAAATATCATTTTTATGTCACTTTTACTTAGTAATATTCAAGGCTCAAATTTAATGTTCAATCTTTAAAACAAATAAATTTCCGAAATTCAATCATATCCAAATTTTAAATCAAGTCTCCACTTAAATTTATTCAACAATTTCTTTTAACCAAAATTTTATTTCAACATTCCAAACTCAATCTTTCGATAAATTCGGTTCCTATATATTGATTTCTATTTATAACTTTTAAATCAAAACATTTAAATAAATCTCAAATCGACGATTTTAAAATTTATTAATTTAGCCAATTCGGCGTCCGTATATAATTTTCTATCCGATGGCCAGGTAATTATTTATTTTAATTAAACGTCAGGGATGAGTATATATTACTTAAACCAATCACAGTGTCATATGTATGCATAACGGTATATATATAAGCAAATAAACATCCAAACATTTAAATATCAACCAATAACATCCATCAAAATACATCATCCAATAGACAATACAATTCATGGCAGTTTCATAGTTATCAATGTCAGGTAATTTAATCGCAATTCAATTTTTATTTCAATTTAACTGTCAATTTAATTTTTCAACGGTTAATTCAAACGACAAGCTATATGACAATTAAATTTTTATCAAACAACGACAAATAAAATCATAACACTTCATAATGTCAAATTTAACTAGCATAAAGATATTTAGTACGTTGTGAGCGTTATAAAACACTCACCTTGATTTCAATGTAGTTCCAGCGCTTTATTTCGAATAAAATTAAACGAGCATTTAATTTTACCCGAAATTTTCACTATCTCCAAATGATTCCAATCCAGCTCCATTGCGTAGTGCTCGTCGATACGATTCCAACGCAAAAAGTTTCGTCCAAAACGGACCTCGTATGAAAGAGATATCATTTTTTAAAGTTTGAACGATAATTAAATATAATTAATTTACAAATAAATTTTCATTTCCTAACCCAACCATCATCTGCCGTCCGTTCCATCTCTCCACACATCAGGGCCGCTCCTTTCTTCCCTCTTCTTCCCGTTCGCCCACGTCAAATCGAACCCATGAACGCGTCGCTCAAATGAAAATCGCGACCACCCTCCCTCGATTCTAGGCCGATCGACCACCCTCAAGCTGAAGGCCATCACGAGGCGCACCATCGCTTGAAATATAGGCGAGCTCGGTCGCCATCTAGCCGTGATAAACGACCCCAAACACGCGGAACTCACGGCCAATTTGCGCCTCCTACGCGACGAATCATTCGATCATAGCCGTCCAGAATATAGATCACGATACTCCCTTCCACTTTGTAGTTGAACACACTTCAAATAGATGCACGGATTGGACGAAAATCGTGGAGGAAAAAGCACAATTTTCGGCCGTTGGTTATATTCACTGGCGGCTAGGGTTTAATAAAATTAGGGTTGCAAATGAATGAAATAAAGGCTTATTTATAGAAATTTATCGAACACTATTCATCCCGGGTTTTCCGAACTCCGATTCACGCGCGGTAACTGGCGTTTCTGGTGTTTACCCCGCGTTCCGGACACAATGGAACATGTTTCGGAAGCTAATTCGATCGTATGTGCGAGTTATGGCAATAAACGATCGATTCGAAATTAAATCGGTTAATCAAATTTCTGTGCGTTTGGGCTCGCCCCGGACAAATGGTAAATCCGATTGACTCGAAATTTGAAACCTTACAATAATATGACATTACGGATCCGATGATACTAGTTTCGTCGAAATCCGAGACCGTTTGAAAAATGACTATTTTAACTCGCCAAATTAATATTTAAAACAATTTCGATGCGTTTCGAGCTGCCACGGTCAAACGAAAACTCCGATTGCTACGAAAATTGAAATCCGACAATAACAAACTATTACGGATCCAATGGAACTAGTTTCGTCCAATTCTGAGACTGTTCGAAAATTGGCTATTTTTCAGTCGATAATTAAATATTAAAATATTCCATTTTCACAAATTTACTTTTAATTCGATTTTAAAAGTTATACGACATCATTCTAACTTTAATATGATAAAATAAAATTTTACAAATCATTTTTAATCATATTAAACCCGTTATTCAATTTATCCAATAAATTCCAATTTTAAAATCTTATTAACTCTATTAAAATCCAAATATAACTTACATTCACTTTGAAAACCAATTTGAATCATATTAAATCAAATTTCAATTACTCACTCTATTTTCATATATTAAATTTCAATATCAAATTAATCATATCAAATTCGAACTTTAATTTATTCAAACATTCGTAATATTAAATTTAACAAATTTGATTATTCTTAAATCACTATCTTTTGAAATATTCAAGACGAACTTATAAAATTTAACTTTTGAAACGAATTAAAATTATAGAACAACTATTTCCATTATACGGTTATTCAATCCCCATTATTAAATTATTCAATAAATTCCATAAGTTTTAAATATTTAATTTAAACAATTTACCTGTTCAATATTCGATATTTGATTTGAATAGATTTTACTTATCAATCAATTACTCTATTATACCCAATGAATTCAACATTTATTATTATTCCAAACGACTTAACATTTTTTTCTAACACTAAATCACGAAATCTTATTAAATTAGCTATTTTAATTATCGAAAATTTACGGGTCGTTACACTCTCCCCCACTCAAAACTTTTCGTCCCCGAAAAGAAAAAAGAAGGAAAAAGGAACTAAGTAAAGAATTCAACATTTGATATATTTTATTAAAAAATTATCCACTTATAAACAATGAAATTCCATTTATAAAGTCATAACTACGCTTCCACTAAGTTACTCCAAACGGCTTCCTAACTTTAAAAGTTAGTAATCAAAACAAGTTATAAAAATTTTTAAAACTTGAAAAATTTTCTAACACCCGTATTTTACGGAAAATTTCGGCAGAGTCTCCTTTGCGTGGCTCGATCGTAAAAAAAATGACAGTATATATATCACAAATATACATCTCATCAAGTGATGAGGCATCCCGCAGGGAAAAAGTGTAAAAGTACGGTATGTAATCCGAGATATGTAACTTATATATTGTTAGCGAGCATATACGGCTAATATAGCGCGAAAGCGAGCTCCAAATGCGAAACAAGCGCAATCCGCACCTACTAAACACTCAATAACTAAGTTAGAACCATGCATATAAAGATAGATCGATATACTTAGCCTACACAACATATATATAACATATTTAGCTTCAAAACTGAGATTCCAATTTCAGGACAGCAAACAAGTCCTAGTTTTAGGTCACCTAAACGACAAAATTCGACAACAGAATATAAACAAAAGTTGTTGCATTCATTTCAGGCTTTCCGGAATGTCCAAAATCATCGAATTCGGAACATACGTTCAAACATTATGGCCGATTTACTTAGAGTATACGCCTCAGCCTGGGCAATGAATTGCGCAGGTCAGAGACGTTCACCCACGTTTTCGACCTTCTAACCAACAACAAAACACAAAACACTTAACACAAAACTTTTAGCTTAAGTTCTTAGATTTCCAGAAAGTGCAAGATCATCAAAATCCGATAAACCAGTCAAAAGATTTGGCGAAAATACTAAGGGTGCATACTGCTGATTTTACTTATTTTTACACAGGACAGCGAGTAACATTCAAGTTTTTAACCTAGTAGACGAAGGAATTTTCTCAAGTTATCCAAACAAAAATTGTGCTATTATTTATAAGCTTTTCGAAAATTCCAAGATCGTCGAATTTCGTCCAGCCATTTAAAAGTTATGGTTGTTTTCGTTTCAGCATGTATTGGACAATTTTGGATTTTTCCCAAAATTTGCTTTTATTATTTCAAAGTGCAAACCACCAAAACTTCAAATTTTCTAAAGAACAATCATAAACACAGTTCATTTATTTTATTATTCATCCATGCAATAGGTTTACATTTAATTTGTTTCCGATTTATTCAAGTTTGTTTCATTCACATTTTAAATTCAAGTCAATTTGCTTCAATTTAAATTAAATTCAATTATATTTAATTTCACTTTGCTTCAAATTTGAATTTAATTATTTTAAAATTTTATTCCGTTTATTCAATTCCATTAACACTAATGAATTCTACTTAATCAATTATCATCCATCTAACTACCAATGCATATCAAACATTAACATTCATCCAAAATCTACACTAAATCAATTATACATTTCCAAGTCAATTTTAATTTCATACACTTCCAAGTTTATTGACATTTAGTTATATTCAAATCTAATTAGTTTCCATTTACCAATTTTATATTTCATTAATTTTAAATTTTATTCATTCACTTATATATATCATTCATTTTACCGCTTAAATTTCTTTTATATTTACAACTATCAATAGATCTTCACATTTTATTATTCATTCTCACACTGGTATATTATTTCTCTACTTATCCTTATTAGCATTTTAAACCTTTTAAGTATTTGGTAAGTTATAGTTATGCAAATAGAATGTAGTTAAACAACATACAACTTCTTTTCATTTAAAGTTGAATTTTCAATTAATTAATTCTTAAGTCATTACTTAAATTACACTATAATTTAATTTCACATTTACATTCACATATAGTATTTCCATTTTATATTAACATAATTGTGAATCACCTTTAAATGTTAATTTAAATTCCAATTATTTACTAACAATTTTATTTATATTTGCAAACCATTAATTAAATGCATATTTCATTATTCAAACCTATACTTGTATCTTATCCAATTAACAATTTATTTAACATTTTTGAACTTCTTAAATATTTTGGTAAGTTATATCTATGCTATAGAATGAAATTTAATACTATGCGAGTTTTACGGTTTCAATTTTATTTTAAGTTCATAATTTCCTAATTCTAAGGATTTCTACTTCAATTGATATTTTCACTTAGCTCTTAGGTTCATTTATCATTTCACGATTCAGAAGTTCCTTAATGATTCAAGTCTAAATTCATTTCAATCATAAAAAAAATCATTAATTATTAAAGGACTTAAGAATTCCAATCCCGGTTTCATTTCAAATCAAGTTTTGAAATAATATATACTTATATAATTTATATATCAAATCGTACTATAGAGAATACAAAATAAAATAAATTTGAATCAAAACAAGGTTTAGAGAAGCTATTAAGTGGTCTCCCCCACTCGGACTCTCGAAAATAAACGCCGATGATGCGTGCACTCATCACCGAAATCATTTTCTAGCGTCAAGAGAAGGGAATATAACACTTATCATAAAAAAATCCTTCGAAAACCATTTCAACACAATTATACTATCATATAATACTCGTATTATATTTTTTTTCAAATTCTTGTAAGTCAATTTCAAACACCGGAATTTAAATTCCCAAATCCAAGTTAAATTCATTTATGTTCATTATCAATTGTGTTTACAAGATTTCACTTTCCTAAATCCATTGTTATTTAATCAATTGTTGTAAATATTGTCTGATCAAATAATAACGATAATAATCTAATATTATCATCTCCTAACAATCAATTCAATCAAAGTGAATAAATATTCAAATAATTCTTTTATATAAAATATATTCCAAAACGATATTGTGTTGGTTTGTCCTACTCGAGGGTTTAGAAATTCCTATCGACGCCTTGGCGTCCCAAGTATCGACCAGAATTCATAAATACTCAACGGAACAAAGTTAACACAATATAAAACCATTTTATATCAAATAACAAGTACGCTCTCTCATATACACTAAACTCATTCATATAGTTTACCTCTATTTCAATGAGTTATTCCCCACTAGAGCCAAGGTTTAACGCTAAACCAAAGCTCTGATACCAACTGTAACGACCCGCCTTTTTGGACAGTTTAAACCGACGATCAAATACACATGTCGATTCCAAACCATTAAAAAGGGCAGATGGTTATTGGGGTAAATAAGAAAAGAAAAGAAAGAGAAATAAAGGAAATGAAACATCATAGAATCTCGCAGCGGAACGATAAAATATAATAGTCAAATAAACAGTTCATGAAGCTGTTTACTATACTTTGACAATTATTTATACAACATTTATCAGAGTTCTATATATACAACAGAACAATTAAAATAATGCAGCAGATAGCATGATGCAAGGGTAATAATAGTAATAGTATACCAAATCTTCGTTTTCATCCTCCAGAATAGATCTTCAAAAATCTAAAAAACTCAGGACTGACCCGAGCGTAATGAAAAGACAAAACACTCGAGTCAGGACTAAAATATCCTTATGAAAGTTAAATCAATCGTAAATAAACATGAGTGTAACAGCATCAGAGATGTTTACAGGGTTTGACATCTCATATCCAGTGTCAACGTGCGTGCAATAACTTAAGAGATGTTACGGGATATTCCATCTCTTAAGGATCCGTTAAACTATCTACTATGTAGTAATGTACGCTAAGTAGATAATGCCTATCAGTAATATAAAGTATCAAAATAGCGTTAAGGCGTTACCGTAATCCCCCTTAACACATTTTTATAATGCCATAGTCTATACAGCACCGTAAGCCCCACCGTAAACTGGTGGTTATCAGAGGGTACCCCATAGGTATAACACAAAACAAAACGTAGTGGTCGCGAATAGGATAATCAGTATGACAAGGTACATGAGGCGATACCAACTAGGATACAAGTAGTTGCGTGATCCGGACTGATGTTGAGCATAGCCAGCAGCTATCCCAACACCGCGAAACAACACTCCCAAATCAAGGGGTGCACCCAAATCGAATCACAAATGTAATAGATATGGTATCGAAGAAGTGTGTCCGCTAGAGGTGGCGAACCTCAATGGCCCAGCGCAGCTCCTGTTTTAGTCATGTCAGGGGTCATCCAATATCGTTCTCTTTCTTCAATCAACGCGTTCCCCAAACCATCCACTTCATTCTGGATCAACACTCCGCATATAATAGTTATTAAAGTGGTTTTCGGTATCGACAGAGAATATGTCCATATCTGATCCCGGTCTCTTTAATAACTACGTATTATTACACCGTTGGCTCTTTTACATTTCAAATCGATTCATAATTGATATCAAAATATCATGTTCGCTTCAAAAATCAAATCCATTTCAAATATCATCGTATCTGTTAAAATGTCAGATTCCGATTCAAAAATCATTTTTCGTCTCAATATCTTATTTCAGTTTCAAAATCAATTCGGATTTCAATTTAGGTTGCAACTTCATTTAACTCAATTCGTATTTAAATTCAAGATTTAAATATAAACATTGCACCTTATTGACCAGCTTAGAATTTTAGAAAAATAGTTTTAAGTAGTTTAAAAGTAGTTTTAAATAATTAAAATAGTTAAAATACTTAAAATCTTAAAATGGATTTGAAATAGATAAATTAGTTTAAAATAATTTAAATTGGGTTAAGTAGATTTAAAATAGATTAAAATAGTTTAAGTATTCAAAAATGGTTTATATAGCAGAGTAATTTGGAAAACAAAATAAAACAGCTTTAAAACCAATCCATTTCAATTTATAACTTCCCAATTCAAATCAATTTCAATTTCCATTCTACCGATTCAATTTCGATTTCAATTCAAATCAATGTCAACTTTGACTTCAAATTTATTCAATTTTATATTCACTTTCAATTAATTCAATTTCAATTTATATCGATTTAGAGCTGGATTTTCAAAATATCAATTTATAACACTTAACAAAATTTTCCTTCAATATTCAAATTTAAATCCAAATCTCAAATATGATTCAATTCCAAGCTCATTTCAAAATATCATTTTTATGTCACTTTTACTTAGTAATATTCAAGGCTCAAATTTAATGTTCAATCTTTAAAACAAATAAATTTCCGAAATTCAATCATATCCAAATTTTAAATCTCAAAGTCTCCACTTAAATTTATTCAACAATTTCTTTTAACCAAAATTTTATTTCAACATTCCAAACTCAATCTTTCGATAAATTCGGTTCCTATATATTGATTTCTATTTATAACTTTTAAATCAAAACATTTAAATAAATCTCAAATCGACGATTTTAAAATTTATTAATTTAGCCAATTCGGTGTCCGTATATAATTTTCTATCCTATGGCCAGGTAATTATTTATTTTAATTAAATGTCAGGGATGAGTATATATTACTTAAACCAATCACAGTGTCATATGTATGCATAACGGTATATATATAAGCAAATAAACATTCAAACATTTAAATATCAACCAATAACATCCATCAAAATACATCATCCAATAGACAATACAATTCATGGCAGTTTCATAGTTATCAATGTCAGGTAATTTAATCGCAATTCAATTTTTATTTCAATTTAACTGTCAATTTAATTTTTCAATGGTTAATTCAAATGACAAGCTATATGATAATTAAATTTTTATCAAACAACGACAAATAAAATCATAACACTTCATAATGTCAAATTTAACTAGCATAAAGATATTTAGTACGTTGTGAGCGTTATAAAACACTCACCTTGATTTCAATGTAGTTCCAGCGCTTTATTTCGAATATAATTAAACGAGCATTTAATTTTACCCGAAATTTTCACTATCTCCAAACGATTCCAATCCAGCTCCATTGCGTAGTGCTCGTCGATACGATTCCAACGCAAAAAGTTTCGTCCAAAACGGACCTCGTATGAAAGAGATATCATTTTTTAAAGTTTGAACGATAATTAAATATAATTAATTTACAAATAAATTTTCATTTCCTAACACAACCATCATCTTCCGTCCATTCCATCTCTCCACACATCAGGGCGGCTCCTTTCTTCCCTCTTCTTCCCGTTCGCCCACGTAAAATCGAACCCATGAACGCGTCGCTCAAATGAAAATCGCGACCACCCTCCCTCGATTCTAGGCCGATTGACCACCCTCAATCTGAAGGCCATCACGAGGCGCACCATCGCCTGAAATATAGGCGAGCTCGGTCGCCATCTAGCCGTGATAAACGACCCAAAACACGCGGCACTCACGGCCAATTTGCGCCTCCTACGCGACGAATCATTCGCTCATAGCCGTCCAGAATATAGATCACGATACTCCCTTCCACTTTGTAGTTGAACACACTTCAAATAGATGCACGGATTGGACGAAAATCGTGGAGGAAAAAGCACAATTTTCGGCCGTTGGTTATATTCACTGGCGGCTAGGGTTTAATAAAATTAGGGTTGCAAATGAATGAAATAAAGGCTTATTTATAGAAATTTATCGAACACTATTCATCCCGGGTTTTCCGAACTCCGATTCACGCGCGGTAACTGGCATTTCTGGGGTTTACCCCGCGTTCCGGACACAATGGAACAGGTTTCGGAAGCTAATTCGATCGTCTGTGCGAGTTATGGCAATAAACGATCGATTTGAAATTAAATCGGTTAATCAAATTTCTGTGCGTTTGGGCTCGCCCCGGACAAATGGTAAATCCGATTGACTCGAAATTTGAAACCTTACAATAATATGACATTATGGATCCGATGAAATAGGTTTCGTCGAAATCCGAGACCGTTTGAAAAATGACTATTTTAAATCGCCAAATTAATATTTAAAACAATTTCGATGCGTTTCGAGCTGCCACGGTCAAACGAAAACTCTGATTGCTACGAAAATTGAAATCCGATAATAACAAACTATTACGGATCCAATGGAACTAGTTTCGTTCAATTCTGAGACTGTTCGAAAATTGGCTATTTTTCAGTCGATAATTAAATATTAAAATGTTCAATTTTCACAAATTTACTTTTAATTCGATTTTAAAAGTTATACGACATCATTCTAACTTTAATATGATAAAATAAAATTTTACAAATCATTTTTAATCATATTTAACCCGTTATTCAATTTATCCAATAAATTCCAATTTTAAAATCTTATTAACTCTATTAAAATCCAAATATAACTTACATTCACTTTGGAAACCAATTTGAATCATATTAAATCAAATTTCAATTACTCACTCTATTTTCATAAATTAAATTTCAATATCAAATTAATCATATCAAATTCGAACTTTAATTTATTCAAACATTCGTAATATTAAATTTAACAAATTTGATTATTCTTAAATCACTATCTTTTGAAATATTCAAAACGAACTTATAAAATTTAACTTTTGAAACGAATTAAAATTATAGAACAGCTATTTCCATTATACGGTTATTCAATCCCCATTATTAAATTATTCAATAAATTCCATAAGTTTTAAATATTTAATTTAGACAATTTACCTGTTCAATATTCGATATTTGATTTGAATAGATTTTACTTATCAATCAATTACTCTATTATACCTAATGAATTCAACATTTATTATTATTCCAAACGACTTACCATTTTTTTCCAACAATAAATCAAGAAATCTTATTAAATTAGCTATTTTAATTATCGAAAATTTACGGGCCGTTACACTCTCCCCCACTCAAAACTTTTCGTCCCCGAAAAGGAAAAAGAAGGGAAAAGGAACTAAGTAAAGAATTCAACATTTGATATATTTTATTAAAAAATTATCCACTTATAAACAATGAAACTCCATTTATAAAGTCATAACTACGCTTCCACTAAGTTACTCCAAACGGCAAAACAAGTTATAAAAATTTTTAAAACTTGAAAAATTTTCTGACACCCGTATTTTACGGAAAATTTTGGCAGAGTCTCCTTTGCGTGGCTCGATCGAGAAAAAATGACAGTATATATATCACAAATATACATCTCATCAAGTGATGAGGCATCCCGCAGGGAAAAAGTGTAAAAGTACGGTATGTAATCCGAGATATGTACCTTATATATTGTTAGCGAGCATATACGGCTAATATAGCGCGAAAGCGAGCTCCAAATGCGAAACAAGCGCAATCCGCACCTACTAAACACTCAATAACTAAGTTAGAACCATGCATATAAAGATAGATCGATATACTTAGCCTACACAACATATATATAACATATTTAGCTTCAAAACTGAGATTCCAAATTCAGGACAGCAAACAAATCCTAGTTTTAGGTCACCTAAACGATAAAATTCGGCAACAGAATATAAACAAAAGTTGTTGCATTCATTTCAGGCTTTCCGGAATGTCTAAAATCATCGAATTCGGACCATACGTTCAAAAATTATGGCCGTTTTACTTAAAGTATACGCCTCAGCCTGGGCAATGAATTGCGCAGGTCAGCGACGTTCACCCACGTTTTCGACCTTCTAACCGACAACAAAACACAAAACACTTAAAACAAAAGTTTTATCTTAAGTTCTTAGATTTCCAGAACGTGCAAGATGATCAAAATCTGATAAACCAGTCAAAAGATATGGCGAAAATACTAAGGGTGCATACTACTGATTTTACTTATTTTTACACAGGACAGCGAGTAACATTCAAGTTTTTAACCTAGTAGACGAAGAAATTTTCTCAAGTTATCCAAAAAAAAGTTGTGCTATAATTTATAAGCTTTTCGAAAAGTCCAAGATCGTCGAATTTCGTTCAGCCATTTAAAAGTTATGGTTGTTTTCCTTTCAGCATGTATTGGACAATTTTGGATTTTTCCCAAAATTTGCTTTTATTATTTCAAAGTGCAAACCACCAAAACTTCAAATTTTCTAAAGAACAATCATAAACACAATTCATTTATTTTATTATTCATCCATGCAATAGGTTTACATTCAATTTGTTTCCGATTTATTCAAGTTTGTTTCATTCACATTTTAAATTCAAGTCAATTTGCTTCAATTTAAATTAAATTCAATTATATTTAATTTCACTTTGCTTCAAATTTGAATTTAATTATTTTAAAATTTTATTTCGTTTATTCAATTCCATTAACATTAATGAATTCTACTTAATCAATTATCATCCATCTAACTACCAATGCATATCAAACATTAACATTCATCCAAAATCTACACTAAATCAATTATACATTTCCAAGTCAATTTTAATTTCATACACTTCCAAGTTTATTGACATTTAGTTATATTCAAATCTAATTAGTTTCCATTTACCAATTTTATATTTCATTAATTTTAAATTTTATTCATTCACTTATATATATCATTCATTTTACCGCTTAAATTTCTTTTATATTTACAACTATCAATAGATCTTCACATTTTATTATTCATTCTCACACTGGTATATTATTTCTCTACTTATCCTTATTAGCATTTTAAACCTTTTAAGTATTTGGTAAGTTATAGTTATGCAAATAGAATGTAGTTAAACAACATACAACTTCTTTTCATTTAAAGTTGAATTTTCAATTAATTAATTCTTAAGTCATTACTTAAATTACACTATAATTTAATTTCACATTTACATTCACATATAGTATTTCCATTTTATATTAACATAATTGTGAATCACCTTTAAATGTTAATTTAAATTCCAATTATTTACTAACAATTTTATTTATATTTGCAAACCATTAATTAAATGCATATTTCATTATTCAAACCTATACTTGTATATTATCCAATTAACAATTTATATAACATTTTTGAACTTCTTACATATTTTGGTAAGTTATATCTATGCTATAGAATGAAATTTAATACTATGCGAGTTTTACAGTTTCAATTTTATTTTAAGTTCATAATTTCCTAATTCTAAGGATTTCTACTTCAATTGATATTTTCACTTAGCTCTTAGGTTCATTTCTCATTTCACGATTCAGAAGTTCCTTAATGATTCAAGTCTAAATTCATTTCAATCATAAAAAAAAATCATTAATTATTAAAGGACTTAAGAATTCCAATCCCGGTTTCATTTCAAATCAAGTTTTGAAATAATATATACTTATATAATTTATATATCAAATCATACTATAGAGAATACAAAATAAAATAAATTTGAATCAAAACAAGGTTTAGAGAAGCTATTAAGTGGTCTTCCCCACTCGGACTCTCGAAAATAAACGCCGATGATGCGTGCACTCATCACCGAAATCATTTTCTAGCGTCAAGAGAAGGGAATATAACACTTATCATAAAAAAATCCTTCGAAAACAATTTCAACACAATTATACTATCATATATTACTCGTATTATATTTTTTTCAAATTCTTGTAAGTCAATTTCAAACACCGGAATTTAAATTCCCAAATCCAAGTTAAAATTCATTTATATTCATTATCAATTGTGTTTACAAGATTTCACTTTCCTAAATCCATTGTTATTTAATCAATTGTTGTAAATATTGTCTGATCAAATAATAACGATAATAATCTAATATTATCATCTCCTAACAATCAATTCAATCAAAGTGAATAAATATTGAAATAATTCTTTTATATAAAATATATTCCAAAACGATATTGTGTTGGTTTGTCCTATTCGAGGGTTTAGAAATTCCTATCGACGCCTTGGCGTCCCAAGTATCGACCAGAATTCATAAATACTCAACGGAACAAAGTTAACACAATATAAAACCATTTTATATCAAATAACAAGTACACTCTCTCATATACACTCAACTCATTCATATAGTTTACCTCTATTTCAATGAGTTATTCCCCACTAGAGCCAAGGTTTATCGCTAAACCAAAGCTCTGATACCAACTGTAACGACCCGCCTTTTTGGACAGTTTAAACCGACGATCAAATACACATGTCGATTCCAAACCATTAAAAAGGGCAGATGGTTATTGGGGTAAATAAGAAAAGAAAAGAAAGAGGAATAAAGGAAATGAAACATCACAGAATCTCGCAGCGGAACGATAAAATATAATAGTCAAATAAACAGTTCATGAAGCTGTTTACTATACTTTGACAATTATTTATACAACATTTATCAGAGTTATACATATACAGCAGAACAATTAAAATAATGCAGCAGATAGCATGATGCAAGGGTAATAATAGTAATAGTATACCAAATCTTCGTTTTCATCCTCCAGAATAGATCTTCAAAAATCTAAAAAACTCAGGACTGACCCGAGCGTAATGAAAAGACAAAACACTCGAGTCAGGACTAAAATATCCTTATGAAAGTTAAATCAATCGTAAATAAATATGAGTGTAACGGCATCAGAGATGTTTACAGGGTTTGACATCTCATATCCAGTGTCAACGTGCGTGCAATAACTTAAGAGATGTTACGGGATTTTCCATCTCTTAAGGATCTATTAAACTATCTACTATGTAGTAATGTACGCTAAGTAGATAATGCCTATCAGTAATATAAAGTATCAAAATAGCGTTAAGGCGTTACCATAATCCCCCTTAACACATTTTTATAATGCCATAGTCTATACAGCACCGTAAGCCCCACCGTAAACTGGTGGTTATCATAGGGTACCCCATAGGTATAACAAAAAACAAAACGTAGTGGTCGCGAATAGGATTATCAGTATGACAAGGTACATGAGGCGATACCAACTAGGATACTAGTAGTTGCGTGATCCGGACTGATGTTGAGCATAGCCAGCAGCTACCCCAACACCGCGAAACAACACTCCCAAATCAAGGGGTGCACCCAAATCGAATCACAAATGTAATAGATATGGTATCGAAGAAGTGTGTCCGCTAGAGGTGGCGAACCTCAATGGCCCGGCGCGACTCCTGTTTTAGTCATGTCAGGGGTCATCCAATATCGTTCTCTTTCTTCAGTCAACGCGTTCACCAAACCATCCACTTCATTCTAGATCAACGCTCCGCGTATAATAGTTATTAAAGTGGTTTTCGGTATCGACAGAGAGTATGTCCATATCTGATCCCGGTCTCTTTAATAACTACGTATTATTACACCGTTGGCTCTTTTACATTTCAAATCGATTCATAATTGATATCAAAATATCATGTTCGCTTCAAAAATCAAATCCATTTCAAATATCATCGTATCTGTTAAAATGTCAGATTCCGTTTCAAAAATCATTTTTCGTCTCAATATCTTATTTCGGTTTCAAAATCAATTCGAATTTCAATTTAGGTTGCAACTTCATTTAACTCAATTCGTATTTAAATTCAAGATTTAAATATAAACATTGCACCTTATTGACCAGCTTAGAATTTTAGAAAAATAGTTTTAAGTAGTTTAAAAGTAGTTTTAAATAATTAAAATAGTTAAAATACTTAAAATCTTAAAATGGATTTGAAATAGATAAATTAGTTTAAAATAATTTAAATTGGGTTAAGTAGATTTAAAATAGATTAAAATAGTTTAAGTATTCAAAAATGGTTTATATAGCAGAGTAATTTGGAAAACAAAATAAAACAGCTTCAAAACCAATCCATTTCAATTTATAACTTCCCAATTCAAATCAATTTCAATTTCCATTCTACCGATTCAATTTCGATTTCAATTCAAATCAATGTCAACTTTGACTTCAAATTTATTCAATTTTATATTCACTTTCAATTAATTCAATTTCAATTTATATCGATTTAGAGCTGGATTTTCAAAATATCAATTTATAACACTTAACAAAATTTTCCTTCAATATTCAAATTTAAATCCAAATCTCAAATATGATTCAATTCCAAGCTCATTTCAAAATATCATTTTTATGTCACTTTTACTTAGTAATATTCAAGGCTCAAATTTAATGTTCAATCTTTAAAACAAATAAATTTCCGAAATTCAATCATATCCAAATTTTAAATCTCAAAGTCTCCACTTAAATTTATTCAACAATTTCTTTTAACCAAAATTTTATTTCAACTTTCCAAACTCAATCTTTCGATAAATTCGGTTCCTATAAATTGATTTCTATTTATAACTTTTAAATCAAAACATTTAAATAAATCTCAAATCGACGATTTTAAAATTTATTAATTTAGCCAATTCGGTGTCCGTATATAATTTTCTATCCTATGGCCAGGTAATTATTTATTTTAATTAAATGTCAGGGATGAGTATATATTACTTAAACCAATCACAGTGTCATATGAATGCACAACGGTATATATATAAGCAAATAAACATCCAAACATTTAAATATCAACCAATAACATCCATCAAAATACATCATCCAATAGAGAATACAATTCATGGCAGTTTCATAGTTATCAATGTCAGGTAATTTAATCGCAATTCAATTTTTATTTCAATTTAACTGTCAATTTAATTTTTCAACGGTTAATTCAAATGACAAGCTATATGACAATTAAATTTTTATCAAACAACGACAAATAAAATCATAACACTTCATAATGTCAAATTTAACTAGCATAAAGATATTTAGTACGTTGTGAGCGTTATAAAACACTCACCTTGATTTCAATGTAGTTCCAGCGCTTTATTTCGAATAAAATTAAACGAGCGTTTAATTTTACCCGAAATTTTCACTATCTCCAAATGATTCCAATCCAGCTCCATTGCGTAGTGCTCGTCGATACGATTCCAACGCAAAAAGTTTCGTCCAAAACGGACCTCGTATGAAAGAGATATCATTTTTTAAAGTTTGAACGATAATTAAATATAATTAATTTACAAATAAATTTTCATTTCCTAACCCAAACATCATCTGCCGTCCATTCCATCTCCCCACACATCAGGGACGCTCCTTTCTTCCCTCTTCTTCCCGTTCGCCCACGTAAAATCGATCCCATGAACGCGTCGCTCAAATGAAAATCGCGACCACCCTCCCTCGATTCTAGGCCGATCGACCACCCTCAAGCTGAAGGCCATCACGAGGCGCACCATCGCCTGAAATATAGGCGAGCTCGGTCGCCATCTAGCCGTGATAAACGACCCCAAACATGCGGCACTCACGGCCAATTTGCGCCTCCTATGCGACGAATCATTCAATCATAGCCGTCCAGAATATAGATCACGATACTCCCTTCCACTTTGTAGTTGAACACTCTTCAAATAGATGCACGGATTGGACGAAAATCGTGGAGGAAAAAGCATAATTTTCGGCCGTTGGTTATATTCACTGGCGGCTAGGGTTTAATAAAATTAGGGTTGCAAATGAATGAAATAAAGGCTTATTTATAGAAATTTATCGAACACTATTCATCCCGGGTTTTCCGAACTCCGATTCACGCGCGGTAACCGGCTTTTCTGGGGTTTACACCACGTTCCGGACACAATGGAACAGGTTTCGGAAGCTAATTCAATCGTCTGTGCGAGTTATGGCAATAAACGATCGATTTGAAATTAAATCGGTTAATCAAATTTCTGTGCGTTTGGGCTCGCCCCGGACAAACGGTAAATCCGATTGACTCGAAATTTGAAACCTTACAATAATATGACATTATGGATCCGATGAAACTGGTTTCGTTGAAATTCGAGACCGTTTGAAAAATGACTATTTTAACTCGCCAAATTAATATTTAAAACAATTTCGATGCGTTTCGAGCTGCCACGGTCAAACGAAAACTCCGATTGCTACGAAAATTGAAATCCGATAATAACAAACTATTACGGATCCAATGGAACTAGTTTCGTCCAATTCTGAGACTGTTCGAAAATTGGCTATTTTTCAGTCGATAATTAAATATTAAAATATTCAATTTTCACAAATTTACTTTTAATTCGATTTTAAAAGTTATACAACATCATTCTAACTTTAATATGAAAAAATAAAATTTTACAAATCATTTTTAATCATATTAAACCCGTTATTCAATTTATCCAATAAATTCCAATTTTAAAATCTTATTAACTCTATTAAAATCCAAATATAACTTACATTCACTTTGAAAACCAATTTGAATCATATTAAATCAAATTTCAATTACTCACTCTATTTTCATATATTAAATTTCAATATCAAATTAATCATATCAAATTCGAACTTTAATTTATTCAAACATCCGTAATATTAAATTTAACAAATTTGATTATTCTTAAATCACTATCTTTTGAAATATTCAAAACGAACATATAAAATTTAACTTTTGAAACGAATTAAAATTATTAAACAACTATTTCCATTATACGGTTATTCAATCCCTATTATTAAATTATTGAATAAATTCCATAAGTTTTAAATATTTAATTTAAATAATTTACCTGTTCAATATTCGATATTTGATTTGAATAGTTTTACTTATCAATCAATTACTCTATTATGCCCAATGAATTCAACATTTATTATTATTCCAAACGACTTACAAATTTTTTCTCACACAAAATCACGAAATCTTATTAAATTAGCTATTTTAATTATTGAAAATTTACGGGTCGTTACAACGTACCAATGTCTGGCTTAGCAAAGACGACAATGTCGTCGGCGAACACGAGTTAGGTAATTAGAGGATTCTTGCACTTCGGGTGGGTCTTTATAGTCTTATTTAATGCATGGTTAGTGAAGATAGAATTAAGTAGCTCCATCACCATGATAAATAAATATGGGGAGATCGGGTCACCTTGACGAATCCCCCTAGACGATTTGAAATACCCAGCAGAATGGCCATTGATCTTAACAGTGTACGAGGCGGTCGATATGCAAGTGTATATCCAAGCGATGTACGATTCCAGAATTCCCATTCTCAACATAATAGAAACAATAGAAATCCATTCAATAGAGTCAAATGCCTTCTGAATATCGAGCTTCATCATACATCTCGGGGATATATTCTTCTAGTTGTATCCTCTAAGTAATTCATGCGTGAGCAGAATATTATCAGTGATATTCCTACCGTGAAGAAAGGTGGTTTGGTTTAGTGATATAATTTTATTCAAAATCGGCTTTAATCTGTTAGCAAGGATTTTAGTGATGCATCTGTATATCACATTACAACATGATATCAGCCTGAAATGTGCGACAGAAATCGGCGAATCGATTTTAGGAATTAAAGCAATGTTGGTGGCATTGACACCCCTAAGCAAAATATTTGTGGAGAAGAAATATTGTATCGCCTTGACAAAAATGACATCAATGGTAGACCACGTAGTTATAAAAAGTCTGGTGTTGAAACCATCCGGTCTGCCCATACTGCTAGGATTAAGATCAAATAAGGCCATCTTGATGTCATCATATGTAACCGATTTGATGAGGCAAATAGCATCATCCTCGGTTATCTTCGAAATGTTGATATTTGTAATGTCTGCAAGGTTTAGATTTTTGTCAGTTTCTGAAAAACAAGCATAGAAGTAATTTATGAAAGCCTCATCAATAAGTGTATTGTCAGTTTGTAGCCCTCCGTCCATGTCAATAATAGATGTGATTTTTTATGCTGATCTTTTGATGCTGAGTGCTTGATGGAAAAAGGAGGAGTTTTTGTCGCCATAGAAAAAATTGTCTTTATCAAGCATTTCTTTATTCATATCAAGTTCATAATTAAGAGCTTGCCGAAGTTGTTTATTTATGTATTCCTCTTTGTTAGATAGTTCAACATTTCCAAGGGAGGAAAGCATTTCCTGTTGAGATTTACTGAGTTCGATGCGCAGCTGATCGGATTTGGATGTTCCTTTGCCAAAAGTGGAAATAGCCCATTTTTTCAAACATTGTTTCACATTCTTAAGCTTTTCCTGTAGAATATACATAGGGTTTCCATACGTACGAGTGTTCCATCCTTGCAAAAAAATATCATAGAATTGTGCATGTTTAGTCCAAAAATTAAAAAATTAAAAAGAGGCATGGTATTTCATTGTTTTCGATCTTTATGAGAGTATAAGAGGGCTATGATCTAAGATTCCTGGGTGGAAGATATAGGATAAGAGGTTTGGCCAGGTTGTAAGGGCATGGATATTGAAGAGAGAATGGTCAAGGGTGCAAAAAGTACGTCTGCCACTACGACAGTTATTCCAAGTATACATAGGGCCGATAGAAGGAATTTTGTGCATAGCCGCGAGTTGCATAGTTTGGGACAGAGGCCTAATGTCGTGAATGGAAAGGGGATTTCCACCGTATTTCTGAGTCGATGCATACATGATGTTGGAATCGCCAATGAGAAACCATGGGTCATTGATAATATTCTGGGATTGAATGAAGTTGTGAAGATGAGTTTTGGTATCTTTGCTACATGAAGAATATATAAAAGTGATATTGAAACAGGTGGATGTTGGTATGTGGGTAACAAAAAGGTGGATATACTGATCTGAAGCTGAAATGGTGACGGTGTTGTATGAAACAGGGTTCTATAACACCACCACACGACCATATTCAGCATGATCTAAATTGTAAGTGAATTTCCATTGGGGGTTGATATATTTACACATTTTCAGAGTTTGAGCTTGGTTGAGTTTGTTTCCAAAATTCCAACCATATGTAGATTGTTGCTTCTGATCAATTTTTTTGCTTCCTGTTGCTTTAAAGGAAGGTGTGCTCCCCATAAATTCCACGCACCTATGTTGTCAAGCATTTGAGACATTGGTTTCTTCTTCCTACCTGATTTCCTTTGCCCTATGAGATTTGTCTCTTTTATTTGTATTTCATTTTCATCCGAACTCGTGTTGTTATTCTGTATATCTTTAATTTGGTATGTATGCCCATCATCATTATCCTCGACTTCATCGATGTCTTTGGTTACCTTGTTTTTATAATTTTTCTTGTTTTTCTTTTTCTTACTTTGTGTTTGATATGATGATAAATTGGCTGTGGGTGATTTGGATGTGGTTGGCTGGTTGTTGAGTTGAAAATTTTTTATGGCAGTGTCAGGGGAATCCTGTTGAAAAAGAAGTTTGAGGCTTGTATTTTGATCTTGAAATGTATCGTGTTGAATGATGTTATGTTCAACCAGCTTCTTGTCAATGTCAGGGGATAAGTGGATGTGTTCGTATGGTAGAGCATGTGTTTCTTCAGCTAGTTGTTCTTCAGTAGTAACATGAAGAGGAGGTATGTTAGTAGTGTGTGTAGGAATGGTGAAGGTTGGAGTGAGCCCGGGTGGAGCAGCAAAGGGGAGGAAAGATACTGATGTGTCAGGTATGTCACTTGTATCATTGAGTAAATCAAAACAATTTGATAAGTGAATATTTGAGTAAGGTTGAACGAGTTCATTCGATTGGTCAGTGGGAATTAGATGTATGTCAGTGGATAGTGTGTCAGATAGCGAGGTATTAGTTGCTTCTGAGGATAGAATAGTATTTTCTTGTTTATCTTGCGCATTCAACTGTGCATGTTTATTACTGACATCCCTTGTTTTGTTTACTTGTGTTTTCTGTATCAGCTGCTCAGAACTAGTATCTGTTTTTTTCCTTGTCAATTGTTTGTGTGTTCTGTTTTGCCACATATCCTTCTCATCTTTTTTTTGAGGATTACCGAGTGTATCATCATTTCCTATAACACAGTGAATATGCTGATAATCAGAGTTCTTATTACCATGTCTAACTTGTTCCTGACCCACAGCAGCATTGGATAGGAGTTGTTTCATGTCAATGCATGTAGATATGTCGTGTCCAAAACTTCGACAGTGCACGTGTATTTTTGGTCGTTTGTCGTAATATACTTCGACATACACAACATCGTTACCATCTCCATATTTAATTACATCAGGAAGTTCCTTATCAGGTGTAATTTCGATACGGCATTTGGCATACTCAAATTGTTGCATCTTCTCTGTTGCTTCGTTATAACATACCAAATTACCCAAATGACATGTCAGCCAATCTATACCCAATAACGTCCAAGCGATAGTGGGGATCTTGTGAAAGTGGACACAAATTGGAACCGATTTTATACTAGACCGCGCATTTTTGAAAGTTGGCTTCCAAGAGGATATAATAAACATTTTACCACGTATGAAAATAGGATCACTCTCAAGTATACGCTGTCTATCAGATTCATTAGAGAATTCAAAATAAAACTAGAGCGTTTAGACTTAACCTGATAAGATCCATTGAGGCGCCAAATTCTCTTCAAATGGTACAGAACCACATTATATGGCAGACAATCATCAAGGAAGAAACCGACCAAATGTTTGTTCCATGACGTTGTACCAGCCGCATGGACTTCCACTGGCATCTTCAGAGCCTCGCCCTTATATGTCAAGTCAAAGAACTTTGGAATATAACGGCCCGCATTCCTAGGTTTGGTTTTGAAAAGGGAGACCCATGGAGCAGGGGAAGGAGTAGTCAGTGTGTCACTGTTTGGAAAAGATGCGATGGATGATAGAGGAATAGATGTAGGTAAATATAACGAACATGGGATGATTAGTGTAGAGTCAGGTGGGTCGGGTAAGGGTGGCGACGATGTTACAGCGATGGATGTAGGGTCGATAGGGGGGATGGATAGAGAAGGTGGATATAGGGAAGTCTGAATGTTGACGGTGGTGCATGGGATGACAGGACAAGGTACGACACTGTGAACATGAGCAATGGAAGTGATGTGGGTATGGTCGATTGGTATATGGGATGTGATGTGGACAGAAGAAGTATGTTTGGGGATAGAAAGTATGGGGGGAGAAGAAACCATAGGGACAGAAAAAGTTGTTTTAGCAATTAGTATTATGATTTCTAACAACCAATTCATTTAACTATTTAATTTTAGAAAATTATACCTTTATATATATAATATAATCATACACAAAATTATTTCATTTACAAAATTTGAAAACAATATTGTGTCAGTTTGCTTGGCTCAGGTGTTTTGAAATTCCTACCGATAGCATTGGCCAGACGAATCAATCGAAACCCAAAATCAAACTTGACAACTCAACAACACAATATAAAGCATATTTATATTAATTACAAATACACTCCCTCAAACAATGATTCAAAAATAAATCTAGAACAAGGATAGAGGTTCAATTTAGAGAGACCCTAGTAAAAGATTTTTTTCCTTCAATGAAGATAGCTCGAAAGGAAAAAGGATAATTAAGTCACAGAAAAGAAAAGATTGATAGACTTATACTAGTCGTGGGTGACCTTAACTGGGTCAACTGAGATTCCAGGAATAAGATCAATGTGGAAATTGAATTTCCCTCTTAAATGGGAGAGGTGAAGCGACTTCACCAAAAAATCAGGATAATCCCTGACTATTGGGTTGGAGTCAAGATTACAAGGGAATTACCTCGATCCCTACTAGAGATGGTTCAGGCTTTGCAAGAAATAATAACATCAAAACCGAGGACGTGGAAATCTCCGGTGAATCGACGCTTGTTGTAAAGGAGTTTCACCCCTTGACAGATCATATTGATGTTTAGCGGGACCGCCGATGAGATTAGACGCACACAAGGACGAAATTGCCAATAGAGGTGCAAGATGTACTCGAATTTATTATAGAGATCGATAGAAATGAAGCTATGGGATGCTCCAGAATCAAGAAGAACACGAACATGACATGACAAGAATGGATTTCAGAACAAATGGGAGAGTTCCAAAAATCCAAAGAAATCCGAATCAAAGAGGAAGAACTTTAAGCTCGAAGGAAGGTGATTCTGTGATTAAATGTACTCTATATGCTAACTTTCGCCTAAACCTGGCTCCAATACCGACTATAACAACCCACTATTTCGAATAATTCGCATCCGCACATGTCGGACTTGAATTGTTCAAAATATCAAATTGTTAATTTTTTTTATTTGGCAAAACTCAGCAATTACAATAAATAAATCAATCACAGACACAGAGTTTTACAACAATAAGCAACGGAATAGATAAATAGTAGTTCATGAAGCTACTATAAAACATTAGAGTCTGAAACAAAATACAAAATAATATCTCAAATATAACGTAGTCTTGAATACAAACATACGACAAGTCTGAACAAAACAACTGGAAAAGCTGGATAGATGAGACAGATCTTCAAGTAAAGCTCCAATCTCCAAAGGCGAGTCTCAAATGCTGTGACACTTAGTCTGACCCGAGCATAAAGCAAAATACAAAACACTCAAGTCAGGATTAACGTTCTTATATTGTAAATTCAACTCAAGTGAAATGTCAACTGAAATACAACTAACTTAAAGGATGTTTGGGATTTCCATCCTCTAAGGATCCGTGGAACTATCTACTATGTAGTAATATACACTATTATAATATGTCTATAGTAAAGTAAAAGTATTGAAATAGCATTAAGGCGTTACCCATATCCCCCTTAACACATTTTATATATTCCCGTAGTCTATACAATGCCATAATCTCCTTCGTAAACGGGAGGTTTACTCAGAGAACACCACATAGGTACGGTACAAAACAAACTCGTAGAAGGCACGATAGGGCATTCGGCAAGGCACTCGAGGAAATGCCAAGGTAGATATACCGTTTGCGTATCAAGACTGGTGGTAACGTATAGCAGCTACTACCACCCACCTCGTGACACACTCCCAAATCAAAGGTGCACCTAATCAAATCACAAAAGCAATAGAATGGTATCAAAGAAATGTGTCCGATAGGAGGAATGACCTCATTTAGCCCGGCGTGCCTTCTATTTTAGCCGCATCAAGCTGACTCACGAGAGTCAGGGCTACGTAAATACCATATAGAATCGTCACCAAACCATCTTACTTCATTTTGGAATCTCCATCACGTGCATAGTTGTTAAAGTGGTTTTCGGTATTGGTAGAGAGTATGACAATATCCGATCCCAGTCTCTTTAGCAACCAAACACTTATTTCACACCGTGACCACTTCATTTCAAATAGTTTATACTACATACCAAAATATCATATTCATTTCAAAACCATATATCACAATTCACTTTAAATAATATTCATTTTCAAAATCATAAGAATTCCAAATTCATAGCACTTTCGAAATCATTGCACTTTTGAAATCATAACACTTTGGAAATCATAACACTTTAGAAATCATAAAACTTTCAACTTAAACAATTTAGATATTGCAAATAGTATATATATTAAAATAGTTATAAATTAAATAGTTTATATATTAAAATAATTTATATATTAAAATAATTTGTATATAACAAAATACTTTATATAATAGAAACAGTTTCCTCCAATTTCACAAATCGGTTCAACTCAGCTTAAATTCCAAAAGCTCAATTTAATCAATCCCACTTCATCAATTTCAATTCAATTCAACCTATCAAGAAACCATTTAATTTGTATAGATTTCAAATCAAAGTTTGAACTATCATTTCAATTCCAATAAAATTCAAGTTTAAAAATTCAACATTCACAATATAAATTTCATTTATATCTGAACGTTTAACTTTAATTTTTCAAATTGGAAAGTATCCACTTAATCATTTTAATAACAATTTATTAAATTCCCAATTTATAAATTTAAATCAATATTAAATATTCAGTCTCAGTATTATCCAAAATTACGAATATTCATTAAATCACTTTTTATCAAATCAAATTATAAATCATATTTTCAAAATTTCAAAATCAACAAATTTAAATAAATTCTCATTTAAATTCAATTATTAACCAATTCAAATTCCAAGTCAACATTAATTTATCTTCCCAACCTTTATTATTAAAGTTATAAAAAAAATTATTTTTATAATATAAATTTAAATAAATACTTAAACATATTATATACTAATTAAATTGAATTTATCAAATTAAATCTTATTTCACATATTTTTAAGTAAATAAAATTATAAGAAAAATCTTCAAAATTTATAATTTCAAAACTAACTTATAAATTTAAAATTTTCAAAACATATCATTTTTAACAGTCAACAATTTGGATATATATAAAAATAAAATTTATATATATTGTATTTTAAAAATCAATATTTATTAATAACCATATATTTCCTTTCAAAACTTTGGAAATCATTTTTCAAAATATAGACAAACGGTGTCCGTATATAATTTTCTACCCTATGGACAAGTGAAACGGATATTATCATTTCAATCCGCAATGTTAATATCTATGGATATATGTCATTTCAACCCACGATCCTAAAAATTCAAAATTGATGAAAATCACTTGGATTTTCAACCTATAGGGAATTCTAAATTAACAAGGAACTTGCAGAGTGAGAACAAATATGATAAAATATAACATATCAATATCATTAGTGATAAATTAAATAAAATCTATACAGCAGGATATGGTGTCATATATCATAAGTGCAGATAATGGCACATCATATTTAACAATTAAATAACCAGAAATTCAAATTTAACAGTATATTTCAATTGTCGTTTCAAGTGAAACCAATTTTACAAATTATAAGAATGTTAATTGTGACGACCCAGAATTTTTGAGCATTTGAAATGGGAATGTTTAATTAATTTTAAATATTTAAAAGTTAATTTTTAACTTGAATTCGAAATATCACTATTTATTTGATAATTTAATTATTAAATTAAACAATTTGAAGTTGGATAAAATGTTGAATCTGGAGTTTTAAGCCTGTTAAAAATAATTTGAAGGCTTATAAAATTTATATTGATAATACTGAAGATAATAGAAGTGTTAAAATTTAATTTAACACTGATTTGTCCAGTTTTGAAATTTATATCGTTTAAATTAAATTTAAAAATAGCCTTCCGAGGCACAGTCTTGAAATTCAACGAAATCAGTGCCATTGGATCCATAACATTGAATTATTATCGGATTTCAATTTTTGTGGCGTTTGGAGTTGTCGTGTGAGCGTACAACATATAAACGCGCTAAAATTTATATCGAAATTCAATATAATAACAGATCCAGAGAAGCTATTTTCTCCATACGATCGAATTGGGACTCAAAACCTTTTTCATTGCGTTCAGAATAGGGATATAACATTAGGAATGCCTAGCGGCATGCCTCGATAGGAAGTCAAAATTCTAAGTGATGATTTTGAGAGGATTCAAATTTAAATTTAAATAATTTGTACATATAGTTGACTGGTCAAACTGCTATTTACGTCAGAACTTTGTATTTTCGCCTCAATTACTATTCCTAATCTAATTCTACACGCAACCCTCCCTTCAAAGCACGTTCCTCGTGCTTCCAAAACAATCCATCCGACCTCTTTTTTTATCTTCAAACAGATACTAATTCGAAAAAAAGGGGGAAACAAAAACTCAATCAAATCAGGGCCGCGTATTCATCTCAAAAAAATCGTTTCCCCAAATTCGACTCAGAGTAAATCGAATCTAGCGGAAAAAAGAAGAAGACGGTGAATAGCGAGCTCGAGTTCGTCACGGCGGCTAGGTATGGCGACGTTTCTCGGGTATAACTTCAATTCGAGAATCCTTAGCTTCGTCAATCACGAAGAAGAGCTTGCGTGCGACCGTGTCATTCGTGGGAGTGAACCGTGGCTCGTTATTCTAGGAATTAGAGCTGCGTCAATCGAGACCGAAGTTGGGGTTTGGTCGCGTCGATGTGGGGTTCGCGTGGGTTTGAACCAGCCGTGAGAATTGGGTAGATTCTGATTTGTAGTTCCATGAGACAGTGAGGTAATTCTTCTTTTCAAATTTATATGTAAAAAAAATTGTTTACTGTAGAAAAAATGTATCCACACCCAGTTTTCATATTTCGAAATTTAATAAAATAAGCATATACACACACATTTAGCTTTAGATTTAGTTTACAGTGAATATGTTTTAGGTTGGAGTGTATATATAAAAGTATGTATACACAGTGAAGGAAAAGGGTAATATAAGTATAGATATATATATGTTTCCGTTTAAAAATATAAACAAGAATATATTTTTATTTAAAAGGGTATTGATTATTTTTGTAAACAGTTTGAAAACGTAAAATAAAGTAAATATACCTATTCATATTTCATTCACATATGGTGAAGATTTATTTGTTTAATTAAATCTAAATTATTTTAGTTACTAAGGATAATTTATTAAAAGAAAATTTGTTTAGATTTAAATTACTAGTTAATGAAATTTATTAAAATGAAAATCTACGGTTCAATTATTCCAAATATTTATAAATCATATAAATTGTTTATTCAAGGTCAAATTGGGAAAACCAAAGCCGTATTGAAGTGGATTGCAAATGAAACGCAAAGGTGAGTTAATCTCACTCATCTGGTTTAATTTAAATTTAAATGGTTAAATATAAATAATTGGTTGAATGGTTGAATTGATTTGATATGCTATATTATAGTATATATTACATCTTGGAATGATTGATTTCCCACATTATATAATGGATGAGACCCTATACGCCGCATAATAGTGGATGATTTATATTAATCCCATATATTGCAATATTCCGTCTCGAAGTGGAATTGGTATTTTATGTTGTGCTAACGTCTTTGGATGCAGGGAAAACAGGTTGGAGGGATCCAACTGGATCCCTCAACATTTATTTAAATTATTTAGTATTCTCTATTGTGATTATTTGATATTCTATGATGAATTATATTGGAATATTGAATGTTATGGTTTGATTGAATATATTTGGGTATAATGAGCTACCATAAATATATAAATTGGATTTTGGAAAGAAAATAAAGAAATGAATTTGTAAGCGAAATAATTATAGGAAATTTGAATAAATTAAGAATGGATTGAAAAGAAATGGAAGTGATATTAAAATACTAATAAATAACTTCGAGTATGGAAAAATATTTTGAATAAACAGAAATTAATGAATTGTAAATTTAAGTGATATTATTTTAAAGGAATAAAGAATCATTTTAAAATTTAAAGTTTGAATTTATTTAAAAGGATTGAGAAGTAATTTGAGAAATCTTAAATTGGTATTTTCAGTTAAAAGTATTTTAAATCATAATTAAGGAATAAAATTTGAAATTAATGGATTTTGGAATAAAAGGGAGTAAATTGAAAATCAATTTGGAAATTGATTCAGGTGTTTGAAATTGGAAATTTAAAGAAGAATGCGAAGAGAAATATATTTCTCTGGATAGCCAAGTACATTCAAAGTAAATTTTTAAATATAAGATAAAAAGTTTTTAATGTAGCTTTAAAAAGCATGTTTAGGAATTTAATATTTTTAAATATGTAAATTCTAAAGTAAATATTTTTCAAATCTATTATCGTAGTAATTATTTAAAGATGACTTAGTATTTTGTTTTAAAAAGTGAAAGTCTAGTTTTATATCTTATAAAGCAACCTTATTTTCAAATATTCATATGGTATGTATTTTTAACAAATTTTTGAAGTAGTTTTAACTTCAAATTTTAAAGTATATTTCAAAGTGAGCGTTTTAATTTTTTTTAAAATCTAAAGTTTTGTGCTTGGTAATTTCAGTGGAAATAGAAAATATTTGGAAAATTTATTCTGACGAAGAAAGATAGTTTGAAAATGTTTTCAAAAGGGTTTGAAAAGTGGAAATATATATTGTGAAGATATTTTTAGGATTAATAAATAATTTGGGAAATTATTTATTGTTTGATGGATGTTGTAAATATTAATTGATAGTTAAATCATCGACTATCAATATTGGACAAATGCATTGATCGTTTCGAAGAGACCAGGATCGAGATTTGTTTCTCGAAAACCACTTCGATCCGGTTTGTACTTTTTCGTGGAAAACGAGTTTGGAGTCGAAGATGGAGCAGTGAAGTGCAAGGGTTAGTCGCTACTAATCCTGAGGATATTTCCAAAATGGATGTAGTAGGAATAGTGCCTTCGGTTCCGTTCGAACCCGGGACGGACTTGTATGGATGATTGCTTTCGAAACATCGTCAGGTGGACGATGGGTATTCAAAGGGATATGTTCTAAAAAGGTAACGCTTAGCCTCAAGCCTCGTCAACCGGGAATGACTGAAAATCAGGGGTTATGCAGCAAGGCTAGGTGGGTAGCACCCATTCAGGGTATGGTCATCCCTGTCTAGATGTCCCTATTTATTTCGGCTTAGTGGTGTGGTTGCTGATCCCAACCGTGGGGTGATCTCACTCGGGATTATCCAGTAAGGGGTAGCCCCGGTCTTGTGTTGTAGGGGGTCAGGAGTGATCCTCGGTACTGTGATCTAGGCCACATACTGTGACAGGTGGTATCCCAGTGCCTAGTCATTAGTTGGAAATCCATTCTCCCTGCGAGCCTTGTACGAATTTTGTTTGTATTACCCACTCTGTAGCTAGTAGCTGGAATTTAATTAATGTAACAATTTCGGCTATTTTAATAAGTATTTGTATATAGACCCTATTATAATATCAGAGGATTTTAATAAGAAATGTTTTAGCTATCGTAAGGTAAAACCCCGACATGTTTATTTGTGGCGTGGTCTTATGAGATGCTTTCGTTTTCAAAGGATTTTTGAAACTTTAATAATCCATTTGAGTATGATTTCTCACGCTGGTATTCCAGACTGACTCGGGTGTTATTTAACTATAATGCTCGGGTCAGACCGAGTATTATAGAACATAGGAAAGGGTGCTATGGAGGTCAGGAGGCGAGCTGGATGGCGATACGTACTTTCGTACTTTGATTATTATTCCGTTGTGTATCCAGTTGTATGTTATTGATGTGGAACTCTGATGATGTATTCTAGTGATGTATGTATAAAACAGATATATATTTGTTTTTGTGTAAAGATCTGTTATTATATGTTATATTTTATTCCGCTGCGTTGGTTAGATTCTATTGTTGTTTTCTGTCTTCTCTTCTTCTACCTCTTCTTCTTTAACCCAAATGGTTCGTATTTCTGTTCAACTTGAGTTGATTGATGTAGAATAGTGTTGACTCAAGGGGTATGGATTTGCGGGTCGTTACACTTGGTATCAGAGCTTAGGTTGGTGATAACCTTGGCTCTGGTGGGAATTACTCATTAAATAGAGTCTGTAGTACTCTAGAATGAGTTTGAGCGTATTAATAGATATGAGTGCGTATTTATTAGTGAATATAAAATTGTTTTGTATTGTGTTGATTTATCGGTTGAGTGTTTATAGATTATGGTCGATATATGGGATGTCATGTCATCGATAGGGATTTCTAAACTCTTGAATAAGATAAACCGACACGGTATTGTTTTAAATAGGGTAAATGGAATAATTTTACCCAAAATTATTTTTGTATATAAAAGAAATGATTTTTCGTAAATTGTTATAGTTATATATGGATGTTTGGCTGTTAGAAAGTGATAATATTAAATTACTATCATTGTATGATAATTGAATAAGAATTGAAATAATAACTAAAGATTAATGAAGAAATTAATAATAAATAGGATTTGTAGATGTGATTTATAATTGAATAAGGAATTGAAACCATAATTAAAAACTAGAAACAAATTCATATACAAATGAAATTTGTAAATATAAACTATAAATGTAAATTATAGTGTGATTAATAATTAAAATAAGATAAAATTCTGAGTAGTGTTTGGATATAAATTTAAAGGATTTGGGATTTGAAAATTTGAAAATTTAAATTCCTTTGAAGTGAAAATGATTCTCAAAAGTTGGAAAGATAATATATATTGAGAAATAATTTTGAATCGGATGTGAAATCTAGAGAGATTTGGAATTTAAAAATAATTGAAGGGTTTTAAAAGAGAGAAAATCATTGAACTCTTTACGGTCGCTGGAAAATAATTCCGATGACGATCGGGACATCATCGGTGTTCATTTTCGAGTTTCCAAAAGAGGGATTGCTACCAGGATGTTTTGAATTAATGTTTGGAAATAAAATTTATTGGTTGAAAATGAATTTGTGAATGAATAAATGGATCAACTATTGAATTTATAAAGTAAAGTTGATATTAATAAGAAGAAATTGGAAATTTTAATCCGGGAATTAAAATTTAACTTAAGTGAATGAAAATGAAGAAAATATATTTGAATTTAACTTGAGATAAGTTAAATAAAATTGAAATTGAAATTGAATTGGGTATATAGTTGAAAGGTAAAATGATTATAATTGTGAGATGAAAATTTATACCTAAGCTAGTAAGTGTTATATATATAATCTGAAATTTGATTATAAGATGAAATGACTCAAATGAGCAATATACGCTTTTAAATAAATAAATAAGTTTTGAACTCATATATTGAGAAATAAATTTAGTTAAATTTGGATTGAATTGAATCAAAAGTCAGTTGTGTCATGAATGATATTAAATGGAATTAAGTCCTTGCCTAACAAAATTCAAAGGAATGGTATGTAACAAGATTTAACTAGGGTTAAGTTAAATAGAATTGAATTGGAGTAAAAATTCAATTGAGTTATGGGTGTTATTGAATGGAAATAGATTCGTACCTGAATAAATGGAAGTAAGTTGAATAAGAAATATGTTGGAATAAATAAATTAGAATAACTTATAAAAGAATTAAAAATCCTTGGAATAAAATATACTTGGGCTATAAATAAACGTAAATCTTGAGTTAAAAATAAAAGATGAATATATTCAAGCCTAGAATGAATGGAAATGTGTAAAATAATAAGTTGTGACTTATAAAATTTAAAAGTGGGATAATACCCAAAATAAATATTTTTGATGAATTGGAAAATAAAACAAAAATCCAAACTTGAATTATAAAATAAATTGCACTTAAGAAATTTAATGAAGAGATTCTGGAATTAAAAATCAAGTATTGAATTTAAACCAGAGGAGAACTAATTAGATGATAAATTAGTTGGTAAAATACGGAAATGAAACTCGAAAATATTAACTTAGAATTGAATTGTGAACAGATAATAGAGTTTGGAAATGAAGCTTGAGATATAAATAGAAATTCAACTTAAAATTGTAAGTGAATTAAATATGAATTGAAGTTGTATGGAATTGGATTAAAATAAAATTGATTTGAGATGAAAATAAATCCAATTCGAGTATGAATAAATTAAAAATGAGAATGAACTTAAGTTATGAAATGGTAGTGAATTGAAGTAAATTAACTTAAGTTTAAAGTTAATAGAAGCATGGGACGATGTCGAGTATAATAAAATAGCTTTGAACAAAACCAATGTGAAACGGGATGGAATGCAACTATATGGTTTGTAAATAAGTTAGATTGGATTGGAATTTATATACATTGAGTTGGAATCAATTTGAATTGGTTATAAAGCTTATGTTATTATTTATTCACATTAATATTGTTGAATTGCATTAGAAAAATTGGTCGTTCGACGTAAACGGAAGTAAATAAAATTATATGAATCAATAGTAGTTAAATAAATTGATTTTGGCATCAATTGAAATGAATATGAGTTCGTTTCGTGTAAAAATGAATTGAATGGAATGGTATGTAATTTGGATGCAAACAATTTAAAACTAGGGTCGAAACCTTGCATATGTACTTATGAATGTATATCACATGCATTACTTATGAAATCTATGTGTTAACTATTTAAATATAAGTGAAATGTTAATAATTTGCATATATTTAGTACTTACATATTTAAATTGAGTAAGTACAGGTTCAGGGAAGCCGTATGGATGGATTTGATCGTGCAAAATGCTAAATAATAAGCCGCTTGCTTAAAAATGCTAAATAAAGGTACGCATACGCAATAAAAATAGGAAATATGAACTTTTTTTGGTTTTTCCGACCGTGTGGGTCGATGTATATATATTTATATTTTTTGTCAAATTGCAAAAGCTCCTCCGTACAAAGGAGACTCTGCCAAAAAATTTCGAAAATTTTGGGAGTTAGAAAATTTTGGAAAATTTTTGGAAAATTTTGTTAACCACAAAAACGATTTCAAACTGGAAATTGAAATAAATTGGTAAATGAAACTAATTTAAAATAATGACACGAATCAGTATAAATGGAAAATAAACTTCAAATATTCAGAGTTGAAGATAAATTGAATTCATATGGAAATGGGAAAAACTAAATTGAATAGAATTAGAGATAAACCAAAGTGGTGAAGTGGAAATAAATAAAGGAGCATATAAAATGCTTATACTAAACTTAAGAAAGGAATGGTGAATTCTTAAATGGGAAATTGATATTACAAATATATTCTAAGTTAATATTCGAATGAATAAATATTGGCATTTTGTAAGAAAGTCGATAAAATGTTTTGAATGTTGTGATTGGATATTATTGCTATGTAGGATATACAGGTGTTATGAAGGAAAAGGAAAGTTTGCTTTGATTTTAGAAGATAAATTTGAATTGCTCGACAAAATGTATGTGTTTAAATTTCTGTATGAAATTTGATTGGGTTTTGATCTAGCCAGTTGGCTTTTGTTTTCTTTTGAAATCTGAGGGCCTGTAGAGGCATTTTGTAGTTGTACCGAGCTAGCTGCGCAAAGGAGACGCTGGCGAAATTTTTTGGAAATTTAGGGAGTTAGAAAATTTTTGAGAAAATTTGAAAATTTAGAACTTGGTTTGTATTATAATTTAAATGATAGAATAAATAAAGTTATTTGGGAACTATGGGAGAGTGCGGGGAGGTTAGTAAGAATGGTAATGGGTCTTTTATAAAAGATAGTTGGTAGGATGTTAAATTGTTTGGTTTTGGGAAAAAGGTAAACGAGTATTGGACATTCATCCTAATTAGTAATTTCGGGGACGAAATTCTTTTAAAGGGGGAGGAATGTGACGCCCGGAATTTTTAAGCGTTTGAAATGGGAATATTTAATTAATTTTAAATATTTAAAAGTTAATTTTTAACTAGAATTCCAAATATCACTATTTATTTGATAATTTAATTATTAAATTAAATAATTTGAAGTTGGGTAAAATGTTGAATCTGGAGTTTTAAGCCTGTTAAAAATAATTTGAAGGCATATAAAATTTATATTGATAATACTGAAGATAATAGAAGTGTTAAAATTTAATTTAACACCGATTGTTCAGTTTTGAAATTTATATCGTTTAAATTGAATTTAAAAATAGCCTTCTGAGGCACAGTCTCGGAATTTGACGAAATCAGTGCCATTGGATCCGTAATATTGAATTATTATCGGATTTCAATTTTTGTGGCGTTTGGAGTTGTCGTGTGAGCGTATGACTTATAAACGCGCTGAAATTTATATCGAAATTCAAAATAATAATAGATCCAGAAAGGCTATTTTCTCCATACGATCGAATTAGGACTCGAAACCTTTTCCACTGCGTTCGGAATAGGGATATAACATTAGGAATGCCTAGCGGCATGCCTCGATAGAAAGTCAAAATTTTAAGTGATGATTCGAGAGGATTCAAATTTAAAATTAAATAATTTGTACACATAGTTGACTGGTCAAACTGCTATTTATGTCAGAACTTCGCCTCAATTACTATTCCGAATCTAATTCTACACGCAACCCTCCCTTCAAAGCACGTTCCTCGTGCTTCCAAAACAATCCAGCCGACCTCTTTTTTTTAAATTCGAAAAAAGGGGAAACGAAAACTCAATCAAATCATGGCCGCGTATTCATCTCAAAAAAATCGTTTCCCCAAATTCGAATCAGAGTAAATCAAATCTAACGGAAAGAGAGAAAAAAAAAGACGGTGAACGGCTAGCTCGAGTTCGTCACGGCGGCTAGGTATGGCGACATTTCTCGGGTATAACTTCAATTCGAGAATCCTTAGCTTCGTCAATCACGAAGAAGAGCTCGCGCGCGACCGTGTCCTTCGTGCGAGTGAATCACGGCTCGTTGTTCTAGGAGTTAGAGCGGCGTCAATCGAGACCGAAGTTGGGATTTGGTCGCGTCGATGTGGGGTTCGTGTGGGTTTGAACCAGTCACGAGAATCGGGTAGATTCTGATTTGTAGTTCTGTGAGACAGTGAGGTAATTCTTCTTTTCAAATTTATATAAAATAATAATAATTTGTTTACTGCAGAAAAAATATATCCACACCCAGTTTTCATATTTCGAAATTTAATAAAATAAGTATATATACACACGTTTAGCTTTAGATTTAGTTTACAGTGAATATGTTTTTAGGTTGGAGATGTATATATAAAAGTACGTATACACAGTGAAGGAAAATGGTAACATAAGTATAGATATATATATGTTTCCGTTTAAAAATATAAACAAGAATTTATTTTTATTTAAAAGGACATTGATTATTTTTGTAAACAGTTTGAAAACGTAAAATAAAGTAAATATACCTATTCATATTTCATTCACATATGGTGAAGATTTATTTGTTTAATTAAATCTAAATTATTTTAGTTACTAAGGATAATTTATTAAAAGAAAATTTGTTTAGATTTAAATTATTAGTTAATGAAATTTATTAAAATGAAAATCTACGGTTCAATTATTCCAAATATTTATAAATCATATAAATTGTTTATTCAAGGTCAAATCGGGAAAACCAAAGCCGTATTGAAGTGGATTGCAAATGAAACGCAAAGGTGAGTTAATCTCACTCATCTGGTTTAATTTAAATTTAAATGGTTAAATATAAATAATTGGTTGAATGGTTGAATTGATTTGATATGCTATATTATAGTATATATTACACCTTGGAATGATTGATTTCCCGCATTATATAGCGGATGAGACCCTATACGCCGCATAATAGTGGATGATTTATATTAATCTCATATACCACGATATTCCACCTCGAAGTGGAATTGGTATTTTATGTTGTGCTAACGTCTACGGATGTAGGGAAAACAGGTTGGAGGGATCCAACTGGATCCCTCAACATTTATTTAAATTATTTAATACTCTCTGTTGTGATTATTTGATATTCTATGATGAATTATATTGGAATATTGAATGCTATGGTTTGATTGAATATATTTGGGTATAATGAGCTACCAAAAAATATATAAATTGGATTTTGGAAAGAAAATAAAGAAATGAATTTGTAAGCGAAATAATTATAGGAAATTTGAATAAATTAAGAATGGATTAAAAAGAAATGGAAGTGATATTAAAATACTAATAAATAACTTCGAGTATGAAAAAGATTTTGAATAAACAGAAATTAATGAATTGTAAATTAAGATATTATTTTAAAGGAATAAAGAATTATTTTAAAATTTAAAGTTTAAATTTATTTAAAAGGATTAAGAAGTAATTTGAGAAATCTTAAATTGGTATTTTCATTAAAAGTGTTTTAAATCATAATTAAGGAATAAAATTTGAAATTAATGGATTTTGGAATAAAAGGGAGTAAATTGAAAGTCAATTTGGAAATTGATTCAAGTGTTTGAAATTGGAAATTTAAAGAAGAATGTGAAGAGAAATATATTTCTCTGGATAGCCAAGTACATCCAAGTAAATTTTTAAATATAAGATAAAAAGTTTTTAATGTTGTTTTAAAAAGCATGTTTAGGAATTTATTATTTTTAAATATCTAAATTCTAAAGTAAATATTTTTCAAATCTATTATCGTAGTAATTATTTAAAGATGACTTAGTATTTTTTTTAAAAAAGTGAAAGTCTAGTTTTATATTTTATAAAGCAACCTTATTTTCAAATATTCATGTAGTATGTATTTTTAACAAATATTTGAAGTAGCTTTAACTCAAATGTTTTAAAGTATATTTCAAAGTAAGCTTTTTAATTTTTTTTTAAAAATCTAAAGTTTTGTGCTTGGTAATTTCAGTGGAAATAGAAAATATTTGGAAAATTTATTCTGAGGAAGAAAGATAGTTTGAAAATGTTTTCAAAAGGGTTTGAGAAGTGGAAATATATCTTGTGAAGATATTTTTAGGATTAATAAATAATTTGGGAAATTATTTATTGTTTGATGAATGTTGTAAATATTAATTGATAGTTAAATCACCGACTATCAATATTGGACAAATGCGTTGATCGTTTTGAAGAGACCGGGATCGAGATTTGTTTCTCAAAAACCACATCGATCTAGTTTGTACATTTTCCTGGAAAACGAGTTTGGAGTCGAAGATGGAGCAGTGAAGTGCAAGGGCTAGTTGCTACTAATCCTGAGGATATTTTCAAAATGGATGTAGTAGGAATAGTGCCTTCAGTTCCGTTCGAACCCGGGACGGACTTATATGGATGAATGCTTTCGGAACATCGTCAGGTGGACGATGGGCATTCTAAGGGATATGTTCTAAGAAGGTAACGCTTAGCCTCAAGCCTCATCAACCGGGAATGACTGAAAATCAGGGGTTATGCAGCAAGGCTGGGTGGGTAGCACCCATTCAGGGTGAGGTCGTCCTGTCTAGATGTCCCTTTTTATTTCGGCTTAGTGGTGCGGTTGCTGATCCCAACCGTGGGGTGATCTCACTCGAGATTATCCAGTAAGGGGTAGTCCCGGTTTTGTGTTGCAGGGGGTTGGGAGTGATCCTCGGTACTGTAATCTAGGCCACGTACTGTGGCAGGTGGTACCTAGTGCCTAATTATTAGTTGGAAATCCATTCTCCCTACGAGCCTTGTACGAGTTTTGTTTGTATTACCCACTCTGTGGCTAGTAACTGGAATTTAATGAATGTAACAATTTCGGCTATTTTAGTAAGTATTTGTATATAGACCCTATTATAATATCAGAGGATTTTAATAAGAAATGTTTTAGCTATCGTAAGGTAAAAACCCGACATGTTTATTTGTGGCATGGTCTTACGAGATGCTTTTGTTTTCAAAGGATTTTTGAAACTTTAATAATCAATTTGAGTGTGATTTCTCACGCTGGTATTCCAGACTGACTCGGGTGTTATTTAACTATAATGCTCGGGTTAGACCGAGTATTATAGAATACAGGAAAGGAAGCTATGGAGCTCAGGAGGCGAGCTGGTTGGCAATACGTACTTTCATACTTGATTATTATTCCTCTGTGTATCCAGTTGTATGTTATTGATTTGGAACTTTGATGATATATTCTAGTGATGTATGTATAAAACAAATATATATTTGTTTTTGTGTAAAGATCTGTTATTATATATTATATTTTATTCCGATGCGTTGGTTAGATTATGTTGTTGTTTTCTGTCTTCTCTTCTTCTACCTCTTCTTCTTTAACCCAAATGGTTCGTATTTCTGTTCAACTTGAGTTGATTGATGTAAAATAGTGTTGACTCAAGGGGTACGGATTTGCGGGTCGTTACACTTATCGTGAGTGATTGCTCACCTTTCGAGGCTAGAGAGATTTGACAATGAAATGGGTTACGAATCCAAGCACGAATTTCCAAAGCAAAGCAAGATGGACACGAATTCGAGGAACAGAGCTGATAAGTTGGAATTGATGGAACAATTCAAATTAGCTTGATATAAGCTGAACAAAATATACGTTATATATACATATCAACATATATAAACAACGTTTTATTTAACTTACACAAACCATATATATAAACTAACTTATCAATATAATCTATATAACTTATATATACAACAGTATATGAATAACTTATACCTTATAACCCTATATATATAACTTACATATGAACTCGACATATCATTTATACTTATATAAATTTATATATGTGAACAAACAACTATATATAACTACTATATAAACTTATACCTATAAAACAGACTATATACATATGCTAATATGTAAACATTATATATATTATTATTAAAACTGTTTCAAAATACAACATAACTTAAGTAAATATTTTAACATATTATATATATAACTTACATATATAATATATATTCAAATAGGAGAGGAGGAAAACAAAGCCTGTTGCTGCTACGTCGTCGGAGACGGGTTGGCGGAAAGCTTACGTGGAGTGATGGTGGTTCGGCTGGCTTCAAGAGGAGGAGGAGGCTACGCGTGGGTGCCAATGGGGATCTGGGTTTGGGGAAGGCGTTAGGGAAGGAAGGGAAAGGCCATACGGCGGTGGATAGGTGGGATGGTGTGCAATGGCTGGCGAGGTGAAGATGAAAAGGGAAGAAAGAATGGAGGTATGGGTTCGCTTGGAGGCTCTGGAGGACGAGAGGTAAGGGGTCAATGGATGGTGGTCCATGAGGGGATAATGGGAGATGGTGGGAGGCGCGGAGAAGAGAGAGAGAGAGAGAGAGAGAGAGAGAGAGAGAGAGAGAAAGAGAGCGGGGCAAGGTTGGGAAGGTGAAGGTGCGGAGTGGAAAAATGGTTGTGTAGCCATGGCTATTAGGAGGGTGGAAGCTTGGGTTGATGGGAAGAAGATGTATAGGCCAGTTTTGGTCAATGGGCATGAAGGCATGCTTTGAAACTTATGAATCTATATTATATCTCTTTTCCCAAAAGCATAGAAGCCAAAACAAAGAGAGAGGAGAGAATGAACATAGAGGAAGACATCAAACCAACATACAATAGAATATGGGGAACCATGAAAGTGAACAGTTGGAAATATTAATAGCTATCAGCTATTAGCTTTACCTCATTGACAATGAAAGGACACCAAACCAAAAAAGCACAAAACGATTACCATTTCATAGATCCCACCGTGTATCGGACTTTCAGATATACAAATGAGTATACTACGAAGATCAGCACGACGAGACGATCAAAATGGTATATAGATATCAGCGATACGACCATCCTATCAAAATTCGATATTTTGCTGCTAAACTGCTGCAAATTCGTCGAAAATATGATAAACGGGGCTAGAGAAATCTAAATTTGATGAGACGAAATACGTCGATTTACATTTTTATTGTATAAAAATATTCAAGTTTCGAAAATATTTTATTTCAATCAAATTAACTGAATTTAATTTGAAATTGAAAATTACACAATAGAAATGAACTTTCATATTTTCCAATCAAATTTTACCAGTTGCTATGCTAAAATAGAAGTATTCCAAATATCAAATTTTTAACCCCGAATCCAATAATTTAAAATTTTATAAAAATTCAGTTAATTACGTTATTAAAATCGTTAGAATTTACGGATCGTTACAAAATCTGTTATTATATATTATATTTTTTCCGCTGCGATTGTGAGATTCTGTGATGTTGTTTTCTGTTTCTTCTTCTACCTTTTCTTCTTCGCCCCCAAAGATTCGTATTTCTGTTCAGTTTGGGTTGAACTAATGTGAATTTTGGTCGACTCAAAGGGGTATGGAGATACGGGCCTTTACAATAAACAAATTAAATCTTATTTAACCCAATCTAACTTTAAAATAGGAAAAATAGATAGTACACTATTTATTGAAAGGAATTTTCTGATATGATGACTAAAGAATTTAAACGAATCATAAAAGAGAATTAACTTTATTTTTAGGATTACAAATAAAACAATTGAATAATGGTATATTAATAAGAGGAAAGTCTATTTAGACACTAAATATAGACATAATAGGTGACACAAAGAATCCCCACGATTGAATTACCCCCTAATTTCTACCTTCCTCATAAAGATAAAAAAATTCAATGGTCCAGATCTTTTGTGTCACCCTTTGTGTTCAATTTTGTGTTCAAATAGCCTGCCCCGTTTATAAGTAATGAAAAATATGACAAGGAAGTTGTAAAGAAATTTGGTATATCCAATACTAGTGGAAAGCCAATTCCCATGACAACTAATGAAAAACTAAAAAAGGATGAAAATTCTAAAGATATGGATCAAAAACTATATAGTGATATTATAGGATATTTTCTTTATATAACTGCTAGTAAACTTGATATAATGCATAGTGTACGTCACTATGTAGGATATCAATATTTTTTTCAACAAAGCTAGCCGACTTTATAGTAGGCCTAGCCACTGTATAAATAATAGGAAAACGGGTGTTCAACACATGCACAGAACAGCTAAATGGGATCAAACAACCTAAATACAATGAAAAATAAAGAACAGGAGCAAGGAAAAAGGAGCTTGGACTACTAAACAACTAGACTACACGCCCTTCGAAGAGGAGCGGCCGGAACGAACGTTAGGCGATGGGCCAATTACATGAACAAACCCAGAGAATAGTGCAGCCACATTTGGATCATAACCTTCAAAAGAAGGTGAGTAAATAGATTTCCTATCCCAACTGACGTCATAAAACTTACTTTTATTCTCCTCATCAGTCTCACCAATCCTAGTAAGAGAAGGACCCTCACCCTCGATGTGATACAAAAGACTACGACTCTCACCCCCAACATCACTGATAAAGGCGTAGTAAGTCTTAGATTCTGGGGAGTACCACACATTAGATGGAACATGTATCCAGGTCCGCTATTCAGAATTTCAAGTAATAAAATCAGACAAAATAGTAGTGACAACCACATTCAAGACCCCACCAATAGTATCATCAACAATAGGAGCATGTTCCTTTAATTTAATACCATATGGTGATGCTGAATTTGCTGGTACAAGTGGAAATTGTCATTTTTTAGGGCACTCTCTTGTTTTCTAGTTTAAAAAAAAATCAAATTTCTAAATCTCTATCCACAACAAGACATAATATATCTCAGCTGGATTAGCATGTTCACAAGTTAAGTATATGCAACAGACTTTAAAAGATTTTGATTTAAATTTTAAATAATCACCAATCTACTATGATAATACTAGTGCAATAAATCTATCTAAAAATCTAACACATCATGTGAGGACCAAACGTATAGACATAAGACATCATTTATTAAGTGACATTATAAATAAAGGATTCATTTCATTCGAATTTATAAATACTGAAAATCAAATAGTCGATATCTTAACAAAACAGTTAGCACAAACTGCCTGCATTAAACTAAGAAGAGAGCTAGGAATATTCTTTTTCATAGAAATCTAAGTATGATAATTATTATTACTTATAAAAAAGAAAATAAAAATTGTATTTTAGGGGTATATGTCGACATATGCTTCCTATATATGTCAACATACCTAATAGTTTTTTGAAAATTGTCTTTTCCTCTTTAATTCAAAATTTGAAATCTATTTATATAACAACCAAATTTTGTATTTACTTTCATTTCTCTTTCTACCTTTTGCTAAAAACTCAAAATAAAATATAAAATATAGATCCTTCAAACTCTAAAAGTCCAAGAGAGGAATCTATCCTAAATTTAAATGTCTCTAGTCTAGAACCATTTCTAAACACTACCCTTGCCAAAATCACTTAAATTGAAGATAACCTGAAGCATGTCCTTAATATGCTTTTTGAAATCAAGGTTGTCTGAGTTTTTCTCTTGAAAGCTAGATAAACAAGGAAAAATTCTCCGAAACCTTTACAAGCATCTATTGGATGACGAGGCTAATCTAATAATGATTTAGGAAGATACCTCAATCTTGTCATTCATAATCCAATAAATGATGAGTGAGAAGAGGAAGACGATCAAATAGATGGCAATGGGGTTAAGTTTGTAGGAGAAGTTATCTTTGACTATAATGGAATCTCATTGAACAAAAAGACATTTGTTGCCTCCACTATCCTAATTACTCTATACATCATTCTCCAATAATAAAAAAGAAACATTGAATTGTATATAGTTTATTTGGTTTGGTTTGTATATTTATATATAGAGTTAATTTTAAATTGATTTAGTTTGTATGTATTGAATTTGTTTCTTAAGGATTGTTTGAATTGTGTGATAGTTTCATTTATTAATAAAATTTGTTTTGTCTTATTTAAATGTCTCTAAGATTTAGTATTTAAATATTTATTTCGACTCCATAATTAATCTACATATGACATTTAGGAGAAGTTTTGTTTTTCATCCATTTTTGTTGACGACAAACGGGGAGAAAAATATATAATACATACATATATTAAAAAGGGTTTATTTAACTTGGGGGAGTTATGTTATATTTTATATAAAGGAAAATTTACATGGTTGTCATCATCAAAAAGGAGATTGTTAATACCTCGTTTATTGATTTTGATGACAACAACCATATAAATGGATATACTAATTTCTTATCAAGTTGTATAGCATATATTGCAGAATATTACAAAGGTAAGGATGATTAAACTTGAGGATTGATCGGTATAAAGATCAAGAATGAAGATTTAGAGATGATGATCAATACTCATGAGTTTAAAGACAAAAAACTTGAAGAGCTCAAGACTTTAGTGTTTGTATAAATCATTGAAACAAATTATTAAAGTCCCTGATAGTAGATTCTGATCTTCATCAACAAATTTCAGATCATTGATATTTTAACCATAATAATTATTTTAAATCAAAAATTTATTTTTGCAAATATTTTATAAAAGTTTTTAGGTTCAAAGCATTTAAAAATTATGTTTAAAATTTTCTTACAAAAATATAGAAGTTTGAAAATAATTTAAAACAAAAATCATTTTTCAAAAATTAACATGGTTATGTCGACATATCCCTCCTAAATATGTCAACATAGTGACCATTGGTTGCATTTTACATTTTTGGAAAGAAATGTCTTTTAGATGCACCTCTTCGCAAATGGATGCTTCTGTTTATTCACTATATAAAGAGGAGTGCAAAAGAGTTTTTTAACTAATTTTCTTACTTTCATCTTACTCTCCACTCTCTTGAAATATTTCTTAAAAACTACTTTTTATAGTCCATAAAATCCACATAGAATCGATCGATGCTCTACTAGATTGATTTTCTATAAATTATCTATTTTTTTGGAAGCATTACCTCTACAACAAGGATCAAACTGCTATCAAAAGGCTATAGGGTATCTTGTATCGTAAGTACAATTTTATGTATTTGAAAAGTAACAACTCTACTTTTATTTGTTTGGGTGTGCTTATTACTTGTTCAAATCAAGTGGATGCGCTTAGTAGTCCGTCTAAACCTAGTGGGTGATTTGTTTACCTGGTAAATCAAGAGTTTTTACCCTGGACTCGTGAGATTGGAGAGTGTATCTCGTAGCCTTGAAATTGAGGCTGTATTTTGGTTTACTTGCTACTTGGTTAAAGTCGACGATTGAAAAGAAATATGTATAAGAAATTGTATAGGACTGGATGTACGAGAAATCTAAACCACATAGAACTACTAGTATTATTCCATTAACTTTCTACTTTACTTTTACTATATTTATTTTTATCTATGATTGCTTGCTAGTATATATAGCTGTGATTGATTGTCTGTGTTTGATTCAAATCTTCAAATAATTTAAAAAATTCCAAAAAATTTATAAAACACCATTCACCCCACCTTTAATGTTAAAGTAGCCTTAAAATCCCTTCACAAAAGTACTACACCGTAACTCATAATATTCAACTGTATAGTTCAAACACAAAGTCTTTGGTTCAATAATAACAATTATTATTAACTAAAATACTATGACTAGAAACTTTGACTTTGAGTTGACCGTGACAGAGTTGACCGTGACAGAGTTGACCGCGATACTAACTACATATAACTGAGAAGATGAATCCTCTTTTGAATTGTGCTTCCCTTCCAATACTTTTACTCAACCCAGCTATAGTTACTCGATGGACGCAATGAGTAATACACTCTCAATATCTATCAATATGTAACTGCTTGGTGCTCTCAGCGGCCATGTGTAATACATTGCCCAAACATTTGGAGAGCGTTACGTACTCAGTCTCAATAGATGTATCGATATCCATTCTCGATACATCTTGACCAGGGATAGTTAAATGGTATATTTATTTTTGTTGTGATAAATTACTCATGGTACAGCTCTTTGTAACTACTTTCACAAAACATACCATTTGTAGGTTTTCTATAAAATATACTTTTAGTTAAACTAACTAATTAATATAACAAACTATATCAAGTATGTAATAGAAAGAAAACATATTTTATTTTGAACAAGATTGGTTATCGAGTCAGATTCATATAACAAATTATATAATTACCCATACAACATACCCTAACTCTATCAAACTCCCATTAGCACTTTGGGCCGATTATGGAATCCTATTCCAACTTTTCCAAATAGTTTCCTCAAATCCAATCTGGTCGGTCCCTTTAAAAATGGGTTTGCTATTAATCTTTAATTATCTACTCTGTCAATCAACTTCCTCGATGTTGATAAACTGTATTATCACGTGGAACAATTCATGGTATGTCACTTGACTTCTAATGAGCTCTAAATTTTGTTACGAACTATATCACAACAATGTATCATATAACAATGTTATGGGATTCTCGACATTCGAAATCACCCTTAAATCGGTTATATATTTATGCATTTTAATTATAAACATTTTTGGTACTATTCAAGGCGATGTACTCATTTTTCATTGAATCAGTCACAGTCTTCCATTTGGAACCTTTCCAACTTAAAGATTCTTAACTTGAATTTTTTATTGACATATTATACTTAATATCACTTATGAATGTTTGAGTCCGAACACTCCTTTATAAGGAATTTATAGTTTCTATAAATAATTCTCTAGTATTTCATAAATACACAAGAACACTCAAACAATCATTAGTGACATCAATTTGGATTTGATATTCGCTTCATGTATCAAATGCACAAACAAATCACTATATCCTAGACAACACAACATTATGATAATTCTTTTTGAAATTACATGAGGAATCCATCTTTTGTGTTTTGTATTAAACATTTTAACAAGTTGTCCTTGCATATCGTTTAGGACATTCCTAATACCTTTTGCACTTACTATAAAAGACATCATTCACAAATCCAACATCGAGTGTTAAAAGAACTAAAACCTATTTTAATGGTACGTTGTTAACAATTAGTCGTGTGTTATTTATTATGATTTAGAAATATCTATGTAACTTTTGACATTCTTTAATATGAACGCATGCCTCCTCTACATTTTAACTAATAATCAAACTATTTGATACATCTATCAAAATACTTGTTCAATTTTGATGCTTTTTAGAATGATACTTTCATATCCGTTCTCGGATCATATCTGAAAATCTACAAACTCAATATCTGTCTCATTAACTTCGAGACACTTTAGTTGTTATATGAAAACAGATTAGTCTAAATCTATATTTAGCATTTTCTGTTTCAATACATATATACCAAAACATAAAGTCATAATAGGAGACAATTTTGTGAGTGAAATCCAAAACCAACTCGAGCACATCGAATGGTGAGTCTATTATATTAATCTCAATAATTGAAATTCACGATATTATTCTTATCAATGTGACTTACCATAATCCAATTATATCTGTCTTTCTTTAAAAGAAACATTTGCGACTAATGGATCATATCCCTTCGAATATGCCCATCAAAATCATATTTTGATAATGACTTGGAATCTATTTCTGATTTGCCCATCGTACCACATCATAGAGTTAATACTCTTAATGGTTTAATTAAACAACTGAGGATTATTTATTCTTGACGTTGATAAGAAACTCAAAGTTTCTCTTTAATGTACAAGAATACTTATTGGATAATCTAATATGTTGTGTTTATCCAGGTTTGGCTAATTTCTTTTCATCACTTACCATCAGTTTCAACCCTGGATCATGTCCAAATTCGTTTTATACCAATAATTTCTTAGAGAAATTCCTTCGGTACAAAGTTGGTATTTCTTGAAACAATAGTTATTTCTCAGTGCAATGGAATGGAATTTTATAAGCATTTTATGAATTGTTTTACATTTATGTTCCCAACATAAATTAGTCATCTAATGACTATCGTTCACAAAATTCCCTTTAGGATGATTCATACAAGATCCCTTACATATAATTATTACATGCAGTCTTTGAATTATACAACCTGTCAATTTCTTAGTCTACGATATGCAGGGGGTTCCTATAAACCCTTATCTTTTATGATTTTGTAAACTATTATTTGGATGATATTAATTTTAACCTTATTGCAACTCTTAAGTACACACCTTATAGAAAGAATTTAACTTAACTTCACTCATCATTAATCGTACTTTGTCCAACAAAGTTCGATTACTCATTAACAATACATCATTTTGTATTATAGGAATGAGTGACCTTTGAGACTCGATCTTAATTCACATTAGGTACGTACGGAACTCCTTCCAACATACTCACACATTCAATCAAATCGAACCGTTTCTATCATATTTTATTTTATTTACTTTTCTTTTATCTTCTATGAGCTTACCATAAACATATACATGCATATGTAATATACATGTCCATGTCCATGGTAACTCATCCGTGAATATGATGAAGTATATGGAACCGTTTTGGCACTAATAGTCTTACGATTACATACATCTATATGTATTGATCCAAAGAGTTCATCAACTTTTATGATGCTCCCACTAAATGGGTGCATAGCCTTAATTATTTGAGATATAATTAACTAGCATCATATGATTCGGAACCATATAATAAAATTATTTATCAAAACTACGGTTTAGTTTATAATTCCAAAATAATTGTTAATAATTATAGATACTTCAATATATTCTAATGCATCACTTTTGTTATGAAAATAAATACCACAACATAGTTTTATTTCATAATGATTATACACAATATTCAAATATAATTATATCTATTTTCAGTCAACACCGACATGCAGCCATTATTCATAAATAATTTATGGTACATTTTACGAAAACAGTTTTCATAACTTGATGCAATCAATAAGTGCTATATGGCATGCTCCCACTATTTTTGCAATTGCTATAATTGCGTACTAAATTTGAAGGTCTATCATTCACTTAATATAGATTATTTATTTTATATACTGTAACTAGTTTATAGTGGACAGTTCATTGATCAAATATCTTGAACTTAAAGAAATAAATCTTATAGAAAACAATTTTTCATATGAAAATACATTTTGTAATAGAAATTATATTTCTTATTCAAATGTCAAGTATCAACTATTTTATTACAATTCTCATTTTTGATATTTGTTTATGAAGCAGAAGTGACTATTCACTCTTTATATCCCAATTGTAACTTAATTCACATCTACTCTTGTACACTTGTTCTACTTTTAAATGATCAAACCGTTCAAAAAAATACCCTCACTACAACATCATAATAAACACTTACAAAACCCATTCGATTATACTTAAACTTAAGGACATCAAATACGTTGCACTCTGCATAAACTGATCAAAATGACATTTCGAAGATCGAGTTCTTAGATCTATCTTGTAGTTTTGGCCTAATGTTACAATTAACATAATGTGATCCTTTTGTAATCAATAAAATTGAATAATTAATCTAACGGTACTATTTATTAGCATATTTCGAATAAACTAACATCATTGAAGTATCGTACATTATGACCTATGACCGTTCCCAATAATCACTTGTATGCTATAGTATAAAGATCAAATATCTGTAGTCCTATATTGCTTTTAGAGTTTGAAACTCACAGAATGCAATACACGTTCTCGACCAAATAAACATGTAATAACCAATTTACGAACGTATTAAGTAGTCGTAAGATTAGGCACTTGCATGGGTATAGAAAACATTAACATACAAGAAGTATTTAATAATAAGTATATATTATATTTCTATTTTCAATCTTCAATTCAGTCATTTGTATATCTTAATTGATAAACATTTTATCAATCATGTTAAATGCATAAATTTATTAAGTAGATTATTATAACATATAATGCAAATTTTCTTACAATATTAGAAAGCTTAACTACTACCATTTAAATTTTCTAATAAGGCTCCCACAAGCCTTTTACATTTCACCAAACCCTAAACGAAACATAAAAGTCATTTGACTTCACTAGTGAGCGTTAGGACTCGTTTATCTTAGAATTTTGACCTTGAGTTTACTAAACAAGTCATAACTCCATGAACGATGAATAACTCCTTATTAATTGTATTGAATACAACTACTAACCCTTGGTACCTTGTCCTAATTTCACTTTGACCTTGAGTTTTCTCAAAAAATCGAAATGAAATCATTCACTCATATTTAGTATATCGTGATGGCTTAAGTATAGTATATATACCTTGAGTTAGCTCAACAAATACATATAGTTATCTTACCTCGTCTGTTCAATATATTAATAATACTACATGTAACATCCCTTGAGATTGCTTAACAACTAAGGAGTATGCAAGTAATTTATTAATATATATAAACATATATATGGCAGTGGACGATATTGTATTAAAGATTCATAATTCAATATATAATAGTGCAGGATATGGACATATATGGAATAATGCATTTCTTAGGAAATATCCTTGTGATTCAAGTTTCGTACACATTTGAAATCATGATATATGTAACAACCCTAATTTCTGTGCTGTAAAAATAAGTAAATTTGATTAAAAATAAAAAAATTGTTCAAATTTGATAAAATTATTATTTTTGAAAGTAAATATTTATCCAATCAAAGGCTATTAATAAAATATTTTTATATAAACAACTTGAATTAAATTAGTAAATTCTTTTTGGATAACATATTGAAATTCAAATATAAGAAATTTAATCCTATAAATTGTTTTAATTGAATATAAAACATATTTAAAGATGTTATGTGATTAAAATAGTAAAAAATAAATAAGCGGATATCGAATAAAATAAAATTGTCCAATTGGAAATATAGGTTTGTATAATGAAATGCAAATTAATTTAAAATAGATTAGAATTTGTTTGCAAACAAATTAAAAGAGCAAACAATATGGCTAAGGAGAAAAAATTTGAACTTAACCTTCAACAAAACTAAGCCCAAGCCCATTTCTTTTTTTCTTTGGTTCTAGAAATCTCTCCGTTATCTTACCGAAATCTAGGCCTGACCTATTCCTTCTTTTCCCCAATTCATTTTACCCTAAAAAATAAATAAATAAAAATAAAGTATCACGGCTAGGCACGAACTCCTTGAGGCACGCGATGTGAGGTCAGAAATGCATGGACACACAATTGTTGGAAGGTGCGAGTGATTCGTGATGTAATGAAGCCACAACTTGGAGTCTGTCATTATCTTTTGTGTCGGCATTATAGTGTTGCACGATGAAGGCAGAGTACATTGTAATCGTGGATCCAATGATGTTATGGAGGAGAGTTCGTGCGGCCACACGAGTTTGACCAAGCGACGTTGTAAAAAGAGAGGAATGGGCTAGATTTTTAGCATGCGTTGATGGAAGCCACATTCATATGTGATGCGGTTGTAGACAATTGCAACACGGAGCTGGTAAGGATGGAGGTCGCCTGAAGGTGGAGGAGAATGATGTGTGCATCTATTCATGGTCATAGGCGGTTTTGGGCTGCATTTCTCTAGGAATTTAGTGCTGGTTGAGGCACAAATTAAAGAATTCAGAGTAGTAAACGCTTGAGGTGAGCTTTATAATCAAAACTATATTTATTTTCCTTTTCCTGCTATATATATATGTGTGTGTGTGTGTGTGTGTGTGTGTATCCCGATAGATTGCATTGCTTGGTTGAATTGATAGGGTATATTGGTTGAGTTGTTTGGTTAAGATGTTTGTTTTGTGAAATTTTATTGATTGTGTGATAGTGGTTATAATTTTGGATTAGATAATGGGATTTTTGTATGTTGGATTATCCAAAAATGCAAATGAGATGTTGTTCGATTGCATTTTGATGTGTATTTTGTTTTATATGCGTGTGCACATTGTACGATGGCCATAATTTGATGTAAATTGATTTGGGCAAAACGATAAATTTTTTATCGACGATTTGTTGATATTTGAAGTATTTTCTATATATCATGTATTTATATATCCCTTAGGGCCATGTAGTCGAGAGCTTGCTTCTTTCATTAGGGATGATGGTCGAGATATATCTTACTGGATGTTCTATTGATTTGGGTTTTAAAAGATTATTTTTGTTCAGAAAATTATTTATGGTGCTTTTAAATTAGATTGAAGCACATTTATAAATAAATAAACATGTTTGGAAAATAAAATGATTTGTTAGAAATTATTTTGGAAATAAAAGTTGTTTTAAATATGAAAATAGAATTTTTCGATAGCATTGGAATATACGGAATTTTATAAGTTAAATAAAGGCTTTTAATAATATTTTTCGACAGAAAAATTCTTTATAAAGTGTATATTTAATAAATGGATTCAAGAAATATTTTCGAAAGTAGATTTTGAAGCTCGTATTAAAGATAAGCCAAATTGTGAAATATTTTAAAGGATTTCAATGAAAATTTAATAAGCAGATTTTCAATTAAAAAAATTCTATTTTTAAGAGTTTTGAAATGTATTCGCCTTTTTATATATTTATTAGATTGAAATCCGAATATTTGATGTTTGTGTTTTAATTCTACAAAATGAGGATATTAAAGAAACGAGTTAGTAATACCGTTCAAGATGGTGCATTAGGTGATATTTTTTATTATTCTATTGACTCGCGTTATAGAATGTTTGTGGTGCATGAGTGTAGCTTACTAGCTCTAGTAAATATTTGGGTAATACTGAGTGAATGGAAAACGCTCAAGTAATACTTGTTTTATTACTATTGGTAAGTAGATGTCACTTATATTCTAGAGATGGGTTAGGAAATTGTGATATCTTCTAGATGTGACTCTTTAGAGATTAGTGGTCGAGATATCTATTACTCTCCGAAGGCTACAAACTGAAGACAAGCTAGGATTTACGTATTTATCATCTTAGAACTAACTAGCCAAGTGAATTTATTATTTGCTCTTAGGGCTTGCAGTTAGCAATTATTATGTTGTGATGCTCTCATTAGAATGTATGGAGTCGAGATTGCTTATTATTACTCTCGTTAGGAATTACCTCATCGAGAATATTTCATTGTGCCCTCTAAGGACTAACTAGTCGAGTATCACTCTCTTCTCTTGGGCTAGTAGTCGAGAATCTTATTAAGTTGAGATGCTCTCATCATGACTTGTATAGTTGAGAGCGATTACTCTTACCAGGACTTCTAGAGTCGAGATTATTTGACATGGCTCTCATTAGGACCCATCGAGTTAAGAGTATCAATTATCACTCTTAATAGGACTTATCGAGTTGCACGCAGTTGTTGTCACTCTCATCGAGACTCCTAGGGTCGAGGGTACTAGTTATTACTCTCATTAGGACTAATATAGATGAGAGTATTTATTGGGAACCTATGTCATGGGATTCACATCGCTATGGAGAGTGCATGGATTAAACATAGCAGATAGGCTAGTTATCCATCCTAGCGGTCTTGGTTGCAGGTGGCGCCCTAGATTCGTGATGTCACCTTTTTAGTTTGTAGGCTGAGAGTTATTTCTCTCATTAGAGTCTTTGCCTCGACATCACTTAAGGACTAATAATCCATTACCAACGGCAAGTAAGAGTCGTGGCCCGACAGCATGTTTATGACATGTGATGATATGAGTGTCATGATTCTGGGAGTAACATAAGGACTATAGGAAACGGGCTACGATCATTAGCGTTTCCTGAAGCGGTACTGTGGTACATCAGTCTCCCATCTAGATGCTTAGGTAGATCCATTATTTGTGAGACATTAGATATTATCATCTCATTAGAGACGATGATCATATGACATTAGAGACTGGCTACGTGTTAGTTTGTTATTTAAGATACCCTAACCCAAGACAGCTACATGTTGTCTATCCATGACATTAAAGACTTTCTTTGAGCTTAGCTATCATTCTCTTATAAGACCATATGGCTGAGAAATCTCTTTTTCTCTGATTTGTTCTTTCTATATCCTAGGACCATTCAATCGAGAGTTTCTCCTCTCTAAGGATTGGGGGTTGTTATCCCACTTTTTGGCAAAGCCGCGATACCAAAAGATCGATCAGAAATGGAAAACATTTTGTCTCAGAGACCAGTCATGCTTCGTCTCGCTATGGATATCACTGAATTTTGTCCAAGTCCAGATTGAGCTACAATTGATAGGACACGGCAAGAAAGACCATAGGAATCAACGTCTCAAGTTTCAAGTCAATCCGAGTTCATACGCTCAAATTATGATCGATTCAATTTGAAAGAAAAGGCCTGAGACTCGAACCCATCAGGTTCAAAACCGTCACCTTCGAACCCATCAGGTTCGAACCCATCGGGATGCCTCGGGTTCGAACCCATCAAGTTCGAACCTACCAAGTTCATAACAATAGACCTCGAATCCATCGGAGAGTAGCTGCTTCGAACCCACCACAAAGCCTTGTTCGACTCCAAACAAGCATCCTTGTTCGATTCCATCATAAGACGTTGTTCGAACCCCACACATGGAACCTCGTTCGAAACCATCCATGATGCCAAGTTCGAACCCATCCTGTGTAGCCTCATTCGAATCCACTGGATCAACCAACCATGATGACGTGTCTTCCATCGGTTCGAATTCGCCGAGATTTATGGAGTCGAAGCGGTCAACTCGGAGTGAAGACCGGGTTGTTTCGAAGTTTGCGCTCCACGTCACCACGAAGACGTGTGCCATGATGGATTCGAGACCATCGGTTCGAAAGCATGGTTTCGAACCAAACAGCCATGCAATAAACCCCATTTCGAATCCATCATATCTCCCAATCTACTGATCCAAATGCCATGAAATTTTCACAGAAGCTTGCATACATGTTGAAAAATGTCCACGCCAAATTTCACCTCGATTGGATGAATTCTTGATCGGTTCGAATGGAGTTCGAACCGATGCCAAAGTGGGCCCAAACTTCCTAAGACCGTGCATGTGGGCCCCCCTCACGTGCCAGAAGTGGTCTCCCGAGTTTTCAGCGAAATATCAGCAGCCTACGCCTATAAATAGAGCCCCAGGGTCAACAGAAAAGGGATCTTCTGACTCTGAAACGCCCAGACTCTGCCGGATCGAGATCTCCATCATCCTGCATCATAATTTTACTGTTGATTCCAAATTTACAGTTGTAATTTGTCGTTGATTGCCGCAACAACTTGTAATCATTGAAAGAAAAGCAATAAAACATCAAAACACTTCACAGTGGACGTAGGCAACACGCCGAACCACTATAAATCGATTGTCTACGCATTTTCTTTACTGTTGATTGGATTTTTTGTTAGATAATATCTGTTTTGAATTTACGTTCTTGACTATTATCTCTTCAACGACTCCCGAAGAGTGTTGTGCCCAATTTTGACACAAACACTTTGGTGCTTTCACTGAGAAAACCCATTTTTTCTCCCGCTCCCCGGATCTGTCATCGATACTGGATTGCATAAATCTAAGAGAAAGATCCGAATCTCAAGCTCAGATTCCTTCCCTTCTATTCAGATTTGCATAAAGTCTAGGAAAGGAATTCAACTCTCAAGAGGGTTAGCACAAGAACCACCTCAAACGCTGTCAATCAAGAAAAACAGGATAGACAGAATCCTGCCCCTCTACCTTCATCTAATCCAGATGCCGCTGGGCAATCGGAACCGTCGGGACCGGTCACCCGACAAGAGTTGCAGTTGCTACTCCAAGAGCTGACCCAGAGTCGGCAACAACTAGAAGAACAGCTACGCGCTAACGCTGAGCTGATCAGCAAGCTGGATCGCCAGAAACGAAAGAGATCCATGAGAGACCATGCCTCTCGTTCATCCAGCGAAAGTTCTTCATCTTCCGATTATCATAATCGGCCTCCACGACCCCGGTTAGATGGGAGTCGTATGCCAGCCGTTAGAAACCAACCGACATTGACCGTTAGACAAATCAGAGTTGGTCCGTCAGCCAGTTTCCAAACCGGGCCCGCCTCCCAAGGAGGTGCCGTTCCTCACCACGCCGCAGAATACTGCACCACTAACGTTGCAGATGAACCAGGGGTCGACGCTCAAGGTCAGTCGAACCTGGACCGTCGTCATAGCGGGCGTACTCCTGAACCGTACGTCCCTGAGGACTATGAGCCAAGAAGGCAAGACTTGGACCGTCGACGATATCCGGTTCAAGCCCGAAGTATGGAACGTGATCATACTCCAGCGCAAATGCCGGATCTTTCAGCTATGATACGTCAGATGATCCGTGAGAGTCAGGGATTTATAAACGACGATTGGGGAGCTTCCCGAAGTCACACTCCCTTTACGGACGATATTCTTACTGCTAAACCCCCACGGCGATTCCGAATCCCCACTCTACCCATGTATGAGGGAAACTCCGACCCCAACCAACATATTCTAAAGTATGAATGGTCGATGACTGCTGCCAGAGCCGACGACGATGTGAAGTGTCGTAGTTTCCCCATATCATTGGGGGGCATCGCCACCATGTGGTTCACCCGATTGCCTCCTCGATCCATTTTCTCATTCGACCAGCTGGCCACAAAATTTGTTGAACAATTTTGCATGCACGTCGCAAGGCCGAAAGATGTCAACACTCTATCTAGTGTCACGCAAGCTCCCGGAGAGACACTCAGACACTACTTAGAAAGATTCCATACCGCATGCGCGGAAATTAGTAATCCAAACGATAACTCCATCCTTATGGCATTGACTAAGGGGATCGACCCCGATTCTGAATTTGGCAACTGGCTGGCTGGGAAACCACCTGCATCATTGGACCGTTTCCATGCCAAAGCGGCTCAATTCCTGAGACGGGAAGACGCGAGACAGTCTAGGAAGCAAACTGATGCAGGGCCAAATGCAGAAGGGATCCAAAGCAATGTTGCAATGAAACAGTCCGGTGAGAGCTTCGGAAAAGTTCAGTTGAAGATTAAAAATAAACAAGCTCGGCGAAGAGAAAGCGTGAATCAAATTAAGAAACAAGATCAAACTCGTAGCCCGCAGCGCAAGAATCCAATGTTTGACAGTTACACTTCTCTAAATACGTCACTGGAGGACTTGTACTTACAAACTCGTGGAACAATTCAATATCAAAAGCCTACGCCAAGGCCGTCGTCAGAAAGACAAATCCAAACTGGAAAGTTTTCCAGGTTCTATGAAACCTACGGGCACGATACTAACGAGTGTCGTCACTTACAGGATCTTGTTGAAAAACTGATCAGAGAAAGGAAGCTAGAACAGTTTGTGCGGACACCACAGCCTAGAGAAACGGGCCCATCAAATCCAAACAATGAACCCAATCGACCGAGACAGGAGGACTCGACTTGTCCCCGCGGGAGATTGGTGATAAACGCCATCAGTGGCGGACCTACTTACTCAGGGGCCTGGAACGACGAAGATACTCGTCACTGTCACACATGACAGGCTCCTTCAGTCTATGAATGCTTTGTAGTTTCCTTTACATTCTGAAATTTGAATTTGTAATAAGGCACTGACTTTGCCATATTTTCTTGTTTCAGCAATAAAATACTATCTCTTCAAGCTAGAGCTGTGATTCACCGAATGCAACGTTCAACAATCACGACACACGAAGAGCTAAGTTCCATCAAACAATGGAATTTATTCAAATAGCGAGTGACTGCGATACGACCGGCCACTCACTAAGTGAAACCCCAGCTCGGGGGCAAACCATCACGTCAAATGCTAAATCGGACCAACACACGACAGTCCAGTAAATAATTCGTTCCCAGAGCGCGAACGGACTCCAACTTCCCAGAGCGTGAATTGGAGTATAAACATTCAAAAATTCGTTCCCAGAGCGCAAACGGACTCCAACTTCCCAGAGTGTGAATTGGAGTATAAACATTCAATAATTCGTTCTCAGAGCGCGAACGGACTCCAACTTCCCAGAGCGTGAATTGGAGTATAAACATTCAATAATTCGTTCCCAGAGCGCGAACGGACTCCAACTTCGCAGAGCGTGAATTGGAGTATAAACATTCAATAATTCGTTCCCAGAGTGCGAACGGACTCCAACTTCCCAGAGTTTGAATTGGAGTATAAAAATTCAATAAATCGTTCCCAGAGTGTGAACGGACTCCAAATTCCCAGAGTGTGAATTGGAGTATAAGCATCGAATCCATCGTTCTCAGAGTATGAACGAATTCCTGAAAGCCCAAATAGATGTAACTAACCATCCAGCGGCTAACTCCGACTTCCCAAAGCGTGAATCGGAGCATAAATGTGGATTACAGGTTCCCGGAGCGCGAACCGAAGCATCTGTGCGAACTCCATCTTTGCAGAACGTGAATGGAGTATAAACATCAAATTCAAGTTCCCAGAGTGGGAACCCTAGCATACATGTTATCTCCGAGTTCCCAGAGTGTGAACTGGAGCGTAAATACCGAGTCGAAGTTCCCAGAGTGCGAACTGAAATATTGACACTAACTCCAAGTTCCCAGAGCGTGAAGTGGAGTGTAAACATCAATTCCAGGTTCCCGGAGCGTGAACCGTGCTACAAACATCGATAACTCCCAAGCTCCGTGCAAACCGGATTGTCGATCTCAAATTATCGTAAGTCCCTGGAATGTGGACATGTGCTTTAAGTTTGCAATAAACGCACTCAACCACCAAAACGCAAATGTTATTCCCCGAGACTAGGGGCAAAAAAGCTAAGTGTTAATCGCTAATCAAAGTGATACAGTGTCCGAAGTTCGATTATTCATCGATTACAACTTGTGACCGAGTTTTTCAGACTTGGCAAATAAAACAAACTCTACTTGACGGTAAAAACACCACAGGTGCACCGTACTGAAAACATAACGCTATAAACACTTAAGCACAAAAGAAGTGAGAGTTGGAACAAAGAAACAAAATTTTATTTCAACTAACTTAAGACAAGGACTTACACGCAAATAAGTTCTTCCAAAAAAGAATGCCTACTAGCAGGGGCCGAACCTGCATCTATACATGGCCTACTAACAAAAAACGAAAACAAGTTCTTATCTACCAAAATATCTGCTGGGGGAAGCCGATCTATTTTTTCTTCCTTGGCTTCCTTATTAGCGGTTCATCGTCAGAATCACTAGGAGCGGAAATCCTTCATTTGGACGACCTCCTCTCCGGTGGCCGCCCTTCGGCCGGGGGCATAATATCTACATCCTCCTCAGAACTTGAGTCTAAAGGAAGGCTCCCCGCCGGAGAAGTAGGAGGGACCGGACCCGCAACGGAAGATGGAATAGTGTCACCACCGACACTACCGCTTTTCCCCTCAGCTTCTAGTTCAGCATGGATTTCGGCCAAGATTTCTTCATCTCGAGTTGATGGGGCCTGGCTGGGGGCAACTCCGGTCTCCACAAAAGAGCTAGAAGCTGGTGGGAACTCGCTGATGACAAATGACAAGTTTGTATAGAAGTCTCCCTGGTGACCGAGCAGTTCACTCACCATTTGTTCGTCAAGAGACAAAGAGCTTTCCTGCGCCGCTCCAGTAGACGCTGTCGTTGTCACGACAGTCGTTTCAGTAGTAATAGCCTTCTGCCCTTGACTCGGCTCCTGGGTCGAAGACGTCGGGGTTGTCCAGGTCACTGAATAAAGAAGAGAAGGGGTTAAGAACAATCACTTCGAAACGAAAGTTCTAGCGAAAATGCACTTGAAATTTGTTCAGAATACCTTCCTCAGTTCGGCTTGTTGATGGAGGGACGACTTCGGAGACGTGTTCACGAATTGGTGATAACCGCGGTTTCTCTGGGTCGTAAGCAGGAACGGTCTGTGAGTTAACCGCAGATACAGGCTCAGACGGACGCGGGGCGGTGACTTCAAGAGCGGTGGCACGATGCTCAACGCCTGACCCTTCTCCGGCCCCCAAAGATCGACCGCCAACCATCTCTTTCTCATGAGTGATCATAGCATCATGGAGGACCTTCTTTTCCTCATCTGTTCGCAACCGGTTTTCGAGCTCGAATCGGTCGACCGATTCGTCCGGGTGCGCTTCCTCTTCCCCCTCAACCAATCGTTCCCAAGCACTGTGGAGATGCACTGGGTAATCCTGAAGCCAGGCCAAGTTTCTGTGCTTCAATACATCGGCATTGTAGGTGATAAGCAGATCTTCAATGTCGGCCTCTAGCCTGGCTTCAGCTTGCTGAACTCTCTCCTCAATCTCCGCCTCGACCACTTGAACTTTGGCCACTGCCTCATCCCGTTCGGTCCGGAGTATCACAGCTTGTTCGCACGCCTCCTGGGCTGCATTATTTGCATCGTCCCTATCCTTGACGATTTCGGCGAATTTGGATTTGAGCTCATTTAGCTTCTTTAGCGCCGCATCCCTCTCGGCAGTGACCAGAGTATCCCGATGGCCCATGTCCTCAACCGTGGCGTAAAGCTCACGCTTCATTCTATCCATCGTAAGTTGGGCTTCATCGGCCTTTTTAATGGCTTTCATCTCTGATTTTCTGGAGGATTCGGCTTCGGTGTTAAGCACCTCAATAATACGGCTCTTCTGGGCCAACTCCGCCTGTAACTTCTCGTTGGTGGCCCCACGCTCAAAGGCCAGCTCCGATGCCTTCTTTGCCGCTTTAAACCATACTTTATACTGAGCGTAGAAGTCGTGCACATAGTCATGCACCACCTGCTCCGCCGATGGAGGGATTCTTTTCAAGTGTGGGGGAAAAATGTAGTTGTCGAAGCAAATAGTTGGGAAGTCTTTTTTCAACTGAGCAAGCCTGAGCGCCCCTTCACCCGAAATTCCCACAGGAGGCTGTTCCGCAACTACGGCGGTCGATGCCTCGCTTCTGGAGCGGTGAGATTCATGCCTAGAAGATTGAGAAGTGGATGTATGACGTGAAGGCTCAGAGGGGTGAGAAACATGGGCCGGAGGTTGTACGGGTTCTCGGGGAGGAGGAGGAGTGCGCGATCCGGATCGACGCTTATAACCCCTATCTGTGTCATATCTTTCACGGCTCGAATATCCGGAGTATTCCCGATCATAGTCCCTATCTCCTTCCCGTCTATGCGAGTCGCGATACGATGGTTTCCGAACATGTCGCAGACTCCCTAGCATCGAACCGAGCCTGGACATGGTGCCTACAAGGCAAAGGAGAGAACAAAGTTAGTGGTATCCCGAAACCGATGACCTACGACTAAAAGCTGTGTAGTGCTGTGAAACGTGTGTGAATATGCATTTCATCCCCGACAAACCCAAAGTGTAGACCACGCTAGTAACATAGGGCTCGCTCAGGTCATGAGTGCGATGGAATTCCTCCAACCCGACATCGTGTTGAAAGGACATATCGTCCGGGATTGGAACGTCAGCAAGCCCTTCGAAGAGACTTTCTTCTCTTGGGGGAGACCCCTCCGTAATTCTAATTCCAGAGGTGACCCGGGACGTGATAACTGATTTCCATCTTCCCTTTATTGGCGATTTAAACATGGCGGCCTTGCCTTTTCTTTGCTCCGCATCCTGACCAACATCTGCGGGCCCGGCCGATGGCTCGTCATCAGTATGGGTTTTTTCGGAATCAACTTCCTCGGCCATAATGACTTTGGGTTTCTTGTGCTTGGCGTGTTTTTTCAAAACGATTCTTTGTGCCCCGTCGAATACTATACTCTGCCATCGTTCGATTAACCCACAGGCCCGGAGATTCCTATCCGTCAATAACACGTCGATATCCCTGTCGTTGCTTGGGATCTCTCGGAGCACTCGTACTGTCTCCTCAAAGTTTTCACCGTCGGGACGCTGGATCATCGCTGTACAGAAGAAAAATGTATAAGTTACACTTCGACTACAATCGCCTAAGTAATTGTTTGGAAACTCAGCTGTACTCACATCTAAATAACCATCGTCTGGCAAAGCCCCGAGGACATCTGACGTAGAACTATTCCGTCCTGTAATAGCTTAACCTAGTCCAGGACCCGGTGACCACTTGACAGTGTCATACTGCCTCCAAGAATGTAAAAGATGTGTTGTCATTTCGAGTTTTGAAGTTAAACAAGTATCTGATTTCGGTCGGGGCCGGTGGTCTATGAAGGTATTCCATAAAGACGATGAACAGGCTGTTCAACGAAGCATACCCGTTCGGGTGAAGTTGGGATGGTGCAATTCCCAAAAAAGATAGCACTTCTCGTATATACTCATTGAACGGAGGAAGCGTCCCAGCTGCGCACGCATGGCGATTGAATGCGGTATACCCCTCCGGCGGATTGTGTGGTCTGTCGTTTGGCCCCGGTAGCAACACGTCGTCTAGTAACAAACCATGCCTCAGACATATCCTCCCCAGCATATCTTCGGAAATATGAGATGGGACGGAATCTGATGGATTAGCAATGAATGACGCGTTGGGAAGTTCATCCGGCGCTAGGCCGATAATTTCAGGATCAATGTCCGGGACCACTAACCTCGGGGGAACTATACTCTGAGTATCTTGTGGGGTTTCCTGCTGATGCGAACTCGAAGGCTCCATAACTGACTAACTCATGAGAAACCATCATTAGATGACAAGGGGCCCGTGAATTCCCTAGTGTATAGTGTATGAATGTGTGTTGTGCGGTGCTGTGCATTACTTGGATGAATATCGCAGAATTAAAGAAAACATGCAAACGACAAAGCTACAAAGCCCAGTTGTGATGACCATCGTCGCTGACCGTCATCGCAAAACCCTTCGCATAGGGAAAATTGATTCGAATAAAAATTGTTATTGTTCCGTCAACGAGCTTCGAAAGGTGGTCAAGTATGCAGTTTAACATGTCCAAATATGCAGGAGTGAAGCTCGTCGGAATTATGCTTAGAAAATATCAAACTTTGATATCCACTATATGGAGTTTCGAACCGATCACAAGTGACTTGTTCGAACCCATCACCGTGCCACTTCGAACCAATCCAAAAGAGCGAGCTTCGAATCGATAGCCAGGCCCCGAGCTCGAATCGATCAGTGGGGGATAACTTCGAATCGATCTTTGGTTAATTAGTTCGTACCGATCAGGAAAGCCTCAACTTAACATCGATCGAGTTCGAATCGATACCTTTCGTATCGGTCGTAAATGATTGTTTCGTATCGATACGAAGTTGAGAGCCTCAGACCAATCAACGGCTGCTTCTCGTATCGGTCGTTGTGCATCAATACGACTCAACACCATGGTTAACTTGATGCGAACTGCGCCCCCTCCAAGGGAAATCACAAGGATCGATTCAAAATCTGAAAGAGAATGATGCTACCCCCCCCCATCGATTCGAACACGAATCCCTGCGTTGGTTCGAAATTCCTCCAAAAGCCAGATCTGGGTTTACCAAATCCCAAGAAAGGCCGATCGATGAAGGAGTGATGGGATCAAGGTAGCTTTGCCGTGTAGATTCGAGGTTAGTTACCTAGTTTGGATGATGTTTGAAGAATTGAAGATTTGAATCTCAGATGGTTCGAATGCAAAACGCAGTGCCTTCCTCTCAAGAAGCTTCGAGACGATGCAGAAAAACAGTAAAAAGTAAAAAGTGAAAAATGCCGAGGTCCTTGCTATTTATATGAGGGGTTGAAGATGACCGGGTCGATTCGCGTTCCGGTAAATTCGACCGATTACAACGGGTCAAAATGCAGAACCGGTTCGAAATTCACCTTCGAACCCATACGTTTGAGGCTCCATCGGTGCTAGACCAACGGTGGGCGCACCAGTTCGAAACCCGGTTCACGTCAGCAAAATAACAACTACACTCACGGCCCACTGTCACGAACGAAAGTTTCGTACCCATCCAAGTCGTCGATTCGAAGATCAGTTTCGAACCCACCATTGCATAAGCGTACTCCACCCATATGGATGTTAACTTCGAATCCATCGGAGCTCGCACCCATCGGTTCGAAATGTCACACTCACGCAACGCAGAGTCGTTTCCTTCAACCTTCTGCATCGGTTCAGGAGAGGATCGATACGAAGGAACCTTCCAAGACAACCATCCAGCGTTGTCTCAATTAAAATTTCAAAATCGGTTCAGGAGAGAATCGATACGAAGTTCAAAAGTCAAACTAACATATATGCATATATGTCGAACTAACAATCGATTTTAAGCATTTACAGGGATCAAACAATCATCCTGTTACAAATGCAACAACCAACGGCTAAACACCATTATACGGCGATCAATCATGTCAACACAAGGTTACAACAATACAGCATACGAGTTTCAACAAAAAAGAGAGCAATGATTGTTCAGGGAAATTGCAGCTGTTCAAAGCACATCATGTTCCTACAAGACGTACTTTGGGGGGCAAAATGTTATCCCGCTTTTTGGCAAAGCCGCGATACCAAAAGATCGATCAGAAATGGAAAACAGTTCGTCTCAGAGACCAGTCATGCTTCGTCTCGCTATGGATATCACTGAATTTCGTCCAAGTCCAGATTGAGCTACAATTGATAGGACACGGCAAGAAAGACCATAGGAATCAACGTCTCAAGTTTCAAGTCAATCCGAGTTCATACGCTCAAATTATGATCGATTCAATTTGAAAGAAAAGGCCTGAGACTCGAACCCATCAGGTTCGAAACCGTCACCTTCGAACCCATCAGGTTCGAACCCATCGGGATGCCTCGGGTTCGAACCCATCAAGTTCGAACCTACCAAGTTCATAACAATGGACCTCGAATCCATCGGAGAGTAGCTGCTTCGAACCCACCACAAAGCCTTGTTCGACTCCAAACAAGCATCCTTGTTCGATTCCATCATAAGACATTGTTCAAACCCCACACATGGAACCTCGTTCGAAACCATCCATGATGCCAAGTTCGAACCCATCCTGTGTAGCCTCATTCGAATCCACTGGATCAACCAACCATGATGACGTGTCTTCCATCGGTTCGAATTCGCCGAGATTTATGGAGTCGAAGCAGTCAACTCGGAGTGAAGACCGGGTTGTTTCGAAGTTTGCGCTCCACGTCACCACGAAGACGTGTGCCATGATGGATTCGAGACCATCGGTTCGAAAGCATGGTTTCGAACCAAACAGCCATGCAATAAACCCCATTTCGAATCCATCATATCTCCCAATCTACTGATCCAAATGCATTGAAATTTTCACAGAAGCTTGCATACATGTTGAAGAATGTCCAGGCCAAATTTCACCTCGATTGGATGAATTCTTGATCGGTTCGAATGGAGTTCGAACCGATGCCAAAGTGGGCCCAAACTTCCTAAGACCGTGCGTGTGGGCCCCCCTCACGTGCCAGAAGTGGTCTCCCGAGTTTTCAGCGAAACATCAGCAGCCTACGCCTATAAATAGAGCCCCAGGGTCAACAGAAAAGGGATCTTCTGACTCTGAAACGCCCAGACTCTGCCGGATCGAGATCTCCATCATCCTGCATCATAATTTTACTGTTGATTCCGAATTTACAGTTGTAATTTGCTGTTGATTGCCGCAACAACTTGTAATCATTGAAAGAAAAGCAATAAAACATCAAAACACTTCACAGTGGACGTAGGCAACACGCCGAACCACTATAAATCGATTGTCTACACATTTTCTTTACTGTTGATTGGAGTTTTTGTTAGATAATATCTGTTTTGAATTTACGTTCTTGACTATTATCTCTTCAACGACTCCCGAAGAGTGTTGTGCCCAATTTTGACACAAACAGGGGTCAAGATATATAGTTTTACACATTTAATATTTTATTGACTTTGACGATTATTGAGTTCGAGTTTTCTTGATATCTCTAAGGACCTAACAGTTAGAAGCTATCTCTTCCATTAGGACTATAGGTTAAGTTAATTATTGGATATTGTTTTTGAGATTTTGTTGGATTATGTTTTGATTGGAAAATGTATTTCTAGCTATGTCTAAGGAATAACCGTAACCGCCCACCTTTTCGTTCCTTAAGAATTACCTAACACATCCTCGGTGTTCATGTGTGATTTTCCAAGCATCCGAAAGATGATTTGTCATGGGTTAAAATAAAAGAACGGAATAGAATAGAAAAGTTTCACATCGAAAGATTATGTAGAATACACCAATAATCTAGTATATCAGGTTACTCTTAAACATGGGGTTATCAAAGTTGCACAAAAGTACTACAACTATCAGACTAGGCATTTATACATTCTATCTTTATACATTTTGATACAAAATATACATACATAACCATACCGTGGAAATAAATAACTAGATAGGTAAAAGAGCCTCTTGCTTGTCCAACGCTTTCAAAGAGCCCAAGGAAAACTAGCAAGTCTCGGACTACTTAATTATGATTAAGTAATCGAAAGTTTACAGAAACAAATAACTCGAGTTAGATAATAAATCTGGTATGAGCAAATCTCTAAACAAAAAGGTTGGAAATAAATTGTATGTAAGACCATGCCGCCAACTGCGGAGTAGGTTTCCCCTCACAACAACAATATCCAATCAAAAAATGGATATAAATAATTAAACATCATAAAGTTCTTTCGACACTTTCCGATGCAATTATGAAAGAGGTAAATTTAAAATTTTAGAATCAGAGGAAAGAAGGGAAATTTTCCAACAAATGACAAGGATGATGCACCCCTCTTATAAAAAATATACCTCGAGTCAATACGCTTGAAATGGTCATTCTCTCTTATGACATCTTTCGGGAACTCCAAGCCAAACCTCGCTAACCTTACCGAGTATCCAAGAATTTCACATCTTAGTGCACATATAACTGAAACCAACCTAGAGTTGATGTGAATATACCCTAATAAGAGCAACTCTACATAACTTAGCCTCTACTTGCTTTTTAGTTTTAGTTATTCTCGATAAAGGATAATAACATTTAAATGAGCAAAAAATCATTTTAGATTAACGATACACAATGAAGAAAGCTGAACCGATAGATAAAAAATCAACTATTGGGGATAATTATAAATGATCATATATGGAAATTAAATTTCATATTCTTATTACTAGTTGTCGATTCCAAACTTGTACTATCTCTTAGTTGAAAATGGGCTGGGCAAGTTGAGGTAGCGTTACCTCTTGGAATTATCTTGACGACATTTCTAACCTTCGAGAGAGAACGAGTCCATGCATTGACATTTAGTGTTAAAAGTATGACTAAATCATTTCCCTATAAGCGATATCATGTATGGAAAATTATTTTCCATAATCGAATCATACTTTTATACTTCTAAAACCAAACTTGTGCTTGAATTTCACGTTTCAAATAATAACTTTAAAAAACTTTATCAGAACAATTAATTTACTTTAAATACAAATTGATATCTTCAGTATCATTAGTTTAAATTGTTCAATTTGTGATAACCCGGATTTCTGGGCATCTGTAATTGATAATATAATTGGGTTAACTAATAGGAATACTAAATTATAGATTGAACGAACGAATCTGATCAAATAAATATTTATATTTGTAATTGTGTTGTGTGTATATATACATAGATTTTAAATAAAATTATTGATAATAAGTTTAATTTGTGTTGCTTAATACATACATATATTTGAGTTGATTTCAAAATTGGACTTTAAATTGAAAATGAATTTGAATTTGGATTTAAATCCAAAAGATAATTATTTTAAATATTTTGGGTTTAAAAATATATTAAAAAGATTTGTTTTATATTATTTTCCTTAAAGAACTTTATTAATATAAATTAAGGAAGTATTTATTAAATAGGAAAATAAAATTAAAAGCTTTATAAAAACATTTAAAAGTAAATTAAAAATGCATAATTACAAATGTTAATAGATTAATTCATATTGTAACATGTGTAATATGCTTAAATTTTGTAATTGACAAATGTTAAAGAAATTTAACAAGTGTCAACCATTTAGTTTATTTTCTTTTATATTTTAATAAATCTTAGTTTACTCTATATATGCATCTTTCCCTTTTTCTTCAAACCCTTTCCTATTCTTCATTTCAAAACAAAGAAAACTAAAAAATCAAACCTATAAAATAAAAATTAGCAAACCAGGAAATTGTAAGCAACCACTCTCTCAACCTGAATCATCAAAACTAAATCAAGCAAACTCAACTAGGTTCAGATCATCAAACATTTCATAGATTCAAGATTCATAGGAGCAGCATTCAAGTTTTTTTCAAAATATAAACTGTCACAACTTCTCTGTTATCTTCTACAGGTGAGTAAAACTAATTTAAAAACAGTTTAATCCTGGATTTCATTTTGAAGTTGTGAATGAAAATCATGCTTTTACCTGAAATGCTTGGATTAAGACGAATGCATGTATGTGTTATAAGTATTGGATGCCTATAACTATGCAAATACAGGTTCTGTTGTTTTATCAGGGTTTGATTTCCTATAAAATCCAACATCTCATCTTTGAATCATAGTTAGCTTACGATTTGTAAATGAAAAGTGTTTGAAATCATGCAATACAACTATTAAAAATCATTCCAGGAATTGATATTTAATATTTGTTTGGAAATTTTAAAAATAACAGTGAAATTTTAATTTGAGTCAAAATTTTATCAATTCAATTTTAAGATTGGATTGCATGGTTGCATTCATGATGGAAAATTATGAATTTTAACGGGTATATCTCGATTTTTAGTTTGAAAATTCGTGAGCTTCCTCCAGTTGAACGTTTGTGATGTTTTGAGCAATTTCCATCAATCAATGACGAGTTGGCCGATGTGGTTGAATCTAAAGGTTGAGGGGGAGGAGGTAATCATCGGAAAAATGGAGTTGGTATTTTTAGATGATCAGCGTGGATGTGTGAAGGCAAGGTAGGATTTTATACTCGGTGTGTGTCGTCAGAGTTCTGATGGGTTTCACGGCGATGAGAAGTCATCGGAGTCGATCGCGAGGTGTGCCATGGGTGCTGAAAGGCGCACGGGACAATGGTAAGGACGGCGTGGGTCTCGAGGTCTAGATCATCGGTGGCGGTCGAATTTACGATGGCGTATGGTTCAGGTCATGTGGGTTTTGAGGTCGATTTCGATTCTCGTTTGAATCAAGTGTGATGGTTGATCGAGAGGGTTTCGTGGATCGTCGGTGAAGTGTCGAGATCAACATCGATGGTCAGAGTGTCATGGTTCATCGGTGTAGGTGAACGTGCATGTTTTCATGTACCTGTGAAGTTTTTCTTGGGGAAGAAGTGTGTGTGCTCAGGTTTTTGTTTCGTAACACTCGTGTTTTACTCGAAGTAGATGAGGCAGCTGAAGACTCGTGTATTGGATCGGGTTTTCCATGTTTTGGCTTGGGTCTGGAGTGGTTAAGCTACAATTTTGAGGAAATTTGTTTCCTGAGTTTCAAAATTTATGTTAAGCTGAAAAGAACCAGGATGTTATCAAGTTTAAAACAATGTAAAGTGTTAATCTAGCTTTTTAAGGGATTAAATTTACAAAGTAAATGTGTTTTGGATTCAAATTGTTTATTTGAATAATTTTTATTTTCTATGGGTTGACTCTTTAATTTTCTCATTTAGCTCTGGGGTTTTTTTTTGCGAGGTGTAGCAATCGAGTTTTAAAAGCTTCTCAATAGAAAAAGGGAGTGTAATACAAGTTCCAGTATTAGCAAGATTAAATGTTAATGGCAATTATATAATGGTGATTTAAATGACTTAATGTAATTAGTAAATATGGATTAATTAAGGGAAATAAATTAGGGTTATAAGTTAATAAATTATAGATTTATTAATTTGTAATCAAAGATTAATTTCTTAAATGATTAATTACTTAATGTAAGTAATTAAAGGATTAATCTGTTGAAGGATAATTAAATAAATTAGTAATTAAAAGTTAAACTAATTAATGATCGAGGTTAATTAATTGAGGATAATTAACCAATGGGATAAATTACTCGATGGAAGTCATTAATCAAAGGTTAATTACTTAAGGAGAGGTAATTAAGGATTAATTACTTGGTGTAATTAATTAAAGGATTAATAATTTATTCGGGAGATAATTAATTAAAGGATAATTACTTTATGTATTTGTAGACAATTAATCAAGGATGATTAATTAAGATGAATAATTATGAAATGATTAATTAATTTGTAACTAATTAATGGTTAAGTAAAGGTAATCTAAGTGATTAAAAAATTAGTAATTAATTTAATTAGAGATAAATTAAATTAATTTGGAAGTGATTAATTTTGTTTATGAATGATTGAATAATGTTCAATGCCTAGATTATTGATATCTGTGATATGAGATTTGTGATGTTTTTGCGGTATGAGATATTTTGATTGAATTGTGTTAATATGGGCTATTTATATGAGATGAACCATTGTGTGGATATGATATCCTGAATATAAATTTTAATTGTTTAAACTTAATAATTTGACTTGAAGAATGATATTGGATTCGAAGAGACCGGGGTCGGGTATCAGTAGATACCCGAACCCGCTTCGATTTGTAATCTACAAAGATTCTTTATGGAATTTGACTTTGGAATGAATAGACTGGAATGGAATTATAATGTAAGCTTTGTCATTTAATTTAAGTAATAATACTTAGATATGAATGTATGATGTGTATTGACTATGGTAAGTAAGAACTTGTAGTAAGGTACGAGTTACCCGTGTTTTAGATACTTTTATGCATTGGTATTTCTGGTTAGATGGATTTACTCACGCTGGTTTCCAACCTGACCCGGGTGTTACTTTGATGTAATGCTCAGGTCATACCGAGTATTGCAGATTTTCAGATAAGGACATTCTGGAGCTCAGGAGGCAAGCTGGATGGCAGAAACGTATGGAGTGTATCCGCTAAGATATGTTGTTGTATATCTAAGTCATGTTGTTTTAAACTGTCCAGTGCTGTGTAATAGTTGTTTATCTGATGTATAAAAAAATATAAGTGTACTGATACGTTTCTTCTTTATAGAAACTGTTATTTATGTGATATTATATTTTGATCCGCTGCGAATGTGAGGTTTTTATGACTTTTTTCTGTTTCTTCTTCTTTCTCTTTTTTTCTTTTCCTAACTATCTGGAGTTTTCGGGATCGAAAGTTCCGGGTCGTTACACAATTTAACTTAAATCAATGATTAATTGTAAGGACCCGTAAATTTTAATGGTTTTTATAACGTAATTTTTGATGAAAATTTATAATTACAATTTGAGATGAAAATTTAATATTTGGAATACATCTATTTAAACATAGCAAATGACAGATTTTCATCAGAAAATATGAAAGTTAGTTTTCTTCTGTAATTTTCAATTTCAATTTAAAATCAGTTAATTTGATGAAAATAAAACGTTGTCGAAATCTAAATAATTTTACACAACAAATTTGTAAACCATTTTCTAAGTGAGATGTCATATTTCGTTTCACCGAATTTGGACTGCTCTAGCTCTGTTTATCTTATTTTCAACAGCATTTTCAGCAACGAAAAATCAAATTTTGATATGATGATCGTATCGCTCATATCTATATGTCATTCTATTCGTCTCATCGTGCTGATCTCCATAATATATTTATTTGTGTGTTTTCAGTGTTCGGTACACGACGAAATCTGTGAAACGGTTAGCCGCATCGATACCGTCTTAAGCCTTTTAGTGTTCTGTTTTCTTTCAAATTGCCCAACCGTCAGATAATGAATGGTCACTAGCCTTTATTATTTTCTTGGATTCACGAGCTGGCTTTCACTTTTCCTACTGGTTGATATTTAAAGGTTGCCCTTTCATTTTTAGATTGTTTCTCTGTTACTTTTGGAAAAGGAAAAAAAATATAATATATATTATTAGTTTGGAGACAGCTGTTCACTCACTTCCACCTATCTCCTTTGTTTTATTTTTCTTGAATCCCTATTATTTTCTTCCTCCTATAGCCGCACTTCTTTTCCCCAAACCGATCTCCTTCTATCGTAACCTCGTCCAACCCTCCACGTCATTTCAACATCCACCCCATCGACCTCTCTCCTCCGCCGCGTCAGCCTCATGACCACCCAGGCACCGATCGACTTCCCCATAGCCTCATCATCAAACGCACAGCCTGATCTGCCACCAATAGCGGCACGCAACCCTCCCTCACTGCCAACTTCCCACCATTCTCGTCCTCCTCCACCAGATGGCCGCAGCCTTCCATCCTACCGAGATCCACCTTCATCATTCCTTTCCACACTTCCTACCATGGCCTTCAACTCCCATGGCCGATCACTTAGCCCATGCCTCCACCATCCCACTCGACCATCTCTGGCCTTGTATCACAACCCTACCAAGACAACAACCATCACCCAAACCCTATGCTTGCTGCCGAAACCTACGTCCTCCGCCTTGAACCAACGCTGTACCACCTCCTTCTGATATGCCTTGATAGCCCTCCATCATACCCGAGCACACATCTCCTTGCCTCAAATCCCCTTCCACCGCCAACCGAAGCCAAGCCCGTCATGAACAAACCTTCACCCTCTTCAATTCGACCATCAGCCAAGTCCCTTTATCGAGCTCCGCGCCTAGCAGCTATATATATATGTATATATATATATGCTCAAGTATATATATGTAAATATATAGTTGTTATAATGTAAGTTATGTTTGTCTATATAACAAATATAAGATATGTTGCCTATATATAAATCCTAAAAGTTATATATAATAGGTCTGTTGGTATATCTATACAAGTTTACATAAGTTCCTATATGATTTGTTGAGTTGTATATAAATAAGTTTACTTGATTTTATAATAGATTTGGATCTTAAAGATGTAATAGGTGTATATATATTAGCAATGAAAGTTATATAAGTATGTTGCTGGGTGCTATGTCCTATATACATGTCTACGAAATATATATATATATATGAAAAAGAATTTTTGAGTACTATATGTTATAAAATATATATAGCATGTAAATATAAGCTTACCTATATTTTGATTTTTTTTAAAACAATACGATGTTTGCTTTGATAAGTGTTAAACTGAATTTTGATTTTTCATTCTTGTATACATATATACAAATCCATTTTGATTTTAAAGTATATGTGTTTAAACTAAGTAATGGTTTTTGTAGTACAATATATATAGGTTTTATCTTATATATGGGTCGAATTAAATATTGATCTATAAAAAAAATAGTTGTATGTGTGTGTGTGTGTGTATATATATATATCTGATACACAAATATGTATATACTTTGTTTCATCGATTGCTAGTCCATCTTAACTTACCTTCTCAATATCGACATTATCGCCGCAATTCCTAGCTTGTCGTTGTCTCGCTAGTCATAACCATGTCCGTATCCGAGTGCGTGTTCATGTCATCTTTTTATTTCTCTAGGCTCGAAAGGTGAGCTATCACTCACGATTAAAATTCTTATATTTAGTAAATTTAATTCACATGAAATGACTATTGAAATATGTTGTTAATATGAATTGTTAAGTTATTAAATTGTTATGCCATGATTTGCAGTGGTTCACCTATGACATATGACACCATAACTTCTTGTATATATTATATTTAAACTGTTACTGATGATACATGCCTATTGTCGATATTTTATATTACTATCATATTTTTTCTCACACTGCAAGTTCCCTGTTAGTTTAGAAATTCCTTCGGGTTGAAATGATACATACCCGAATGATATTATAGATTAAGAGAAAATCGTTATGGGTTGAAATGATCAACCTAAGCGATTTTCATTGATTTTGAATTTTTGGGATTGCAGGTTGAAATGATATATATTCGTAAATGTTTAATTTACGAATCGAAATGATAAATATCTTTATCACTTGACCATAGGATAGAAAATTATATACGGACACGATTGGTCTATATGTCGAGAATGATTTCCAAAGTCTGAAAGGAAAGATATGGGTTTTATTGAATATTGATTTTTTTGAAAATATAATATATAAATGCTATTTTTATATATGTATAAAATTTAGGTTTTTAAAATAATATGTTTTGGAAAATTTAATTTATAAGTTAGTTTTGAAAAATAAAAATTTTAAGATTTTTCTGATAATTTTATTATTTTAAAATTACATAAAGTAATAATTAATACAAAATGGATTTAATAAAAAGGTTTAATTTAATAAAATTTAATTTAATTGGTTTATAATATGTTTAAGTATTTATTTAAATTTATATTAATATTTTAAAAGAATCAATTTTCAATAACTTTAATAATAGAGATTGGGAAGATAAATTGATGTTGACTTGGAATATAAAGTAGTCAATAATTGAATTTAAATAAGAATTTATTTAAATTTATTGAATTTTGAGATTTTGAAAGATATGATCTATAACTTGATTTGATAAAAAGTAATTAAATGAATATTCTTGATTTAAATAAATTCGAGGTTGAATATTTAATATTGATTTAAATTTATAAATTAACATTTTATTTAATTGTTATTAAAATGGATTAGTGAATATTTCCAATTTGAAAAAAATTAAAGCTAAATGTTTAAATATAAATGAAACTTATGTTATATTTGCAAATTTAAACTTTGAATCTTATCGGAATTGAAGTGATAGTTCAAACCGGGATTTGAAATCGATATAAATTGAAATGGTTTACTGAGAATTTGAATTGAATCTTTAACCCTTTAAATTGAAATTGTTGAACTGGGATTGATTAAATTGAATTTTGAAATTTAAGTTGATTTGAATTGATTTGTGGAATTGGACGAAACAATTCTAATTTGAAACTATTTTTGATTAAACTCTTTTAATATAAACTATTTTAAATCTATAACTTATTTTCTTATATAAACTATTTTTAATTTATAACTATTATATATATATAAACCTTTTAAACTGTTTAAGTTGGAATTTTTATGACTTAGATTTAACTGATTTAAATACGAATAATTTGATATGATGGCTTAACCTATTTATAGCTATGATTTGAAAATAAATATGGTTTCGAAAATGGATATGATTTAAAAGTGATATATGATTTAAAGTGATATGATTTCTAAGTGAATATGATTTCAAAAGTGATATGATTTTGAAATGAATATGATAACTGGATACGAAATGTGAACTGTTTCATTTTCTAAATGACTACGTTGTGAAATAAGCGTTTGGTTGTTAAAGAGATCGGGATCGAATATTGACATACTCTCTGCGAATACCGAAAACTACTCTAACAAATGTGTACGTGGTGGAGATTCCACAACGAAGTAGGATGGTTTGGTGACGATTCTTTATGAGGTTTTAGAACAGGCCTAACTCCCGTGAGTCAGCTTAATATGGCTAAAACAAGAGCCATGCCGGGCCAAGTGAGGTCATTCCTCCGATCGGGCACATTTCTTCGATACCATTCTATTACTTTTTGATTTGATTGGTGCACCTTTGATTTGGGAGTGTGTCACGAGATGGGCGGTAGTAGTTTCTATGCATTACCACTGGTCCGAATCCGCAAAACGATAGTGTCCTACCTTAGGCATTGCCTTGCGTGCCTTGTTACATGCCTTATCGCGCCTTCTACGAGTTTGTTTTGTGTCGTACCTATGGAGTTCTCCCTGATAGCCCACATGAAGGTGGAGTTTACAGTATCTGTATAGACTACGTCATTATATAAAATGTGTTAAGGGGATATGAGTAACGCCGTAACGCTGTTTTAATACTTTACTTTACTGTAGACATTACTATAATAATGTATTGTACTACATAGTAGATAGTTTAACAGATCCTTAGAGGATGGAAATCCCAAACATCCTTTAAGTTATTTGTATTCCAGTTGACATTTCACTTGATTTAAATTTACTGTTATAAGAATGTTAATTCTGACTTGAGTGTTTTTCGTTTTACTTTATCCTCGGGTCAGACTGAGTGTCGCAGCATTTAAGACTCACCTTTGGAGATTGGAGCTTTGTTTAAAGATCTATCTATCCAGCTTTCGGTTATTTCAGTTAATTCCAGTCATTACTGTTCAGACTTTTTAGTTGCTTATGTATTAGAGATTCATTAGTACTTGAGATTTTGTTGTATTTTGTCTCAGACTCTAATGTTTTATCATAGCTTCGTGAGCTAATATTTATCTATTCCGCTGCTTATTGTTATAATACTCTACGTCTGTGATTCTGTGATTGATTTATTTATTGTACATGTTAAATACATCCTTGTCTTTTTCTATTCGTGTTCTTTTGATACTGGAGCATCCTATAGCTCCATTTATGTCAATCTATGAAATAAATTTGAGCTCATTTTGCAACCTCAATTGGCAACTTCATCCTTGTGTGTGACAAATCCTATCGACGGTCCCGCTAACCTTTGGGATGATCTGTAAAGGGGAGAAACTCCTTTACAACAAGCGTCGATTCAGCGGAGATTTCTACATCCTCGGTATTGACGTTGTTATCTCTTGCAAAGTCTCGAATCGTTTCTCCTGTAGATGACTCGAAAAATTATTTCGTGATCCAATGTCGATTGCCTCGGGATTATGTAGGCAATTTATCTTTTCGCCTGATCCTTAGCTTAATGATTTGACTTCCTTTGTTGTCCAACTCTTTCCATATGATTTTGGTGAAGTCATTTCTCTACCTCTAAAGTGGGAAATTTGAATTTCGCTTCGATCTTATCCCTGGAGCTCGATCTGTTGTCCTTCCTTTCGGATGAATGGTTTCCGTAAATGGTTAGTCATTCCTTCAAGGTTGACCAATGCTCATGCCTTTTTCGTCGATCTTATGAATCGCGTCTCTCATGATGTTCTCAACATGTTCGTCTTATTTTCGTTAATGATATTCTCGTCTTTTCTTAAGTCCCGGTTGACCCGGTTAAGGTCGCCGTGATTATATAAGTCTATCCATCTTTCTTCTTTTGTGATTTTATTATCTAATCTTCCTTTCGAGCCTATCTATCTTAGTTAAAATTCTATTTGATTAAGGTCTCTCTGAATTTAAATCTTTATTCTTTGTTCTAAATTCATTCTTGAACCATCTTACGAGAGAACGTAATTGTAATTAATATAAAATGTTTTATATTGTGTTGTTTGAGTTGTTAAGTTTGATTTTGGGTTTCGATCGATTTGTCTGGCCAGTGCTATCGATAGGAATTCCAAAACACTTGAACAGAGTAAATTGACACAATATTGTTTTCAAATTTGGTAAATAAAAGAAATTGTCTATGATTATATTATATATATATAAGTATGTTTTCTGAAATTGGATAGTTAATTAAATTGGTTGTTAGGAATGATAATACTGGAATATCATTTATTACTTTGTCAACATCAATAAATCATTTTCTCTTATTACATGTTATAAGGTATTGAAATTTCAGAAACAAGGTTTACTGATTTGAAAATGAAATAAATTTAAATTAAGGATTTAGGAATTCAATTTCCAGTGCTTTACAAAATTTGGTTTTCATAGTTTGAAAGAGTATATTACTTGTAAGTATTTTTGAGTGGAAATTGTTTTTCCAGAATTTTAAAAAAAAGTAAGTCAGTACTCTCTTATTTGTCACTGGAAAACAATTTCGGTAATAACTGTAGCATCATCGACATTCATTTTCGAGTTTTAGAGTGGATAAACCCCTTAGTAGCTTGATACGCTTTTGTTTTGGAAAAATTGATTTAATTTGAATTTCTTGAGTATGATTTGATGTATGAAATACATATATGTATAAATTTATTTCAAAATTGGTTAAAGTAAATCTAGAAATTTAGTTCTTAAAATTCTGTGTTACATAATGGTTTCAATAATTGAAAAAAAGAAAAAAATTGAATAACTGGAGAGTTTAAAATAAGAAATGAAATTAAAACAGTTAAATTAGGATAATTTTTTATATATATATACTCAGTTGCATTCTATAATATAAAAAACTTACCTGAACTATTCAAGCTGTTAAAATATTAATCTGGATATGTAATTGAAGTTTATACAATAGAAATTTAAAATGTTCAAGCTAAATTTTGCTTAATAAGTGTTGTAAATAAAAGGGTAAAAGTTTGTATAGTGCTTAATTACACCTAGAAACATTAATATAACTTATTTGGAAAGGTTGAATGTAATTGAATATTATACCACATAAATGTAAGTGATAAGATGTTCAAGATGATATTTTGTTAAGGGAATTAATAAATTAAAATATGAGTGATTATAATAAATGTTTATACAGCAACCTATGTTACAAAATTTGTCAAGTGAAAAAAAATAAGAGAGAATGTTATTTAATAAATAAATATGAACTGAAGAATAGTTATAATTGAATTTTAAGTGGAAACAACTTAACTGAACGTAAATGGAGTAAATAAATAGTTAAATATGATAAATTTTATTGCGAAAGAAAATTTTTGTAACAAGTGTTAATAAATTGAAATTAAATCAATTGAATGAAAATTTGTTGATTAAATAAAATGGATGGAAACAAAATTGTTAAATACTAATCAATTTGAAACTAATGAAATTTTATGGTTTTTAATTGTTATACCTAATACTATGAATTTTGAATCTCTCTTTCATTTCCGTTGTTTCTATTCTCCTACCTCGTTCCTTTTTGGGGATGAAAAGTTTTGAGTGGGGGAGAGTGTAACAACCCATAAATTTTAAGGGTTTTTATAACGTTATTATTTAACGAAAATTTTCAATTAAAATTTGAGAAATATTTAATATTTGGAATACGTCTATTTAAACATAGCAAATGGCAGATTTCCATTAGAAAATATGAAAGTTAGTTCTGTTCTATAATTTTTAATTTCAATTTAAAATCAATTAATTTGATGAAAATAAAATGTTTTCGAAATCTGAACATTTTTACATAATACATTTGTAAATCATTTTTTGACTGAGGCGTCATATTTTGTTTAGTCGAATTTGGATTGCTCTAGCTCCGTTTATCTTATTTTTAGCAGCATTTTTAGGCACGAAAAATCGACTTTTGATAGGTTGATCGTATCGCTCATATCTATATATCATTCTATTTGTCTCATTGTGCTAACTCCGCCGTATATTCATTCGTGAGTTTGTGTCCGGTATAGGATGAAATCTACGAAACGGTTAGCCATATCGATACCATCTTGAGCCTTTTGCGGTTCTGTTTTCTTTCAAATTGCCCAGCTATCAGATAATGAATGGTCACTAGACTTTATTATTTTCCTGGATTTACGAGCTGGCTTTCACTTTTCCTACTTGTTGATATTTAAAGGTTGTCCTTTCATTTCAGTTCGTTTCTCTATTACTTTTGGAAAGGGAATATATATATGTATGTATGTATGTATGTATGTATGTATAATATATTATTATTAGGAGACGGCTGTTGTAACAACCCGCATATTTATCGATTTTATATTTAAATATTTTATTTAAATATTATATCGTTCGTCGGATTTTGGTCCGAAAAGCTACTTTTTGCAAACAGTCGAATTGGGACTCGAGACCACCCCCATTGAGTTCAAAATGACGTTTGAGACCTTTTTGAGTATAAACTTTGATATGTTTGGAGAAAGTTGAATTTTGCTACTTTTCACTTAGGGTTTTGGTTTGGGCTGAGCCCACTTATGTATTCAGTCCCAACCCCTCTCCTCTTCATTCACTTCTTTTCTATTTTCCTAACACTCAAGCTTCTTCAAAAATAGGGGAAGAGAAAAGGAATTAGGAAATCCTAAGCCCTAGTTTCCATTAGCAAATCCATCTTCTAGCTCCAAACACAAGAGAACCCATTGGTAAGCTTCCTCTTCATCTTCTCCAACTCATTCTCTCTTTGATTTCAGAAATTTCCTAAACCTAATTTAGGAAATGTTTCTCTTTTAAGCTTAGATTGAAGCTTCTTGAGTTGTTATTGAAGGGGAATTGATCTTAGCTTGCTTTCAAGCTTCTTCTTCTATTGTTTGGGTTCAAAGGTGAGACTTTTAATCTCAGATCTATGCTTATAATTCTCTTCTATTGTTAGGTATGAATTCCTAACACTTATTCATGTGCATTTGATTTTGATTTGGATTGCTTTTGTGAATATTCCAATTTTTAGTGTTTTGAGTTCAATTCGTTAAAAATCCTAATTTTGATGTTTGAACATGTTTTTGGTGATGCATCGAGGAGCTTATAGGGCCGGGTAGTCGATTGGCATAAACCCTTAGCGCAGTTGCTCGTGCGATTGCAATTTGGTCGGGATTTGCACCTCCTTTGAAATAGGGTAGGAAGTGCAAGTATACAGGTTCGGCCGACCGAGCCCCCTGGGCCAGTCGACCAACCTGTAGTCCAGGCATTTCCTGCCTCTGTTTGGAAGTGCTGGTTACAGGCTTCGGCCGACCGAGCCCCCTGGGCCGGTCGACCGACCTGGTGCCCCGAGCACTTCCAACCTATGGTTCGGTCGACCGACTCAGGGAGTCCGGTCGACCGACCTGCTACTATTTGCCAGATTAGCCTATATTGCTAATTCGTTTGAATTTCCAACTTTAATCGATTCGTGTTGTCTCCCTTTTGTTGTTGTCATTTATTATCGACTTTGATGACCTTTTCTTTGGGAATTTTAGATATATCCACTTTGATGGATTTGATATCGATTTATTTGGATTTTATTCACGTCTTCGAATGTGAATTTTTATGCCCGATTGTTTCTACAATCACTTCTATGATTTGTCACTTTAAAATATAAAGGTTTTCTATACTAGTAGTAAATATCAAAACTCTTTCTTCAAATGATTTCAACATTATTTTATAACAAAGCTCGTTTTCTCAAACCGATTTCCAATCTATTAGTATATACAAACCTTTACCTCACTCATATGAGAAATCTAATTAAACGACTTAGTAAAACGAGTGGTATGAAACGCTTGCGTTTACTTCGTCGGTTAATTCTTGGACTTGTTCTATTGAAACTCTTGTGACAATTTTCTAGTGGAAATCTACAATTTGTTCGTAAATATTTAAGTTAAGCTAGTGGTTATGGGACATGAGGCTAAGCTCATATATTTACTAGCTTACTATAATTGACACTTCTCGGTGATCATGACGATCATTTTATGGTTTAGACTAGCAATGTGCGATGTCTCTTTGTTTGCGAGGTTAGGCTAGACACCACTTGTGTGATTCCATTCACACATACCTTTTCGGTTAGCCTAGACACCACTTGTGTGATTCCATTCACACATACCTTTTTGCTTTTTGGTTAGGCTAGACACCACTTGTGTGATTCCATTCACACATACCTTTTCGGTTAGCCTAGACACCACTTGTGTGATTCCATTCACACATACCCTTTTGCTTTTTGGTTAGGCTAGATACCACTTGTGTGATTCCATTCACACATACCTTTTTGCTTTTTGGTTAGGCTAGACACCACTTGTGTGATTCCATTCACACATACCTTTTCGGTTAGCCTAGACACCACTTGTGTGATTCCATTCACACATACCTTTTTGCTTTTTGGTTATGCTAGACACCACTTGTGTGATTCCATTCACACATACCTTTTCGGTTAGCCTAGACACCACTTGTGTGATTCCATTCACACATACCTTTTTGCTTTTTGGTTAGGCTAGACACCACTTGTGTGATTCCATTCACAAATACCTTTTCGGTTAGCCTAGACACCACTTGTGTGATTCCATTCACACATACCCTTTTGCTTTTTGGTTAGACTAGACACCACTTGTGTGATTCCATTCACACATACCTTTTCGGTTAGCCTAGACACCACTTGTGTGATTCCATTCACACATACCTTTTTGCTTTTTGGTTAGGCTAGACACCACTTGTGTGATTCCATTCACACATACCTTTTCGGTTAGCCTAGACACCACTTGTGTGATTCCACTCACACATCCTTTTCTTGTGATTTCTGGATTTCGTGTGTTGATTTCTGGAATTTATGTTTCACCAACTTTTACGATTGGCATTGATATATATGTCATTTATTGTGGCTTGGTGAATGAAATTAGGAGTATGACATTCCTTTTTATCTTGAGTAGATTATTGTGATATTGATTAATCTCTTGTTGATTTTCAATTACTTATTTATCACAGCTTGGCATTGTGATTATTATATGTTTGTGTCATACCTCTTATTATATATCACTTCATCTGATATTTATAGCTAGACTGATCCATTTATTATTTTCTTCTTAAATAATACTCGGGTCAGACCGAGATTTTACAGGTGCTTCTGCTTGACTCCTTATCCATCTACATCTGATCTTTTGGTTAACTACTTAGATTAGTAGTAGCTTTTGTTGTATATACTTGAGATATAGACTCATAGTTGTATTCTTTTGTATAGCACGTGTTGCTATTCTTTTGTATTATTGTGGATCTTTTTGGCCACTACTCTGATATACACTTTCATGTGTTAGTGTTATATTCATATCTATTTCCGCCTTTGTGATATGAATTGTCTGTTACTGATTTGTGTTATGTTTATTTCTATATTTGTTTCCGAAGACCTTTATAGCCACTGTGTAGTAGCTTTGAGTTTGTGTCGGTATGTTGGGTTTCCTCTTGAGATGAAAAGTTATATTTTTATCTGGCATATCGGTACTCGCACAAAGCAATTATACAGATGGTCGCTCCTCAACAGCCTTATTCTCCGTGCTAGTCGACAGCATTACTCCGTAGTGTTCTTGGCTAGCGTGGGTATAGAGGTGGGGCGTCACAGCTGTTCACTCCCTTTCACCTGTCTCCTTTGTTTTATTTTTCCTGAAGCCCTATTATTTTCTTTCTCCAATGGCCGCGTTTCCTTTTCCCAAATCGATCTCCTTCAACCGTAATCTCGTGCAGCCCTCCATGTCACTTCAACATTCACCCCATCGACCTCTCTCCTCTGCCACGTCAGCCTCACGACATCAGGCACCGATCGACTTCCCCACATTCTCATCATCAATGCATAGCCTGATCTGCCATCAATAGCGACACACAACCCTCCCTCACTGCCAATTTCCCACCAGTCTCGTCCTCCTCCACCAGATGGCCACATCCTTCCAACCGGTCGCCATCTACCTTCATCATTCCCTTCCACTCTTCCCACCACGGCCTTCAACTCCCATGGCCGAGCACTTAGCCCACGCCTCCACCATTCCACTCGACTGCCTCTGGCCTTGTATCACAACCCTGCCAAGACAACAACCATCACCAAACCCTGTGCCTGTTGCCGAACCCTGCGTCCTCCGCCTTGACTCCCGCTGCACCACCTCCTTCTGCCACGCCTTGCAATCCCTCCATCGTACCCGAGCATACATCTCCTCTCCTCAGATCCCCTTTCACGGCCAACCGAAGCGAAGCTGGCCACACACAAACCTCCACCTTCTTCAATTCGACCATCAGCCAAGTCCCCCTGTCGAGCTCCGCCCCTAGCAGCTATATATATATATATATGCACAAGTGCATATATGTAAATATATAGTTATTATAATATAAGTTCTGTTTTTCTATATGTAAGAAATATAAGATATGTTGTCTATATATAAATTCCTATAAGTTATATATAATAGGTCTGTTAGTATATATATATACAAGTTTACATAAGTTCCGATATGATCTGTTGAGTTGTATATAAATAATTTTACTTGATTTTGTACTAGATTTGGATCTTAAAGATGTAACAGGTGTGTGTGTGTATGTTAACAACGAAAGTTATATAAGTATGTTGCTGGGTGCTATCTTCTATATACATATGTCTGGGAAATATATATATATATATATATATATATATATATATATATGAAAAAGAATTTGTGAGTATTGTATGTTATCAAATATATATAGCATGTAAATATAAGCTTACCTATATTTTGATTTTTTTATAACAATATGATGTTTGCTTTGGTAAGTGTTAAATTGAATTTTGATTTTTCATTCTTATATACATATATACAAATCCGTTTTGATTATAAATTATATGTGTTTAAACAAATGGTTTTTGTAATATAATATATATAGGTTTATCTTCTATATGGGTTGAATTAAATATTGATTTATAAAAAAAATTAGTTGTACGTGTGTGTGTGTGTATCATACAAATATGTATATACTTTATTTAATCGATTGCTAGTCCATCTTAAATTACCTTCTCAATATCGAATTATCGCAGCAATTCCTAGCTTGTCGCTGTCCCGCTAGTCGTAACTGTATCTATATCCGTGTACGTGTCCATGTCATCTTCTTGTTTCTCTAGCCTCGAAAGGTGAGCAATCACTCACGATTAACATTCTTATATTTAGTAAATTTAATTCACATAAAATGACGATTGAAATATGTTCTTAAATTTGAATTGTTAAGTTATTTAACAGTTATTCCATGATTGCAATGGTTCACCTATGACATATGACATCATAACCTCTTGTATATATTATATTTAAACAGTTACTGATGATACATGCATATTGTTGATATGTTATATTATTATCATATTTGTTCTCACCCTACAAGTTCCTTACTAGTTTAGAAATCCCTATGAGTTGAAATGATACATACCCGAACGATATTATAAATTAAGGGAAAATAGTTATGAGTTGAAATGATCAACCCAAGCAATTTTCATTGATTTTTAATTTTTGGGATTACAAGTTGAAATGATATAAATCTGTAAATATTTAATTTGTGGATTGAAACGATAAATATCTGTATCACTTAACCATAGGATAGAAAATTATATACGGACACCGTTGGTCTATATTTTGAGAACGATTTCCAAATTTGAAATGAAATATATGGTTTTTATTGAATATTGATTTTTTTGAAAATATAATGTATAAATGATATTTTTATATTGTATAAAATTTAGGTTTTTAAAATAATTTATTTTGGAAATTTTAATTTATAAGATAGTTTCGAAAAATATAAATTTTAAGATTTTTCTTATAATTTTATTTTATGAAAAATACATAAAATAAGAATTAATACAAAATAGATTTAATAATAAGATTTAATTTAATAAAATTAATTTATTTGGTTTACAATATGTTTAAATATTTATTTAAATTTATATTAATATTTTAAAAAAATTCCTATAACTTTAATAATAGAGGTTGGGAAGATAAATTGATGTTGGCTTGGAATTTAAAGTAGTTAATAATTGAATTTAAATAAGAATTGATTTAAATTTATTGATTTTTTAGATTTTGAAAGAAATAATCTATAATTTGATTTGACAAAAAGTGATTAAATGAATATTATTAATTTAAATAAATTTGAGGCTCAATATTTAATATTGAATTAAAGTTATAAATTGAGATTTTGTTTAATTCTTATTAAAGTGATTTAGCGAATATTTTCCAATTTAAATAAAATAAAAGTTAAATGTTGAAATATAAATGAAACTTATATCGTAAATGTTTGCATACTTAAACTTCGAATCTTATTGGAATTGAAATGATAGTTCAAACCTGGATTTGAATTCAATATAAATTGAAATGGTTTACTGAGAATTTGAATTGAATATTTAACCCTTTATATTGAATTGTTGAACTGGGATTGATTTAAATTAAATTTTGAAATTTAAGTTGATTTGAATTAATTTGTGAAATTGGACAAAACAGTTCTAATTTGAAAGTATTTTTGATTAAACTCTTTTAATATAAACTATTTTAATATGAACTATTTTAATATATAAACTATTTTAAATCTATAACCTATTTTCATATATAAACTATTTTTAATTTATAACTATTTTATTATATATATATATATATATAAACCTTTTAAACTGTGAGTTGGAATTGTTATGATTTAGATTTAATGGATTTAAATACGAATAATTTGACATAATGGCTTAACCTATTTACAGTTATGGTTTGAAAATAAATATGGTTTTGAAAACGAATATGATTTAAAAGTGATATATGATTTAAAGTGGTGTGATTTCGAAGTGAATATGATTTTAAAAGTGATATGATTTTAAATGAATATGATAATTTGATAAAAAGTGTGAACTGTTTGATTTTATAAATGACCACGGTGTGAAATAACCGTTTGGTTGTTAAAGAGACTGGGATCGGATATTGACATACTCTCTGCCAATACCGAAAACAACTTGAACAACTATGTACGTGGTGGAGATTCTAGAACGAAGTAGGATGGTTTGGCGATGATTCTATATGAGGTTTTAGCGCAGCCTTGACTCCCGTGAGTCAGCTTGATGTGGCTAAAACAGGAGCCATGCCGAGCCAAGTAAGGTCATTCCTCCGATCGGGCATATTTCTTCAATACCATTCTACTACTTTGTGATTTAATTGCGTGCCCCTTTGATTTGGGAGTGTGTCACGAGGTGGGCGGTAGTGGTTGCTATGCGTTACCACCAGTCCGAAACCGCGAAATGGTAGTATCCTACCCTGGGCATTGCCTCGCGTGCCTTGTCGCATGCCTTATCGCACGTTCTACTAGTTTGTTTTTCGTCATACTTATGGAGTGCTCCCTGATAGCCTACCTAAGGGTAGAGTTTACAATATCTGTATAGACTATGGCATTATATAAAATGTGTTAAGGGGGACGTGGATAATGCCTTAACATTATTTTAATACTTTACTTTACTGTAGACATTATTATAATAGCGTATTATACTACATAGTAGATAGTTCCACGGATCCTTAGAGGATGGAAATCCTAAACTTCCTTTAAGTTATTTGTATTACAGTTGACATTTCACTTGAGTTAAATTTACTGTTATAAGAATGTTAATCTTGACTCGAGTGTTTTGTGCTTTGCTTTATGCTTGGGTCAGACTGAGTGTTACAGCATTTGAGACTCGCCTTTAGAGATTGGAGTTTTGTTTGAAGATCCATCTATCCAGCTTTTTGTTATTTCAGTTTATTCCAATCATTTATGTTCAGACTCGTAAGTTGCTTATGTATTAGAGATTCATTAGTATTTGAGATTTTATTGTATTTTGTCTCAGACTTTGATGTTTTATAGTAGCTTCATGAACTACTATTTATCTATTCCGTTGCTTATTGTTGTAATACTCTGTATTTGTGATTCTGTTATTGATTGATTTATTGTATATGTTAAGTTTTGCCAAATATCAATCAACAATCTGTTGTTTTGAGCAAATCAAGTCTGACATGAGTAAATGATTGTCGATTTGAACGGTTCGAAATACCAGGTCGTTACATCTATTATTTCAAACATCTTTATTTAAAATAAATAATTAGCTTTAATCCTGATTTATTACTTCAAACTGCACTATTTTAAACGAGTAAATAACTTTAATCATCCTAATTTAAATGTTTTCTTAACATTATAACGTCTTTATTAGAATAATTAATTAACTCTTAAACATCATAGTTAAAATGATTAAACAAATTTTAAACGTCATTATTAAAATGATTTATTAAATTTAAAACATTATTATTAAAGTAATTAATTAGTCTTAAAACATCATTAATAAAATGATTAGTTAACTTTAATACACCATTAATTTAATAATTAATTAACATTAAACATCATTAGTTAAAATGATTAATAAATTTTAAACGTCATTAATAAAATGATTAATTATTCTTAATCACATCATTATTTACATAATTAATCAAACTTAATTATCATTATTTAAAATGATTATTTTTAAAATTTCATTGTTAAAATAATTAGTTAACTTTAATCTCATCTTTATTTTAATCATTAATTATCTTTGTAAAACCCATGCACAAGATTAAATAAAAACAATTCAAAAGGAATAATATTTTCGAAGTGTCGATATAGCGATAGTCGCTATATAGACACTTTCATAAGCGCTTTCCATATGTCACTTTCCCTTCAAATATCACATAACCTAAGTATGTGCAGAAGTATCAAAGTAAATAGCAACTGTACAACATATATATCAACACTTGTAAAAACACGTTCATAATTTTTACATATATATCAACACTTGTAAAACACGTTCATAAATTTTTTTCCGACTAAACTCAAATTGTAATCTAAGTACCAAAGATGTCAACTTTTTAAGTGGTTAAGCCAACGCATCCAATATATTTAACACATAAAAAAATAAGTAAATAGCATGTATTGGCATCACAAAATTAAAAGGCAAAACTTTATTGAAAAAGGTGAGATCATGCTCACCAAAAAATAACCAAACTAATTCGAACCACCACAAGGCTTTGCACTAACACCCGGTCTATCTTTTTCTTTAAGAAAGTTCTCGCAGTGGAATGACAAAACAATCAAACAAACAGTTCATGAAGCTGTTTTAAAAAATACATTTGATTACACAATTATTACAACATAATCAGAGTACAATCAACAAACGAACCAGAACAATGCAGCGGAATAATAATAGTAAATACGGTCCGGCAAATTCTATCTTCATCTTTAGGGAATATTGTCTTCAAACACTGAAATACTCAGGCTGACCCAAGCGTAATGAAAAGACAAAAACAATCGAGGCAGAACTAAAAGTTCTAAAGTAAATTAAATAAAAAACAAGTAAAAACGAGTGTAATAGCTTCAAAGATGTTTATGCGATTTTCTATCTCCTCTCAAGTGTACAACATAAGTGCAATAACTTAAGAGATGTGTGACGCCCCACCTCTAAACCCACGCTAGCCAAGAACACTAAAGTATAATGTCGTCAACTAGCACGGAGAATAAGGCTGTTGAGGAGCGACCATCCGTGTAATTGCTTTGTGCGGGAACCAACACGTCAGGTAGTACAAGGAAGTCCGACATACCGATGCAAACTCAAAGCTACTACACAGTGGCAATATTTATTCTTCGAAAAAGAACATAGAAATAAACGTAACACAAGTCAGTCACAGATATCCATATCACAAAGGCGGAAAAAGATATGAATATAACACATGAAAGTGTACATCAGGGTAGTGGTCAAACAAGATCCACAATATCACAAAAGAATGGTTACGAGTGCTAGACAAAAGAATATGTATACAACAAGGAGTCTATATCTCAAAGGTATACAACAAAAACTACTAATCTAAGTGTTAGCCAAAAGTCAGGATGATAATCCCAGAAGTGAAGTCAAGCAGAAGTACCTGTAACATCTCGGTCTGACACGAGTGTTATTTATAAGAATATAATAAACGGATCAATCTAGCTATAAATATCAGATAAAATGATATAGGATAAGAGACATGACATAACATATGATAACCATAAAGCCACATTGTGATAAGTATGAAATTGAAAATCAACAAGAGATTAATCAATATCACCAGAATCTTCTCAAAGATCAAAAGGAATGTTATACTCAATATCTTCATTCATAATAGTTAATGACACACAAATTCACCAATGCACAAATATTGACAACACATATCAATGAAAATCACAAAAATCAATGAAACACAAATTCTAGAAATCATCCATGGAAATCCAGAAATCACAAAAAATGGGAGGCCTATCACAAAACAGGAGCCTGAAAACTCACCAACATGTGTATCACAAACGGGACGCTATCCCATGGTCGCTAATCATAGAGTCGGTGCAACGACGTAGTACAACGGTACGCCCGAGCAACCTGAAACTCGTAAAATTTGAAACAACGGCGTAGTACAACGGTACGCCCGAAGATCTGAACTCCATATAAACGTGGGTCGCTAGCCCACAAAAATTGGGTCGAAACCCCAAGAAATAAATAGGTCGTTAACCTATAAAAGAAATGAGACGAAACTCAATAAGACGAGGTACTATCCCCTACGTGGACAAAGAAACATAGCATATCGCTAGTCATAATCACAAAAATGATCATCGTCGATCATCAAGAAGTGTCAAGTACAATAAGCTAGTAGATATAAAAGCTTAGCTTCATGTCCCATAACCACTAGCTTAACTTAAATATTTACGAACAAATTGTAGATTTCCACTAGAAAATTGTCACAAAGAATCAATCGAACAAGTCCAAGAATTAACCGACGAAGCAAATGCAAGCGTTTCATATCACTTGTTTTACTAAATCGTTTAATTAGATTTCTCATACGTGTGAGGTAAAGGTTTGTATATACTAATAGATTGGAAAACGGTTTTAAGAAAAGAGCTTTGTAATAAAATAGTGTTGAAATCGCTTTGATGAAAGAGTTTTGATATTTACTACTAGTATTGAAACCTTTATATTTTTAAAGTGACAAATCACAAAAATGATTGTAGAAACAATCAGTCACAAAAATTCACATTCGAAGACGTGAATAAAATCCAAAGAAATCAATTCCAAAGCCATCCAAGTGTAAATACGCCTGCGGCATAACATAGTTCAACACAGGAAATTGGCGCGACCTAACAGGGTGCGACCTAAGGGGGTGAACGACCTAACACGGTCAAGCTAAGCAATAGAGCGACCTAATGAGGTGGGCGACCTAACACGGTCGAGCTAATCAATGGAGCGACCTTATGAGGTGGGCGACCTAATGTGGTGGTAAGGCAGAGCGACCTAAAAAAGGGGGTTTTGCGACCTAAGGAAGTAGCGGCTTAAGGGGGGCGAGCATACGGCCTAGATGGTGCGACCTAAGAATGCGCGACCTAAAAAGGGGTAAGCCGAACGACTTAAGGAGTGGAGAATAGGCCGAGCGACCTAAGTGCATGCGACCTAACGACCTATGGCATATGAGAAGGCCGAGCGACCTAACACGAACGACCTAATCTACAGGCCGAGGGAATAGTGCAAGCCGAACGACTTAAGGTCGACCAAGCCGAGCGACCTAGTGACCTAATGGTGCACGCGACCTATGTCTATGACCTAAGGCTGAGTGACCTAACGAGCTACGACTTAAGGAGTACGCCGAGCGACCTAACGACTAAATAAGGCCGAACGACTTAAATGCAGGCCGAAAATCACCATTGTGCAGGCAGAGCGACCTAAGGGTTTTGGATCTCAAAACTCTCCCAATTTGCAACCGATCGAGCACGGACGCTAGGGGATTATGCCCATAGGCTACCCGGTCGTATTGGCTCCTCGATGCATCATCAAATACGTGTTTAAACATCTAAGATTGGATTTTTAAAGATTTGAACCCAAAACACTAAAAATTAGGATTTTCACCAATTCAATCCAAATAAATGGAAATGCATATATAAAAGTGTTAGGAATTCATACCCAACAATCAATGATAGTTATAGACAAAGATATGAGATAAAAATCTCACCTTTTCACAAAATCAATGAAAGAGAAGCTTGAAAGCAGAGGAGAATCAACCCAAGAAGCTTGAATCAATGTCTTCTCTTTGAATTTGGAGTTGGATGTTGGATTTGCAAATGATCTTGAGCTTGGAGTTTTAATTTCACATTCCTTCTCCCATTTTTGATGAAGCTTGAGTGTTAGGAAATGAAAGTAAAGTTATGAAGAGAAGGGGGTTGAGTTAGAATTAATAGTTTAGGCAAATGGGCTAAACCAAACCCAAAAGCCAAAGTGAAAAAGTAACAAAATTTCACTAACTCCAAACATATCAAAGTTTACACTCAAAAAGATCGCAAACGGTGTTTTGAACTCAATGGAAGTGGTTCCAAGTCCTAATTCGACCATATACAGAAAGTAACTTTTCGGACTAAAATCCGACTAACGATAAGATATTTAAATAAAATATTTAAATATCAAATCGTAAAATATGCGAGTTGTTACAAGATGTTATGAGATTTTTCATCTCCTAAGGATCCGTTAAACTATCTATATGTAGTAAAATATGCTATATATGTAACGTCTTTCAGTAAAGTACAGTATTAAAATATCGATAAGGCTTTACATTAATCCCCCTTAACACATTTTTAAGCATTGTCCTACAGTTTGCCTTTAACACAATCAGTCATGTCGGTAACCAGGGAGGCGCCATGATAAGACAACACTAAAACAAAGTCGTACTGGTCATGTATAAGGATAAAAGTATGACAAGGCACGTGAGACAATGTTCAAGGTAGGATTCTACCAGTTTACCCTTTATGGCTGGTGGTAACGCATCGTAGCCACGACTGCCTATCAAGTCCACCACCTCCAAAATCCAATCAAGGTACACCAATCGAGTACAAAATCAATATAATAATATAAAGGGGTGATGGCCCCTAAAGATTGGGAATCCCTTGGCTAGACATAGGCTCCTGTTTTAGTCATTTCCAATTGACACAAGTTTTGGTGTCATCCATTATCGTTCTCTTTCTTCTAATCCAGCAAACGCCTTCAATTCAACCACTACGATCTGGATAACATCCACCACATATACAGTTGTTAAAGTTGTTCCAATATTGACAAAGAGTATGCCAATAAGAGGCGTCGTTCTCTTTAACAACCAAACAGCATTTTACACACCGGTTGGTTCTTTTACATTTTGAAAACGATTCATATTTGATATCAATATATCATATTCACTTCAAAAATATCACTTCACTTCAATATACTATATTTACTCAATATATAACATATCAATCCATGCACGGTATAACATGTCTGTGTATAGATGCTGGGATTTACATCGCAATGGATATGTTAGCTCATCTAATATACAATTATATATTGTCCAACTATATGTATATATATGTATATACTATTATTTATATAAGTGTTATAAATATATATATATTAAGTTTTGTTTATATAATTTTATACAAGCATATAAATATATAAATATAAATATATATATATATACATGTTTATATACTTACATATATAATCATATAAATAAAATACTATTATTAAAATGGATTTATTTAAGTACAAATAAATTATTTATAAATATTAAATTAATTTTTTAACCCGTGAGTAATACAAATGTACATACATACATACATACACGAGTAGTTTGGCACATGCGATGCTCATGCGCATAAGGAACTGGTGTTAAGAAACAATGTGTGTGTGGTTTGTTGAATTTTATAAAATGACTATGACGTGCACATAATGTTGAATGTTATGGATACTGACTTTCAGAATGCATCCACATCCGACAGACATGTACATGGAACGTTTGTATCAAACATGGGAAGAATATTTATATCAGATCGACCATATATGGACAAAATGAGAAGTAATAAACATATGGAAGTATGAATTATTCTTGCATGTTCATTCAAATCATGGACCGGTAACGTTAATTTGTAACGGAAATAGAATATGTTCTTCGTTACATGTAGTAGGTAATCACAAATAGATATGGTATCGTTTTGTGATGGGAAGGAAACAAAATAACCTATTGTAGCTAACAAACTATTTAACAGTAAATTGTAAGTACTAAGTGTAGTTTTCGTAATCATTTTCTCTCCTCCTTCTTCCGGGCTTGACACGAGAATCAGTAATAAGTTGATGGTGGAGTTGAAAATGTTTTATAAGGGATTTTTATGTTAACTGAAAATGATTTGTAGTAGTAAAGGTGGAAATTTTTGTTCGTATAGATGTATAAAAAAAGTTAACCCAGTGCTATATTTTGTAGAAGCTATAGTTAAATATATGACAAAAAATAATAAAATAGAGAAAACAATTATTACTGCAGTTATTACTCATTTATGGTCGTATAAAAAAATCCCTTATTTAAATGTAGTAATAAAACACTTGTGAAGCACATATGTGTACACATGGCAAAGAATAATATTTAGAGTAAAAGTACTACATGTGAAGTGAAAAATGAAGTATAGTTAATTAAGTTCATGATTACATGTTAATAACGCATCCTTATACACAACATTTCTAGTATGTGTACCCTTTCTATTTTGAATCTTTCCATTTTTCACCGAAACTTTTGTTGTTTTTTTGGGAAACTCCTCTTGATATAGCAACATATAGCCGACCATGGATGAAAACATGTTCGGGAAGATAAATACCAACCCGAGGGATGGTTTGTCCTTGTGATTTATTAATCGTTAATGAAAAAGAAAATTTAATAGGAAACTGTTTACGTATTAGGTTGAAATGCATGTTAGTATTCTCAGAAGGCTTTAGTGGTATACGTGGGATAAATACTCTTGTACCAAGAATATGCCCAATAGTGATTCCTGCATCTATGATATTTTGGTGAAAGACACGACATATTAATCTGGTTCCATTACATGATCCAATTCTTTGATCAATATTCCTAAGAAACATGATTGGTGCTCCTACTTTCAGTGTTAATTTATGAGGTGGTAGACCACCCGGAGCAAGTGAGTTCAAGAATTCATATTGATATAGATTATGTGTATCTTCTTAAACTTTGTCAAATGAGTAGTAAACGCACTCACTATCTGGAAACATATTAATAATTTTGTTATTAATCTCATCTATTTTTTTGTTTGTAGGGGCTAATATTTCTCTATCCATTATAAAATTAGTATCACCTAACCTATCATTGAGTTCAGCGAAGACTTCGTTAATCAGAGCATAAATTGAAGAAGTATTGATCCAAGGTTCAATGATATCATCTGGAAGCTGTATAATACCATCTTGAATATAGACTTCATTTCCATTTCCAATACGTAAAAGAAATTATGCATATGATCAATTGTCTCTTGCGTGTATATTTTGTGTTAAATGAATTACCTGAACATTTTCCCATAAATATGATTGCATTATACATGTGTTGACTATTTGAGCTCTAGTACCATTTATGACTATTGGTAGAACTTGATAAAATTCCCTCCTAAAATAATCTTTCCTCCAAATGGTGCATCTAAATTAGTTAAATCTCGTAATGTTATGTCTAAGTCCTCAAATGCATGGCGGTGAACCATGGTAGCTTCATCCCATAGGAAAACGATGGCAGTAAATAAAAGTTTTGCAAGTTCAGATTGCTTTAGAATATGACATGTAGAGGAAGAGTCTAAATTAATTGTTATTTTAAATCGAGAATGTGCAGTTTGACCTCTTGGAAGAGCAAGAGAAGCAATTCCAGAAATAGCGACTACAATTGCAATATGACCTTGACTTCGTAAATGTACTAAGATTGCTCTATATAGATACGTTTTTCCTATACCTCTAGGGCCATATATGAAATATATAGCATTAGCTCTATTTTCAACAGAAGACATTACCGTGTCAAATGCCTTCTTTTGTTCAAAGTCCAGGTTATCTATGAAATTGATATCAGTATTGGATATTTCTATACACTGATCTTTTGAAATAAGAGTGGATCTATTAGTATGAGTAAAGTTTTTGAAATCAGTATGTAGACTGTCGTAGTCAAAAATTGTTTTGTTATATTGTTTGAGAAGGTTGTCGAGGTCGAACAGACATTGAATTAATGAAAATGAATTGGTCATAGTAGTAGCAGATGTAGTAGGATAGCCAAGTAAGAAAGGGGAAAACTCTTCCCATAATTCACGCACATGACCTGGTTCACAATATACTAAAATTGTAACAAATAATCTTCATAAAGCATTGGGCATATGTGTGTTTGAAACATTCGTCAAACAGTCCTTTAAACTATCATCATTTTAAAGTAAACCTCTATGTTCAACTGCTTCTTTAAATGTATTATATTATGTTCCATTAACTGTTAGTAAGTTAGTAAAAGATAGTGGACCTCTATAATGTGTTAATAACAATCGCAAATAGTAACGATCTCCTTCATTGGGAGATACCATATAAATTCTACCAATTGCCTAACGGATATTTCGCTTGCGGTTCCATTCCTTATTTGTAAAGTCCCACCAATATTTTTCAGGAAATTCGTAGTATAAATATTAATATTCTTTTTCATTAAAAAAATTTACAAAAAAATTCAACAAGCATTGTTTGGATCTTTATTGATCATCTGAAATAGTGTGTATATGCTCTTATGCGCGAAATAATAGTTGTTGTCTATTTGGTAAATATATTTGTAAGCCGATAATAGAAGGAAAAATATTACTTAGGGAAACTTTAAATATTCTCCATAAAGCTTCTGGAGCACAAATCCATCTAGCGTTAACAAATTTTGAAATTTCATCGTTATCATCAGATCTACTGGATAATCCTATAGATATACGGTCTGATCCTTTGTAAACATATTTGTATTGATATTTCACAGATTTAATACTTGAACAAATCTAAACATTTATATGACAATCATATTTCAAAAGTAATTAAGTATTAAAAGGTACTAACCAACGGTTATAGATTATGTGGCTTCCAGTTCGATATTGTATTCCGTTGTCGCGTCTTTTGTAAATAGGGTAAGAGTCATTTCTTTGTAAAGTTAACGAAGAAAAAGATTTTGGAAATCCCTTTTTATAGTGGTTATTTTTCATGCATACAGCTCTTGGGTTAAAAATGTCCGCGTGGGTTATGAAACATATAGCATTGTGTAGTTCGGGTTCTAAATATGTGCATAGAATTTCAGCTCGAACTAAAGCATCATAATCTTCGGGATTGTTAATCTTATCGTTTTCATCAAGGATAATTGCAATGTGAGAATGTGGTAGTATCTTTTTTTGGAATTCAATAACGTGGACGTGGGCAATGACTTTACCTAAAACACATGTGTCAAATAGGTCAGTTTTTCATTGCTTTACTTTGGCTCGAATAACCTAGTTGTTAAATCCGGTCTATCTATCTTGTGGTTATTGACTGAGAAGTAATTCTTCTTTAATTTATACCCAGTTAGTATTACATGTCATAGTAATAAATAAGTCAGGCTTCTCATACCTTCGCACTAATGTCGTTGCATCTTGGTATCTTTGATGCATATCTCGTGGACTGTCAATATAGGATGAAGGAAGAATCTTCTTGGCACCAACAGTTCCTAATGTGTGAAAATTCATAGGATTGAGTAGTAGTGAAATAAGTGGTTAGTAATTATTGAGAACAATAAAAGGTTTAAATGTAGGAGGTAGAGAAACTTACTGGCAAATGTTTCTCCATTAGCTAAGGCATCTTGTAATCCTTGGTATAACTCTACTCTGATAGTAGTCTGATTGTTGCGAAGAAACCTTAGACGCGTTGTTTCTATTTTTACATACATATCAACGGCATATTGTTGAAATAGACGACTACCAAGCAGAATAAGCGATATGTCTGCTGGTCGTATCTATGTGAGTAGGTCATAGACAAAATGCAAGTAACATTAGTACTGATGTTGATATGAATGAAGTTTTGTGTTATTTACGAATAAATGATATTGGATATCAAATAGGCTGTAGTTACCTGTAAAATATAAGAGTAGTATGATGTACAACTTATTGATGTCTTTCTATTTTTGTGGATGTGTAAATCCCATCCATGCTGACCGTATGTCAACAACAGTGGATATTGCTATGGGCCGTAAAAACCTATAGTATCTGAAATCCTCTGTAGATTTCCACTACTTGTCTCAATAATAATATCTCGACCTTTCAAATTGTTTGGTTCATCTCCCATTATTATACCTGTTACTTGGGATGTAGTTGGCCGCTTGTGAAGATGTCAATCTACTGTGATCTCTTTAATTTTGATTCTACATATTTACACGTCGGGTTGTTGCCCTAACTGTCGAAGTATGGAGACATATGGGTTATGAGTATCTACAATTTGTTTCAAAATCAAAATTGTTTCTAGTTTCATTGCTTCACTATCTTAAAGTCGGTTTTCAATCTCATGGTCAGTGTCATATATGTACAGTTGCAAATATCTTGGTCTACTTCCAGCCAAGGGTAAAATACTTTCAATACTATGATATATTGAACCTTGCGCACGATATGTGTAAACTCCTTTTCTAGCAATGGCCAGGTTGTTGTCAATTGATGCACCCATAAACGTGAATGAAAATGCGTTATTATAGGATCAGATGTTTGTGCGAAAATGAGTACCTAGTTCACCTTGACCTTGGAATAAGCTTAGTAGCTGTTGTGGTGTTATGGTAGGTCGATGAATGTCGATAGAACCATTAGTGCAACAATTATGTAAGCCTTCATGGAAAAATATTTTTGCACTATAGAAATCACAGTAAGTGGGTTGTGGAAGTCGATGTTTGTGGTAGGGAACAGTTGCGATAAAATTTCGACCACAGTTATGACTACTAATTATTACAGTCCACGGTATCATATCTTCATCATCTCGTGTTATTGAAGAATCTAAAATAATATGGTTAGTAGTAAGTACAACAGTTAAAGAGTTGTAAGTACAACATCGAAGTAATAGTAATGGAGCAGTTAAATAAAATATCGTACTCCATAATGGAGTGTATCCTTTTGCATTCTACTATTCATTAAACATTACATGTAAATTTTAATCACTTCTTAAAATATCGTACGTGTGAAAGGCCATATATTTTTTATGTTATGACAGTTAAAATTTCAAGATTTTTAAATTTTAGTTTTGTACACATAGTCATAATTCAATTCGAGTTATTTTTTACAGAGCTCCACATTTAGTAAGTGATGTCCTAAGTCAACATGAGCACTGTGCATATGTTATGTCTTTATTATATAATTTTATTTTCAAGATAAAATGCTGAGAATTGGTCATCTCTTTGACCAAACATTGCAAAATTACAGATATGTTTCACCGTTGCTTACTTAGACTCTACCATTTTGGAAACAATTTGAGCTCCCATTTTCGAGATTTACTCCTCGGCTCATTTTCGACATATAATTGCAGTTCTCGACAAAGGAATAAATTCATATTACTAATTTATCTTCATACGGATAATGTATTTTTATTTATTGATTGATGTATCATAACATTTATGAACTACATTTTAGGAAACAAGTTCATATAGTAGATATATTCTTCAAACGCACTCTGTATCCTCGAATGCATTGTCGATTTTTATTTACTTGGATGACATATACTTATCGTAGAGATACATCATAATAAAAAATAAATTCAAAAAAAATTAATGTAAGTTTTATACGGCCGAAAGGAAGAACTTTGATGAATGAAAAGTTGTGATTTGAGCAGCATGACAGTCTCAAACATTTATGAATGAGCTGTTATTAAATCATACAAAACAAAAAAATCATTTGATAGTAATAGTAAATATTTGAAATTTTATTATATTATTAAATATTTTGTCATTTAAAGAAATGTCCTAGGAAAATTTGAAATTTTTTGGATTCTAAATTGAATATCATACGGGAGAATTAGTTAAAGTAAGTCAACAGAATGATAATTCCACGTTGTAAATAAATATGCCTTTACTTAGCCATTCTTTCACTGGTCAAAGCATCTAATAGCCTGGTATGACTCAGGCCTATCTAAATGGGCCGACTTATTATGTTGAATTAAAAAATTGTTTTAAAACTGTTTCAAGCGGTTGTAACGTAAATTAAAAAATTTCATATTCCAAGTTGTGAACGTTTGGTATATTTATGCTTGAAAAAATACAAAGTTTTGAATTCACACAATGGTTTAATATGTGAATGAAACCTTTAGCTGCGAATGCTTTCATGCATGTACAGTGTTAAATATATAAAGATATAGGAGTTGAATATATTTTGGATATCATGAATATAGCATGTATATGTTCTTCAGTCTTAATATAGCCAATCTTTAGACTATTTAATCAATAAAAACTTGCATTTACACATCAATGAACTGCGTGTTTCAAAATATACGATTACTGTTTTAATTTACAAATAGTTTCGGCCTTTTAATTTGAATATGGAAATTGTTGACTGTAGGTAGCCATATATCTATTCAAACATATTGTAAAACCACTGTTTTCAATGATAACATCTTTTCTACAGGTAGGAGCAGCAACCATCCACGCTTCTGTGGTGAATAGTAATAATAGCAGTACAATCGCACGTGTATTTGAATCGTATGCATTTTGAAACAAAAGAGAGAGTAAATGATAGGTGAGCCAATTTAGTGCTAATTTCCATATATATTTTCAAACAAAATATTGTTTACTTTAATTTAACACTATGAATATGTTAAGAATATACTAAGTATTTACACTAAATAACTTTGGTATATTTGGAACCACCAATGATAGAATATATTTTACATATATTCTAGACGTTAGAATATTTCCTGATATTACCTGCATTTATTCTCTGATATTTCCTGCATTTATTCTCTGGTTTGACTTACTCTTTATTTGGGAAATATTTATTTAGTTGCCTTTCTTTTGGCAAATCAGTTGATTTGACAATATCTTTATTTAGAAAGTATTAATTTAGTTACCTTTGTTTTAACAAATCAATTGGCTAATTTGTAGCATATCTTAAATCTTATAAACCATATATATATAATTGAAAGTGGAATACAATGGCAAGCAAGTTGATTTCTAAATAGATTTCTTTCATGGTATCAGAGCTACTCTTCTTACCGTAACCTCACCTATCTTCTTCTCTGTTCTTCTTCTTCTATCTTTAATTCTTTTCCATGGCAGACTCATCCAAGTTTCATCCCACACTCATCATCACTAATGTTAAATCTCTTATTCCCATAACATTAGACAATGAGCAAGCCATGTATCATTCTTGGGCTACTCTGTTTACCAATCTTGCTAGGGTTCATGATCTTTACGATCACTTGGTTCCACCAACGGAGGAGAAGGCTATGGCTGCCTATGTCCAGGCTAAGTCCGCTGATCCAGCACTATGGAGGCATTTGGACGTCGTTGTCTTACAATGAATTTACAGCACCATTTCTTCCGATCTTCTCCTCGCTATTCTCAGACGTAATGACACGGCAGAGGGATCGTGGAACCATCTTGAAGCTCTTTTTCAGGACAACAAAGCCTCTCGGGCTACCCATCTAGAGGAGGACTTTACAAATGCTGCTTTTAAGGCTTTTAATTCGATCGACCATTATTGTAATTATCTACAAACTTTGGCGGATAGGTTGGCTGATGTTGATGCTCCGGTGACAAATGGTCATCTGGTTTTACGTCTCACCTGGTCCTTACCAGAAGCGTATAGTGGTACGGTGGACTATATACAAAATCAAGAGCCTTTGCCATCCTTTGAGAGTTGTCCTTCAAGGTTGAAAATGGCTGAGCGTACTATCAAAGCTCGTCAAACTCGTGAAACTGGTGGTTCGGGAGTCAGTCCATTGGTGTTTCCATAGTTGCCACTGATTCATCTGCAAGCAGCAAGCGCAACAACAATAATAAAGGGAGGAACAATTTCAAAAACAATGGGAAGAAAAAGGTCCACCAAAGTACTAATGGGTTCAGTCCTAGTCAGCCGCCATATCAACAGCACTAGTGGCAGCCACGTCAGCAGGCCCACCACCACAGTGGCAGCAGCCTGGTTGGGGAGAGTGGACTATTCCTCCTTGTCCATTTCCCGCACACTCTTGGCTGCCAAGGCCCAATCCAGCGGTCCAACGTCCCTCCTCTTCTAGATCAGGCTTACTTGGGTCCAGACCTCAAGCTTTCAATGCAGTTGCTCCTCCTGCTCGTAGCTTCCCACCGACATTGAGGCCTCTATGCATGCTCTTTCATTCTCTCAACCAGATGGAAACTACTACATGGATACTGGAGCTACATCTCTGAAATGACCCACTTCATTATACTCAAATTTGTGTGATTTTAAGTGAGTTTTTTTTTAAACACATAAGTGATCACTTCTTTATATTCATTCTCCCAAGATCCTGAAATTTTACCAATATAATTATAACAGTGTTTAAATTAATTCCTATCATTTATATATATGAGGATATATAAATGTTTCCTTGCAAATCAGAGTGTTTAAAGTAGCAAGGAATTTTTAATCCACACAATATTTTTCATAGTTGAAATGTCTTGTGTCACATAGCTTGTTTCTACATAATTCAGATTTTATCTTCTTTTATAATGACTCAAGATTGACTAATACAAAAATAAAATATTAGTTCCTCATATTTTCATTTGTATTATTTTCCAGAATTTTCATTTAAATCAAATTACCCGATCTGTGGTCTAACATCCCATGGGTTTGATCCTGGGGTTTCAGTAATTCATACTTGTGATTTAGAAATGATAGGAGATGTTAAAACATAATGTGACTAATGATTCAAGGTTTTTCTAGTCCTAATTCAAGGTTTATACACAAACATGCACCAATCATGCTCAAGCAATTCCGTTCAATCAAAATGCATACATTCAGGTTTATATACTTATGTCTTAATTTATACTATGGGTAATAATCTTATGAACATTTGGTGGTAAGTATGTTATAGACCAGGCAGAAGAAGAAAAAAAACTACAGGCAAGTGAAATGCTAACTTAATCTAGCATACCAAGTAAGATTTTGCACATAATTGTAAACATCATGTTCCAGGCAATTTTATTTAAGGAACCAGACTCAAATGAGACTGTGGTGCAGACCTCTAATGGATATTGAATGATGGCTATTGAAAAAAATCAAGTTGCAGTGAAGTAGTAGTCATGCTTACATTTTACAAAATCCTTTGGTATTGCAGATTCTTATAATTTAAACAAGACCAAGTGCAAACAAACTTTAAACTGTATCTTATGCAACTGGACATTGTTTAATATGATTCCAGTGAATGCTACCAGTATTTTACACACATCATTTTATAACACATTTCAACACTGAAAAATCAAACATGCAAGTTAAGTTTGTAGGCTAAAACTTCAAGCTTCTCATGGTCTTATATCAATTTATAAGTCATGATCAAGCCTCACTAGCTAAACCAGATTAGGTTCAACCATCACCTAACAGTTCTTCTACATGCATTATTAAAAGAAAACCTCTGCAGTTTCACTATTTAAAACTTATCAGATATGTAAAAGTAAGTACATCCATGTAACAACCCTGTATTTTCTGATTATTGTAATTGTATATTTTAATTATTTTAAATTAAATTCCTAATTTAAAAACTTTATTTTATTTATTAAAATTAATATATTTTGTTAATTGAAATATAAATGTTGATTTTGATGTGGATTAGAATTTCAAACATGCATAAATTGAATATTTCCAGAAAATGTTGATTTTGGTCAAAATAGTCAAACTTTGACTTTTAACTTAAAATTTTAAAAGTTTGAAATTTTAAATTTTATCTTTTATTATGAAAATAGATTTAATAACTTGAACATTGCTTTTTGTTTCATGGAAAACGGAGTTAAACTGCAAAAGATATGTACATTTCAATTTTGAGTATAAATTGTTTATTTTGCAATTTTGTTATTTTAAATTGTATAAATTTTATTTTTCTTTGTCATATTTTATTTTAATATGTCTTAATATGTTATATTATGTATATTTTGACTTTTAAATATTTTTTAAATGATAATAGAATTTTTCTAAAATTTACTATGATGATTTCCTATTTTTAAAAGGCTGTTTCCTTTTTCTGCTATTTTCTTCATCTAAACTATATTTAAATTAAAATTTATTTATTTATTTTTGTGATTTCCTTTTTATTTTGTGTTCTTATCTTTATTTATAAATATTTTTAAGTACATAAAAAATTTTCCCAAGTTCATTGCACTTATTTTTCATATTTTCAAGACTAGTTGCAAATTTTCCTGTTTTATTTAATTAAACTATATATAATTAATAATTAATTTATTTATTTTTGTTTATTTACTATATTTTCGTATTTTAACTGAATTTATATATGTTTTTCAGTTATATAAAAATTTAAAAAGAAATAATGAATATATGAAGAGTTTGAGATCTTTTGTATGCTTAGTCCTTTTGCATTCCGACCTTTCACTTTCCAAACTCCATTCATCAATGCTTTGGCCGTACCCTACTCCATCTTTCAGCCACATTCCTCACTCTTTCTCACGAAAATTTTATCATCTTTCTTGAGAAAAAAAATCATGGCCATTTGTTTTACAAAAATTTGGTAAATCCTATCATCTTTCTTCTTGTTTTTATGATTTTCCTATTGATTTTTGCATTGATCCTTCTTGTGTTTTGCTAGGCCTAGCCTCTACCACCACCACTACCATCCTCTCCACCATCATCTCCAGCAGCTCATAAGCCTCTCCTCTGACCAAGACAGTAGCCATGACCATCCGTTGATATTGCACCACAAAATTTGCACAAAAGTTCCACCAAACTAGCCTAGCCAAACCCTTAAGGCCATAGCCTTCATTTTTAACCTAAAACACCTCCATGGCCGCCACCACCAGTCCCTCCACCACCTCTGGCCGCCACTCCATCCACCACCTGACCATCCCCTTGCATGACCAAGCCCAAGCCATGGTAGGCCGAACCTATAGTTGCACCAAAAATCCACTTAATTGCCTTGACTTTTGTAGTTCTCATGTCACAACTTCCACTCCTTCATATCCAAGTTAGGCCGAGCCATATGAACCCATATTGACCCAAACCTGAGCCACGTTGGCATCTAGGCTGAGCCTAGTATGATGAGAGCAAGCCCATTTGATCATGTGACAAGCTTATGTTGTCGTGTGCAAGTCTTTTGCTTCTAAGGTTTGGTCATCTCTCTTGTTTTGCAACTGTTCTGCAAACTAAAGTTGTTGATTATATTTGTATGGCGATATCTATGTTTGTGCTTATGTATGTTATATTTTGTGTTGTTTACAAGGGTCTCCATCAATTCAAATCAAATAATGCTTGTCGTGCCTTTGGAATCGCTCTTGTGTGTGTTGTTTGTCTCTAGCTTCGTAAAAGGTGAGTCTTTCTCACTCTGACATTTATACTTATGAAATAGTGAATTGATGACAAGTGTTTAGTAATATAAAATGTTATGCAAGTTAATGATGATCATATGATATTCTATGCCATGTTATTACCATATTAAAACTGTTAATTATCACCTGACATGTGATATATGACATTATATTGTGACACTGACATTGTTTATATTGTTTATGCATATATTCACACTGCAAGTTCCCTGTTAGAATAGAATCACCATGGGTTGAAATGATACATACCCAAACGGACTTTAGATTAGGAAAAAATCGTTATGGGATGAAATGATAGGCCTGAGCGATTTTTATTGTATTTTATTTGACTTGGGATTGCGGGTTTGAAATGATAGAACCCGGGTTTTCTTTGTAAACTGCGGATTGAAATGATATATATCCGTATCACTTGACCTAGATTAGAAAATTATATACAGACCCCGTGGTATATTTTTAAATGATATTTATTAAAATATGTATTTTTAAAAGTATGACATTTTGATTTAAAAATATATATTTTATGGTTTTAAGAAAATTAAATATTAAGTCTTGAAATTGTGAATTTGAGTACGTAAATGTGAAATAATTGAGATTTTAGACTTTAAATTTTATTTTAAAATGTAAATAAATAATGGAAATTAAATTTAAAATTTTAAAATTATATATGAAGTAAAATTTTAAGTTTTATTTAATTTATATGTTAATAAACAGTGAATTTTGACTTAATAAATGAGTGGAGTTTTTTTAAATTGAATATTTGATCTAAAAATTTTGTTGTGTTAAATCATATGTTAAAATGATTTTAAATGTGAAATTTTGAAGTCTAGAAATATGATTTTAAAGTTATAATAAAAATTTGGAGTTTTATTATTTTTTTGAAAAGCAAAAATGAAATCTGGAATTCATAGCATTTTCAAAATGTTGTAGTCTTTTGACAGCATTTTTAAATGCTATTGTTTTGAATCTAACAATGTTTGAAATAACTAAATATCTATTACGACATTTTATAAATGCCGTTATTCTTGAACTAAACCATTTTTGGAAGCTATAAGCTACGATAGCACTTTATAAATGCTGTCGTTGCTATAATTTGACAATGTTTGAAATGTTATAGTTTTTAACACTGTTTGAGTTATATTTTAAAGTGTTAAATGATTTAAATTTTGGAAATTGATTAATTGTGAAATTTAAGAATTTTTGAATATATTTTAATATTTAAATTTGAATTTTTAAGGAATTTGAATTTGAATTTGAATTTAAGTAAGGTTTACTTGGTTATGTGTTAAATGGAATGAAATGTAATGAGATAAATGAATTTTGAATGGAATTTTTAATGTATTTTGTAATGATACTTGAAATAACAAATGAATGACTTATTTGATTTAAAAATGATATTTAAATTTGAGTAGAATTTGAATTCAAATAATGATTTGATAATAAGGTTTGGAAATGATTTGATCTTTATTTTGATAAAGAATATGAATTAGAATGATATGTACTTTTGATAAATGAATATTTGAAGTTTATATTGGTATGAAAGGATATTTAGTTTAATTGTAAATTGAGTTTATTTAAACAGTATTGGATTTATGAAATGAATATTTCAAAACTAATTAATAATGAAACTAGATTTGAGATATATGAAATTATAAAATTTAGTTTTGAAATGCGGGATATTAAAGCTTTGAAATTTATTAAAAATTGAATAGTTTAATTTGTGGATCAAATCTATATTTGAAAATGATATGATTTGAAATGGTTATTGGGAAATTTAATTGAAACTGATGGTTTGAATTGAATTAAGTTGGAAATTGAAAATTTGGGATTAAATGAATGAATTGTAAAATGTAAAGAATTAAATGAATATCCCATGATTTCAAATGTATGATTTTGAAATGTTATGGTTTTCAAAGTGTAATTGTTTCAAGTATTTTTGGTTTCGAAAGAGTTATACTTTGAAAATATTATGATTTTGAAATGAATATATGTTTGAAATGTTTTTGGTTTTGAAGTAAAAACTATTTTTATTGAATAAATAGTTTTGAAATAAAAATGGTTTTGGTTTCCAAGTATAAACTATTTTGAAAGAAATATAGTTTGAAATGAAATGATTTGATCTTTTTAAAGTATAAACTATTTTGAAATGACCACGGCGTTATAATAACGTTTGGTTGTTAAAGAGACCGGGATTGGAAGTTGTCATACTCTCTGCCAACTCCGAAAACCACTTTAACAACCGTGTACGCGGTGGAGATTCCAGAATGAAGTAGGATGGTGGCGACGTTCTTGAGGTATATTACGTGGACCCAACTCCCGTGAGTTGGCATAAGGTGGCTAAAACAGGAGCGATCTCGGGCCAAGTGAGGTCATTCCTCCGATCGGACACATTCCTTCGATACTATACTCTTACTGGTGATTGATTAGATGGCCATCCTCCGATTTTGATATGGGAGTGTGTTCCGAGGTGGGCGTATGTGGCTGCTGCGTTACCACCAGCCCGTGTGCGTAATTGGTATATCTACCCTGGCATTGCCTTGTGTGCCGTGTCACCTACCATACCACGCCTTTACTACGAGTTTGTTTTTCTCCCGTAGCCCGTATGATATCCTCTGACAGTCACCCGGAGTGGAGATGGCATGATATTGGATGGACTACTGGGACTATTATGTGTGAAGGGTGATATGGATAGCCCGGAACGCTATTTAAAAGTATGTTTATTTTACTGTAGCCATTATTATAATAACGCAATATTACTACATAGTAAATAGTTTAACGGATCCTTAAAGGATGGGCGATCCCAAGCATCCTTTAAGTTACTGATGCATTTTTGTTACTGTTCATTTGAGTTGATTTATAGTTCATAAGTATTTATGTCCTGACTCGAGTGTTTTGTGTTTTGCTTTACGCTCGAGTCAGATTGAGTGAGTTAGCATTCAAGATTCACCTTCAGAGTTGGAGCTTTCCTTGAAGATCCAGCCATCCATTTTGCTTTCTGTATCCAGTGATTTCAGTGATGTATTCTGATTTATACCTGATGTATCTTGTTACTCTTCTGTTGTATCTTGTTTAACTCTGATGTATCTTATTTTTATATAGTAGCTTCATGAACTACTATCTCTTTTATTTCCGCTGCATTATTATTTACTCTGTGTCTGTGATCTGTGACTATGTATTTACTGTATATTCTGAGATTTGCCAAATTTTATTTACAACGCGGTATTTTGAGCAATTCAAGTCCGACATGTGCGGATGCGAATGGTTGAAAATATCGGGTCGTTACAGTTGGTATCATAGCCAGGTTAGCTCTAGGCAAAACTCGGTATATAGGGTAAATGTATTTACAGAATCACTTTCATTCGAGTTTAAACCTTTTCCTTTTTGACTCGATTCCTTTGAATTTTGGAACATTCCTTGTGGTTCCAAAATCCATTCGTGTCCCTCACTATTTATCTTCTTTTATTTCTGGAGTATCCCATAACTCCACTTCAAAAGATCTTCATAATGAGTCGGCGGTCTCGCCAACCTCAAATTTTTTTGTAAAGGGGGAAAACTCCTTTACAACAACATCGATTCACCAGAGATTCTATATCCTCGGTTTAGATGCTAGTATCTCTTATAACTTCGAACTCTACATCTTGAGATCGAATGTCGATTTACCCAAGAAATCCACATCGATCTTATTCTTTAAGTCACGGTTGACCCGGTTAAGTTTGCCCGTGATTTATATAAACTCATCCATCTCCCTGTTCTGTTATTTAATCGTCTCATCTTTGTTTCCAACTTATATTCAAATTATTCTTGAAGTGTATTTGTAAACTAATATTTAAAATGTTTTATATATTGTGTTGTTTGAGTTGTTGATGTTGATTTGGGTTTCTAATCGATTCGTCTGATCAATGCTATCGATAAGATTTCCAAAACACTTGAACAGAGCAAACTGACACAATATGTTTTTAAAATTTAGTAAGGAAATAAATTTTGTGAAATAAATTTTGTAACTATATTATAAATCTTTATCTGGATTTTATTTGAATTGGTTGTTAAGAAATAATATTTGTTTTATATATCATTTTCTATTGTTTCATATATCTAATTGAACTATAAAACATGGTTATAAATTTATTTGGAATTTAAAATGAATGTAAAACAAGAATTTGAGAATTTAATTTCCGATGGATTTCAAACTTTGTGCTTAAAGTTTTAAAGGATATATTATTTAAAGTATTTTCGAATAGAAATTTGTTTCCAAAGAATTTTAAATTTAAATTTAGTGCTCTTCTCTTTGTCGTTGGAAAATAATTTCGGCGATGACTGCAGCATCATCGATATTCATTTTCGAGTTTCGAAGTGAAGAGACCATTCTGTAGTCTTGCTACAGTTTTGTTTTGGGAAAATATAATTGATTTTAATTTCTAAAATAAGAATGGATTTATAACATATGTTGACATATGATTTAAATTTGAATGGACATACATACATATATATATATATATACATATAGTATATGAGCATTTATTTATCTCTAAATAGTTTGGAATTTATCGGAAATTTAATTCCTGAATTTTATCTTCAAAGATAATTTCTAAGTATAATTTCAAGATTTGGATAAATATTCAAGCTTGAAATAATTGAATTAGAAAGTTTTATTTGTATAATACACAATTTCATTCTAATATAACTTAACTTAATTTTCAAAAGTTGAATATGTAATTGGATAATATACAATATATAAAAAAAAGATTTTTATAAATAAAATTTGAGTGGTTATTATAAATATTATATACTTAAATTTTAGTTATAAAAGGATTAACAGAGGTAAATTAAAAAGGGTAATGGAATAATTTACAATATAAAATGATGATAAAGGAACTAAGAATAAATTTAAGGCAGTTGCAATGAGTGTGAGTATATTTAACATAGGTGATAAAATATATTGAGAGAAATAAATTTAATTTTAATTAGTAGTGAATAAGAATTAAATTTTATTTGGTACATTTTGAGTATAATAAAAGATTTTTCAAATACATGATTTTAGGGATTTGTTAATTTAAGATAATTGGATGATAAGATAATGAAATTAGAGATGCTTAAGATTTATTTGACTTATGTAAAATTAATTTTCAGTTTAAGTTGAAATTTTATGGTTTCAAATTTATTATTTTATTTCGTTTTTCAAACTATCTTTTGGTTGTCCTAATTTCCCTTATCTTGCTACAGAATGGGAGGCTATTGCATATAACAGTCTGTTTAGAAATCTTTCTATAATCTTTAATAATCTTTGGTACTCGTCTTTGAATCTAAGCACTGCTTGTCATCCACAGACCGTCGGTCAAACGGGAAGGGTGAATCAGATTCTAAAAGATTCTTTTCATGCTTGTATTCTTGATTCTGGAAGATCTTGGAAAGATCATCTCCACATTGTTAAACTTACCTATAGCAACAGTTATCAGGTATAATTTTAATCTTCTTGTCATCTTGTCTTAATACTATTTCATTCAATCTTTTTCTGTGCTTTCCCGTACCTCATTCCTTTTCGGGGACGAAAAGTTTTGAGTGGGGGAGAGTGTAACAACCCTGTATTTTCTGATTATTGTAATTGTATATTTTAAATATTTTAATTTAAATTCCTAATTTAAAAACTTTATTTTATTTATTAAAATTAATATATTTTGTTAATTGAAATATAAATGTTGATTTTGATGTGGATTAGAATTTCAAACATGCATAAATTGAATATTTCCAGAAAATGTTGATTTTGGTCAAAATAGTCAAACTTTGACTTTTAACTTAAAAATTTAAAAGTTTGAAATTTTAAATTTTATCTTTTATTATGAAAATAGATTTAATAACTTGAACATTTCTTTTTGTTTCGTGGAAAACGGAGTTAAACTGCAAAAGATATGTACATTTCAATTTTGAGTATAAATTGTTTATTTTGCAATTTTGTTATTTTAAATTGTATAAATTTTATTTTTCTTTGTCATATTTTATTTTAATATGTCTTAATATGTTATATTATGTATATTTTGACTTTTGAATATTTTTGAAATGATAATAGAATTTTTCTAAAATTTACTATGATGATTTCCTATTTTTAAAAGGCTGTTTCCTTTTTCTGCTATTTTCTTCATCTAAACTATATTTAAATTAAAATTTATTTATTTATTTTTGTGATTTCCTTTTTATTTTGTGTTCTTATCTTTATTTATAAATATTTTTAAGTACATAAAAAAATTTCCCAAGTTCATTGCACTTATTTTTCATATTTTCAAGACTAGTTGCAAATTTTGCTGTTTTATTTAATTAAACTATATATAATTAATAATTAATTAATTTTTTTTTATTTACTATATTTTCGTATTTTAACTGAATTTATATTTTTTTTTTCAGTTATATAAAAATTTAAAAAGAAATAATGAATATATGAAGAGTTTGAGATCTTTTGTATGCTTAGTCCTTTTGCATTCCGACCTTTCACTTTCCAAACTCCATTCATCAATGCTCTGGCCGTACCCTACTCCATCTTTCAGCCACATTCCTCACTCTTTCTCACGAAAATTTTATCATCTTTCTTGAGAAAAAAACTCATGGCCATTTGTTTTACAAAAATTTGGTAAATTCTATCATCTTTCTTCTTGTTTTTATGATTTTCCTATTGATTTTTGCATTGATCCTTCTTGTGTTTTGCTAGGCCTAGCCTCTACCACCACCACTACCATCCTCTCCACCATCATCTCCAGCAGCTCATAAGCCTCTCCTCTGACCAAGACAGTAGCCATGACCATCGGTTGATGTTGCACCACAAAATTTGCACAAAAGTTCCACCAAACTAGCCTAGCCAAACCCTTAAGGCCATAGCCTTCATTTTTAACCTAAACCACCTCCATGGCCGCCACCACCAGTCCCTCCACCACCTCTGGCCGCCACTCCATCCACCACCTGACCATCCCCTTGCATGACCAAGCCCAAGCCATGGTAGGCCGAATCTATAGTTGCACCAAAAATCCACTTAATTGCCTTGACTTTTGTAGTTCTCATGTCACAACTTCCACTCCTTCATATCCAATTAGGCCGAGCCATATGAACCCATATTGACCCAAACCTGAGCCATGTTGGCATCTAGGCTGAGCCTAGTATGATGAGAGCAAGCCCATTTGATCATGTGACAAGCTTATGTTGTCGTGTGCAAGTCTTTTGCTTCTAAGGTTTGGTCATCTCTCTTGTTTTGCAACTGTTCTGCAAACTAAAGTTGTTGATTATATTTGTATGGCGATATCTATGTTTGTGCTTATGTATGTTATATTTTGTGTTGTTTACAAGGGTCTCCATCAATTCAAATCAAATCGTGCTTGTCGTGCCTTTGGAATCGCTCTTGTGTGCGTTGTTTGTCTCTAGCTTCGTAAAAGGTGAGTCTTTCTCACTCTGACATTTATACTTATGAAATAGTGAATTGATGACAAGTGTTTAGTAATATAAAATGTTATGCAAGTTAATGATGATCATATGATATTCTATGCCATGTTATTACCATATTAAAACTGTTAATTATCACCTGACATGTGATATATGACATTATATTGTGACACTGACATTGTTTATATTGTTTATGCATATATTCACACTGCAAGTTCCCTGTTAGAATAGAATCACCATGGGTTGAAATGATACATACCCAAACGGACTTTAGATTAGGAAAAAATCGTTATGGGATGAAATGATAGGCCTGAGCGATTTTTATTGTATTTTATTTGACTTGGGATTGCGGGTTTGAAATGATAGAACCCGGGTTTTCTTTGTAAACTGCGGATTGAAATGATATATATCCGTATCACTTGACCTAGGTTAGAAAATTATATACAGGCCCCGTGGTATATTTTTAAATGATATTTATTAAAATATGTATTTTTAAAAGTATGAAATTTTGATTTAAAAATATATATTTTATGGTTTGAAGAAAATTAAATATTAAGTCTTGAAATTGTGAATTTGAGTACGTAAGTGTGAAATAATTGAGATTTTAGACTTTAAATTTTATTTTAAAATGTAAATAAATAATGGAAATTAAATTTAAAATTTTAAAATTATATATGAAGTAAAATTTTAAGTTTTATTTAATTTATATGTTAATAAACAGTGAATTTTGACTTAATAAATGAATGGAGTTTTTTTAAATTGAATATTTGATCTAAAAATTTTGTTGTGTTAAATCATATGTTAAAATGATTTTAAATGTGAAATTTTGAAGTCTAGAAATATGATTTTTAAGTTATAATAAAAATTTGGAGTTTTATTATTTTTTTGAAAAGCAAAAATGAAATCTGGAATTCATAGCATTTTCAAAATGTTGTAGTCTTTTGACAGCATTTTTAAATGCTATTGTTTTGAATCTAACAATGTTTGAAATAACTAAATATCTATTACGACATTTTATAAATGCCGTTATTCTTGAGCTAAACCATTTTTGGAAGCTATAAGCTACGATAGCACTTTATAAATGCTGTCTTTGCTATAATTTGACAATGTTTGAAATGTTATAGTTTTTAACACTGTTTGAGTTATATTTTAAAGTGTTAAATGATTTAAATTTTGGAAATTGATTAATTGTGAAATTTAAGAAGTTTTGAATATATTTTAATATTTAAATTTGAATTTTTAAGGAATTTAAATTTGAATTTGAATTTAAGTAAGGTTTACTTGGTTATGCGTTAAATGGAATGAAATGTAATGAGATAAATGAATTTTGAATGGAATTTTTAATGTATTTTGTAATGATACTTGAAATAACAAATGAATGACTTATTTGATTTAAAAATGATATTTAAATTTGAGTATTTGAATTTGAATTCAAATAATGATTTGATCTTTATTTTGATAAAGAATATGAATTAGAATGATATGTACTTTTGATAAATGAATATTTGAAGTTTATATTGGTATGAAAGGATATTTAGTTTAATTGTAAATTGACTTTATTTAAATAGTATTGGATTTATGAAATGAATATTTCAAAACTAAGTAATAATGAAACTAGATTTGAGATATATGAAATTATAAAATTTAGTTTTGAAATGCGGGATATTAAAGCTTTGAAATTTATTAAAAATTGAATAGTTTAATTTGTGGATCAAATCTATATTTGAAAATGATATGATTTGAAATGGTTATTGGGAAATCTAATTGAAACTGATGGTTTGAATTGAATTAAGTTGGAAATTGAAAATTTGGGATTAATTGAATGAATTGTAAAATGTAAAGAATTAAATGAATATCCCATGATTTCAAATGTATGATTTTGAAATGTTATGATTTTCAAAGTGTAATTGTTTCAAGTATTTTTGGTTTCGAAAGAGTTATACTTTGAAAATATTATGATTTTGAAATGAATATATGTTTGAAATGTTTTTGGTTTTGAAGTAAAAACTATTTTTATTGAATAAATAGTTTTGAAATAAAAATGGTTTTGGTTTCGAAGTATAAACTATTTTGAAAGAAATATAGTTTGAAATGAAATGATTTGATCTTTTTAAAGTATAAACTATTTTGAAATGACCACGGCGTTATAATAACGTTTGGTTGTTAAAGAGACCGGGATTGGAAGTTGTCATACTCTCTGCCAACTCCGAAAACCACTTTAACAACCGTGTACGCGGTGGAGATTCCAGAATGAAGTAGGATGGTGGCGACGTTCTTGAGGTATATTACGTGGACCCAACTCCCGTGAGTTGGCATAAGGTGGCTAAAACAGGAGCGATCTCGGGCCAAGTGAGGTCATTCCTCCGATCGGACACATTCCTTCGATACTATACTCTTACTGGTGATTGATTAGATAGCCATCCTCCGATTTTGATATGGGAGTGTGTTCCGAGGTGGGCGTATGTGGCTGCTGCGTTACCACCAGCCCGTGTGCGTAATTGGTATATCTACCCTGGCATTGCCTTGTGTGCCGTGTCACCTACCATACCGCGCCTTTACTACGAGTTTGTTTTTCTCCCGTAGCCCGTGTGGTATCCTCTGACAGTCACCCGGAGTGGAGATGGCATGATATTGGATGGACTACTGGGACTATTATGTGTGAAGGGTGATATGGGTAGCCCGGAATGCTATTTAAAAGTATGTTTATTTTACTGTAGGCATTATTATAATAGCGCAATATTACTACATAGTAAATAGTTTAACGGATCCTTAAAGGATGGGCGATCCCAAGCATCCTTTAAGTTACTGATGCATTTTTGTTACTGTTCATTTGAGTTGATTTATAGTTCATAAGTATTTATGTCCTGACTCGAGTGTTTTGTATTTTGCTTTACGCTCGAGTCAGATTGAGTGAGTTAGCATTCAAGATTCACCTTCGGAGTTGGAGCTTTCCTTGAAGATTCAGCCATCCATTTTGCTTTCTGTATCCAGTGATTTCAGTGATGTATTCTGATTTATACCTGATGTATCTTGTTACTCTTCTGTTGTATCTTGTTTAACTCTGATGTACCTTATTTTTATATAGTAGCTTCATGAACTACTATCTCTTTTACTTCCGCTGCATTATTATTTACTCTGTGTCTGTGATCTGTGACTATGTATTTACTGTATATTCTGAGATTTGCCAAATTTTATTTACAACGCGGTATTTTGAGCAATTCAAGTCTGACATGTGCGGATGCGAATGGTTGAAAATATCGGGTCGTTACAATCCACATCTAAGATTACATGGCATAACTTCCCTCATCACAGTCTACAGAAAACATCTGGATTAGTTACTTAAATCGGTAACTAATGACACAATATAATACTTAAGTCTTACAAATTCTTTTCAAATGAACAAAGCACTATAATACTGAAAAGTTTGCATATACTTAAGAAAGTTTGCCTAGCTAACTTTATCCAATGAACTACTGCATTTCAAAAACTCAAACAGGTCTTCTTATTTTCCAAGCAAGCAAGCTATTCGTGCATCTTTACCTGCACCAATATTTTGAGCTGCCTCAATAAAAGGAGACACCCCAAATATTGCAAAAGCAATAAATAGGGTCAGAATAAAATTCTGGTGTGAGTGAAATCATTATTAAAACAACTTTAAATTCTTAAAACTGTGCAAAGAACATATATATTTGTCACTATTCAATTTCATATCAAACCTGAGCATATGCACATTTAAATTTATATACCAACATACCTCCAAGTATTTATTTATTCAATCCATTCAGTTGTACATGTACAAACTCCTATGGAATTTTGCTTCATGAAATCCATAGCATAACCTTTCTATCCCATTTTATATTTTATATGGTCTAATCTCTTGCCTTTGAACACAAAGTGTGCATTGCAAAGGACTCAATTCTATTAACCTTTGCACAGAGGCCTTCAGGACTTGAACAAGTCATGCACATACCCATCATCCACCTGATGATGAGTAGATCAAGGCACCTCTCCTAAATTACTTTGTAATTTAGAGACCACTCTCATTTAATTGCAAAGGAATTTTTCTTTTTAATTTCTAGAAGTACATGTGCTCTTTTCTTCATTTCATAAATCAAAAATCATTGATCTCACTCAAAGAGAACATCCAAACATACAAGCAATCATATAAAATTCCACTGCTTATAATCAGAGATTATACTTATTCAAATTTTCCAAAAATTTGCTCATACACATTTTCTACTTATTTTTCCAGTGCTTGTTTAAATTGATAGAATCATTAAAAATCTAGATTTATTCTTCTGTGAACATAGGGTATGGTTTTTGAGAAAAACCCATAAAACATATTGGTTTATGATTTGAACAAATCAACACATATATCATATTGCTTTGTTCAAGTCAGTTTTTAATGAACTAGACATAAGCATGAACCTCCTTATTCACACTGCTTATTTCCTTTATTTCTTTAATACCCTACTTCTCAGAAAAATACTTAACTCATTTTCTAATAAGAACTGGATTAAAGAATCCATTCCTGTGGGCAAGGTAAGTGTCAGATCGAGTATATTCCAAGCAGAAGTTAAGGTCATCATATCAGACCAAAATAAATTAAAGTCTCAACCAAAAGTTCAACCAGAAAAACCATCATGATCAATAATCATTCACTCAGAAAAATCAACAAAAAACCATATTATAATTTCTATGTAAGAAAAATTGCTTGGCTGCCCTCAGCATGGGTCTCAATGCCCCAAACTTCATCTATGATTATCACTCACCTTTCTCTTCTTTTCCCCGAGAATGCCTAAGTTTGAAAACAATGTGAACTCTTCTTTTTTTTTAATGTGTTTCTGTTTTTCCTTCTCAGAGAACCTCTGCTTCCCCTTTTGATTTAAATCATTTTACTAGGGTTTTAATAAAGGAAACACCCATTCTATCCTCATATAATTTAGAGGATCATGTGTATATGCTTATGGCTAATCTTGCCATTTTCTTTTTTTTTTTAGTTTCCATTTCTGGTAAAAGCAGTTATCTCACTGCTTTTCTGTGTACATGCTTTTTGCATGATTTTATCTGCACATTATTTTTATGTGACTTAATTTCACAATGTATCTTATCATACCCGAGATAATTCTCATGTCTCTTCCTATAAGTTTTATTTTTGACTGACATAATTTACCATTTGCTTCTCTCTTGATTTATTTCAAAAATGCATCCATGCTCATAAATATTGCTTGACTGACTTTTATGCATTTCAATTATCAAGAGAATTTTTATTTTATCATCCCATACTTCTCTAATCATATGTATATATTTTCTATACAATATTCACATATACATACTAGTCATGTGAATTTTAGAATTCATTTTATACTTAATCATTTTCCTTTCATCACTGTTTATATAAAAATAATTATCCCCTTGCACAACTATTTCACTCACTTCTGATATTCATTTTCAAGCTATTTTTTTTTCCTTTGGTTATGTATATAATACATATACACATAGAATTATGTGAACACAATGCTCCTCTTTACTCAGCTATTGTTCTCCCCGTTTTTATTTTCTCTAACTATCATTTTCTCATTTATTTACTTCATTCATTCTTTGGCATTTGTTTTCCATTTCCTGTTTTTTTTCTAAAGTAATTTTTATTCTCAAAAATTTTGGGTCTTCACATACTCTCCTCCTAAAAGGAATTGTGTCCCACAATTATATATTGGTTTATTAGTGTATTTCAAACATATCAGAAATTCATTCATTCAAGATCAGTCAAATACACCCAAGCAATGTTTAAAAATTATTATAATTTTACGCATACCTTTAAGCAGAGAATAGATTAGGATATTTATCCTTCATCCTTTCTTCAGCTTCCCATGTATAGTCATTTCCATCCAAACTCCATTGGATTTTAACTAGTTTAACTATTTTATTTCTCAATCTCTTTTCTTCTCTAGCTATAATGCCCACTGGTTCCTTTTTATAAACCAGATTCTCTTGAATTTCAACATGTGTAGGAGATTCAAGAATGGTCTCCTTATCATGCACCCATTTCCTTAATTGTGATACATGAAATACATCATGTATGTGTTGAGACACAGCTTCTATGAAGATTTTGATTGCTGACAACAATATAAAGGCAATCGACAAATCAAGACCTTCATATGGTTCTCTAGATTATAGATTGATTATTTGATGTTATAATAGTAATAAACTTGTTAAAATCTATCCTCAAATAAGTCATGCACAAAATATAATCAATATATATATATACATTTATAGTAATGTGCACATTTATTGTGCAACTTAACAGAGACCGGTCGACCGGTCCAAAAATGAACGGTCGACCGTTCCTGTTAAATGTGCACAATAAACGTGCACACATGCACATAACGACTATATATTTAAAATCCTGTCTACCGGTCATTTTTTGACCTGTCGACCATTTTTAAACAGAAAGCAAGTTTTCCAAAAGACACTTCTCTTCTCCAAGAGTTGCATCTCCTACCTTTCACCAATAATCACAACTCTTAATGGCAACTGTTTCACCAAGAGTTACAACTATTTCTTCTTATATATACTCATCTAAATCGTTGATTCAAACATGAATTTTTATGATTATTATATGCTTTCTCTGATCTTACTTTCTAACATTCTTGCATTCTAAAAAGCACTCATTTAATTAATAGCTTATTGAATCATTGAAACTATTTTATACCTTTTGATTCAATAAGCAATATACCTTCTTTAATCTTCACAAAACATCATTCATATTCTTTGAGGATAAGATTATAGGAAGGGTGTACTACTAGTGACAAATCCGTGTTTTCAAGAACACAAGTTGTCAACAATAATTGTATTTGTTTTTGTTGAAGTCCTTGTGTTGTAAGAGGCAAGTGTTGAAGTCCTCGGTGTTGTAAGAGGCAAGTGTTGAAGTCCTCGGTGTTGTAAGAGGCAAGTGTTGAAGTCCTCAGTGTATTAGAGGCGTGAAATCCCGTTCGGCTGTTCGGGTATTGTAAACCTGTTCCTCCGGGTGAAGCGAGGTAGTTAATAGTGAAAATCCAGATAGGAGTCTGGGACTGGACGTAGGACGGTGCTCCGAACCAGTATAAAAATCTCTGGTGTGATTTTTCTATTTTCTATTTACAATGCTATTATCATCTATTTCCGCATTTGTATTGTAATCCATATTACATGATCCGTGTATACTATACTAGCACATATAATTGTATACACACCGCACTTTCAGTATGTTGCTTAGTTCCTCTGGTAACCTTAATTTATAAGCTAAAGTCCCTATTCTTTGAACAATTTCATATGGTCCTATATACCTTGGTGACAGTTTCCCTGTTTTGCCAAATCTCAGTAATTTCCTCATTGGTGAAACTTTGAGAAACACATAGTCTCCCACCTCAAATTCTACTGGCCTTCTCCTTTTATCTGCATATGCTTTCTATCTCTCTTGAGCTACTCTCATTCTTTGTCTCACTAATTCAATTCTTGCAGAAGTTTCTTTTACATTGTCTGGCCCAAGCAACACTCTTTCTCCTGCCTCCATCCAACATGCAGGAGATAAACAAGGCTTCCCATACAAGGCTTCAAAGGGAGCCATTCCTATGGTGGATTGATAGCTATTATTGTAAGCAAATTCAGCCAAATAAATGTGATCCTCCCAATTGCCTCCAAAATCAAGTATGCATGCTCTAAGCAAATCTTCTAAAACCTTATTAACAATTTCAGTTTGCCCATCTGTTTGTGGGTGGTAGGCTGTGCTTAGGCTTAATTCTGTCCCCATAGCTTCTTGAAAGCTACTCCAAAACCTTGATGTAAACAAAGTATCTCTATCACTAATGATAGTCTTGGGGATACCATGCAACCTCACAATTTCTTTCACAAACAATTGAGCTAGTTTATGGGCATTTCTGTTTGAATTTATAGGAATGAAGTGTGATGTTTTTGTAAGTCTATCAACCACCATCCAAATACTATCATTGCCTCTTCTTGTTCTTGGCAAACCATCCACAAAATCCATTGATATGCTTTCCCATTTCCAAGTAGGCACTTCCAAAGGTTGCAATAGGCCTGAGGGTCTTTGATAATCTGCCTTTACTTGTTGGCATGTCAAGCAATTTGCCACATATTTTGCCACTGCTCCTTTCATCCCTGGCCACCAGTAATTCCTCTTAAGATCATGGTACATTTTTGTACCACCTGGATGTATGGTATATTTTGTTTTGTGATGTTCATTCATAACTTCTTGTTTCAGTTCCTCTACATTTGGTATGCAGAGTTTCCCCTTTTTCCTTAAATATCCTTTATCATCTACTTCATAGTTTTCCACTGTCATGCCTTGTAATATCATATTCTTTTTCTCCTTCAAACTTGTATCTTGATTCTGCATTTGTCCTATTTTGTCAACTAGTGTTGACTTTAAAGAAATGAGGCTTAATTTACCATACTCAATCATATCATTATGGGCCTTATCCAATGCCCCCATTTCTTCTTTTACTTCCACCTCACTTAGGATTGTCAAATCCCTAAACTCAGCCATCATTAGGCTTGCCAATTTTGCTTGGTGTCTACTTAATGCATCTGCCACTTTATTAGCTTTTCCTGGGGTATACAATATATCAAGATCATAGGCAGCTAGAAATTCTACCCACCTACGTTGCCTCATGTTCAAGTCTTTTTGGGAAAACAAATATTTAAGTGACTTATGGTCTGTGAACAATTCAAACTTAGCACCTAACAAATAGTGTCTCCATAGCTTCAATGCATATACTACTGCAGCAAGTTCTAAATCATGTGTGGCATACCTTGTTTCATTTGGTTTAAGTTGCCTGGATGCATATGCTATGACTCTTCCATGTTGCATGAGCACTGCCCCTAGTCCAGATCCACTAGCATCTGTGTAAACTACTAATCCTTCATTTCCCTCTGGTACTTGTAAAACTGGAGCTTCCATCAATGCTTTCTTTAGTGATACAAATGCTTGTTCACACTTTTCTGTCTACACATATGGTTGTTCTTTTCTAGTTAACTTGGTCAGTGGGATGGCTATTCTTGCAAAGTCTTTTATGAATCTCCTATAATAGCCGGCCATTCCTAAAAATGATCTTACCTCAGTCACTGATTTGGGTCTACTCCAAGATTGAACTGCCATGACCTTATTTGGATCTACTCTAATGCCTTGTTGAGATATAATATGCCCTAAAAAATTTACTTCATTCTGCCAAAATATGCACTTATTGAATTTTGCTTTTAAATTGTGTGCTCTTAGCCTTGATAAAATCAGATGCAAGTGCCTTGCATGCTCCTCTTCTGACTTTGAGTACACCAATATATCATCAATAAAGACAACCACAAATTTATCCAGAAAATCCCTAAATGTTATGTTCATTAAATCTACAAAATATGATGGTGCATTTGTCAATCCAAAAGGCATCACCAAAAATTCATACAATCCATACCTTGTATTGAAGGCAGTGTACTTAATGCTTTCCTCCTCTACTTTCATCTAATGAAACCTAGAGGCTAAATCTAGCCTTGAGAAGACCTTTGCTCCATTTAATTGATCAAACAAATCATCAATTCTGGGGAGTGGGTATTTGTTCTTGATGGTGACTTTATTTAGTTCCCTATAATCAATACACATTCTTAGTGTACCATCATGCTTTTTCACAAACACTACTGGAGAACCCCAGTTTGAACTGCTAGGCCTTATAAAGCCTTTCTGTTCCAATTCTTCCAGCTGCTGTTTCAATTCTATTAATTCTTTTGGACCCATTCTAGTAGGCTTCTTGATTATAGGACTTGATCCAGGAATTAACCTTATTTGAAATTCAACTGGTCTATTGTCTGGTACCCCTACTACCTCTCCAAAAACATCTGGATACTCTCTTACCACTTCTATATCTTCCAAAATTAATTCCTTTTCAGTCATACTCCATATTTGATTAAGGCAATTTGTTTTAGCTATTTCACTCATGACTAAAATATTTTTACCATTTTTTGTTTTTAAAGATATTGTGAAGTTTTCTAGATTCAATATTGCTTTGAATTTACTCAACCAATCTACCCCTAAAATAATTCCTATTCCAGGGTATTTCAATACAAACAAATCAGATTTAAACACATTTCCCCCTATGTTTAATTCTGCTCCCAAACATTTTAATCCTAGCAAACAAGAGCTACCCAGGGGACTTTGAATAAACAAAGGTTTTTCAACTTTGTGGCATGTGAGAGCTAATTTATCCACTATGTCTTGTGATATTAGAGAATGTGTGGCTCCAGTGTCATATATAACTGTGATTGGGTAACTTTTAATTAGAAGTATACCTTCCAATTGTCCAGAGCTTCTTGCTGCATTTGCCTTTGACTTTGTTTCCAGTGCTCCTACCTTTGCTCCTTTTTTAAACTCTGGGCAGTTTCTTTTAATATGACCTTCTTTCCCACAGTTATAGCAGCTAAATGGTGCCTTCTTAGCTTCTTGACACCTATTAATCATGTGTCCTTCTTTGCCACAGTAATAACAAGTAATCTTCTTCTTAGCTTTCCCACTAGTTGCTCCTTCAACTTTCCTGTTTGCATTCTTTTTATCATAAGGATGTGTCCTATTTTTTTCCCTTTCTTTTGACTATTTGCCCTCATGCTTCTAAACTTTTCTCTGGCATTGTCATGTTGTTCAAAGGAAAGGGTAAGATCTATGACTTGATCAAATGTCCTGTCTTTGTATGGTAACATTGCCCTACTCAAACTAGCATTGAGTCCTTGAATGAATCTTGAATTCTTTGATTCTTCATTTCCTATGAGCATTGTTCCATACTTAGACAAACTCTCAAATTTTTGAGTGTATTCAGTCACACTCATTGATCCTTGCCTCAGCCTTATGAATTCCTCAAGCAATGTTGCCTTAGCTGTTGCTGGAACAAACCTTGCATCAAGCATCTCCTTGAATTGATCCCATGTTATCTCATTTTCTGGCCTCCCTGTGATGATTACCTCCCACCAATCCAATGCTGCTCCTTTGAGTCTCCTTGAAGCTATCTGCCTCTTTCTTTGATCATTAATTTGCATGTCTGTAAATATTCTTTCCAAAGTTCTCAACCATGTCTGCACTCCCATTACTCCTTCAGTGCCTTCAAAATCCTTGCCTCCTAAATTTGAAAATGTCTTTAATAACTTAGCTAATTCCTCATGAGGATTTTCTTCCCTCTGCACTGCTCCCTCCCTTAATGCTCTCACCAAATCTTGTAAACTAACCAATGGTGCAACATTTGAGGGTCCTGCTCCAGTGCTTGGGGGTCTTCCTACCATGTTTCACTATTCAATTGCATAGTTAGTTAGTCATAAGTCTTATTTAATTATTTTCTGCAGTTTATTTCTATTGTGGATATTGATTTCTATCATTATTGTATGTATACTTTATATATATATATTTTTTGAATTTTTATCCACACAAGAAGATTGAATAATATATTTATGCTATGTTTTAACAACATAGCTCTGATACCAACTGAAATGACCCACTTCATTATACTCAAATTTGTGTGATTTTAAGTGAGTTTTTTTTGTAAAACACATAAGTGATCACTTCTTTATATTCATTCTCCCAAGATCCTGAAATTTTACCAATATAAATATATCAGTGTTTAAATTAATTCCTATCATTTATATATATGAGGATATATAAATGTTTCCTTGCAAATCAGAGTGTTTAAAGTAGCAAGGAATTTTTAATCCACACAATATTTTTCATAATTGAAATGTCTTGTGTCACATAGCTTGTTTCTACATAATTCAGATTTTATCTTCTTTTATAATGACTCAAGATTGACTAATACAAAAATAAAATATTAGTTCCTCATATTTTCATTTGTATTATTTTCCAGAATTTTCATTTAAATCAAATTACCTGATCTGTGGTCTAACATCCCATGGGTTTGATCCTGGGGTTTCAGTAATTCATACATGTGATTTAGAAATGATAGGAGATGTTAAAACATAATGTGACTAATGATTCAAGGTTTTTCTAGTCCTAATTCAAGGTTTATACACAAACATGCACCAATCATGCTCAAGCAATTCAGTTCAATCAAAATGCATACATTCAGGTTTATATACTTATGTCTTAATTTATACTATGGGTAATAATCTTATGAACATTTGGTGGTAAGTATGTTATAGACCAGGCAGAAGAAGAAAAAAAACTACAGGCAAGTGAAATGCTAACTTAATCTAGCATACCAAGTAAGATTTTGCACATAATTGTAAACATCATGTTCCAGGCAATTTTATTTAAGGAACCAGACTCAAATGAGACTGTGGTGCAGACCTCTAATGGATATTGAATGATGGCTATTGACAAAAATCAAGTTGCAGTGAAGTAGTAGTCATGCTTACATTTTACAAAATCCTTTGGTATTGCAGATTCTTATAATTTAAACAAGACCAAGTGCAAACAAACTTTAAACTGTATCTTATGCAACTGAACATTGTTTAATATGATTTTAGTGAATGCTACCAGTATTTTACACACATCATTTTATAACACATTTCAACACTGAAAAATCAAACATGCAAGTTAGGTTTGTAGGCTAAAACTTCAAGCTTCTCATGGTCTTATATCAATTTATAAGTCATGATCAAGCCTCACTAGCTAAACCAGATTAGGTTCAACCATCACCTAACAGTTCTTCTACATGCATTATTAAAAGAGTTTCACTATATAAAACTTATCAGATATGTAAAAGTAAGTACATCCACATCTAAGATTACATGGCATAACTTCCCTCATTACAGTCTACAGAAAACATCTGGATTAGTTACTTAAATCGGTAACTCAAGACACAATATAATACTTAAGTCTTACAAATTCTTTTCAAATGAACAAAGCACTATAATACTGAAAAGTTTGCATATACTTAAGAAAGTTTGCCTAGCTAACTTTATCCAATGAACTACTGCATTTCAAAAACTCAAACAGGTCTTCTTATTTTCCAAGCAAGCAAGCTATTCATGCATCTTTACCTGCACCAATATTTTGAGCTGCCTCAATAAAAGGAGACACCCCAAATATTGCAAAAGCAATAAATAGGGTCAGAATAAAATTCTGGTGTGAGTGAAATCATTATTAAAACAATTTTAAATTTTTAAAACTGTGCAAAGAACATATATATTTGTCACTATTCAATTTCATATCAAACCTGAGCATATGCACATTTAAATTTATCTACCAACATACCTCCAAGTATTCATTTATTCAATCCATTCAGTTGTACATGTACAAACTCCTATGGAATTTTGCTTCCTGAAATCCAAAGCATAACCTTTCTATCCCATTTTATATTTTATATGGTCTAATCTCTTGCCTTTGAACACAAAGTGTGCATTGCAAAGGACTCAATTCTGTTAACCTTTGCACAAAGGCCTTCAGGACTTGAGCAAGTCATGCACATACCCATCATCCACCTGATGATGAGTAGATCAAGGCACCTCTCCTAAATTACTTTGTAATTTAGAGACCATGCTCATTTAATTGCCAAGGAATTTTTCTTTTTAATTTCCAGAAGTACTTGTGCTCTTTTCTTCATTTCATAAATAAAAAATCATTGATCTCACTCAAAGAGAACATCCAAACATACAAGCATTCATATAAAATTCCACTGCTTATAATCAGAGATTATACTTATTCAAATTTTCCAAAAATTTGCTCATACACATTTTCTACTTATTTTTCCAGTGCTTGTTTAAATTGATAGAATCATGTAAAAATCTAGATTTATTCTTCTGTGAACATAGGGTATGGTTTTTGAGAAAAACCCATAAAACATATTGGTTTATGATCTGAACAAATCAACACATATATCATATTGCTTTGTTCAAGTCAGTTTTTAATGAACTAGACATAAGCATGAACCTCCTTATTCACACTGCCTATTTTCTTTATTTCTTTAATACCCTACTTCTCAGAAAAATACTTAACTCATTTTCTAATAAGAACTGGATTACAGAATCCATTCCTGTGATCAAGGTAAGTGTCAGATCGAGTACATTCCAAAGCAAAAGTTAAGGTCATCGTATCAGACCAAAATAAATTAAAGTCTCAACCAAAAGTTCAACCAGAAAAACCATCATGATCAATAATCATTCACTCAGAAAAATCAACAGAAAACCATATTATAATTTCTATGTATGAAAAATTGCTTGGCCGCCCTTAGCATGGGTCTTAATGCCCCAAACTTCATCTATGATTATCACTCACATTTCTCTTCTTTTCCCCGAGAATGCCTAAGTTTGAAAACAATGTGAGCTCTTTTTTTTTTTTTAATGTGTTTCTGTTTTTCCCTCTCAGAGAACCTCTGCTTCCCCTTTTGATTTAAATCATTTTACTAGGGTTTTAATAGAGGAAACACCCATTCTATCCTCATATAATTTAGAGGATCATGTGTATATGCTTATGGATAATCTTGCCATTTTCTTCTTTTTTTTTAGTTTCCATTTCTAGTAAAAGCAGTTATCTCACTGCTTTTCTGTGCACATGCTTTTTGCATGATTTTATCTGCACATTATTTTTATGTGACTTAATTTCACAATGTATCTTATCATACCCGAGATAATTCTCATGTCTCTTCCTATAAGTTTTATTTTTGACTGACATAATTTACCATTTGCTTCTCTCTTGATTTATTTCAAAAATGCATCCACACTCATAAATATTGCTTGACTGACTTTTATGCATTTCAATTATCAAGAGAATTTTTATTTTATCATCCCATACTTCTCTAATCATATGTATATATTTTCTATACAATATTCACATATACATACTAGTCATGTGAATTTTAGAATTCATTTTATACTTAATCATTTTCCTTTCATCACTGTGTATATAAAAATAATTATCCCCTTGCACAACTATTTCACTCACTTCTGATATTCATTTTCAAGCTATTTTTTTTCCTTTGGTTATGTATATAATACATATACACATAGAATTATGTGAATACAATGCTCCTCTTTACTCAGCTATTGTTCTCCCCATTTTTATTTTCTCTAACTATCATTTTCTCATTTATTTACTTCATTCATTCTTTGGCATTTGTTTTCCATTTCCTGTTTTTTTTCTAAAGTAATTTTTATTCTCAAAAATTTTGGGTCTTCACAATCTCACATGACGACGGATGCAGACCGGGAACAGACTAATGAGATGTGATAACACTGAGGGCTTATATCCACTTTTCTCCGACTCTCAAGCCATTTCTTCCAACAATCATTCTGCTTTTACTGCTTTGCCTTCGAAAATTTGGCACAATCGTTTAGGTCATCCTAGCGATGCTATTCTTAAGTCTCTTTGTAGCAAAAAGTTTATTGATTGTAATAAGGTTTGTAAAACTTTTTGTTCTTCTTGTCCTCTTGGTAAACATTCAAAGCTACCTTTTTATGATTCAGTGTCATATACTTTTCTTCCATTTGATATTATTCATAGTGATCTTTGGACTTCTCCCATTGTTAGTACTTCCAGCCATTGTTATTATGTTCTTTTTCTTGATGACTATAGCAAACTTTTGTGGACCTTTCCTATTGCAAAAATATCTTAGGTCAAACAACTTTTCTTAGCGTTTCATGCTTTAGTCAAGACACAATTTGAACGTAATATTAAGACTTTTCAGTGTGACAATGGTACGGAATACATTAATGGCACTTTTAAGTATTTTTTGAGAAAAATGGTATGTTTTTCCGTCTCTCATGTCCTCATACATCTCCTCAAAACGGAAAGGCCGAAAGACACATAAAATTTATAAATAATATCATCCGGACTATTCTTGCTCATGCATCTATGCCACTCTCCTTTTGGCATCATGCTCTCTGCATGGCTACATATATTCTCAATATCCTTCCTTCCAAGGTATTGAATTACCAATCTCCCACTCAAATTCTCTATCAAAGTGATCCGGATTATTCAGGTTTGCATGTTTTTGGTTGCTTATGTTTCCCATTATTCCCCTCTTCTACTGTTCATAAATTACAAGAAAGGTCGACTCCTTGTGCTTATTTAGTTCCGGCTCCTAATCATCATGGCTCCAAATGCTATGACATGTCTAGTGGTAAAATCATAATTTGTCGTCATGTTCGTTTTGTTGAAACAGAATTTCCATTCTCCAAACTCCATAAAACAAAACCTTCGAATTATGATTTTTGAATGACAATATTAATCCTCAATTAATACATCATTTATCTCAAAATACCACACCACAAAATATGCAGCTTGACCCAACAACACTGCCCAACGACTCGTCCTCTCTTCCTCAGTTTAGGTCATAGTCTCACACAGGCCCAGATTCCACACCTCCCACTGCTACCCACACTCGGTCCTCTATTTCCTCCTCTGACCCATCCTCTCTTCCCCACAGTCCAACCCCGTCTATGACCTCCCCCACTTTGACCATTCCTCACACCACCCCAATGCCTTCTAACCCCATTTCAACCCGCATGACCACTCGGGCATCAAATGGCATTTTTAAATCCAACCCCAAATACTCTTCTAATTACCATACTACCACCACTACAGATATTTCTCCTGTTCCGAAAAACCCTGTTAGTGCGCTTAGTGACCATAATTGGAAAAGCGCAATGTTGGATGAATTTAATGCTTTAATTGACAATAATACTTGGGAATTAGTGCCTAGGCCGCCTAATGTTAATGTTATTCGGTCTATGTGTATTTTTCGTCATAAATATAAGTCTGACGGCTCTTTTGAGCGTTATAAAGCTCGTCTTGTAGGTAATGGAAATACATAGCAACAGGGCATTGATTGTGATGAAATGTTTAGCCCCATGGTTAAACCGGTCACCATTAGAGCGGTTCTCAGCATTGCTCTTTCTAAATCTTGGCTCATTCATCAAATTGATGTCAAGAATGCTTTCTTGCATGGTTATCTCAATGAAGCAGTTTATATGCATCAACCCACGAGTTTTCGTAACAAAAATTATCCGAATCATGTTTGCCTTTTGAAGAAATCTTTGTACGGATTAAAACAGGCTCCTCGAGCTTGGTACCAAAGATTTTCTGATTTTGTTGCTACCATTGGGTTCTCTCATAGTACATCAGATCACTCTTTATTCATCTACAAGAATGGTTCTAATATTTCTTATATTCTGTTATATGTGGATGACATTATACTTACAGCTTCTTCTGATCGTCTTCGTAAGTATATTATGACTCTCTTAGCTTCTGAATTTGCTATGAAGGATCTAGGTCCTTTGAGTTTCTTTTTGGGTATTGCTGCCACTCTTCATGCCTATGATCTTTTCTTATCTCAGACACAGTATGCTGCAAAAATTATTGAACGTGCCGGAATGTCTAACTGCATTTCATGTCCTAATCCTATTGACACTAAGTCCAAACTAAGTGCCACCGCAGACACTCCTTATGATAATCCGACTAAGTATCATAGTCTTGAAGGTGCTCTTCGGTATCTTACATTCACTCGGCCAGACATTTCCTATGCCGTGCAGCAGATATGCCTTCATATGCATGCCCCGACTAATGAGCATATGAAAGCTCTTAAGCGTATCATACGCTATCTCCAGGGTACCCTTTCTTTTGGTCTCCACTTGTACAAATCCAATATTAATCATATTATCTCATATACAGATGCAGATTTGGGTGGTTGTCCTGACACCCGTCGTTCTACCTCTGGTTATTGTGTATTCCTTGGAGATAATTTGATTTCTTGGTCTTCGAAACGGCAACCTTCTCTATTCCGTAGTAGTGCTGAAGCGGAGTACAGGGGTGTTGCTAATGTTATTTCTGATTCGTGCTGGATCGAAAATTTGCTTCTAGAGTTGCATTGTCCTATTCAAAAGGCTACTCTAGTTTATTGTGATAATGTGAGTGCTATACACTTATCTGGCAATGCTGTTCAGCATCAACGCACTAAACACATTAAGATGGATAGTCATTTCGTCTGTGAGAAAGTAGCTTGTGGTGAAGTGCATATGCTTCATGTACCGTCCCGTTACCAAATTGCTGATATTTTTACAAAAGGGCTTCCATGCGTATTATTTAATGATTTCAGGGACAGTCTAAGCATACGAGAACCTCCCGCTTCGACTGAGGAGGTGTGATAGAATATATTTTACATATATTCTAGGCGTTAGAATATTTCCTGATATTACCTGCATTTATTCTCTGATATTTCCTGCATTTATTCTCTGATTTGACCTACTCTTTATTTGGAAAATATTTATTTAGTTACCTTTCTTTCAGCAAATCAGTTGATTTGATGATATCTTTATTTAGGAAGTATTTATTTAGTTACCTTTGTTTTAACAAACCAATTGACTAATCTGTAGCCTATCTTAACTCTTGTAAACCATATATATATGATTGAAAGTGGAATACAATGGCAAACAAATTGGTTTCTAAATAGATTTCTTTCAACCAACAATGTATAACTTCAGTATATTATACTATGTGAACTTAGCGAATTCTGAAAAAGTTTATTTCAAAAATAGCAAACTTTACAGTTTTACGTTTTATGAACTTTGTACCTCAAAGAGTACACATCTAATATTCTGAAACTTTGAAAAGTTGGGGTTTAAGAGTTCATTGTTTTCGAGTATACATTGTTTTATACATAGTTTCAAATAGCTACACACTGCTGTTATACATTTTTTTCAAACGCTCCATGGTATTTGATCTTAAGCAGTGTTACAAATGTATCTTATTAAGTTTTTTCAACCTTTTCCAGTTTCACATTTATGTATTAACTTCGTTGATTTTCGAAAAACTCTCTTAGCTATTTATAAACATCAAGTAACAAAGATAGGACATCATCACGTCAATAGGTCTACACGTCAAATCGTCTTCAGGTCAACACGTTAAAAGTTTCGTGTTTATTAGCTAGCAGTTTGATATCATATATGTGAATGAATAACTATGTTTCTCATTAACATGGTAAGTCAAAGCGGTGGTCTATTTTTTTCATAAATTAAAGGATGTCTGTGTACCGCTCTACTCATTATATGGTTAAAATTTGAATAACTTAAGCAAAATATACAATATAGGTACACATACTTTATAGGTCATGCACCACTTATGTTTTCTGTAGGTCACAAAATTTAGAGTGATTAGGAGAACATGATCAGCTTAAATTCAGTACTTATAATGACCCACACTCCAACCTTCGAAAATCGGCATCCGGTACATCACCCGTATCCAAATGCCGAAGATTCGAACGTCGAAGTCCGTATCGTCGGAGCTTATAACACATTAAGTACAACAACACAATGGAAAAAGAAATGAATATCATTGATACAACAATGAATACAATATCTGATACAATATGATATAATAGATGCCCAACACTATCAGAGCCAAAAATACACAACAACGGAAACACAGCAGCGGAAAGATAGCACCAACATAGGCTTCAAAAGAATCCCACATCCAAACTGCAACTCCAACTGTAACATTTCCGGTTTTAAGCCAAATATAATTTGGTAATTAATATAAAATTTTGGATTTAAATTGTGAATTAATTTGAATTTTTCCAAATTAAATAAGACATTTGTTTATTTATTTATATCTATGTATATAAATGTATTGTAAATAGAATTTGATTTGGAAATTCAATAATAAATATCTTAAAAACAAATTGGATTTAAAATCTTTATATTTCAAGAAACTAATATATGTAAATGTGATTATATTAGTGTATAATTAAGTTTTAAAACATTTTCTTTGAAAAGTTATATAAGTATAAATAATAGAAAATGTATAAATATAAACATTCATTCATTTAAAAGTATAATAATATGAGTTTAAGATTTAAACTGAGATTAATAAAAAGGTTTAAAAACACTTTCTTTTATACTTAGAAGTAAACATGAGATTAATAAATGAGACAAGGATTTAAACATAAAAAATGCTTATAATTTAACATGTGTAAGTGTTTTAGAATACAATTTAACATTTGTAATAATATTAACATACAAATTCAACAAGTGTCATACCTTATTTTCTTTTAAATTAAAATTATAAATAATGTAATGTTTAGGAATGCCACGCTAATGTATTTCTCAAATCCTTCTCTCATATTTCAAAATCAAAACAATAGCAAAAAAAAGAAAATCAAGAGCAAATTATAGATTCAACAATATTCAAAGTAACAAAAGCAAATTTCAACCTGAAAACAGATCAAAGCAAGCTATAGAAAGGATTTAACTCAGTACAAATTCATCTCAGATAGATCAAAGTTTAAATTTACCTCAGCTTCAACAAATCAAAAATTCTAGAACAGTTTTCAAACTCAAAACATTTTCTTGGCTCAAAGCCTATTCTCTGCTTCAATCCCTGGTGAGTAAACACTACTGCCTATCAAACTTAATCTATTTTGTTTGATGAATGTGATAAGTCTGTGAATTTATGTTATGAAAATTTGTTTGTGTAATGATAAATGTTCTTACGTGGATATCAGTTCATATATGATGTGTATGCATGTTTATAGCCTCCTCTGTTCTTGTTTCTTTGATGCAAAACAAGTTCAAAAACAAATTCCTCTTCCTCTAATCTCCTATAGATTATAATTTACAAAAAAAATATGTTTGAATTGGCAAGATATTAGTTCTAAAAATAGTTTCCACTGAAAACTTTGAGTAGATTTTTCTGAAAAAGGAAATTACAGTAAAAGTCATTTAAAATCAAAAAAATTAAATAGCTAGATTCTATGTCTAAATTATATAGATTGATTGGTATTGGAGAATGGGGATTTTTGATGTTAAAATCAAAAAATTTAAGATTGAAATTAGTGGGAAATGGTGAAAGCGTGAATTTGGTTTTTGGCAACTCCCGACGATCGACGAAGAATTTATCAACTTGTTCGTTGCTGGAGGAAGAGGAAAGGTTGGTGATCATCGAAAATATGGTCACATGGTTTATCATTCGTCGAGGCGGCGGTGCGGCATAGATTTAGGGTTTTAACCCAGTTTTGGTCATGGTCGAAATTTGAATTGCTGCATCGTCGAGGGCTAGCTTTAGGCGATCGCATATGGTGGGATCGAAGCATGGGGACGTGAGGTAGCTGTGGATTGGTCGACGTGGGTTTTGGTGGACGAGTTCGTCGGAGCGAGTTGATTTTAGGTCAATAGTTTGGTTCCAGGAACAATCGATCGGCTCGATTTTGAATTCTGGAAGAGATCGTTAATCTAGGTGGTTGTTTAGGGTGAGGTGGTCACAGGCGACTTGTCGAAAGGATCGAAGTTGGTCAAAAGGCATTGTATGATCGGTGCATGTGCACGCGTGATGATGGGTATCTGTTGTAACGACTCACAATTTTCGATCCCGAAAATTCCAGATAGTTAGAGAAAGAAGAAAGAGAAAGAAGAAGAAACAAGAACAAGACACAGAAACCTCACATTCGCAGCGGATAAAATATAATATCAATAATAACAGTTATCAAAGAAAACTGTATCTATCAATTTACATCGATATTTCAGAGTTACAATAATTTTATACAACATTGGACAGATACAATTTAACATGTCTCGGGTATATACAATAATATAACACAACAGTAAACACTCCATACGTCCTTGCCATCCAGCTCGCCTCCTGAGCTCCAGATCGTCCTTACCTGAAAATCTGTAATACTCGGTCTGACCCGAGCATTACATCAAAGTAACACCCGGGTCAGGCTGGAAACCAGTGTGAGCAAACCCATCTAACATGAATGACAAAAGCATACAACTTATATAAACCCGGGTAACTTATCAATTTACCACTTCACAAGCTGTTATAAACATTACTTATTTCACACATTAATTTCTAAGTGCCAAAACTTAGATTAAATGGTCCAATTCACTTAAATCATTTCATATCAACCTATTGATTTCACATAACAATTAATAAAGAATCGAAGTGGTTTCGGGTATTTACTAATACCCGACTCCGGCCTCTTCGAATCCAATGTTCCTTAACCCAAGTCATTCAAATGAAAAACAATTCAAACTTCATAAATACAGGATTCCATTATACACATCAATGCATTTCGATAGGTGACCATACTATTTCAAAACTGCTCAAATCAATCAGTATCATTTATCCATACATAAACAAGGATTCGATAATCACACTATAAATAATTTAAAATGAATTAAATTAATTTCTTCATCAATATAAACCTTGCTTATAAAATCATCAATTAATTATAAACAATTTATTAATCATTCTCTATTTAATCACCTTAATTAATCACCCTTGATTAATTATTCTTTAATTACACTAAAGTAATTATCCTTTTTAAATTAAACCATAATTATTAACCATCCCTGGTAAGTTTTATCCAGTAATCAACTGCCCTTAATTACTTCATTAAATAAATTGAACTCCTTAATTAATTTCTTGATAAATCCCTTGATTAATTAAAAGAAATTATACTCAAATTACTTCATCCTTAAAACATTTTCAATTAATTATATCATGTAATTACCAATTAATTACTTCACTAAGTAATTTCCAATTTCTTAATTACTTTAAGTAATTATCATCAAAACATCCAATGCTTAAAATTAATTAAACTTAATTAATCAATTTTAAATAATCATATTTAACTTAATTAATTACCTTAAGTAATAAATTTCTTAATTACTTCATTAAGTCATTATTCTTAAACCATCCACAAATGATTAGTATTAAATAAATTCATCGAGTTAATTATAAAAATTAACCATATTAATTAATTAATTAAATAAATAATCCTGGTTAACGACCTTCATTAACCATTCTTTAATTTATTTTCATTAAGTAATTAACTTAGATTAATTACAAATTAAATTATCTTTAATTATTCATTAATTAAAGTCTAAATATTTACTTAATTAACCCTGATTAAAACTTAATTACTTGATTAATAATTCTTTAACCATTAATTAAATAATCTAATTAATGATTTTAATTAAAAATAGATTAATCCTTAATCAATTATTAATTAATTCCAAATCAATTAATTAATTAAATTAATTAATTACTTCTTAATTACCTTACTAATTAAATTAAATTCAAAAATATTAATCTTAATTAAATTTTAAGATAAAACATTTCTTAATTATGATTAATTTGTCCTTAACAAATATATTTGAAAACAAATTTACTTTTGAACTTATTTAAAACTTCATTTCAAATATGAAATTTAAATGAATATAATTTAAATTTAAACAAAGTTTTAAACAATTTAAAATCTTTCTTTAAAATTATAAGGCAAAGAAGTACTTGACTTATAAAAGTAAATTTATAAGCGTTTACACCAAATTCATTTTTAAGTTCAAATAAATTTTAAATTTTCACTTAACATACAAAGTGGTTTTAAATCTTTTAAATTTAAAACTTTATTTAATTTCAAAAACTGAAATTCAAATTTAAACTTTGATTTCCAGATTTAAATTCAACTTCAAAACTTGCTCATATTTTTAAAAATTTCAGTTAAAAACATTCCACCCACTTCTATTTAATAGTTAGTAATTCAAGTTTAAACTTACTTTATTTTTTTTATTAAAACTGAGATTATAAATTTGAACCTGAATTCTAATATTCAAACTTGAATTTAAAAACTAGGTTTAAAACCTTTCCTACATTTAAAAACTTCAGGTTTTTAAAAAATTTAAACACTAATTTTACAGGTTCTGTAAAACCTGAATAAACAGAACAACCCAAGACACCACTAAGTTTTCTTCGGGTTATCCCTTCCTTTACTTCGAGTCAAATACTCGAATAACTCGAGTCATTCCCGAGTAAAAAAAAATCTGCACACCACTAAAAAAAATTCATCTGAACTTCAACTGCACGGTGCACGTGCACCGTGGCTCTGGCCATCACCGGCCACCCACCAGAACTTCTACCCATCATCGATCATCTCCATTCTCGAGTACGATCACCAGAATCCACCACAATAACTCAAATCACAATCGAACTACCCAAACCTGGAAACAGCAATCAGGTTCCACCCCTTCATACCTGTCAACACCTATCTCTCGCCGCTCCGACCACCATATGATCAACCACTACGGCCTCGTCTTCAACTACGGCCAAACTAACAATCCCCAAAAGATCATTACACTCGAACCATTATACAAACCGAAATGATCGATTTTTCAAACCTATTAAAAACTAGGGTTCCCGAATGAATTATCACTGCCGCAACCTCTCTGATGAATTCCATCGCCATCCATCATTTTTCTGAGCATCACCTAACACTTATCCACTAATCAGAAGAATCCCGAGCTTCCTTAATCCAAAGATCAATAGAAAATGTTTAAGTTCCATTTTTAGTTCAACCTCTGACTGCATCTTTAACTTTATGCTAAAAATCCCAATTCTTGATTTAAAAATCAAGTTTTTGTTAATGCTTTATATTTATGAAACTACATTACAAGATTAACATATTTTAATTTTAGTTAAAAATTATCAGTTACTGATGTTCTTTGTGTTTTCCAGAGACCAACACTTATATTTTTACTTATTTAAATTTTAAGTATTGACTTAAGAAAAACAAACAGCAATGCTTTAAAATTTCATTTTGTCAGATAATTAATTAATAATAAGGATTGGATTCAAAGTTCTTCTTAAAAAAAAAAAGTAAACAGAACAGAACAAATGATTTACAGCATGCACCCAAAAATGTACAACAACAGACTTTAAACAACACTTATTTATATCAAACAACTAGCATGCAACCTAAGTAAGAATTTAAAAATCTAAAAGTTACTCACATGCAAGGACAATTCATCTCAGAAATCATCTGAAAGCAACTAAAAATTTCTTTAGCATTTGAAATAAAATGTTTACTCATCAGGTATTTATAAACAGAGATGAGCAATCATATTTCAGGTATACTTATTCCATAACTGTACTTCTATCTATAACTGACAAATCTTCATCATGCAAACAAATTTCCATAAATCATTTCAATGATAAATCACAAGCATCAATGATAGTCAGGATAAACATAAATAATGAAAGCAGTTTACTCACCTGCACATGCAACAGAGAGCAGTTTACTCACCTGCACATGCAACAGAGAGCAGATTTGTTCCAGGGATGGTTCTAGATTTGTTAAATCTTCTTTTGCTTATTAAATTTACATCTGGTGTTGAACTTTGCGTTGTTGCTTGATCCAGGCTTTGTTTTTTGTTAATTTGAATCCAAAGCTTGATTTTTCATTTGAATCTGGTCTGCGGATTTTTCTTTTTCTTTTTATTGGTTTTAACTTTGCTTTATTTCAGGTTCTGAATTCTCTTTGATTTTGAACTGAAAACCCTTGAATTTGTTTGCTGGTTAGACAATTGTGTTACAGGTTTTCATCTTTGTTGTTTTTTTTCCAGATTCTAGAATGAAGATGGGGAAAAAAGAAACGAGGATAAAGAATATATGTTTATATAAGCTGAAATTAAATTTATTAAAAACAAATGAAGGTTTAAATTAAAGATGACACTTGTCATCTTCCTTTATTATCTTGTTAACACATGTGCTGAAATGGTATTACTATCTTACATATGTAATTTACATGCAAATTAAATTTATAAATATAAATAAAGTTTTTATTAATTAATTTCCTAATAACTATATATATATATATATACTAAATTAATATAAAAAAATTTCATTTTTTTAGAATTAGATTAAACAAACAATATTTGTACAAAATCATTTTGTCATACTCCTTATATAAAAATTTAAAAAAATTTATCTTATGTTAAAATTTAAAATGAAAGGATATTAAAACGAATGAACTTTTTAATTTGAATCTTATTTAAAACCAAAAGCTTAATGTATATGTTTATAATAAATAAGAAATTAACTTTGTATTAAAAATTTAAATTTCAAATATCATTTTTTTTCAAAAGCATTGAATCAAGTCAACATCTCAAATTACAAATTATATATCTATTAAATTTTGCAAATAGTTGTTAAATTCAAATTAATACAATTTTCCTATTTCCAATTATATACAAATATACATATATATATATATATATATATATATATATACCTTTACATTATAAATAGAAAACATTCTAAATCATTAGTTTTGAAAAGAATTAAATTTTCCTGTTTATATTGTTAAGAAAAATGTTAATAGATTTAACAAATTATTATTATCAGCCTTTAACAGAATTTTAACTCGTCAATTTATAATATAAAATGATCAATTTAATTATTCTCAAGGATTATCAAATTGATATTGCTAAAAATTTTGGGTTATTACATTCCTCCCCCCTTAGAATCTTTTCGTCCTCGAAAAGGAACGAAACCAGAATTTATTTAATATTTTAAAACCAGTTAAAAGATTCTTTGACATTTTAAAACACCTTTAAAATCTATATAGTATAGCCAAAATAGTTTTTATGACAAAAATACTTTTATAACTCGATGTCTCAACAAGTCCATCTTTGTTCTCACAGAAATTCGGCATACGTTGATCAGGCGTAGGACTGAAAATCTATAAGTACTTAGCAGACCCATTTTCAACACCTAGTGAAAATACTTCAGAAAATAATTTTATTGAAAATATAGAAAACAGTTTTTGAAAATAAAGGATATATTTTTGGTGAGGATGCTCTGGAAATCATCACCCCCATCCATGGTCGCAGTTAACCCGATGGTAACGTTGCCGTCCCGACAAAATCCACAGATAACTGTAGGCCTCCGCGCCCCTCGATTACACCATGGAACCCGCTACAGATCGCAGCTATAACTTGGGTTACGTAGCTATCACAGCAAAAACCCATATAACTGTAGGCATCAGCGCCCTCGAATTTCGCTGCCAAAAGAATGAAGCTTCTCCACTCCACTTGACCATAGATCGCAGTCTACCGATGTTGCGTTGCCTTCCCGACAAAATCAAGTGTAGACCGTTGACACTCATCCTCCACACGATTTTCGCTATGGTCCCCGCAGTAGATCGCAGTGACATCGAGTTACACTATCGTCACAGCATAACCCAAATGCCCCTGTAGGCATCAGCGCCCTCGACTTTCGCTACCCAATAATCCTCAGGAACTAGTTTGTCCGGACTCCTCACAGGATCAACTTTAGAACACCCCCCCTTAGGGCTCAAGGCAGCACCACCCGGTGGTACTCCTGAGAAGTCCATTCCAAGGGAGCGCCTTTTTTCCCAGAGCATCATCAAAATATTTTATACTATACATATATAGTATCTTTAAATCATACACCTAGTATGATCTCATACAAAGCTCCTTTACACAAAATCGATTATTCCAAAATCGATAATTCTCAAACTAGGCTTTCCAAATTCTCATATTGATTTTACCCAAAAATCAAAAGCCTTTCCAAATCCATAGGTTCCCAAAACCCTTTTCCAAAATTCTCATATGATTCTTTATATATATATATTCAGATATATAAAATCTTTTAAAACTTTAGATCATTTCAAACTTGCATAAACTCCTTTTATACTTCAAACATCTCCAAAAACCATTTTCTTCCGGCAAAAGATTCATCAAGGGGAGTTTTATCTTATATAACAAAGATATATAACTTTGTTTAATATTCAAATTTGATTACTCTTTTCAATATTAATTTCATTCAAATCCGTACGATGTACACATACCATTCGTACGCCATACCAATCTGATCGCTCACTCGATCACACAATTTCACTTCCGAACTAGTATCGTCCACCCGACTTCCTATTGCGGACACAGATCTGGTTTCTTGATCAGAAACCGTCATTCTCCTTGCATAGTCATAACTATGATAGAGAATATCCAGAACCAATCAACAATCCATATCCAGGTTCGCCGTCGAAAATCGAGTGAAAAATTCCAACTCGGATCAACATACTATCTCGAAATTCCGTGCTCGAATCTGGATCAAATCACTATGCGAATAGAATAACATACGTACACCCTACATATTTATCTTTATTGGTTATTAGCCAAATTAATTCTCTTTCTATTCACATTCACTTTCATTCACTTACTCTCAATTGTTTCAATCCATTTGGATTATCACCTCTATTCTTATCTCGATTGGGTATTTAACCAAGAACAGTTTAAACTCTGTCCAGTTTAAATTTAGAAAATAGCTTGAAAAGTTAAAAATAAATAAGTAGTTGGAAAATAATTACTAGTTTGTAAAATAGCTGTAAAATAGTTAGAAAATAGTTAAAATAATTATAGAAATTTAGATAATTGCAAAATAATAGTAAGATAGTAATTAGTTTTGTAAAATAATTGAAATATAGTAATTAGTTTATAAAACAGTTGGAAAATTGTTAAACAGTTTTCTAAAATAATTGTAAAACAAGTATAAGACAATTTGGCTTTTAAAAGAAAGGTTGTATATGTAATGAATAGCTTGGAAAAATAGGTTTATATTAAACAATTTATAATAAAAATAGTTCAGAGTCAAAAATGTTCACTTCCCAATCTTCATTCTCAATCAATTCAATTTAAATTTACATTTCCAATTGAATTGACCCAACTCCAATTTAAATAATCTCCAATTTCCATTGAAATTGATTCATTCCCAATTCAAGTTGAATTAATTCTCAATTCCTTTTCTAATTTAAATCAAATTCCATTTGATTTTAAACATATTCAACTTTAATTACAATCCCAAGTTATTCCAATCACTTTGGACTAATATCCATTCAATTGAACCCACTTCAATTCCAATCCATTTCAACTCCAGTTTGAATTAATCCCAATTTCAAATTCCATTTCCAAATCAAGTTGAATTATTCTTGATTTCCTCCCAAATTAAATTCAAATTCCCTTTGAATTTAAAACTATTCAATCTCTAATTACCATTCCAAATTATTCAAATCAATTTGGACTAACTTCAAATTGAACCTACTTCAATTTCAAATCTTTTCAAATTAATCCAATTCAAGTTTTTAAACTTAGAATTCAGGACTTCACAATTTGAAACCCACTTTTATTTATATCCTTTCACATTAACAAATTATTTTCTTTTTTAAAAAGTTACTTCCTTAAAATATTTTATTGTTTATTGAAAAACAATTATCCCATTATTAAACACAATATCCATTCTATTTCTGGTTTGAAACCAATTCTAATTCATCTTATTCTGAAATACTTCTCCAAATAAAGATTTAAATTTTTAGTTGAATCCATTTCAAATTTATCTTTATTTAATTCAATTCAATTTGGTTGCATTCTATTACTTCCTAATTTAATTCTTACTATTACTTTTAATTTAATTAATACTACAACCAATTTCCTTAATATAATAGATAACCTATTTCTTATATAAGATTCATTTACTTTTGAAATCATTTTAAAACCTTTATATAAGAAAATAACAAGTACGCTCTCTCTTATTTGTATATACATTCAACTCATTCTAGGGTACCACTTACCCTATCCTTAATGAGTAACCCCACCAGAGCCAAGGTTCTCGCTTAACCTTCGGCTCTGATACCAAATGTAACGACCCGCAATTTTCGATCTCGAAAATTCCATATAGTTAGAGAAAGAAGAAAGAGAAAGAAGAAGAAACAAGAACAAGACACAGAAACCTCACATTCGCAGCGGATAAAATATAATATCAATAATAACAGTTATATCAAAGAAAACTGTATCTATCAATTTACATCGATATTTCAGAGTTACAATAATTTTATACAACATTGGACAGATACAATTTAACATGTCTCAGGTACATACAATAATATAACACAACAGTAAACACTCCATACGTCCTTGCCATCCAGCTCGCCTCCTGAGCTCCAGATCGTCCTTACCTGAAAATCTGTAATACTCGGTCTGACCCGAGCATTACATCAAAGTAACACCCGGGTTAGGCTGGAAACCAACGTGAGTAAACCCATCTAACATGAATGACAAAAGCATACAACTTATATAAACCCGGGTAACTTATCAATTTACCACTTCACAAGCTGTTATAAACATTACTTATTTCACACATTAATTTCTAAGTGCCAAAACTTAGATTAAATGGTCCAATTCACTTAAATCATTTCATATCAACCTATTGATTTCACATAACAATTAATAAAGAATCGAAGTGGTTTCGGGTATTTACTAATACCCGACTCCGGCCTCTTCGAATCCAATGTTCCTTAACCCAAGTCATTCAAATGAAAAACAATTCAAACTTCCTAAATACAGGATTCCATTATACACATCAATGCATTTCGATAGGTGACCATACTATTTCAAAACTGCTCAAATCAATCAGTATCATTTATCCATACATAAACAAGGATTCAATAATCACACTATAAATATTTTAAAATGAATTAAATTAATTTCTTCATCAATATAAACCTTGCTTATAAAATCATCAATTAATTATAAACAATTTATTAATCATTCTCTATTTAATCACCTTAATTAATCACCCTTGATTAATTATTCTTTAATTACACTAAAGTAATTATCCTTTTTAAATTAAACCATAATTATTAACCATCCCTGGTAAGTTTTATCCAGTAATCAACTGCCCTTAATTACTTCACTAAATAAATTGAACTCCTTAATTAATTTCTTGATAAATCCCTTGATTAATTAAAAGAAATTATACTCAAATTACTTCATCCTTAAAACATTTTCAATTAATTATATCCTGTAATTACCAATTAATTACTTCACTAAGTAATTTCCAATTTCTTAATTACTTTAAGTAATTATCATCAAAACATCCAATGCTTAAAATTAATTAAACTTAATTAATCAATTTTAAATAATCATATTTAACTTAATTAATTACCTTAAGTAATATATTTCTTAATTACTTCATTAAGTCATTATTCTTAAACCATCCACAAATGATTATTATTAAATAAATTAATCGAGTTAATTATAAAAATTAACCATATTAATTAATTAATTAAATAATCCTGGTTAACGACCTTCATTAACCATTCTTTAATTTATTTTCATTAAGTAATTAACTTAGATTAATTACAAATTAAATTATCTTTAATTATTCATTAATTAAAGTCTAAATATTTACTTAATTAACCCTGATTAAAACTTAATTACTTGATTAATAATTCTTTAACCATTAATTAAATAATCTAATTAATGATTTTAATTACAAATAGATTAATCCTTAATCAATTATTAATTAATTCCAAATCAATTAATTAATTAAATTAATTAATTACTTCTTAATTACCTTACTAATTAAATTAAATTCAAAAATATTAATCTTAATTAAATTTTAAGATAAAACATTTCTTAATTATGATTAATTTGTCCTTAACAAATATATTTGAAAACAAATTGACTTTTGAACTTATTTAAAACTTCATTTCAAATATGAAATTTAAATGAATATAATTTAAATTTAAACAAAGTTTTAAACAATTTAAAATCTTTCTTTAAAATTATAAGGCAAAGAAGTACTTGACTTATAAAAGTAAATTTATAAGTGTTTACACCAAATTCATTTTTAAGTTCAAATAAATTTTAAATTTTCACTTAACATACAAAGTGGTTTTAAATCTTTTAAATTTAAAACTTTATTTAATTTCAAAAACTGAAATTCAAATTTAAACTTTGATTTCCAGATTTAAATTCAACTTCAAAACTTGCTCATATTTTTAAAAATTTCAGTTGAAAACATTCCATCCACTTCTATTTAATAGTTAGTAATTCAAGTTTAAACTTACTTTATTTTTTTTATTAAAACTGAGATTATAAATTTGAACCTGAATTCTAATATTCAAACTTGAATTTAAAAACTAGGTTTAAAACCTTTCCTACATTTAAAAACTTCAGGTTTTTAAAAAATTTAAACACTGATTTTACAGGTTCTGTAAAACCTGAATAAACAGAACAACCCAAGACACCACTAAGTTTTCTTCGGGTTATCCCTTCCTTTACTTCGAGTCAAATACTCGAATAACTCGAGTCATTCCCGAGTAAAAAAAATCTGCACACCACTAAAAAAAAAATCATCTGAACTTCAACTGCACGGTGCACGTGCATCGTGGCTCTGGCCATCACCGGCCACCCACCAGAACTTCTACCCATCATCGATCATCTCCATTCTCGAGTACGATCACCAGAATCCACCACAATAACTCAAATCACAATCGAACTACCCAAACCTGGAAACAGCAATCAGGTTCCACCCCTTCATACCTGTCAACACCTATCTCTCGCCGCTCCGACCACCATATGATCAACCACTACGGCCTCGTCTTCAACTACGGCCAAACTAACAATACCCAAAAGATCATTACACTCGAACCATTATACAAACCGAAATGATCGATTTTTCAAACCTATTAAAAACTAGGGTTCCCAAATGAATTATCACTGCCGCAACCTCTCTGATGAACTCCATCGCCATCCATCATTTTTCTGAGCATCACCTAACACTTATCCACTAATCAGAAGAATCCCGAGCTTCCTTAATCCAAAGATCATCAGAAAATGTTTAAGTTCCATTTTTAGTTCAACCTCTGACTGCATCTTTAACTTTATGCTAAAAATCCCAATTCTTGATTTAAAAATCAAGTTTTTGCTAATGCTTTATATTTATGAAACTGCATTACAAGATTAACATATTTTAATTTTGGTTAAAAATTATCAGTTACTGATGTTCTTTGTGTTTTCCAGAGACCAACACTTATATTTTTACTTATTTAAATTTTAAGTATTGACTTAAGAAAAACAAACAGCATTGCTTTAAAATTTCATTTTGTCAGATACTTAATCAATAATAAGGATTGGATTCAAAGTTCTTCTTAAAAAAAAGTAAACAGAACAGAACAAATGATTTACAGCATGCACCCAAAAATGTACCACAACAGAATTTAAACAACACTTATTTATATCAAACAACTAGCATGCAACCTAAGTAAGAATTTAAAAATCTAAAAGTTACTCACATGCAAAGACAATTCATCTCAGAAATCATCTGAAAGCAACTAAAAATTTCTTTAGCATTTGAATAAAATGTTTACTCATCAGGTATTTATAAACAGAGATGAGCAATCATATTTCAGGTATACTTATTCCATAACTATACTTCTATCTATAACTGACAAATCTTCATCATGCAAACAAATTTCCATAAATCATTTCAATGATAAATCACAAGCATCAATGATAGTCAGGTTAAACATAAATAATGAAAGCAGTTTACTCACCTGCACATGCAACAGAGAGCAAATTTGTTCCAGGGATGGTTCTAGATTTGTTAAATCTTCTTTTGCTTATTAAATTTACATCTGGTGTTGAACTTTGCATTGTTGCTTGATCCAGGCTTTGTTTTTTTGTTAATTTGAATCCAAAGCTTGATTTTTCATTTGAATCTGGTCTGCAGATTTTTCTTTTTCTTTTTATTGGTTTTAACTTTTCTTTATTTCAGGTTCTGAATTCTCTTTGATTTTGAACTGAAAACCCTTGAATTTGTTTGCCGGTTAGACAATTGTGTTACAGGTTTTCATCTTTGTTGTTTTTTTTCCAGATTCTAGAATGAAGATGGGGAAAAAAGAAATGAGGATAAAGAATATATGTTTATATAAGCTGAAATTAAATTTATTAAAAACAAATGAAGGTTTAAATTAAAGATGACACTTGTCATCTTCCTTTATTATCTTGTTAACACATGTGCTTAAATGGTATTACTATCTTACATATGTAATTTACATGCAAATTAAATTTATAAATATAAATAAAGTTTTTATTAATTAATTTCCTAATAACTATATATATATTCTAAATTAATATAAAAAAATTTCTTTTTTTTAGAATTAGATTAAACAAACAATATTTGTACAAAATCATTTTGTCATACTCCTTATATAAAAATTTAAAACAATTTATCTTATGTTAAAATTTAAAATGAAAGGATATTAAAACAAATGAACTTTTTAATTTGAATCTTATTTAAAACCAAAAGCTTAATGTATATGTTTATAATAAATAAGAAATTAGCTTTGTATTAAAAATTTAAATTTCAAATATCATTTTTTTTAAAAGCATTAAATCACGTCAACATTTCAAATTACAAATTATGTATCTATTAAATTTTACAAATAGTTGTTAAATTCAAATTAATACAATTTTCCCATTTCCAATTATATATAAATATATATATATATATATATATATATATATATACCTTTACATTATAAATAGAAAACATTCTAAATCATTAGTTTTGAAAAGAATTAAATTTTCCTGTTTATATTGTTAAGAAAAATGTTAATAGATTTAACAAATTATTATTATCAGCCTTTAACAAAATTTTAACTCGTCAATTTATAATATAAAATGATCAATTTAATTATTCTCAAGGATTATCAAATTGATATTGCTAAAAATTTTGGGTTATTACATTAGATTTAACAAATTATTATTATCAGCCTTTAACAGAATTTTAACTTGTCAATTTATAATATAAAATGATCAATTTAATTATTCTCAAGGATTATCAAATTGATATTGCTAAAAATTTCGGGTTATTACATCTGTGTTGCTTGAATTTGAGGAAGAAAGGGATTTTATCGGGTCGAACTCTAAGTACTTCACAGATTTACTCGAAGTCAAGTGGGGTCGCGAGTGTCTCGAGGTTGGTCTCGGGAATTTTTGAAGGTTGGCTCGGGTTATTTAAAATACAGCAGGCTTTTAAAATTTAAACAAATATTTAACAAAGTTTTAAACAGTGTAAAGGTTTATAAAAAGTTTTTTTTCAAACATGAGAAGGCGAACAGAGTTTAAAAAGCAATGATAAGTTAAATCAAGATTTTAAGATATATTAACTATGTTTAAGAAGCCAAATTGAATTTTAAACAAGTTTTTAACAAAGTTTTCAAAGTTAAGTTTTTAAGTTAAATGTTTTAAGATTGATTTGTTTTTAAAGTAATATATATTAGGTTAATTATATATCTAATTCCTAAATGAAATTTAATGATTAATTTAGATAAAAAGGTTTATCTTTAATTAATTAAAGTGATTAATTAATGTGATTTATTCAAGTTTAATTAATACAAGTACCCAAAGAGTAGTTAGTTAATTAATTAATTAAGGATTTATTACTTTATGTAATTAATTAAGAATAATTAATTAAGGGTTAATTAATATAAGTAATTAAAGGTCAATTACTTAATAATTAAAGGTTAATTAATTAAAGTAATTAATTAAAGGATAATTAATTAATTAAGATTAATTAATGTGAGTAATTAAAGGTAATTAATTACTTAAATATAATTACTTAATGAAAGTAATTAAGGATAATTAATTAATGATTAAAAGATAATTAATTAATGATTAAAATATAATAAATTAATTAAGGTAATTAATTTGAGGATAATTAATTAATTAAAAAAAGTGACCAAGGGATGATTTATTCATTAAAGGTTAATTAATTAATATAATTAATTAAGAATAAATAATTAAATGATTAAAGGTTAATTATTTAATGATCAAAGGTTGATTGATTTATTAATTGAGATTGATTGATTAATAATTAAAGGTTGATTAAATATTATTAAAGGTTAATTAATAAATGATTAAATGATAATTAATCAAAATGGTTTGTAATTGATTAATTTTAATTAACCAGGATTAGTAATTTATTCATAAGTAATTAATCCAGTTTAAATTAATCAGGTGATTGATGGATCTTACTTATGGATGTTTGGATTGTACTGAGTGCTTTGAATTGTTTGATATCCTTGATGTGTGATATTCTGTGATGTAAATTTTGTGAATTAAGCTGTGAACTGTAATTTATTTATCTATGATGAATTTATATATTTATCTGTGAATCTGTGAATGAAAGATAAGCGTTATAGGATTATACCGCTTACAATATTGGTGTGCTTGAATTGATGATGATTGATTATATTGTATTGTTGTGTGTAAAACCCTTGGACTACACCACACATACACAAATATGGATTGCATGAGGAAATCGGTTAGGTCATAGATAGTTTGAATTTAAATATTATTTTATTTAAAGGTTGAATTTTGAATCCAAAATGATTTTGGAAATGGAATTGGGTTGAATATGAAAACCTTTTGAAAAGGAAATTTGAAATTGAATTTAGTTTGAATAGAATATATCTTGTTCAAGTTTTGAAATTATTTTTGGAAAATATGGTTTGAATGGGTTATATAAGTTATACAATGTATATATACAGATTTTAAACCATTTTGAAGTTATTAAATAAATTATTTTGGGAATTTAAATTTAACGCAAGTTTATATTTTAAAGGCTATAACTTGTGCGTATTTGATTGGATTTTTCCAAAACGAAAAGCATTTGTTTTCAAATGATAATGGCATTCATATAATGCAAGAATTCCCTGTTTTGTTAAAAGGATTTCAAGTTTTTGAAATGGAAGTTGTTTTGAAAGTTATGAATGAATCTTTGATAATGATTAGTGAACTTTGTTTTCAAATCAAAGAAGATCTTAAAGGTGTATCTTTTGTATAAAAGATTTGAAATGAAAATTGTTTTCAAAGTTATGAATGAATCTTTGTGAAAGATTAGTGATCCTTGGTTTCAAATTGAAGTAGATTTTAAAAGGTGAATCTTTTGTTTTAAAAAGATTAAAGTGGAAATTTGTTTAAACCATTTGAAGAAAAGGTATTGGGCTAAAAGTTTGACTTAACTAAGATCCTATATATCCATATGCTTTTAAAATTAAGCATTCAATATTTGGTTTAGCCAGGAGAGGACTTTGTGTCATAAAACCCATTCCGAAAAGTGATACGACATAATGGATAGCATTTGTAGATCGGTGGTGAAGACCGAATATTTTCGAAAGCGAAAGGATTACCTGTCGAATGTCTCTGCACCGAATGGCCCTGGTATAGAGATTTGATCACCCTTTGTGATGGGCAGTCCGGACGTGATTAGGGATTTTCCGTATTTGCAAGGGCTTCTTTTGAAGTGCCTTCGGTTCTGTTCAAACCCGGAACAGAATTGTATGGATGTATGTCTGACGTTACACTTTGAGATGTAAAGCTGTTTTCTATCAAATACATTTCTGTTTGGTGGGGAGAATTTATTCTCTTAGCTTAACACCCTTCTTTGAGACATATGAGCTCAGAGGTTATGTAGTTGATATTTACTAATGATACATTCCCAATTTGGTAATGTGGCATACTAAGTGCTGCCGATCATTTGTTGACCAAAGCATGACTTTTGTGAAAAGTGTAGCTTTGTGGGACGAGACTTCATCATAACCTCACAACCCAGAAATGGTCGAAATAGGAAGGATGCAGCAAGGTTATTGGGGGTAGCACCCCTTAGGGTATGTCCATTTCCTTCTGGATAAAAAGTGATATCATGGTATGGAGCCCAGATATTTAACTTATGTGGTTGCTGTAAATCTATTGCTTTGTGATTGTTGCTCAGTGGTTGAGGATCCTCGGATAAAGGTCGGTAATGACTGGGGGATGGCATACTCATGTCAATAGTTACATAGTTACAGAGGTAATCCAGCCTTGTGTTGGCAGAGATCCGGTTAGGTTCTCGGGGCGTCCCTCAAGAGGCGTACCCATGTGCCATGTAATATGGTGGCTAAAATAGGCATACTATAATGGTACATATGCTGGCTAAGATTAATATTATACTTGCAAATGTTTTCTGCACTATGCACTAATAATAATATCAAAAGATTTTCGCGTATCAAGTATGTTTGACTATCATAAGGAGAAATCTCCCCCAAGTGTGCGATTGCATTGTGTGTGTGCCGGGAGGCCTTATGGTAGTTTCATTTTCCAAAAAGCATAGCGAATTTCTTTTAAATTCTTTTTGTTTGTTTTTATTCAAAAAAAAACTGTTTTTGTTTGCTCACACTAGTCCCATGACTGACCTGGAGTTTATTGTTCCTTTTCTAAACTCTGGATGCCCACAATTTTCCACATGGGCAGCCTAGAGTCAGGTTTTCAGATAGTCAGCTAGTAGATATAGATTCGGTAGCCTTCATTCTTTGGCAATCTTCTTCAATCTTTGGATTTGGGATTGCATTTTTTTCACATGACCGACCTTGCTTAATTCAACGTGATGGTGGTGGTTCGAGCTTGTGATTTGAAACTTTGGCTATGGAGTTGCAGTATTGTCGGATTTTCTTTCTCTCTTGCTTGGCATTGAAGATATCTTTCCACTGCTGATGTTATCTTTTCTTCTGGTGCTATTATCTTTCCGCTATTGTGTATCTCTAATAATTTTGATAATCATTTGTATCAAATGTTGTATATCGATTAATCATTTATTTTTGTTTCCGCTGTGTTGTTTACTTGATGTGTTATAAGCTCCAGCGTGAATCGAATATCAATGTTTGAATCTGCGGCATTCGAATACGGGTAAGTATGGATGTCGATTTTCAGACGTTGAATTTCGGGTCGTGACATTTTGGTATCTGAGCTGAAGGTTGAGTGAGAACTTTAGCTTGGGAGTATAACACATTAGGTAACTCATTAGAGATAGTGATATAAATTCCCTAAAATGAGTATCCCTAAGATATCTTGTCCGTATGCCTCAATAAATTCTTACTATTCACTGATAGTGAGTATGAGTGCAAGAAGAGGATGAGGTAGGGGACAGGGAAGTACCACTACAAATGGTCAATATCCTGCAACAACGGAAACAACTTTCTCTATCAATCTCTTTTGATCGTCATCCGATATCAATTCTTTGATGGTTTCCAGGCGGCTATAAGAAGGAGCATTGGTGTGGTGGTGGCCCTACGGATCTTTGTTTACAAATTCCTATTTCGTATTCTAATCATCAGTTTCTTATCAGCTTTCGACTTTAACTTTAATAAATTTGAAATTTAAATAGGAATAAATTGATTAATAAAAAAATATGAAGTTAAATTGAATTATATTTGTTTGTCTGTTCTTTGGGGTCTAGATATATTCTGCAAATGGTTAGTTATCCTTAGGAATAACTAATGCGCATGCACATTCCGTAGACTTGATGACCCGAGTATCTTGTGTAGTATTGAATAAGTTCATTCTCATATCTATTGTTGATATTCTGATTTGGTAAGCCAAATGCAGAATAGATATTCAGTTTGATCTGGTAAAACATTCTCCATCTATTCTTTGTTTGTTCCCTGTCTAGCAAATTTCAAGGACGAAATTTTCTTAAGGGGGAATCTGTAACATTCCCGGTTTTAAGCCAAATTTAATTTGGTAATTAATATAAAATTTTGGATTTAAATTGTGAATTAATTTGAATTTTTTTCAAATTAAATAAGACATTTGTTTGTTTATTTATATCTATTTTTATGTTGTAAATAGAATTTGATTTGGAAATTCAATAATAAATATCTTTAAAACAAATTGGATTTAAAATCTTTATATTTCAAGAAACTAATATATGTATATGTGATTATATTAATGTATAATTAAGTTATATTAATGTATAATTAAGTTAAAACATTTTCTTTGAAAAGTTATATAAGTATAAATAATATAAAATGTATAAATATAAACATTCATTCATTTAAAAGCATAATAACATGAGTTTAAGATTAAAATGAGATTAATAAAAAGGTTTAAAAACACTTTCTTTTATACTTGGAAGTAAACATGAGATAAATAAATGAGACAAGGATTTAAACATAAAAAATGCTTATAATTTAACATGTGTAAGTGTTTTAGAATACAATTTAACATATGTAATAATATTAACATACAAATTCAACAAGTGTCATACCTTATTTTCTTTTAAATTAAAATTATAAATAATGTAATGTTTAGGAGAAGCCAGGCTAATGTATTTCTCAAATCCTTCTCTCATATTTCAAAATCAAAACAATAGCAAACAAAAGAAAATCTGTGATATTCCGGAATTTCAAACCCAATTTAATCTTTTTAATAAATTAAATTAAATTGATAAATTTGTTGTTTTTAAACAATAATAAATAAATGGATTGTAAATGTATATTGATTTTAATCAAAATTTATGTATACAAAAGGGAAACGGATTTGTTAAAATTGTATTCATATCAAATTTGATTCTTGAATTGAATTTGGAATTTAATTTGAATTTGAATTGTTAAGTTGAAATTCAAAATAGAGTTATTTATATTTTAAATTATTCTTTGATTTTAAAATGTATTTCTATGATTTTATTTAAAATATCAAAATTTTTTTATATTTATTTCTTTAAGAATAATTGAATTATATGAATTAAAAATGTATTTCAAATTTAGAAAATTAATTAATAAAAACATTTAAAATTCTTTTTGCATGAAGATTACACTTGTTAAAATTTAAAACACATAAATAACATGTGTTAAGGAGATAACAATATATAATGACAAGTGTCACAATTTTAATTTATTTTCTTTAATTTTTATAAAACAAAACTATTTCTATAAAAAGCCACTTCATATTCTTTCTCTAATTTTCCCATTCTCATTTTCTTAAGCAAGAAAAAAAATTACTCTTCTATTTACAAAATATGAACTTCATAAATTTCACACTTTCAACCAAAATTTAATCAAGAAAACTCAAACCTCACTTCGAAATCAGAAAAATCTGCATACAAACTAAATTAGAAATTTGCAAAATCAAGGGTTCCTGAAAAATCAAATTTCTAGAAGCAAAATTTGAAGCTCTTCCATTAAGTGTTGACTGAATTAGAGTGGAAAGCATCATCATCAAGCAAACAATTTGATCAAGCAATTGCAAGTTAAAAACTGCAGTCATTTCTTTTTCTCCAGAATTCAAAGTTTTGGGTCTCTGCTTAAAGATAAAACAGGTGAGTAAATTTTTAAAATCAGAAAATTTTAGTAAATAAATTTGTGCAAGTGAATGTCTGTGATGTTGTATGACTTGCATGTAAATATATAGATGAAATCTTGTGTTTATTTTTGTTTTAAAATATGCATGTTTATATCTCCTGATGCTTCTTTGTAATTTCAAGATACAGAGTAAATTTAAATAAGAATTTCAAATTTTACTTAACAAACCATTGTTAAGTTTGAATCTTCAATGCAGTAGGTTTATTTAAATATAAATTAAGGTTTAAAATCTTATTTAAAAAGAAATTGTTTGAAAATCTTTTGAATCAGGAAGTTACAGTGGAAAATTTTAATAACATGATAAAACCATGTGTTGAATTTTGTTGATTAAATTTTACATCTTGAATCTACTTTGTATAACATGATTTTTAAGGCAAAGATTAGAATTTTTAAATTGTAATGGAGGTAGTATTTGGTTGATGACCGGAAATTGGTCTTTGACAAAATTCTGGCGACTGGGTCGATTCTAGGGGTCGAGCTTGGGATTGAAGTTGTAATGGAGATGGATTAATCTGAGAAAAATAGTGGAAGTGTTAATCCATCATCAGGGAGTTTGGAATTTGGGATTCTACGGTTTTTGTTCTGTGTTTGGTTGATCTCGGAAGTTTGGTGACTGGGGATGATGGGTTGAATCGAGTCGCGAGTGGGCTTGGGTATAGTTGCGTCGAGGCTTTGTGGTGGTGTGACCGAGGTCGCGTGGCGAATGATGAACAAGGTTGGAGGTTGTGGTGGGTTTTCTGATGAGGGATTGGTTCCAGGAATGGTGTGACTGACTTGATTATGATTTAGCTCGTGTAATTGATGATTAAAGGCCGGAGACGTGTCGATGGTCGATGTGGGGTTTGCGCGTGGTGTCGTTGATGGTGGCGACGGCGTCGGCGCGACGTGCACGTGCACGTGTCGGTTTTGTGCCAGTGAAGTTGGGTGACGGGGTGACTCGAAGCAACGTTCGAGTTGATTGGGATTTGGCTCGTGTAGGGCTCGGGGTAATGTTGCTCGTGTCTAGGATTCTTCTGATGCTTCTTTCCAGTATATTGTATTGGGTTGGTTGAACTAAATCTAAAGAAGAAGTAGGCAAGGGAAGATGAAGTTGGGTTCAAGCAATCAAGTGTGGGTTGGTCGAAACCCAAAACTAGTAGTGTTTTTAAAAGAGTTTTCAAATTTGTTTTAAGTTTAAACTTTAAAATTTTATTTCAACTACTTTATGAATGTTAAATATATTTTTTTAATTCAAAGTACTTTATAATTTGATAGTTAAGTTTAAAAAAAATGATTTTTATATTCATTTAAATTTAACTTTTAAAAAGGTAATTAGATTAAACAAATTGGAATGTTTAAAATTATGTAATAATTTTTAAGTAATTAGTTAAATTGTTTTGTGTTGAAAATTAATCAAGTTTTATGGTTAAGGTTTACTTTAATTAATAAAGTAATTAAGGTTAAATTAATTAATAATTTTAGATTAATTAATTTATTAAGGTTTAATTAATTAATTACGAATTAGTAATTTGATAATTAAGGATTAAATTAAATAATAATTAATAGATAATTAATTAAATAATTATAGATTAATTAATAAGTGATTAGTAACTAATTAATTAAGCGATTAGTGATGATTAATTAGTGATTAAGAATAAATAAATTAATTGATTAAGGTTAATTAATAAAGTAATTAAACATTAATTAATTTATAATTAATAGTTAACTGATTGATGGCTAAGGCATAATTAATTAAATGATTAAGGATTAATTAAATTATAATTAAGATAAATTAATTTAAATTTTGTAATTAATTATGCAATTAATTAAGATTAATTAATTATAAATTAAGGGTTAATTAGTAATCAATTAAGGAATGATTAATTTTTAATCAAGTTTTTAATAATGAATAATTGGAGTTATTAATTAATAATTAAAGGATTATTAATTAATTAAAGATTAATTAATTAATAATGAGGTTAATTAAGAAGTGATTAATTAATTAAATGATTGTGATTAATTAATTAATGCTTGGTTAAGCAAGGTAATGTGATTAATTCTTAAGTAATTAATTTAATTTGAATTAATTAAATTAATTATAATATGAATTAGAAATGTGCTTGTGTAACGACCCAGGAATTTTAATAATTAAAATTGGAATATTTAATTAATTTTAAATATTAATGAGTGAAATTTATAAGTCGAATAAATATTAATTTGAATTATTGGATGTAATTGAATAATTAAATTGATAATTTAATATGTTAAATTATGAAAATAATTGAAAATTGAGTTAAATATGATTGAAAATGATTTGTAAAAATTTTATTTTATCATATTAAAGTTAGAACGATATTTTAGAACTTTTAAAATCGAATTTAAAGTTAATTTGTGAAAATTGAATATTTTAATATTAAATCGACTAGTGAAAATAGTCAATTTTTGAATAGTCTCAGAATTGAACGAAACCAGTTCCATTGGATCCGTAATAGTTAGTTATTACCGCATTTCAAATTTCGTGTCAATCGGAGCTATCGTTTGATCGTGGCAGCTCGAAGCGCATCGATTTATTTTTAATTTTAATTTGGCGAGTTAAAATAGCCATTTTTCAAAAAGTCTCAGATTTCGACGAAACCAGTTTCATCGGATCCGTAATGTGATATTATTGTAAGGTTTCAAATTTCGTATCAATTGGATTTACCGTTTGTCCGGTACGAATTAAAACGCCTAGAAATCGATTTAAATCGGTTTAATTTAAATTGAACGTTTATTGTCATAGCTCGCACAGATGTCCGAATTAGCTTTCGAAACCTGTTCCATTGTGTCCAGAACGCGGGGTAAACCCTAGAAACGCTGGTTACGGCGCGTAAATCGGAGTTCGGAATTTCCAGGATGAATAGTGTTTGAATAATTCTCTATAAATAGCCACCATTCTAAAAAAAATAAAAAATAAAAGAAATCTAAACCCTAATAATAACGCAGCCGCCATATACCAAACCCACGGCCGAAATTGTTCCAACTTCCTCCCCAAATATCTTTCAATCCACTCATCAATTCGAGATGTTGTCAACTAGGAAAACGTAGAGGCTAGTGTGCTCTACATATCCAACGGTGGAGATTGGAAATGGAGTTGTGGATAGACGGCAAAATGGGGTTGAACATCGCGAGTTCGGCCTCGAACTGCGTGCAATGGGGACAGCCGAGCTCGAAGCCACTTGGGCCGAGTATAGTGCTAGGCTAGGCGCACGACATGGAGTATCCTGATCGCGTTCAAGCTCGACGTGGAGGTGGTGAATCGAAACCCTAATATGCGTTGTTGGGTTGTTTTGTTCGGCCGAGCTCTGTAACGTGCGTGAAGATGAAGGAGATGCAGTGGACGGTCGTGATTTAGAGGCTAGGAATCATGCGGCTCTGAATGGATGAGGGTTTAATTATAAAATTTATGTTGTAATAATTATATAGTTTAAATCGTGTACAAACTTCATAAATTCATAACTTTTTCATACGAGGTCGAAAACGCACGAAATCAGTTGCGTTGGAATCGTATGGACGAGCACTACACGATGTAATTGGATTGGAGTCGTTTGGAGTTAGTGAGAATTTTGGGTAAAATTAAACGTCCGTTTAATTTTATTCGAAATAAATCGCTAAAACAGAATTTAAAACCAAGGTGAGAACTTCTCACTCAATCGAATCAGTTTCGATATTTATTTTAAATAGTTAGATTTAAAATATTTGAATGCATGTTTGAATGTTGATTGTTATCTATTGATTGTTAAAAATAGACATTATACGCCGTTGGTAAGCGGATGTTAATTACTAAAAACATATACCGCGAATATTTCATAAACAGTGAAATTGGTATTATATATAGTAGCAATATATATATATATATATTGGCATATGTATATATTGGAGTTATTGATTTCCCGCATTTTTTTGTTTAACGGATGAGACCCTATTGCGCCGTCTATTAAGCGGATAATATTTAAATCTCATATACCGCGATAATTTCGTACTGGAGCGAAATTGGTATTGTGCTAATGTTTGTGGATGCAGGAAAACAGGTTGGAGGGATCCAACTGGATTCCTCAACAGTATTTATTTGATTTCAGATATTTTGATATTTGATGGATTATCATATCGATATATGATATCGTTGTTGTCGTGATTGACTATTTGATATGTAGCATCATTGGACCAAATTTTGGAATTTTAAAATGATTCATAAAGTGATTTTTGAAAATATACAGTATGTTTGGAAATTGATTCATTTTAAATAAATAAACGTTATAATTTTTAAAGTTATAAAAATTATGATTTTTGAGAAATATAGTAAAAAAACTGATTTTTGAGAATAAGATGCTGATGATTTTATAAAATAGTTTAATCGGGATTTTAGAATTCATTGTGAAAAGTTTAAATATAGGATTTATAAAATTTAATTATTTTATGAATCAAAATGGTGAAATAATAAAGGAATTTAAAGACGTTTTAAAGAATAATATAAATTGAATTATATTAAGAGATTTATAAATGGATATTTATAAATTGAAATATTGACATTATAAAACGAGTTTTTATAAGTGTTTGAATGAAGTGAAAATGAATTTCATAAATTGAATGAAATTTATAGAATTATAAACGATGAAATTATAAATGGAATTTTATAAACAGTAGGTTTATAAAATTCATAAAGTCATTAAAAGAATGGTTTTGGATAAATAATTGAATCTTATAAGTTATAAGATTTATAATTATGAAGTTCAAAGGAACGATTTTTGTGAACGAGTAAATTATAAGTATTTAACTTATAATATGAACCTTTAGTTTATAATTGAGTTATAAATCGAATAGGTTAATAAAGAAAATTTATAAAAGGAAGTTGTTATAAAATAATTAGAAATGGAATTTATAAACGTTGTTTTATAAATTCGCAAATGACTTATTTTGATAAGTAAACTGTTGAAACTTAGTAATGGAGTTATATTCACGTTTTTAACTGTGAATAATCCTTTGAAATAAAATGAATAAAGGATGAAATTGATTAACGTAGTATATTCACGTTTTTGAATAGTGAATAAGATGTTAAAGAAATTGTTTTGAATGTGATGTTTTAAACAGAATTAAAACGATCTAACGATGTTTTAAAATGCGTTGAGATTCGAAACCATAGATTTCAACATTTATTGTTGAAATAGACGTTTTCGAGAAATGAAAAGGAAATGGTGGACTATAACACTGTTGTTATAGTAAATGATTTCCGAAAGGAAATGTTTTGTATAGTATTGGGATTTATATATATATATTTTAATTTCGAATCCCTATACTAGTGATTTTGGGTTGTCGTAACGATGTTTTACGCAACATTCGTTTTGGCCCAAATAAATATGTTTAAGAGAATGATTTCCTTAAAGAATGAAATATATACTTAATCTCGATTTAAGTATATTGAATATTTTCCAAGTGTTGAAAATAAATAAAATTTGTGAATTACTTATGAATAAGTAAGTATGGAAATGTTTTCCAATATAAAGTGAATATCTTAAGAATTTATCTTTTTGAAGATAAATTGAAATGAATAATTGAAATCGTATATTCATAGATATTGTGAAATATAAATTCACTATGGAATTTATAAAAGAAAGTGGAATTTGTCTAAAAATAAATATTGATTTATTTTTGAAGTGTGAAATTATATACCTTGTGAAGATATTTTGGAAAATAAATAATTTGGAAAATTATTTGGAATCTAATGATGTTGTGCATATCTATTGATAGTTCAATAACCGACTATCAATATTTCCCTTTGAATGGGTAATTGATGTGATTTGTTTGAATTTTAATGCCACACTTATTTTTGAATAAGCGCTCACTATTCGGGTTAACCGGGAAAGGACCATGGGGTCGTATAACCCATTCCGAATATGTGATACGTCGTTGTGAATTGCATTGAAGATCGGTGTTGAAGACCGAGTATTTGTGAAAGCGATAGGATGACCTATCGATTGTCTCTGCACTGGGTAGCTCCTGGTATAGAGATTCCTTAAGTGATGGGAAATTCGATCGGGATTGTGAATACCCGGATTGCAAGGGCTTCGTAAGAAGTGCCTTCGGTTTTGTTCGAGCCCGGAACAGACTTGTATGGATTGTATGTCTGACATTACAAATTGAGATATAAAACAGATTTCTTTCAAATATATTTCTGTTGGTGGCGGAGAATTTATTCTTTTAGCTTAACACCCTTCTCTGAGACGTACGAGCTCAGAGGTTATGTAGTTGAATGTTATCAGCGATATATTCCCAATTTGGTAATCTGACATGCTGAGTGTTGCTGTAAATGATCATTGTGTTGATTATTTATGATAGGATCGTTTATTTGATCGTCTATCTTGGTGATCATTTCTATGATCATTTGTTGACCCAAAGCATGGCTTTTGTATAAAGTATGTTTTTGTGGACGTGACTTCGTCGAGCCTCACACCCCGTGAATGGTCAAAACAGGAAAGATGCGGCAAGGTTATGAGGGGTAGCGCCCTTTAGGATGTGTGCATTTCCTTCTGGAAAAGGGTGGTATCATGGTATGGAGCCCAGATACTTACTCATGTTGAAAACACTTTATGATTGTGTGAATTGATTGCGAGCGCTCGGTGAAAAGGTCCCAAAGGACCGGGGGATGGCATATTCGGTCAGTTGTTACTCAGTTAGGGGTAACCCGGCCTTGTGTTGGTAGAGATCCGGTTTGGTTCTCGGGGATGTCCATCCAGTGGCATTCTCATCTGGCAATGGGAAGTTCCTTGGCCTGATCATTCGTTGGAAATCCAAAGAAACAATACGAGACTTGTACGGTATTAGTTGTAGAACCTATCATTCACTTATGGTGGCGCCCCACTGTTTGGATGGTAGCTATAGTAGGCATACGATAATGGTCGTATGTTGGCTAAGATTTATATTCTACTTTCGAAATGAATTTTTCTCTACACTATGCACTAGTAATAATATCAAATGTTCTTTTAAATGCGTATCAAGCATCTTTGACTATCATAAGGAGAAATCTCCTCCGATTCTGCGTTTGCATTGTGTGTGTGTACGGGAGGCCTTATGGTAGTCTCATTTTTAAAAGCATTGCGAATTGACTTTAAAAATATTCCTCTATTTTGATTTTAAAGATAAATAAACCGTTTTGAGTTCTCACACCAGTCACATGACTGACTCGGAGTTTATTGTTTTCCTTCCTAAACTCTGGGTGCCCACCAATTTCCACACGGGCAGTCAAGAGTTAAGGTATATCAGGATATTCTGGATATTCTGGAGTTGCTGGAAGCAAGCTGGATGGCATGGCATATTACTAGTATATAGTATTTCTTTTTCCGCTGCACTGTATGTTGTTGTTGTTGTTGTACACTCTGATGATATGATGTAATGAAATGTAATGTGTAAAATGTAATAACTGATATAGTTCTTTGTTTAAAGATTATTCATTTATTATTATATGTTGTTCCGCTGCGAATTGTGAGATTCTGTTGTTTTCTATTCCGTTCTATTCTCTTTTTCTTCTATTTTAAAATTTTCTATGTTCTATTTTTCTTTCTGTTCTATTTTCTATTCTCTCCATGTTTTCTATTTTCTCTCCTCTCTATTTTCTATCTTCTATCTTTTTCTCTCTTTTTCTTTGTCTTTCTTTTTCTTAAACCCATAACATTTCGGTTTTTCGGCAACGAAAAATCACGTACGTTACAGCTTGCTTATGAATGATTGTTTTGAATAGAATATCTGGATTTGGTTGATATCTTTTGGATAATAGTTGAGATATTCCGTGATGAGATATTTTATAAATCTGTGATAGATGTTTGTTATTATCTGTGGAAAATACTGTGTGGATGCTATGTTTAAATTGAATTGAATTGTTTAAATCTTTAAACAACTTGGCCTTTAAGACACGTTTGGATTTCGATGAGACAGGGATCGGGAATCAAATTTGATTTTTCAAAAACCACATCGATCCAAGTTAAACGTTAGGTCATGACATCTCAAAATGAAGATCGAGATGGAGTTTTAAAGTGCAAGGGTTATTGTCGTTAACTCTGAGGATGATTCCAAAATGAGTGTAACGAAATAATGCCTTCGGTTTCGTTCGAGCCCGGAACGAACTTGTATGGATTGAATGCTTTCAGAACATCATCATGTGGACGATGAGCATTCTAAGAGATGTGTTCTCTAAAGGTAATCGTAGCCTCAAGCCTCATCAACCGAGAATGGCTAAAACAGGGGAGGTGCAGCAAGGCTAAGTAGGTCATTCCCAAGTAGGACGAGATTTTCTCCTGTCTAGAAGTCCCTTATTATTTCGGCTGTGTGGACGATTGTTGGCCACAACTGCGAGGTTGTCTTGTTCGGGACTGTCCAGTAAGGGATGGTTCCGGCCTTGTGTTGCAGGGGACCGGGAGTGGTCCTCGGTACGGTGATCTAGGCCCCGTACTGTGACGGGCGGTACTCTAGTAGCCCTGCCATTGTATGGAATCCGATCTCCAATATGTGCCTGTATGGTTTTGATTGTGCCCAACTATGTTGGAACGTGAGATGTAAGCATTCCAGCTATTTCTGTATGTTATTTTGAAAACTTTAGACCCTATTATAATATCACTAGATTTCCTATCAAATGCTTTGGTTAGCGTAAGGTAAAAACTTACCCATATTTATTTGTGGGGAGTCTTATGTGATACCTTTTGTTTTTCAAATGATTTTAAAGTTAAACAACTTTAACTTATTTACTCACACCAAACTCATGTCTGACCTGGAGTTTATTTTGTTTTTCATGGTACTCAAATTTTTATGAGTAGCCAAGTGATTAGGTTGGGATTGGCAAATGTTTTGGAAGCTGGAGCTGGAGTCCAGACGTACTTATCTGTCTCTACCCGCTGTAGTGACTTTTGATGTTGTATTTTGGGTTATATGGTTTGGCAGACTCTTAAACGTCCAATGTAATGAAGTCGTATTATTTTGTGTACTCTAATATGTAAACTATGTAATGGATATGTGTAATACTATATTTCGTTCCGTTTCCGCTGTGAGATTCTGATGATTGTTGTTCTTTTCTTTTTATCTTTTCTATTTCTCTCTTTCTTTTCTTATGGATTATACGTATTTCTGGGTATTGAAAGACGGGTCGTCACAGTTGGTATCAGAGCATAGATTGAGAAACCCCTAGGCTCTGAAGTAGTATCTATCTTAAAAGTGCGTATTTGTAATTTTATTATATAACTATATCCCTATCTAAAATTGGTTGGGTTACCTGTTCAGGTAGCCAGTATGAGTTCAAGAGGCAGAAAGGGAAGGGTTGTTGGAAGTGCATCGACCAGTAATAGGAGAGAACAGACTGATAATGAGGCTGTTAATCCAGTATCGTCTCCAGTCAGTTTTGTTGCATTATGCAAGGACTTCGTTAATCTTGGAGGAAAACCATTCCAAGGTTCAGAAACTATAATAGAGGTCCAAGCATGGCTTCGCTCGTGTTAGAAAATCTTTAAGAGCATGAAATTATCGGATGAACAGAAGAGAGTAATGGCTTTGTGGAAATTACAAGGTGGTGCTGCAGTCCAGTGGAATTCAGTGACTGCAAATGTCTCGAAGGACGATATGTCTTGGGAAGAGTTTAAGGAGTTGTTTGAGGAGAAGTTCATGCCTGCTACAGGGAGAACTCGTCTTTATCAGGATTTTCTGAATCTAAAACAAGGAAACATGACTATAGCTGAATACGAGACAGAATTCAACGAGTTATCTTGCTATGGTCCAGGACTTATAGACACCCCTCTTGAAAAGAGCGAGATGTTTGTCCAAGGGTTGAGGCCAGAGTATCATGAAAGAATGACAGCACATTTGAAAGGGTCTTTTGTGGAGCTCATTGACATGGCGCTAAGATATGAAGACTTGATGAACAAAAGATCTGAAGCGCGAGTAGCTGCATCAGGAGGAAATTCTTCTAATCCTAATAAAAGAAAATTCAATCCTAATTGGAAGAAGCAAAACAAGAAGAAGTCCGGAAACAACAATGGACCCCGAAAATGCTATAATTGTTATCAAGTGGGACATTTGGCAAATCAGTGTCCTCAAAGAAAGCAGCAGTAGCAGCATTATAGTGGACTAGGTTCAGCTTTAGTTCAGAAGTCTCTTTGCTTCAACTGCCATCAACCGGGACATATGATTAAAGATTGCCCGCTCCTTCATAAAGTCCAGCAGAACAAAGTATTTGCTTTATAAGGTGCACCATCAAACTCATCTAAGGGCAAAGGAGTTTTGGAAGGTACCTTACTTTTAGATGGCAAATATATTAAAGTTTTGTTTGATTCTGGTGCTCTTTAAGTTTTATTTCTCTGGAATCTGTAGAGAATTTCTTTCATACCCCTAGTACCGTAGACAATCCCATCTGTGTATCTAATCGTATAGGAGGGGTAACCAAATTAGATAGGATCTGTAAGGATTTGAGAATCTCTTATCTATCCCATAGTTTTTCCTGTGACCCTTATGTATTGGATTTTAAGGGTTTTGACCTTATATTGGGAATCAGTTGGCTTGACAAATATAAGGCTGTTTTAAATTGTGATGAGAGAACAGTTTCGTTGGAAACTGATCTGGGTAGGATTGCCAGAGTAATGTGTGATAACTCTGGAATTCACTTGAGTAGTATTTTACATGGAGTTGAGAATTCTCAAGAGGAGGTTGAAGATATTGAAGTAGTCCGGGATTTCTCGGACGTATTCAAGGAAGTTAAGTGTTTGCCTCCGTAGAAATAGAGTTTCGTATAGATTTGGTTCTAAGAGCAGCACCCGTAATTCAACCTAGTAGGAGGATGGCTCCAAGGGAGAGGGAGGAACTAGTGAAGCAAACTCAAGATCTGTTGGAGAAGGGTTTGACTAGACCCAGTTTTTCTTGCTGGGGCTCTGCTGTAGTATTTGTCACCAAGTCAGATGGGTCACTAAGGTTCTGTGTAGACTATCGAGAATTGAACAAAGTGACCATTCGAAATAAGTATCCATTTCCTCGTATTGATGATCTCTTCGACCAGCTTCATGGAGCTTCAGTCTTTTCTCAGTTGGTATCAGAGCAACTGCATTTAGGGGACCTAATTGTTTCTATGAGTGGTTGGTTATGCCTTTCGGGTTAAACAACGCTCCTGCCTACTTTGTAGATCTGATGAACCGAGTCTTTAGAGATGTTTTGAATAAGTTTGTTTTGGTGTTCATCGATGATATTTTGGTATACTCTAAGTCATAAGAAGAGCACAAGCAGCATATGAGAATAGTTTTGGAAACTCTGAGAAGACATTGACCTGAAGGCGAAGTGTTCTAAGTGCCATTTTTGGAAATCAGAAGTAAAATTTTTGGGCCACATTGTTTCTTGTAAGGGAATCTCTGTAGATCCAGCTAAAGTTGAGACTATTCTAGAGTGGAAGCAGCCTTGGTCACCAACAGAAGTTCGCAGTTTTCTGGGATTGGCCGGTTACTATAGAAAGTTTATTAGGGATTATTCCAAGATCTCTTCTCACCTAACAAAGCTGATAAGGAAGGGAGCTAAATTCAAGTGGACACCGGAATGTGAGGAGGCTTTTCAGAATCTGAAGGCAAGGTTGACAAGTGCTCCTGTATTGGCTATTCCAGATGGGAAGAGCAAGTTTGAAGTGTATACTGATGCCTATATTGTTGGATTAGGAGTTGTGCTTATGCAAAATGGTAGGGTAATTGCGTATGTGAGTCGGCAATTGAAGCCACATGAGAAACTACGGTACGCACGATCTAGAGCTGTTGGCCATTGTTTTTGCTTTAAAGATATGGAGGCACTATCTTTTAGGAGAAAAGTTCGAGTTATTCACGGATCACAAACCGTTGAAATATCTTTTCTCTCAAAAAGATCTTAATCTAAGACAGCAGCGATGGGTCGAGTTCTTGGCATCGTATGATTTGGATATTCTGTATACCCCGGGGAAGGCGAACGTTGTGGTAGACGCTCTTAGCAGAAATGCAGTTCTATCTCTTTTGGAAGCTGATCAGTCTCAAAGAATAATAAGCAAGCAAATGGAGGATAGATCTTTTGAAGAATTGATTTTTGGAACTAAGGATGGTCGATATTCGGATTTCAAGATAGACAATCAAGGGGCATTGAGGATTAATGGTCGTTCGTGTGTACCTGATATAGATGGATTGAGACACGAAGTCTTACCTGAAAGTCATCGCTCCCGACTAAGTATTCACCCGGGAATCTCGAAGATGTATAAAGATATTAGAAGAGTTTTCTGGTGGCTGGGCATGAAGAAAGATGTAGCTGCTTACGTTAATAGTTGTGCTATTTGCCAGCAAGTTAAAGGAGATCAGCAGAAGCCAGCCGGTTTGTTACAACCTTTGGAGGTCCCGATGTGGAAGTGGGAGATGATTTCGATGGATTTCATCGATGGATTGCCTAGAACTAAGAAGGGAAATGAAGGAATATGGGTGATTGTTAACCAAGAGTGCCCATTTTATTCCAGTTAAGGCAACCCGTGCTGCAGCTTCTCTGGCAGAAATCTTCTTGAGAGAGATAGTCAGAATGCATGGTGTTCCAGTTAGTATTATAAGTGATCGAAATCCTATCTTCACCAGCAAGTTCTGGGAGGCTTTGCAATTAGCTACGGGAACAAGTTTGAGATTGAGTACAGCGTATCATCCCCAGACAGATGGGCAGACGGAGAGGCTAAATTGAATTCTAGAAGATATGCTGAGAGCCTGTATATTAGATTTTGGTGGATCGTGGGAAGACCATCTACATCTAGTGGAATTCTCGTATAATAACAGTTACCAAGCAAGTATCAAGATGGCTCCTTATGAAGCACTATATGGAAGGCCGTGTAGATCCCCAGCCTGTTGGATAGAGTCGAAAGACCGTCTTGTGCTTGGAGCTGATTTGATCCGTGAAGCATCTGCTAAAGTTGAGCTTATTAAGAAAAGGATGAAAGTTGCTCAGGATCATAAAAAGAAATATGCAGATAAAAGACGAAGACAATTGGAGTTTGAGATTGGTGATTTAGTCTTTGTCAAAGTTTCCCCTATTAAAGGAGTAGTAAGATTTGGGAAGACAGGGAAACTTGCACTGAGATACATTGGTCCGTTCCGAGTGCTCGAGAGGATTGGTGTCGTAGCATACAGGATTGAATTGCCAGCCCGGATGGCTGGAATTCACAATGTTTTCCACGTATCTCATCTACGGAAATATGTGCACGATCCATCTCTTATTGTGGAACCAACTGTGCAGGAAGACTTAGAGGTTGAGCCAGACTTATCAGTTGTCAGACATCCTGTTCGAGTTGTTGATCAAGACGAGAGGCAACTCAGAAGCAAGATAGTGAAGCTTGTTAAAGTCCAGTGGAGTGAGGATCCCAGAGATTGTACCTGGGAGACTCTGGATAGTTTTAGGAAGGCGTATCTGGATATGTGTCCGGATAGCTAGTGGTGTTTGTATTGGATGTATTGTTGTTTGGATGTTTTTTGTTTTGTTGATTTCTTATGTATGGATGATATGTATGCTTGAAGTGTTGAATGAAATGAAATTTTGGATTATCTTTTGTTTAAATTTCGGGGACAAAATTCTTTTAAGGGGGGAGGGATGTGATATTCCGGAATTTCAAAACCAATTTAAATATGATAATCTATTTAATAAATTAAATTGATAAATTTGTTATTTTAAACAATAATAAATAAATTGATTGTAAATGTATATTGATTTTAATTAAAATTTATGTATACAAAAGGGAACTGGATTTGTTAAAATTGTATTCATATCAAATTTGATTCTTGAATTGAATTTGGAATTTAATTTGAATTTGAATTGTTAAGTTGAAATTCAAAATAGAGTTATTTATATTTTAAATTATTCTTTGATTTTAAAGATGTATTTCTATGATTTTATTTAAAATATCAAATTTGTTTTATATTTATTTCTTTAAGAAGAATTGAATTATATGAATTAAAAATGTATTTCAAATTTAGAAAATTAATTAATAAAAACATTTAAAATTCTTCTTGCACGAAGATTACACTTGTTTAAATTTAAAACATATAAATAACATGTGTTAAGGAGATAACAATATAGACAAGTGTCACAATTTTAATTTATTTTCTTTAATTTTTATAAAACAAAACTATTTCTATAAAAAGCCACTTCATTTCTTTCTCTAATTTTCCCATTCTCATTGTCTTAAGCTAGAAAAAAAAAATTACTCTTCCATCTACAAAATCTGAACTTCATAAATTTCACACTTTTAACCAAAATTTAATCAAGAAAACTCAAACCTCACTTCACAATTCAGAAAAATCTACATACAAAATACATTAGAAATTTGCAAAATCAAGGGTTCCTGAAAAATCAAATTTCTGGAAGCAAAATTTGAAGCTCTTCCATTAAGTGCTGACTGAATTAGAGTGGAAAGCATCATCATCAAGCAAACAATTTGATCAAGCAATTGCAAGTTGAAAACTGCAGTCATTTCTTTTTCTCCAGAATTCAAATTTTTAGGTCTCCGCTTAAAGATAAAACAGGTGAGTAAATTTTTAAAATCAGAAAATTTTAGTAAATAAATTTGTGCATGTGAATGTCTATGATGTTGTATGACTTGCATGTAAATATATAGATGAAATCTTATGTTTATTTTTGTTTTAAAATATGCATGTTTATATCTCCTGATGCTTCTCTGTAATTTCAAGATACAGAGTAAATTTAAACAAGAATTTCAAATTTTACTTAACAAATCATTGTTAAGTTTGAATCTTTAATGCAGTAGGTTTATTAAAATATGAATTAAGGTTTAAAATCTTATTCAAAAAGAAATTTTTTGAAAATCTTCTGAATCATGAAGTTACAGTGGAAAATTTTAATAACATGATAAAACCGTGTGTTGAGTTTTGTTGATTAAATTTTACATCTTGAATCTACTTTGTATAACAGGATTTTTAAGGTAAAGATTAGAATTTTTAAATTGGAATGGAGGTAGTATTTGGTTGATGACCGAAAATTGGTCTGTGGCAAAATTCTGGCGACTGGGTCGATTCTAGGGGTCGAGCTTGGGATTGAAGTTGTAATGGAGATGGATTAATCCGAGAAAAATGGTGGAAGTGTTAATTAATCATCAGGAAGTTTGGAATTTGGGATTCTATGGTTTTTGTTTTGTGTTTGATTGATCTTGGAAGTTTGGTGACTAGGGATGATTAGCTGAATCGAGTCGCGAGTGCGCTTCGGTATTGTTGCGTCGAGGCTTTGTGGTGGTGTGACCGAGATCGCGTGGCGAATGATGAATGAGGTTGGAGGTTGCGGTGGGTTTTGTGATGAGGGATTGGTTCCAGGAATGGTGTGACAGTCTCGATTTTGATTTAGCTTGCGTAATTGATGATTGAAGGCCGGAGACGTGTCGATGGTCGACGTGGGGTCTGCGTGTTGTGTCGTTGATGGTGGCGATGGCGTCGGTGCGACGTGCATGTGTCGGTTTTGTGCCAGTGAAGTTGGGTGACTCGAAGCAACGTTCGAGTTGATTAGGATTTGGCTCGTGTAGGGCTCGGGGTAATGTTGCTTGTGTCTGGGATTCTTCTGATGCTTCTTTCCAGTATATTGTATTAGGTTATTTGAACTAAATCTAAAGAAGAAGTAGGTAAGGGAAGATGAAGTTGGGTTCAAGTGATCGAGTGTGGGTCGGTCGAAACCCGGAACTAGTAGTGTTTTTAAAAGAGTTTTCAAATTTGTTTTAAGTTTAAACTTTAAAATTTTATTTCAACTACTTTATGAAACGTTAAATTTTTTTTAATTCAAAGTATTTTATAATTTGATAGTTAAGTTTAAAAAAAGTGATTTTTATATTCATTTAAATTTAACTTTTAAAAAGGTAATTAGATTAAACAAATTGGAATGTTTTAAATTATGTAATAATTTTTAAGTAATTAATTAAATTGTTTTGTGTTGGAAATTAATTAAGTTTTATGGTTAAGGTTTACTTTAATTAATAAAGTAATTAAGGTTAAATTAATTAATAATTTTAGATTAATTAATTTATTAAGGTTTAATTAATTAATTATGAATCAACAATTTTATAATTAAGGATTAAATTAAATAATAATTAATAGATAATTAATTAAATAATTAAAGATTAATTAATAAGTGATTAGCAACTAATTAATTAAGTGATTAGTGATTAATTAATAGCGATTAAGAATAAATAAATTAATTGATTAAGGTTAATTAATAAAGTAATTAAACATTAATTAATTTATAATTAATAGTTAATTAATTGGTGGTTAAGGCTTAATTAATTAAATGATTAAGGATTAATCAAATTATAATTAAGATAAATTAATTTAAATTTTGTATTTAATTATGCAATTAATTAAGATTAATTAATTATAAATTAAGGGCTAATTAGTAATCAATTAAGGAATGATTAATTTTTAATCAAGTTTTTAATAATGAACAATTGGAGTTATTAATTAATAATTAAAGGATTATTAATTAATTAAAGATTAATTAATTAATAATGAGGTTAATTAAGAAATGATTAATTAATTAAATGGTTGTGATTAATTAATTAATGCTTGGTTAAGCAAAGTAATGTGATTAATTCTTAAGTAATTAATTTAATTTGAATTAATTAAATTAATTATAATATGAATTAGAAATGTGCTTTCTTGTGAATGATTGTTTTGAATAGAATATCTGGATTTGGTTGATATTTGTTGGATGATAGTTGAGATATTCTGTGATGAGATATTTTATATATCTGTGATAGATGTTTGTTATTATCCGTGGATAATACTGTGTGGATGTTATGTTTAAATTGAATTGAATTGTTTAAATCTTTAAACAACTTGGACTTTAAGACACGTTTGGATTTCAATGAGACCGGGATTGGGAATCAAATTTGATTTTTCGAAAACCACATCGATCCAAGTTAAACGTTAGGTCGTGACATCTCAAAGTGAAGATCGAGATGGAGTTTTAAAGTGCAAGGGTTATTGTCGTTAACTCTGAGGGTGATTCGAAAATGAGTGTAACGAAATAATGCCTTCGGTTTCGTTCGAGCCCGGAACGAACTTGTATGAATTGAATGCTTTCAGAACATCGTCAGGTGAACGATGAGCATTCTAAGAGATGTGTTCTCTAAAGGTAATCATAGCCTCAAGCCTCATCAACCGGGAATGGCTAAAACAGGGGAGGTGCAGCAAGGCTAAGTGTGTCATGCCCAAGTAGGACGAGATTTTCCCCTGTCTAGAAGTCCCTTATTATTTCGGCTGTGTGGGCGGTTGTTGGCCACAACTGCGGGGTTGTCTTATTCGGGACTGTCCAGTAAGGGATGGTTCCGGCCTTGTGTTGCAGGGTATCGGGAGTGGTCCTCGGTACGGTGATCTAGGCCCCATACTGTGACGGACGGTACCCCAGTAGCCCTACGGTTGTATGGAATCCAATCTCCAATAAGTGCCTGTACGATTTTGATTGTGCCCAACTATGTTGGAACGTGAGATGTAAGCATTCCAACTATTTCTGTATTTTATTTTGAAAACCCTAGACCCTATTATAATATCACTGGATTTCCTATCAAATGCTTTGGTTAGTGTAAGGTAAAAACTTACCCGTATTTATTTGTGGGGAGTCTTACGTGATACCTTTTGTTTTTCAAATGATTTTAAAGTTAAACAACTTTAACTTATTTACTCACACCAGACCCATGTCTGACCCGGAGTTTATTTTGTTTTTCATAAGCTCTTGGGTACTCAAATTTTTATGAGTAGCCAAGTGATTAGGTTGGGATTAGCAAATGTTTTGGAAGTTGGAGCTGGAGTCCAGACGTACTTATCTATCTCTATCCGCTGTAGTGACTTTTGATGTTGTATATTTGGTTGTATGGTTTGGCAGACTTTTAAATGTCCAATGTAATGAAGTCCTATTATTTTGTGTACTCTGATATGTAAACTATGTAATGGATATGTGTAATATTATATTTCGTTCCATTTCCACTGTGAGATTCTGATGATTGTTGTTCTTTTCTTTCTATCTTTTCTATTTCTATCTCTTTCTTTTCTTATGGATGATACGTCTTTCTGGGTATTGAAAGGTGGGTCGTCACAAAATCGAAAGCAAATTATAAATTCAACAAGATTCAAAGTAACAAAAACAAATTTCAACCTGAAAACGGATCAAAAGCAAGCTATAGAAAGGTACAAATTCATCTCAGATAGATCAAAGTTTAAATTCATCTCAACTTCAACAAATCAAAAATTCCATAACAGTTTTCAAACTCAAAACCTTTTCCAGGCTCAAAGCCTATTCTCTGCTTCAATCCTAGGTGAGACACTACTCTCTATCAAACTTAATCTGTTTTGTTTGATGTATGCGATAAGTCTGTGAATTTATGTTGTGAAAATTTGTTTGTGTAATGATAAATGTGCTTGCGTGGATATCAGTTCATATATGATGTGTATGCATGTCTGTAGCCTCCTCTGTTCTTGTTTCTTAGATGCAAGACAAGTTCAAGAACAAATTCCTCTTCCTCTAATCTCCTATAGATTATAATTTACAAACAAAATATGTTTGAATTGGCAATATATTAATTCTAAAAATAGTTTTCGGTGAAAACTTTGAGTAGATTTTTCTGAAAAAGGAAATTACAGTAAAAGTCGTTTAAAATCAGAAAAATTAAATAGCTAGATTCTATGTTTAAATTATATAGATTGATTCGTATTGGAGAATGGGGATTTTTGATGTTAAAATCAAAAATTTTAAGATTGAAATTCATGGGAAATGTTGAGTTGAACGTGAATTTGGTTTTTGGCAACTTCTGGCGATTGGCGAAGAATTCATCAACGTGTTCGTTGCTAGAGGAAGAGGAAGTGATCATCGGAAAAATGGTCACAGGGTTTGTCATTCGTCGAGGCGGCGGCGCGGCATAGTTTTAGGGTATTAACCAAGTTTTGGTCGTGGTCAGAATTTGAATTGCTGCATCGTCGTGGGCTAGCTGGAGGCGATCACATATGGGAAGATCGGAGCGTGGAGACGTAAGGCAGTTGTGGGTTGGTCGACGTGGGTTCCGATAGACGAGTTCGTCGGAGCGAGTTGATTTTAGGTCGATGGTTTGGTTCCAGGAAGAATCGATTCGCTCAATTTTGAATTCTGGAAGAGATCGTTGATCTAGGTGGTTGTTTAGGGTGAGGTGGTCACCGACGACTTGTCAGAAGGATCGAAGTTGGTCGGAAGGCGTTAGCTAATCGGTGCATGTGCATGCATGATGATGGGTATCTATGTTGCTTGAATTTGAGGAAGAAAGGGATTTTTTCTGGTCGAACTCGAAGTACTTTGTAGATTTACTCGAAGTCAAGTGGGGTTACAAGTGTCTCGAGGTTGGTCTCGGGATTTTTGAAGGTTGGCTTGGGTTATTTGAAACACAGCAGGCTTTTAAAATTTAAACAAACATTTAACAAAGTTTTAAATAGTGTAAAGGTTTATAACAAGATTTTTTTCAAACATGAGAAGGCGAACAAAGTTTAAAAAGCAATGATAAGTTAAATCAAGATTTCAAGATATATTAACTATGTTTAAGAAGCCAAATTGAGTTTTAAACAAGTTTTTAACAAAGTTTTCAAAGTTAAATGTTTTAAGATTGATTTGTTTTAAAGTAATATATATTAGGTTAATTATATAATTAATTCCTAAATGAAATTTAATGACTAATTTTGATAAAAAGGTTTATCTTTAATTAATTAATGTGACTAATTAATGTGATTTATTCAAGTTTAATTAATATGAGTAATCGAAGAGTAGTTAATTACTTAATTAAGGATTTATTACTTGATGTAATTAAGGATTTATTACTTGCAAAAGTTTTCTGCACTATGCACTAATAATAATAACAAAAGGTTTTCGTGTACCAAGCATGTTTGACTATCACAAGGAGTACTCTCTTCCAAGTGTGCGATTGCATTGTGTGTGTGCCGGGAGGCCTTATGGTAGTTTCATTTTACAAAAAGCATAGCGAATTTCTTTTAAATTCTTTTTTTTTTGTTTTTATTCAAAGAAAACTATTTTTGTTTGCTCACACCAGTCTCATGACTGGCCTGGAGTTTATTGTGCCCTTTCTAAACTCTAGGTGCCCACAATTTTCTACATGGGCAGCCTAGAGTCAGGTTTTCAGACAGTCAGCTAGTAGATGTAGATTCAATAGCCTTCAGTCTTTGGCAATCTTCATCAATCTTTGGATTTGTTCTCACATTTGTTTCACATGACCGACCTTGCTTAAACCAACGTGATGATGGTGGTTCGAGCTTGTGGTTTGGAACTTTGGCTATGGAGTTGTAGTATTGTCGGATTTTCTTTCTCTCTTGCTTGGCATTGAAGATATCTTTCCGCTGTTGATGTTATCTTTTCTTCTGGTGCTATTATCCTTCCGCTGTTGTGTATCTCTGATAATGTTGATAATCATTTGTATCAAATTATTGTATCAAATGTTGTATACCAATTAATCATTTATTTCTATTTTCGCTATGTTGTTTACTTAATGTGTTATAAGCTCCGACGTGAATCGGTTTTCAACGTTTGAACCTGTGGCATTCGAATACGGGTAAGTATGGATGTCGATTTTCAGACGCTGAATTTCGGGTCGTGACACCAACTCCAATGCTTTAAACCAAATAGCTCGACCCAAAAGCTTCAAAAACTCCAATCCAATAAGCATGAACCACCATCAATGCTGAACTTGAGCAAGTCCGGTCCGCAAGCGATTGCCAAAATCCAAAGACTTCGAAGATTTCCAAAAGCTACATCTACTATCTGACTATCTAAAAATCTGACTCTAGACTGCCCGTATGGAAAATTGTGGGCACTTAGAGTTTAGAAAGGGAACAATAAACTCCAGATCAGTCATGGGACTGGTGTGAGCAAACAAAAGCAGTTTATCTTGAATACAACAAACAAAAGAAAATAGAAAGAAAACCGCAATGCTTTTTTGAAAAATGAAACTACCATAAGGCTTCCCGGCACACACACAATTCAATCGCACACTTAGGGGAGATTTCTCCTTATGATAGTCAAACATGCTTAATACGCAAAATCCTTTTGATATTATTATTAGTGCATAGTGCAGAAAACATTTCGAAAGTATAATATTAATCTTAGCCAGCATAGGTACCATTATATTATGCCTCCTATAGCTACCATTTAAGAATGGCATGTTATACAAATGCATTCGTAAAGGGCTCGTATTAGGTGATTGGATTTCCAACAAATGGTCAGGCTAAGGAACTTCCCCACCGAATGGAACGCCTCTGGAGGGACGCCCCGAGAACTTAACCAGCTCTCTGCAAACACAAGGTCGGGTTGCCTCTGTAACTAGGTAACTACTGATGCGAGTATGCCATCCCTCGGTCGTCACCGACCTTTATCCGAGGTACCTCTACACCAACAAATTCCAACAACCACATAGGTTAAATATCTAGGCTCCATACCATGATACCACCTTTATCCAGAAGGAAATAAACATATCCTAAAGGGAGCGACCCTCATAACCTTGCTACATTCTTCCTGTTTCGACCACTTTCGGATTGTGAGGTTCGACGAGGTATTTTCCACAAAGCTAAGCTTTTCACAAAATCCATGCTTCGTTCAACAAATGATCAGTAGCACTCTGCATGCCATACTACCAAATTGGGAGTATATCACTGATAGCCATCAACTACATAACCTCTGAGCTCGTATGTCTCAGAGAAGGGTGTTAAGTTAAGAGAATAAATTCTCCGCCACCAACAGAAATGTATTTGATAGAAATTAGCTTTACATCTCAAAGTGTAATGTCAGACATACAACCATACAAGTCCGTTCCGGGTTCGAACGGAACCGAAGGCACTTCAAAAGAATCCCTTGAAAATCCGGGTATTCACAATCCCGATCGGACTCCCCATCACATATGGAGATCTCTATACTGGAGCAAATCAGTGCAGAGTCATTTGACATGTAATCCTTTCGTTCTCGAAAATACCCGGTCTTCACCACCGGTCTTCAAATGCTATCCATTTCGTCATATCACTATTCGGAATGGGTTGTATGACATAAAGTCATCTTCCAGCTAATCCGAATAATGAGCACTTGATTCAAAAACATATGGATATTGGGATCTTAGTTAAGTCACAACTTTTCAACACTTCTTCCCTAAAACCTTTCTTTTGATTGGTTTTAAACCAATTTCCACTTTTAATCTTTTAAACAAAAGATTCACACTTTTAAGATCCTCTTCAATTTCAAAACAATGTTTACCAATCTTTCACAAAGATTCCATCATAGCTTTCAAAACAATTCCATTTCAAATTTGAAACGCTTTCAACAAAAACTGGAAGTTCTTTCTTTACATGAAGGCAATTACCTTTTAAAAACAAAGAGTTTTCGTTTAGGGAAAATCCAATCAAATATGCACAAGTTATAGCCTTTTAAAGTTTAAACTGGAAAATCAGCGAACTACCGTATACTTGGCAAGTTCCATTTAAAACCCCAAAATAGTTCTTTTAATATACTTCAAAAATGGTTTAAAATCCATATATACATATATTATAACCTGTATAATTCTTTCAAACCATATTTCCCAAAATAATTTCAAAACAAGACATAGTATATTCAAATTAAATTTAGATTTCATAACTTTCTTTTCAAAAGCTTTTCATATTCAACTCAGTTTCACTTCCAAACCAATTGGATTCAAAATTCAACTTTTAAACAAAACAATATTTAAATTCAAAATATCTGTTACTTAACTGATTTCCCATGAAATCCATATTTGTGTGTGTGGTGTAGTCTAGGGGTTTTACACACAACAATAACGTGTCACATCCATCATTAGTTCAAGCACAAAAATATAGATAAGCGGTATACTTCTATAACGCTTATCTTTATTCATAGATTCACAAATAAATATGTAAATTCATCACAGATAAATAAATCACAGTTGACAGCTTAATCAAATCACAGAATCATCACAATCAGGGATATCACACAATTCAAAGCATTCCATAATCCAAACATCCATAAGTAAGATCAATTAGTCACCTAATTAATTTAAACCAGATTAATTACTTATGAATAAATTAATAATCCCAGTTAATTAAAATTAATTAATTGCAAACCATTTAATTAATCATCCTTTAATCATTTATTAATTAACCTTTAATAAACTAACTAACCTCTAATTATTAATTAATCAACCTTAATTTATGAATAAATCAACCTATAATCATTAAATAATTAACCTTTAATTATTTAATTATTCTTTAATTAATTATCCTTAATTTCATTAATTAATTAACCCTTAATTAATTACCATTTAATTAATCATCCTTAATTAATTACAATAAGTGGTTATCCTTAATCACATATTAACAAATCACAAATAAATTACATTGAGTAATTGTCCTTTAATCACTTGATTAATCGACTTTAATCATTAACTAATTACCTTTAATTAAGTAATTATCTTTAAGTAATTAATTACCTTTAATTACTTACAATACTTTAATTAATTAATTATCCTTAATTAATTTCAATTAAGCAATTATCCTTCAATTACTTACACTAATTAATTAACCTTAATTAATCAAAAGATAAATCATTATCTTAATTTATTTCTTAATTATCATTTAAATCCTTATTTAATAAACCTTGGAAAATTATTTATTATTAACATAAGAATTTAACTTAAAACCCTTTAAGTTACTTAATAATCAAAATCATTTCATTTTCTTAATCAATTACTTAATGATCATTTAATTTATTTTTAATAAACATAAGAATTTACTTCATTATTTCAAGTTGAAATAAATTATACAACCTTTATCTATCCAAAACTTTTTTTAAATAAACATTTATTATTTAAAATAAATTTACTAAAGAAAATAGTTTAACACTAGATTTATTTAATTTTTAAAACCTGTTATGCTCAAAACAACCCGAGCCAAAAAAACCCGAGTAGCTTTCGTGTTTTACCCGAGCATCCCCCAAGAAACTCGCATCCTCACTTTTCTTCGAGTCGAACTTCAATTTTCTCGAGCTCATCACCGAGAAACCCATTATCTACCCAAAACTAAGAATTCTTCAGACACGTTTGTGCATGCATGCACAGATGATCGGAGCATCTCCGACCATCGCCGCCACCTTCGGTAAGTCAACGACAACTCACACTACGATATCGACCTCCAGAACTTCGTAACGATCACCAGAACAAAATCGAGCTGCGACGAGAACCATCGAAACCCAACCTGATCCTAAGATTCGCCAATCACCATCTCCTCCGACCATCTGAAATCTCGCCATCGAGCCTAGACATTCGCCCTGCTCCCCTCTTTCTTTTCCCCCACCTTCCATCCACCTCGACGCCTCCATGACGACGAGAAACTCTGGTAAACAACCTCGGCAAAAACACTGACTAAACCCTAAATTATGTTGCATAACCATCCACAATGCCCAGAAAAATATGATTTCATTTTTCCCTCGATCCCCGGCCTACGACCTCCCTCTGGATACAATCCCGATGTCACCCACCCAGGAGTTCACCGGAATTTGACGAAATATCCCATCCCGGTCATCTCGTGAATTCTCCTCAGTCACAAACGTAAAAATCATCAGACTATCCCCAAAATCATCATATTCAAATACGAATAGATTCAAATGAGTAAAACTTAGAATTTTAAGAATCAAATTCTTGACTTGAATTTTATTTTTACAGTATTTTAGAAATAACTACTTGATATATATATATATATATATATATATATATATATATATATATTTGTAAATATTTTTAAAAGCTTAATTTGGTAAATACACATGAATTTCCTTTAAAGATCTCAACATAAAATTATTTATATCAAGAGCTATAGGATTATTTTTTAAATATGGTTTAGCCTGTTAGAATCAAACAGAGGCTAAATATTTATACACGGTCAGGGACTTTTGTATATATTTAGTATTTCAACTATTTTCCAGACAATACACATCCATGCACATCATAGTTTTCAACATTTCTTCACGGATTTAGCATATGTATCACAATAAAATCCAGATTTAGCTTTTGAGAACGGGTTTACTCACCTGTGTTTTGTTTTAACAGAGAAGATTTGCTGTGTGAATCTGGAAATAGATTTGATCGTGGAAATTGAAAGTTGGTCCAGAACTTGATCTACTTGCTTGATTTGAATTTGCTTTATTAACTGATTGCTGTTTGTTTTTTTTTATCCTTTCTGGTTATGGGTTAGCTTGCTCTTTAAAAACTGAAATTGTTTTGAACCTGTTTTTGTTTTAATTTGCTCAGGTTACGATCTAAAACCTGGAACTTGTTTTAACTGAGTTGAATTTGATTTGCCATATAATTTTTTTGAACCTGATCTTTGATCTTGATTTCTTTTGCTTTTTAGGTTTAAGGCTTCCAGGTTTTAGATTGAATGAAGCTTGAATTTGTAGTTGCACTCAAATTTTGATTTTAATCTGGTTTATTTTACAAGCTTTTGGTTTTTGCTTGAAAATGAATGAAAGAAGAAAATTTGAGAAGTGAAGATAGCCTGGTTTTCTTTCTAACCTTATATTTTAAAATTAAATTAAAAGAAAATATAACTTGCCACTTGTTATTATATGTTAACACTATTAAATGAGCATGAACACTTGTTAAAATTCATTTTACAAATGTCAATTACATGAGTTAATTATATTACACTTGTTAAAAACAAACATTTTTATGTTAAAACCCTTTGTTAAACTTTTATTTATTTACGTAGAATATCTATTTTTATGTACATATGTTTAAAATTTTATATATTTACAAACTATATTTTCAAAAAAAATGTTCTATTATTAGATTAATGCATTTCTTTTTTATAAATTTTTAAAATTTGAAAGAAATTGATTTTTTTAAATCTAATTACACATTAATAATTTAAACATGTATATATATATTTATTAAAATTTAACCTTTAATTAGCTTTTGAAAATTTATTTATATTTAATTTTAAAACATAACTTAAAAATATATATATACATATATATTTCAGAACAAATTTATATTAATTTTAAATTATAGAGTTTTCAAATTCGAATTATTTCTCAAAAATATTTATTTTTGAATTTCAAATCAAAATTCAATTTACAATCAATTTACACACATACAGAGATATATATATATATATATATATATATATATAACAACACATATCTTTATTAATTTTTAAAAATTTCAAATTAATTTACAATTTAATCCAAAATTTTATATTAATTATCAAATTAAATTTGACTCAAAATCGGGATCGTTACAGATTCCCCCCTTAAAAAAAATTTCGTCCCCGAAATTTGCTAGACAGGGAGACAAGCAAAGAATAGATGGACACACAAAGATAGAGAAATGAATTACTAGATCAAACTGAAATATCTACTCTATTTTTGGCTTACAAAATCATAATATCATCAACAAATATGAGAACAAACTATTCAGCACTGTACGAAATACTCGGGTCATCCGGTCTACGAAATATGCAGGGCAATTAGTTAGTTCGAAGGATAACTAACCGTTTTTAGAATATATCGGGACCCTAAAGAATAGACAAGTGGATATAATTCAATTTAATTTCATATTTTGTTAACCAATTTATTCAACTATATATTTCAAATTTATTAAAGTTAAAACGAAAAGATCGATAAGATACTGATGATTAGAATATGGAATAGGAACTTATCCACACTATTTGTAGGGCCACCATCACACCAAAGCTTCTTCTTGCAGCCGCCACGAAGCCATCAAAGAATTGAAATTGGATGATGATCAAAAGAGATTGATGAGAAAAAAATTTCCTTGTTGTTGTAGGGTATCGACTAATTGTAGTGGTATTTCCCTGTCCCCTATCTCGTCCTCTTCTTGCACTCATACTCACTATCTATGGATAGTAAGAGAATTACTGAGGCATACGGACGGATATCTTGGGGATATACTCATTCTAGGGCATTTATATCCCTATCTCTAATGAGTCACCTAATGTGCTATACTCCTGAGCTAAAGTTCTTACTCAGACTTCAGCTCCGATACCACTTATAACGACCCGCACTCCAACCTTCGAGAATCGGCACCCGGTACATCACCCGTATCCGAATGCCGGAGATTCGAACGTTCGAAGTCCGTATCGCCAGAGCTTATAACACATTAAATACAACAACACAGGGGAAAAAGAAATGAATATCATTGATACAACAATGGATAGAATATCTGGTACAATATGATACAACATATGCCCAACACTATCAGAGCCAGAAATACACAACAACGGAAACACGGCAGCGAAAAGATAGCACCAACATAGGCTTCAAAAGAATCCAACATCCAAACTGCAACTCCAACTCCAATGCTTTAAATCAAATAGCTCAACCCAAAAGCTTCAAAGACTCCAATCCAATAAGCTCGAACCACCATCAATGCTGAACTTGAGCAGTCCGATCCGCAATGCGATTGCCAAAATCCAAAGACTTCGAAGATTACCAAAAGCTACACCTACTATCTGACTGTTCGAAAATCTGACTCTAGACTTCCTGTGTGGAAAATTGTACGCATCCAGAGTTTAGAAAGGGAGCAATAAACTCCAGGTCAGTCATGGAACTGGTGTGAGCAAACGAAATAGTTTATCTTTAATAAAACAAACAGAAGAAAATAGAAAGAAAACCACAATGCTTTTTTGGAAAATGAAACTACCATAAGGCCTCCCGGCACACACACAATGCAATCGCACACTTAGGGAAATTTCTCCTTATGATAGTCAAACATGCTTGATAGGCAAAATCCTTTTAATATTATTATTAATGCATAGTACAGAAAACATTTCGAAAGTATAATATTAATCTTAGCCAGCATAGGTACCGTTATGTTATGCCTACTATAAATGTGCAGGTTATACAACTGCAATCGTAAAGGGCTCGTATTGGGTGATTGGATTTCCAACAAATGGTCAGGCTAAGAAACTTCCCCACCGAATGGGAACGCCTCCGGATAGACGCCCCGAGAACTTAACCAGCTTTCTGCCAACAAAGGCCGGGTTACCTCTGTAACTAGGTAACTACTGACACGAGTATGCCATCCCCCGGTCGTCACCGACCTTTATCCGAGGTACCTCTACACCAACAAATTCCAACAACCACAGAGGTTAAATATCTGGGCTCCATACCATAATACCACCTTTTATCCAAAAGGAAATACACATACCCTAAAGGGAGCGACCCTCATAATCTTGCTGTCTTCTTCCTGTTTCAACCATTTCCAGGTTGTGAGGTTCGACGAGGTCTCGTCCACAAAGCTATGCTTTTCACAAAAGCCATGCTTTAATCAATAAATGATCAGCAGCACTAAGCATGCCACACTACCAAATTGGGAGTGTATCACTAATAACCATCAACTACATAACCTCTGAGCTCGTACGTCTCAGAGAAGGGTGTTAAGCTAAGAGAATAAATTCTCCACCACCAACAGAAATGTATATGATAGAAATAGCTTTACATCTCAAAGTGTAATGTCAGACATACAACCATACAAGTCCGTTCCGGGTTCGAACGGAAATAAAGGCACTTCAAAAGAAGCCCTTGCAAATCCGGGTATTCACAATCCCGATCGGACTCCCCATCACATATGGAGATCTCTATACCGAAGCAAATCAGTGCAGAGTCATTTGACATGTAATCCTTTCGTTCTCGAAAATTCGATGCAGAGTCATTTGACATGTAATCCTTTCGTTCTCGAAAATACCCGGTCTTCACCATCTTCAAATGCTATCAATTTCGTCATATCACTATTCGAAATGGGTTGTATGACATAAAGTCCTCTCCCGACTAATCCGAATAATGAGCGCTTGATTCAAAAACATATGGATGTTGGGATCTTAGTTAAGTCACAACTTTTCAACACTTGTTCCCCAAAACCTTTCTTTTGAATGGTTTTAAACAAATTTCCACTTTTAATCTTTTAAACAAAAGATTCACCCTTTTAAGATCCTCTTCAATTCTAAAAAAAATGTTCACCAATCTTTCACAAAGATTCCTTCATAGCTTTCAAAACAATTCCATTTCAAATTTGAAACCCTTCCAACAAAAACTGGAAGTTCTTTCTTTATATGAAAGCAATTATCTTTTGAAAACAAAGAGTTTTCATTTTGGGAAAATCCAATCAAATATGCACGAGTTATAGCCTTTTGAAGTTTAAACTGGAAAATCAGCGAACTACCGTATACTCGGCAAGTTCCATTTAAAACCCCAAAATAGTTCTTTTAATATACTTCAAAAATGGTTTAAAATCCATATATATATATATATATATATATATATATTATAACCTGTATAATTCTTTCAAACCATATTTCCCAAAATAATTTCAAAATAAGACATAGTATATTCAAATTAAATTTAGATTTCAAAACTTCCTTTTCAGAAGCTTTTCATATTCAACTCGGTTTCGCTACCAAACCAATTAGATTAGAAATTCAACTTTTAAACAAAATAATATTTAAATTCAAAATATCTGTGACTTAACCGATTTCCCGTGAAATTCATATTTGTGTGTGTGTGGTGTAGTCTAGGGGTTTTACACATAACAATAACATATCACAGCCATCATCAATTCAAGCACAAAAATATAGATAAGCGGTATACTTCTATAACGCTTATCTTTATTCACAGATTCATAAATAAATACGTAAATTCATCACAGATAAATAAATCACAGTTCACGGCTCAATCATATCACAAAATCATCACACATCAAGGTATCACACAATTCAAAGCATTCCATACAATCCAAACATCCATAAGTAAGATCAACTAGTCGCCTGATTAATTTAAAACAAATTAATTACTTATGAATAAATTACCAATCCTGGTTAATTAACATTAATTAATTACAAACCAATTAATTAATCATCCTTTAACCATTTATTAACTAACCTTTAATAAACTAACTAACCTCTAATTATTAATTAATCAACCTTAATTTATAAATAAATCAACCTATAATCATTAAATAATTAACCTTTAATTATTTAATTATTCTTTAATTAATTATCCTTAATTTCATTAATTAATTAACCCTTACTTAATTACCATTTATTAATTATCCTTAATTAATTACAATAAGTGAGTATCCTTAATCACTTATATTAATAAATCACAAATAAATTACATCGAGTAATTGTCCTTTAATCACTTGATTAATCGGCTTTAATCATTAATTGATTACTTTTAATTAAGTAATTATCTTTAAGTAATTAATTACCATTAATTACCTACATTATTTTAATTAATTAATTATCCTTAGTTAATTTCAATTAAGTAATTATCCCTTAATTACTTACACTAATTAATTAACCTTAATTAATCAAAAGATAAATCATTATCTTAGTTTATTTCTTAATTATCATTTAAATCCTTATTTAATAAACCTTGGAAAATTATTATTATTAACATAAGAATTTAACTTAAAACCCTTTAAGTTACTTAATAATCAAAATCATTTCATTTTCTAAATCAATTAATTAATAATCGTTTAATTTAATTTTAATAAACATAAGAATTTACTTCATTATTTCAAGTTGAAATAAATTATACAACCGTTATCTATCCAAATCTTTTTTTAAATAAATATTTATTATTTAAAAGAAATTTACTAAAGAAAATAGTTTAACACTTGATTTATTTAAATTTTAAAACCTATTATGCTCAAAACAACCCGAGCCAAAAAACGCTGAGTCGATTTCGTGTTTTACCCGAGCATCCCTCGAGAAACTCGCATGCTAACTTTTCTTCGAGTTGATATTCAATTTTCTCAAGCTCATCACCGAGAAACCCATCATCTACCCAAAGACTTCTCCAGACACGTTTGTGCACACGTGCACATGCATAGATGGTCGAAGCATCTCCGACCATCGCCACTACCTCCAGTAAGTCGAGGACAACTCACACCACGATATCGACCTCCAGAACATCGTAACGATCCCTAGAACAAAATCGAGCAGCGAGGAGAACCATCGAAACCCAACCCGATCCAAAGATTCGCCAATCACCATCTCCTCCGACCATCTGAAATCTCGCCATCGAGCCCAGACATTCACCTTGCTCCCCTCTTTCTTTTCCCCCACCTTCCATCCACCTCGACGCCTCCATGACGACGAGAAACTCTCGTAAACAACATCGAAAAAAACGCTGACTAAACCCTAAATTCCATTGCATCACCATCCACGATGCCCAGAAAAATGTAATTTCATTTTTCCCTCGATCCCCGGCCTACGACCTCCTTCTGGCCACAATCCCGATGTCACCTACCCACGCGTTCACCAGAATTTGACGAAATATCCCATCTCGGTTATCTCGTGAATTCTCCTCAGTCATAAACATAAAAATCGTTAGATTATCCCCAAAAATCTTCATGTTCAAATACGAATCGATTCAAATGATCAAAACTTAGAATTTTAAGAATCAAATTCTTGACTTGAATTTTATTTTTACTGCCAATTCTTATTTTAGAAATAATTACTTGATATATATACTTGGAAACATTTTTAAAAGCTCAATTTGGTAAATACACACGAATTTTCTTTAAAGATCTTAACATAAAATTGTTTATATCAAGAGATATAGATTTTTTTAAATATGGTTTAGCCTGTTAGAACCAAATAGATGCTAAATATTTATACACAGTCATGTACTTTTGTATATATTTAGTAATTCAACTATTTTCCATACAATAAACATCCATGCACATCATAATTTTCAACATTTCTTCACAGATTAGCATATGTATCACAGTAAAATCCAGATTTAGCTTTTGAGAAAGGGTTTACTCACCTAGGTTTTGTTTGAACAGAGAAGCTTTGCTCTATGAATCTGGAAATAGATTTGTTCCTGGAAAATTGAAAATTGGTCCCGAACTTGATTTACTTGCTTGATTTGAATTTACTTTAATTAAATGATTGTTGTTTGTTTTGCTTTGATCCTTTCGGGCTTTGGTTTAGCTTGCTCTTTAAAAACTGAAATTGTTTTGAACCTGTTTTTGATTTAGTTTGCTCAGGATTTAATCTGAAACCTGGAACTTGTTTTAACTGAGTTGAATTTGATTTTCCATATATATTTTTTGAAACTGATCTTTTATCTTGATTTCTTTTGCTTTTCAGGTCTATGGCTTCTAGGTTTTAGATTGAATGAAGTTTGAATTTGTAGTTGCACTTAGGTTTTGATTTTAATCTGGTTTTATTTTACAGGCTTTGGTTTATGCTTGAAAATGAATGAAAGAAGAAAATTTGAGAAGTGAAGATAGCCTGGTTTTCTTTCTAACGTTATATTTTAAAATTAAATTAAAGGAAAATATAACTTGCCGCTTGTTATTATATGTTAACACTTGTAAATGAGCATGAACACTTGTTAAAATTTATTTTACAAATGTCAATTACATGAGTCAATGTTACACTTGTTAAAAACAAACATTTTTATGTTTAAACCCTTTGTTAAACTTTTATTTATGTGGATTATCTATTTAATATTTACATATGTTTAAACTTTTATATATTTACAACCTATATTTTTAAAGAAAATGTTCTAATCTTTATAACTAATCTTATTTTAAACTTAGTTTATTATACTTTTAAATGTATGAATGTTTACATTTTCTATTATTAAATTAATGCATTTTCTTTTTATAAAATTTTAAAATTTTAAGGAAATTGATTTTTTTAAAATCTAATTACACATTAATAATTTAAACATGTATATATATTTATTAAAATTTAACCTTTAATTAGCTTTTGAAAATTTATTTATATTTAATTTTAAAACATAACTTCAAAACGAATTATATTAGTTTTAAATTATAGAGTTTTCAAATTCAAATTAAAATATATTTATTTCTGAATTTCAAATCAAAAATTCAATTTACAATCAATTTACACACACACATAAATATATTTATAAATAACAACACGTATCTTTATTAATTTTAAAAATTTTCAAATTAATTCACAATTTAATTCAAAATTTTATATTAATTATCAAATTAAATTTGACTCAAAACCAATATCGTTACAGTACTCATAGGAGCAACCCTAAAAAAAAATATGGCGTTCTAATGACGTGTTATACAGGTGAAGTAGTGGAAATATTTAAAAGTAATAGTAGGTTGGCTATGGACAAGGTCTAGAATGTATGCACCGTGCTATATTAACATTCCCTTGTGTAGTGCATCTCTCCTATCATATCATGCAACCCCATCCATACAAAAAACATACTACTACTACTACTAAGTGGATCAACACGTGAGAAATAAAAAAATAAGTATGAAGTACTAAAATTTATCGCATAGTAAAGGAACCCATTGCAGCAACTGAGGCATACAGTTGATGTTTACTTTGTGGAGACGGTAAACAAATAAAAAATAGTTACTTAATAAGCCTAGACTGTGGAAGCCTTCACTCAACTATGTTCTTCTATTTGCAATACTTATTTCTCTTGTTTGTGCACATCTAACACGTTGACTAAGCCATCGTCTTTCTCTTTGTTGCTATTCCATTTAATATTGAAGATAAAGTGAAGAGATAATAAACAGCACTAATGATAAGTTTCTTATTTGTTAGGTATATGGCAGAAATAGGAACGTTAATAAAGTAGTAAGTGAAGGGGGAGTCTATTGGCAAGTATGTATATATAGATAAACCATTAGTTAAATGATTTGGTATAACTGCTGGAAATGAGCAGGTATACATTGTTGAACTGGTAGAGATCCATGGAATGCACGCTGCAGATATGTATTAACGACTGTTGATATTTTATTATATACTATTACGTTAAAGTATAGAATTGGTCTATTTTAGATGTAAGATATTATATATAATAAGCCAAATAGAAATAGAGAGCAAAATATATGACAACAGGGGAGTACGGTAGCTAGTGCAGTGACCCTATTAACAGGGCAGTCACAAAATATTTGTTTATGAGCAAAGGGTGGTCGTATATAATAAGTCTTGAATATTTACATGTTAGTACTGATAAAGCTTACAAGTAGGGTAATAAATTCAACCATCTTATAATGAAGTTTCAAGCATAATTTTGGAGTTGTATAAAGCAGTTATTCAATTCAGTATCAGTTTGAACGAATTTAACACGTATCAGTGTGGCATAACATAAGTTTGTGAACAAAACTGATAATATATTAGCCGATATACACATAAGCTCGAATTTATACATATGAACTTAGATATTAAAGTGAACGGATTTTTGAAAATTTCAAGTCCAAGCAATTTTTAATAAATTGTTTTCTATATACATATATATATATATATATCTAATGAATTAATAAGATTCTTATGTCATGTTTGTTGGTGGGAGTACCATCATTGCAAATATTTACTCACATATGGTTTGAATTATATTGCATAATATCAATTATACAACCGCATGATCTTTTAATCGAAATGCTCTTTGTAGTTTGTGTTTCCTGTTCATCATGTGCATATAAGTTAGCGATGTTTCCTTTTCTTCAGTGTGATTTATATTGTAGAACATTAAATATACAACGTATAAGTCAGACTTATTTTATATAGAAATTATTAAAATGTTCGACAGGCATGGCTTTAATAATTTTACCACATGACAACTACAATTTATTTTTATATATATTTGATAGCGGAATGGCTATTTGCTTTAGGCTTGTATGTATGTGTGTGTATACATACGCACGCACGCACATATAACTTTTTAACAACAGTAAAGTGCACTTGGAACGCACATCAAATTTATTCTGACAATAAAAAAAGCATGGAAAACACAATAAATTTAATTTAACAATAAAAATGCATCAAAAGCACATCAACTTTATGTCAACAGTGAACAAAAATATACCGAAGCACGAAAATGGAAAATTTGTTGACTAACATAAAGATGAAGCTTTATGATGTACGGTTCTTGAGAAAACGTTCAACAGCTGTATCACATTGTTCAATCTACAGGAGATATGAAAAATGTATGATTGGTGTGTGTGTATGTGTGTATACGTATGTCAAATTAATGTGGTTCCATATATACTAATGTCGAGTATACAGTAGTTGTATATGTGTGTCTAATTTCAAAACTATTTGGTTTGTATAAATATGATTTTTAGAATATAAGAGCACTGAACGTATATAATAGATTCCAAGCATATACCAGTTTGAATATTAAAGTTTAGGATTCACGCAGTCTATAACGATGTATATCTTTATAAATAAGTGAGCTTCTAATAGTGACAGTATAAAGAATGTCATTCATGCATAATTAAGGATATATAAATATATGTATATGGTTGTGAAAACTGTATCAAATTTCTATAAATGCTTTCGACATATATAAAGATTTAAGCACATATAAGGTTGCATACCCCCGGTTTTATACATATGCCAAGCCTTTAAAGATAAACCGCTTTGAGTGTATATACAGTTTCATCTGCATATGATTTCTAGTATATACATTGTTCGGACTCAAGTATACATGATCTAATAATATCTCTAGCTTTTGAAAGCATATCAATTTCATACGAATATTTAGTTTTAAATACATGTGTTTAATTGCAAGGGTGTGATGTTCCATATACATATGATGTCAAGATTTGGAATATACTTACAATTTTGAATGTATATAGTAGCAGGTTTAAAAAAATGAATCCAAAAAAAGGATTTCAAATACATATTCAGAAAGCATATTGGATTTAAACGTATAAAGTTTATTATACATATGACTTCAAATATGTGACCTTTTATTTATCAAAAGATTTTACTTACATTAAATTTTATCAGTAGACTCCACATATATGTGTGGATTCTTAAACATATTAGCTTGGCAAAGATAGATTTCAAACATAAAGATTTTACTTACAGTTGCAACACCTTGTATGCACCAACTTGATTTTTTTGATATACAAATCGAAACTAAAATTCCATTCACAATTGCCACAAAATTGGGTCTAAAAGGCAACTATTTGAATTACCTATGTTTAAAGTAGTTATAATCCCATTTTCACACATTCTTAATTTTAAAATAAAATGGAAAATAACAATTTTTTGATAAATATTGGACGGTGGACCAAATTATACCTCCTTAAAAAGACAAATTGAAATCTATAATGATACCTAACATTTTGAAAACCTTTTTCAACATGGAAACCTACTTGATTTTGATCTAGAACCTGTAGTGGCTATGACGCTCTACAAGACATTTCATGCCACTAGTGATACAACGATGAATACACTTTTGAAGAAATTTTCAACCTCCTACCGGCTGAAAAACATTTATATTCTTTACATAGATGTCTTTACATACATGAACGATAACCATACTTGATATAAACTATGACATGCTAGGCAACAATATTATACCTTTTTTTTGAAAATCATGGGCCAATATGTCAACACCAAAGCATCCATTTGTTAGTAACTTCGAATAAATGAAGAAGAATTAACTTAGTATTTAGATACAAAATTGATGGCAATAATATAGTAATATAATCACCAGACGCAAAAATAGTTCTTCATCGTATTCAAAGAGGTAGATTGCTTCATATATCATTTTATTGATAAAAAAAATTATGTGTGATCGTATGATTAGCGATAGGGAACGCAGAAGCGCCATACAGTAAAGGATGTCGGGGAACGATGGGAACAGCCAACGTTGATAAGCAGATATAACAGTGTAGATATGCTTATGAAGAAGGTAAAAAGAAAATGTATTAAACTGTCCAAATATATCATTCAGTTAACTATTTATTGTACTAATAAGAACACGAATAGTGTAGGAAACAAATGAAAACTTAGCCAAGTAAATGAATTGTCAAAAGAGTCGGAACTGCTTCAGTGAGAAATGGCTACTTACTTTTATGAACTAATCGTATTGTTAAATCATAAACAATAGCTCTCCCGTTCATCTTGTACGAAAATTGACCTGATACCTACAAAAAACATAGGCAAAAAACCATATAACATAATGACAGTCAGAAATTAGATTTTACCAAATTGAATCATTTCAGATCTACATATTTTGTACCTTTTTGCTTTCTTTCTCGAACTATATTAATGTCAATATTTCAGATCCAAATTTTTTGTACCTTTTCGCATTCTTTCTCGAACTCTAATACTTTGACTATCAACTTAGACAATAATTTTTAGTTATCAACTAATCCAGTAAAATTAAAAACTGATTATACATTATCGGAAAATGTGAATCGCGATTTCAAGTCGAACATCGAATTGAAAAAAAACCAAAAAGATTCAGTTCATCATCATGATCCCAATTCAATAATCAAAAGGGAAAAAGAAAGGGAATGAGAAGAAGTGACGGCATCAACCTGACTAAAAGAATCTAGGATTCAGAAGCAAGATTGATTTCTTTTTCTCTCCTAATTTCAGATTTTTTTTGTTCTGTCCTCCGATTTCTTAGCTTTTTCCACTAGTATTATAAGCCGTAAGATTTATGGAGGATGACCGATGATATTAGAGTGGGGAAACAAATGTGGTAATTGGGTATTGCAGTTATTAGCGAACATGGGTCAGGGAGTTAACACTATACCCACTGAGTACATGCAACAGATTTATTACCTTCTCGTTGAATGAAGGGCAGTTTTGTCAGTCCGAAAAAGGCTTCACCAGGGGAAGTATTTGCTTTATATATAAGAAGATAAGTATATTAATTTTTTAATTTAAATATATATATATGCATAAATATTTGTGCAATAAAATGTGTCTATATATATATAAATTAATAAAATACTTAAAATAATTTAATTTAAAAATATAAAAGCCTGGGTCTTACGCACTACAACTTAGAAAATATTTTTAAATTTTAAATACATTTATTTACATTTCCAATCTAAAATTAATAAATAAAACATTAAAACTTAATTTCAAAACCGTATTTCAAAATGTAAATTTCTAGAAAATCTTAAATGATATTTTATTCTTTGAGAAATTTTTCCGTAATTTTTTCCATCTAAAATGATTTTTCTTTCCTTGATCGAAATTAAATAATTAATTTAAGCAATAATAATATTTCTTGCTGAATGCTTCCTTACTATTAATATTATTTTATAAAATATATAATATAATCATAATATATTTAAATTAATATAATTTATTTATGTAATAAATTAATTTATAATATTAATGTGATGATCCTGACTCGACCCTCGAAAATTGACATCCAAATACTTCACCTGTATTCGAATGCCATAGATTCAAATGTCGAATCTGGTTCGTCAGAGCTTATAACACATTAAGTAAACAACACAGTGGAAGAAAAAAGAATGACTTCATTGATATACAACATTCGATTCAACAATGATACAATTGAATATCATCCTTTATCAGAGATACACAACAGCGGAAAGAAAATCTTCAACAGAGGAACAACAACATTAACTTCAATAGAAAGAGAGAGGGCTTGAGAATCCAATGTTGCATCTCCTTTTCAATGCTCCAAAGATCTCCAAGCCACAAGCTCGAACCACCATCATCACGTTGTATTAAGCAAGGTCAGTCGAAGTGAAGAAATGCTATCTTCAAATCACAAAGCTGGATGCTTTCGAATCTACACCTATTATATGATTATCTGAAAATCTAACTCTAGGCTGCCCGTGTGGAAAATTGTGGGCACCCATAGTTTAGAAAGGGAACAATAAACTCCAGGACAGTCATAGGACTGGTGTAAGCAAACAAAAACAATTTTCTTTAAACAAAAACAATTTGAAAGAAATCCGCAATGCTTTTAGGAAAATGAAACTACCATAAGGCCTCCCACCGCACACATAATGCAAACGCACAATTAGAGGAGATTTCTCCTTTTGATAGTCAAACATGCTTGATACGTGAAAATATTTTGATATTATTATTAGTGCATAATGCAGAAAACCTTTCGAAAGCATAATATTAATCTTAGCCAGCATAGACATTTCGTACTATGCCCAGCTACCATGTTCAATAGCAGGTTACCGCCATATTTCATGGTAGGTTATACAACTAAAACTGTACAGGGCGCGTATTGTTTTGTTTGGATTTTCAACAATGGTAAGGCAAAGGAACTTCCTACACCGAATGGAACGCCTCTGGAGGGACGCCCCTAAGAATCAAACCGAATCTCTACCAACACAAGGTCAGGTTACCTCTGTAACTAGGTAACAGCTTCAAGTATGCCATCCCTGGTCGTTACCAACCTTTATCATGGGATTCACCAACAAATAGCAACAACCACATAGATTAAATATCTGGGCTCCATAACATGATACCACCTTTTATCCAGAAGAAAATGGACATACCCTAGGGGCGCGACCCCTAACAACCTTGCCGCAACTTTCCTGTTTCGACCATTTCCAGGTTGTGAGGTTTGACGAAGTCTCGTGCATAAAGCTACCCTTTACACAAAAGCCATGCTTTGATCAACACATGAGCAGCAGCACTTCGTATGCCACATTACCAAATTGGGAATGTATCACTAGTAACCATCAACTACATAACCTCTGGGCTCGTACGTCTCAAAGAAGGGTGTTAAGCTAAGAGAATAAATTTTCCGCCACCAAACAGAAGTGTATTTGATAGAAACCAGCTTTACATCTTAAAGTGTAATGTTAGACATACATCCATACAAGTTTGTTCTGGGTTCGAATAGAACTGAAGGCACTTCAAAAGAAGCCCTTGCAATCCGGGTATTCACAATCCTGATCGGACACCCCATCACATATGGAGATTCTATACCATAGCTACTCAATTGAGAGTCATCTGACGGGTAATCCTTTTGTGCTCGAAAATACCTAGTCTTCACCATCGGTATTCAAATGTTATCTGTTTCGACGTATCATTATTTGGAATGGGTTCTATGAAATAAAGTCCTCTCCCAGCTAAACCGAATAATGAGCGCAATGTTTAAAAACATATGGATATATGGGATCTTAGTTAAGTCACAACTTAAAGTGCAAAACCTTTCTTTTGAATTGTTTTAAAAAAAAATCCACTTTCAATCTTTTAAACAAAAAATTCACTTCATAAAGTTTACCAATCTATCATAAAGATTCATTCATAGTTTCCAAAACTATTTATAATTTAAATTTTTTGATACGAAAAACACACCTTTAAGATCCTCTTCAATTTGAAAAGTTCACCAATCTTTAACAAAGATTCATTCATAGCTTTCAAAACAATTTCATTTCAAATTTGAAACCCTTTCAACAAAAACTGAAAATCTTTCCTTTATTTGAAAGCCACTATCATTTGGAAACAAATACTTTTCGTTTTGGAAAAATCCGATCAAATATACATAAGTTATAGCCTTTAAAAGTATAAACCAGGAAATCAACAAACTGCCATATCATCGGCAAGTTCTAATTTGAATTAAATTCAAATTCCCAATCAATTTATTTAAAATAGTTTTAAATACATACATATACATATATATATATATATATTGTATAAACCTTTCAAACCATCATTTCCAAAATAATTTCAAATAATATTTTCAAACTAAATTTCAATTTCAAAACTTCCCTTTCAAAAGCTTTCCATATCCAATTCCAATTCCATTTCCAAAACCATTTTTGGATTCAAAATTCAACTTTCAACTTTCAAAACCATTTTGAATAAAATAATATTAAATTCAAATATCTGCGACTTAACCGATTTCCTCATGCAATCCATATTTGTGTGTGTATAGTGTAGTCCAGAGGTTTTACACAACAGTGCAACATCATCAATCATTACAGATTCAAGCACAGCAATATGGATAAGCGGTATAATCCTATAACGCTTATCTTCCATTCACAGATAAATAATATACATTCATCGTAGATAAATAAATTATATTCATCACAGCTCAAATCAAAATAATTCATATAATAAAGCATCACACATCAGGGATATCAAACAATTCAAACATTCAATACAATCCAAACATTCATAAGTAAGATAAATCAATCACCTGATTAATTTAAATCAGATTAATTACTTATGAATGAATTACTAATTATGGTTAATTAACATTAATTAATTACAAACCATTTTAATCAATTATCCTTAATCATTAATTAACCTTTAATAATAAATTAATTATTAATTAATCAATCTTAATAAATAATCAATTAACCTTTAATCATTAAATAATTAACCCTTAATTATTTAATTATTCCTTAACTAATTATACTTAATTAATTATATTATTTAATTAACCTTTAATTAATAATTCATCCCTTAATTACTTTCATAAATTAATTATCCTTTAATTAATTAATTATCCTCAAATTAACTACCTTAATTAATTACCCTTTAATTAATTATCCTTAATTAATTACAATAAGTGATTATCCTAATCACCTATATTAATAAATCATAAATTAATTACTTTGAGTAATTATCTTTTAATCATTTGATTAATTAACTTTAATCATTAATTAATTACTTTTAATTAAGTAATTATTTTTAAGTAATTAATTACCTTTTAATCATCAATTAGGAAATTGATTAATTATTGTTTAATTACTATCATTAAGTAATTATCATTTAAATTACCCTCACTAAGTAATAAATCTTTAATCACTTAAGACTTTAATAATTATCTTAATTAATTACTTTAATTATCATTAAAAATCTTCATTTGATAAACCTTGTAATTAACTATCATTAATAAATAAATTAACTTAGACTTTAAAGTTAATTAGCAATTAAAACATCTTTTCTTATTTAATTTCTTATTATTATTAAGTTTATTTAAAATAAACTTTAAAATAAAGGTTATATGTATCTTAACACTTTTTAAACTTAGTTAATTTTATTTAAAACCTTTTAACCAATTCAAAACTTGGAGAAATATCTATCATTTACAAAAGAATTGGCTTTAACAAAATTGTTTCAATTAAAACTTGATTTTGTTTTAAAGGTTAAAAACTGTTTTATGTTCAATCACTCAAACCCGAGCGATATTCTAAATTACCGAGCTTGTCTTCGAGTTTTTTTCCTCACCACTCACGTCTTCGAGCCAATTCGCAAAATACTCGAGCACAAACCCGAGAAACCCATTCCTTCTTCGATTTTAACTATATTCAGGAACACACCCACTATCGTTCACGTGCACAATCACCAGAACAGCCTACGACCATCACCGTGGCCTCCGACACATCCTCGATGACCTCCTCGATCATTATGACCACCCAGATCCCCTCAACGACAATGAATTCGAATTTGAGCAAGATAGCCAACCACCTGGAATAACCCAACCATCGAAAAAACTCCACGCCACACCACCTCCGGCCATCTGAATCATCATCACTTCTTCCATAACTTTGCCATAACGTCTCGCTCCTATCCCCCTCGGTGTGATCGACCCTAATGCTTCGACGACCATGCAATCAGTTTGAGAACGACAGCAACCCAACCCATACCTTAAACCCTATTATTACGTCGACCAGCCACTGCAGCTGCCTAAAATTCAAGCGAGCATTTTTCTGATAATCTCCTATCCACAAACTTCCTTCACCAACGATCACGACGCATATAAATTTTCCGTTCACCAGAGTTTGACCAAAATAGGATTTTCGTTCATCTTAGAAATTCTCGACCATTACTTGCTTAAAAATCCTGAAACAGTTTTCTAAATTCTTATTTTTGAAATACGAATTAGTTTATATGATCAAAGCTTGAAAATTTGAAAATCAATCTTTCGCTTAAATTCATTTTTTACTGACATTCTTGATTTCCAACAATCCTACCTATTTATTCTACTTAATAATATTTTTAAAATTGATGTCATATTGATACAAACATATCCTCTTTAGAGATTATAGCTTGAATTCGATTAGATGGGAAGATACTATTTTTTTTCTAGTGAGTATGAACCTGTAGTTATAAACAGAGGAAAACAGATACACAGACATTGCTCAGATATATACATGCATACATATATTCATACATGCAGAACATCATTCACTATCTTACTTCAAGAATCAATCACAACATCAAGACTTATGAATAGATTCAGGTCTAGTTTGCTCACCTAGAATGGTTTGAAAGTAGAAACAAATTCTTTTGCCTGGAACTTGAAATTTGAAACTGCTCTGCATTTTGATCTGATGAATATGAGTTGATCTTGCATGATGTATATGAGTTGAATCTCGTATTTTGATCTGAAACTGGAAGTGTTTTGATTTCCAGATTTAAGAACTTGATCTGTTTTCTGATCTGTAGTTTTAATTGAAGCATAATCTTTGCATTGCATTTCCCAGGTTGAAATCTGAAGCTTTTAATTGCTTTTGATCTGAATTCTTTCCTTTGCTTTGTATTGTATTTCTCAGTTGATTTCCAGGCTTGATATTTAATTTGCTTTTGAAAAAAATCCGAAACATTTTTTATCTTCAGGTTTAATTTGAATTTGTTTATTTCAGGTTTAAGTTTAAAGAGTTTGTTTCAAGTTGAAAACATGAGGTAGATTTGGATTTGTAACCTGATTTGCTTCAGGTTTGAATTATTTTGATTTTCCTAGTTTATAGTTTGGATGAGTTACCAGGTTTGTAGTTTGAAGATAAAAGAGAATGAGGGGGAGTAGGAAAAATGATATATACAACTTTTATTTCCCTTCAGTAATGATTTTCAAAAATAAAACCAAACATGACACTTGTTTATTTCTAGTCTTCATGTTTTACACTTGTAGTTGTAAGTTAGAATTTATTTCACATTTGTTTAAAATAACTAACACTTGTAATTACATACTTTTTTTAATCTACACTTGTTAAAATAATTATTTTATATTTAAGCCCTTATTTAAATTGATTTATAAATTTTTTTAAACACTTACTTAAGTTTTATTTAATTTTTCTATATTTAACCCTTTTCATTTTATAAATCACTTAATTCTTTTATATTTACATATGTGTATATTTTATACATTTTCCATTATCTATACTTTATACTTTCAAAAGATATATATACATATATGTAAGTTTAAAGCTTTAATTAATTCTTGTTTTACATTTGCCTTCATACTTTTTATACTATTTATTTATATATATAGCTTTTAAAGAAAATGATTTTACTAAATTATATAATAATAAATATATATTAATATATATTATAATTTAACTTAAATACCCTTTTTATTATATTAAATTTAAAACATACTTCCAAAATACATATATAATAATTCCAAGTTCATTATATTGAATTCAAATCCAATTTATTTTAAAAATATTTATTTTTGGATTTTCAAATTTATATTCTATTAAAAATCAATTTATATACATATATGTAAATAAACAAACATAAATTGTTTATATTAGAAAATTTCAAATTCAAATTTCAAATTATAATCTATGTATAAAATATTTAGATTTCCAAATCAAATCCTTTTTTTAAATCTTTTATATATATATATATATATATATATATTCATGCATTTTCAAATTAATCCACAATTAATCCCAAAAATTAATATAAATTACTGAATTAAACTTGGCTAAAAACCGGGAATGTTACAGATTCCCCCTTAAGAAGACTTTGTCTCCAAAATTTGCTAGATAGGGAGACAGCAAAGAATAGATGAAGAATGTTTTACCAGGTCAAACTGAATATATATTCTGCATTTGGCTTACCAAAGCAGAATATCATCAATAAATATGAGAACGAACTCATTATATACTACACAAGATACTCGGGTAATTTATCTACGAAATAAGCAGGGATTGGTTAGTTCGAAGAGATAACTGATGATTCGTAGACTATACTGGAACCCCAAAGAATAAACAACTAATACAATTTAATTCAGATTCTTATTTTATTAACCAATTTATTTTAAATAAAATTTCAAATTCTTTAAAGTTAAAAACGAAATGATGATAGAGAACTGACGAAGAGAATATGAAATAGGAATTAGAACCTTTTCTTTAATGATTTGCAGGGCCATCACCACACTAAAGCTTCTTCTTGTAGCTGCCACGAAGCCGTCAAAGAATTGGAAGTAAATGATGATCAAAGAGATTAATCAGAAAATGATCGTTTCCATTGTTGTTACAGGGTATTGACAATTTGTAGTGGTACTCTCCTATCACATATCTCATCCTCTTCTTGCACTCATACTCACTATCAGTGGATAGTAAGAGAATTTATTGAGGCATACGGACGGATATCTTAGGGATATACTCATTCTAGGGCATCTATATCCTATCTTTAATGAGTACCCTAATGTGTTATACTCCTGAGCTAAAGTTCAACCTTCAGCTTTGATACCAAATGTGACGACCCTGACTCGACCTTCGAAAATCGACATCCAAATACTTCACCCATATTCGATTGTCGCAGATTCAAACGTCGAATCTGGTTCGCCGGAGCTTATAACACATTAAGTAAACAACACAGCGGAAAAAAAAGAATGAATTTATTGATATACAACATTTGATTCAATAATGATACAATTGAATATCATCAGTTATCAGAGATACACAACAACGGAAAGAAAATCTTCGATAGAGGAACACCAACATTAACTTCAATAGAAAGAGAGAGAGAGAGAGAGAGAGAGAGAGAGATTGAGAATCTAGTATTGCATCCATTTCAATGCTCTAAAGATCTCCAAGCGACAAGCTCGAACCACCATCATCACGTTGTATTAAACAAGGCCAGTCTAAGTGAACAAATGCTATCTACAAATCCAAAAGTTGGATGCTATCAAATCTACAACTATTATATGATTATATGAAAATCTAACTCTAGGCTGCCCATGTGGAAAAATGTGGGTACCCAGAGTTTGGAGAGGGAACAATAAACTCCAGGTCAGTTATGGGACTGGTATAAGCAAACAAAAACAATTATCTTTAAACAGAAACAAATAAAAAGAATTTGAAAGAAATCCGCAATTCTTTTTGGAAAATGAAACAACCATAAGGCCTCCCGCCGCACACACAATGCAAATGCACAATTGAAGGAGATTTCTCCTTATGATAGTCAAACATGCTTAATACGCGAAAATCTTTTGATATTATTATTAGTGCATAGCGCAGAAAACCTTTCGAAAGTATAATATTAATCTTAGCCAGCATGGACATTTTGTACTATGCCTACTATAGCTACCATGTTCAATAGCAGGTTGCCGCCACATTCCATGGAAGGTTATACAACTAAAACCGTACAGGGCGTATATTGTTTTGTTTGGATTTCCAACAATGGTCAAGCAAAAGAACTTCCTACACCGAATGGAATGCCTCTGGAGGGACGCCCCCAAGAACCTAACCAGATCTCTGCCAACACAAGGCTGAGTTACCTCTGTAACTAGGTAACACCTACAAGTATGCCACCCCCGGTCGTTACCGACCTTTATCTCAGGATTCACCAACAAATAACAACAACAACATAGATTAATTATCTGGGCTCCATACTATGATACCACCTTTATCCAGAAGAAAATGGACGTACCTTAAGGGCGCGACCCCTAACAACCTTGCCGCAACTTTCTTGTTTCGACCATTTCCGGGTTGTGAGGTTTGACGAAGTCTCGTCCATAATGCTATGCTTTACACAAAAGCCATGCTTTGATCAACACATGATCAGCAGCACTTCGTATGCCACATTACCGAATTGGGAATATATCAGCAGTAACCATCGGCTACATAACCTCTAGGCTCGTACGTCTCAGAGAAGGGTGTTGAGCTAAGAGAATAAATTCTCCACCACCAAATAGAAATGTATTTGATAGAAACCAGCTTTACATCTCAAAATGTAATGTTAGACACACTTCCATACAAGTTTGTTCCGAGTTCGAATAGAACAGAAGGTACTTCAAAAGAAGCCCTTGCAATTCGAGTATTCACAATCCCGATCGGACTCCCCATCATATATGGAGATCTCTATACCGTAGCTACTCAGTGCAGTCATTCGACGGGAAATCCTTTCATTCTCGAAAATACCTGATCTTCAACATCGGTCTTCAAATGCTATCAATTTCATCGTATCATTATGTGGAATGGGTTATATAACATAAAGTCCTCTCTCGGCTAAACCGAGTAATGAGCGCAATATTTAAAAACATATGGATATATGGGATCTTAGTTAAGTCACAACTTAAAGCCCAAAACCTTTCTTTTGAATGGTTTTAGGACAAATTTCCACTTTCAATCTTTTAAACAAAAAGATTCACTTCACAAAGTTCACCAATCTTTCATAAAGATTCATTCATAGTTTCCAAAACTATTTACAATTCAAATCTTTTATACAAAAGATACACTTTTAAGATCCTCTTCAATTTGAAAAGTTCACCAATCTTTAACAAAGATTCATTCATAGCTTTCAAAACAATTTCATTTCAAATTCGAAACCCTTTCAACAAAAATTAGAAATCTTTCCTTTATTTGAAAGCCACTATCATTTGAAAACAAATACTTTTCATTTCGAAAAAATCCGATCAAATATACACAAGTTACAGCTTTTAAAAATATAAACCAAAAAATCAACGAACTGCCATATCATCGGCAAGTTCTAATTTGAATTAAATTCAAATTCCCGGTGAATTTATTTAAATTAGTTTTAAATACAGATTTATATATTGTATAACCTTTCAAAACATGATTTCCAAAATAATTTCAAATAATATTTTCAAACTAAATTTTAATTTCAAAAGCTTTCCATATCCAATTCCATTTCCAAAATCATTTTTGGATTCAAAATTCAACTTTCCAAACCATTTTGAATAAAATAATATGACGCCACACTCCGAGACCCACATTAGCAAAGAGTATTAATAAATAATAATGTCTGCTAATACGAAGAATAGAGCTAGATAGGACCGACCATCTATAGCCTTGCTTTAACTATCTATTGAATACATCGACAATTGTCACACCAAGCAGGTCGACATATCCAATGAATACTTAAAACAAAACCATAGGTGGCTGGAGGATCAATCAGAATAGAATGTAACAACTCAGTGTAATATATATCACAGAACAGTAGATCATCATATACACATATACGGATACATAACAGAGTATACAAACTGATACATGTCAAGTGGTATAGCAAACCACAATATACAGGCAAATCCAAAAGAATACATATCAGAGTTACAACAAAAAGGACTACACAAAAGCTAAACAAAAAGGAACTAGCTGAATAGTCCATGCAGAAGCAAAAAAGGCTAAGTCCAAATGTACCTAACCTGAAACATCTCGGTCTGACCCGAGTACAAAAAAAACATGGGTCAGTCTAGATAAACAAATCAATTAGATAAACTGAACAACGATAAACCTGCAAGGTCATAAAGTATAACAAATATCTCTAAAAGAGATAACACAATCATCTAACAAAAGATGAATCATAACAAACCTCATATCATCGGCAAATCAATGAACAAAGAATATGAATATCCCAAACAAGCCAAAAAGGCAAATAACAAATACCAATGAAGGTAACACAAGTTCTACAAGGTAACCGCTATATATATCGTGCGGCTCAAAAAGACCAACACCGAAGGACGATAGCTAGGGAATATAAATATCAATGAAACAAAAGATGCTCGAGCTCAGTACTGTATAACAAGGATCCATAAGAGACAACACCCAGAGGAGACAGTCCGAAGACACTATCCTGAAGATGATGACCCAGAAGGAGACAGTCCGAAGAGACTATCCTCAAGGCAACATACCCGAAGGTACATGTGTGTATATTTTATACATTTTCCATTATCTATACTTTATACTTTCAAAAGATATATACATATATGTAAGTTTAAAGCTTTAATTAATTCTTGTTTTACATTTGCATTCATACTTTTTATATTATTTATTTATATATGTAGCTTTTAAAGAAAATGATTTAACTAAATTATATACTAATAAATATATATTAATATATATATTAAAATTTAATCCTTAAATACCCTTTTTATTATATTAAATTTAAAACATACTTCCAAAATACATATATAATAATTCCAAGTTCATTATATTGAATTCAAATCCAATTTATTTTAAAAATATTTATTTCTGGATTTTCAAATTTATATTCTATTAAAAATAAATTTATATACATGTATATAAATAATCAAACATATATTATTTATTTTATAAAATTTCGAATTTAAATTTCAAATTATAATCTATTTATAAAATACTTAGATTTCCAAATCAAATCCTTTTTAAATTATATATATATATATTCCCACATTTTCAAATTAATTCACAATTAATCCCAAAAACTAATATAAATTACTGAATTAAACTTGGCTAAAAACCGGGAAAATTACAACTAAATAAAAATAAAATATCAATAAAAAATATTTTCTCACTGCCAATTATTAACGTAGCTTTAATTTTTTATATATAAAATTATATGCCTATTTTTTAATAAAAGTTTGATGTTGTAATTAAGTATAAACTATATATGTATGTATGTAATCAAATAATATATATATGTAATTAAATAATATATATTAATTTAATAAAATGTAAAATAATTATTCAGAGCGGTGCTGATCTGGTATATATTTGATAGAAATTTATATTTCCTATTTTAAATATATAAATCCATATGACCAAACAACTTTGTAACAACATTATTTACGTATCGAAATTATCCCCTGACTAATAATGAATATAATATATAGATACATAATAAAACATTATAATTGAGAATTAATAACTATATTTTGATTAGAAACATACCTTAATCCTAGTGCCTTGAGGTACAGCATGAAAAGATTCTTCTACCCCTTGAAACTGTTTCTGATTCAATAAATAACTAGCGTTTGAACCACTGACTACAAGCTATCAGATAGCGAATGGTTTAACTTGATTTGAACTTGATGAGCTGGGGAAAGACCGGTAGAGATTTTGATCATTGAGCACAGAGGAAGAGGAACCAAAAGATCTAAATCTAATTAGGTTAGCGTTGCTTATATAGTGGATAGAAAAGAGAGAAGTGTGGATCTCATCTCATACTAATTCTTCTTTAATCTTAGCCATCCAAAATCAGGCCCTTTCTAACCTAATTTGAGCCACCTATACCTATGTTTGCTGCCAAAAATATCAAACCCTATAATGGGTCGTTAACCCATTTAACCCTAAATAAAATATTATACAATTAAATTAAATTCAATCGTTATCGTATATCGATTGATATATTTATAAGTACATAAATATACCAATAGTATTTACTCATCAAAACATTATCAAATTTTACAATTAATATTTCATAAATATAAATTAATTTAATTAATTCCTAACAATTATAAATTAATTTTAATCATTTGGTCAAAGAAGAATTCACCATTTCATTTGTATGACTTGTTAGGTGTAAATTCGGTCAGCGATTAATATCGAACTATTCGAATATTAATGTCCATATGTCACTTAGTGGGTGGTATGACATTTAGGCTAAATTTATCGCTTACTTGGTTTTGGTAAAATCCAATTTTACTTTACTAAGCGTTACCCGATTGTGACTTTTATTTTACACTAATTCTCTTCATCAAAATTTTATCACTTTGAACTTATGGAATTTGGTAATGGTCAAAATTCTAATGTCATTAATTTTTAACTCTATACTTCAAGCATAATATCCTTGGTTCGGTATATCAATTATTATTAACCAAAATGCTCTAGCTAGATACTTTGACTTTGAGTTGACTTGAGTTGACCGTCATACTAACCCAATATAACCGAGGAGACGAATCCTCTCTTGAATAGTGCTTCACTTCCAATATTGTCGCTCGGCCCAACTATAGTCACTCAATGGATGTCATGCCATGATTTGACTATAATCAAAGCGAAGCTTTCATATTGAAGATCGATAGTATTCTCAAGTCGAGGAATTGTGTAAATTAGTCACATCGATATTTTCTATTTGACCTTAGTTATATAAACCAGCAGAAAACAATCGAGTGAGTCATTCCATAGTTATCCAATAACTATCAGTATGTATCCTTTTGGTACCCCCAGCAACCATGAGTAATACAATACCTAACATTTGGAGAGCGTTACTTATTCTAGTCTTAACGGATGTATCGATATCAAGTCTCAATACATCTTCACTAGGAATATTTAAAATTGTATATTTATGTTTATTGTAATCAGTTACTCTCGGTTACAACACTTTTTAACTACGGTCACAAAAATACCATTTATGGATTTTTTATTAGACGTACTTATAATTAAGTTAATTAATTAATATAATACATTGTATCAAGTATATAATAGAAAGAAAATGCCTTTTATTTCGAACAAGATTGGTTATCGAGTTAGATATATGTAATAAATTACATAACTGCCTCTATGGCATACCCCTTACTCTATCACTCTAATAAAATAATCAATGTGTAACCGTCTATCAGCCCCATTTGAGCCTCGTACATTCCAACATAAAAAATTATTTTCCTTGGAGCATATTACTCCTTCTAGCTGATTATGTTGAACCTTATTCTCCCCCAATACTCTTCTTGTCTCTCTTATTTTCCAAACATTCTCCATTTTTTATTATCATCAACTAATTTCTTCCTCCTTTATTTTTGGATCAGCAGTAGTAATGAGTGAGTTACGTATAGATAAGAGAGTTGAACTTTTACCATCTTTTGCATGCATTGGAACAGTACCATGATCAGTGGGAACGTGCAAATCAATAGTCGCAATTATAGCATTATTGTTTTGCAAACTGGAATGTATAATTTGGCATATGCTTGTTTGAAATGTTGTATAGCTATGTACATTTATGTGATTTTTTGACCATCTTTTGCCTCCTTGCCAAGCTAGTCTTAGACAATGATGCTCCAAGTTCAAATTGTGAACTTCCAATACCTTCTTGCTATTGATATTCATATTTATAAATTTGCAATTTCCTTTTCCATTTCCTATAATAAAGGGATTAAGTTAATCCTTTTTTCTATTGGATGATGATGCTCATTAACTACTTTAGTTGTTATAAAAGTGTCACTTCGACCATGCTTTTCTATACCAGTTATGCCTAAACCTTGAACTAAGTTACATACTATAGGTCTATTATCATCCGAGTCATTTGTAACTTGAGTCGGTGTTGCAATGATATTAGATACTACACTTGTTTATACTTTTTTGCTTCACTAACTTCCTTATCAATCGATACCACATTTGGTAGTTCAAGTGAATAAGATGATATATAATCATAAACAACCTTATCATTCAAAATATTAATAAATACCTTCAAAGATATTTCTTCTGATACTTTTTTTATAATGAGATCACCATCAATGGATGCATTTACCCACCTTCCAAAGAGTAAACATAATTTTGACCTTCCGAGGAATCATTCTTATAGCCACCATCATCCATGTTTTGATTATGCACAATTATGTGCTCTAGTGAAACATCATTGTTACTCAATTTTTTCATGAGTAAGAAGGTAGACTAATCAAGGTATCCTGGCTTGGTGCGGATCGGTCCTAGCCGACTGGGTCTAAATCAGTTCGCAAGCCAACCACGGCTAGGTTTTTCGGGGCTTTATGCTAGCTCAAATCTTGCATTGGTCCGCATTAGATCCTCTGCTCAATTGTACGCCAATCCATCTACTGGTGAAATCTCATGTACCAACCCCAGAAACTAGCTCGTCAGTCAAGATAAGGCGCAAGCCCGACTTCGCTCATTTCCCTTTGACCAATTGATTCTCCCCCTCTTTGGTTCACTTCAAATCCACCTCCAGGCCAGCCAGCTTGCTCAAGCATCGCTTCCTTGGTTATCTCTTGATTCGTATAGTTTGAAACTGTCTTAAGGGTGGTCCACCACTGTTCCAACTTCGATACCGCCACCTGCAACATGTACTCCTTGCCTCATTCGACTCGGCATATGCTCGACTCTCGTTATTTCCAAATCCTCCTTATGGTCTCGGTAGACCAGCTTTGCATGTCTTACCACCTAGGCATGTAGGAGCAGAGCAATAAGAGGTACAACTAGATGTAACTATTTCTAATAAGAAGCATGTCCATTTCCTACAAGCACGTTTAAGGAAAAGAATAGTAAAGCATGCTCTTGGTATAGTTCTGTTAGCCTTCATCTCAGATTCCACTCTTCTAACGAACGACGATTTTCGACCCTCGAAAATTGACATTAATACGTCCACTGTATAAAATGCCAAGCAGTCGAGTGTCGGAAATACCAATTCATTAGGGGTGATGAAGAAAGAGGTAGAAGAAAATAGAACAACAAACATTAAATCTCACAATCCTAGGGGAACAAAATATAATATATAACAACAGATTTTTACACAAAGGAATCTGTAACAGTATATATACTTACAATCATCAGAGTATAACAATCAATACATCAAATCTGGACAGTTATAATAAATTTTTCATATAGCGGAAATATAAATCAAGTACGAAGATACGTCTCTATCATCCAGCTCGCCTCCTGATCTCCATAGCATTTTATCCTGAATCTATAATACTAGATCTGACCCGAGCATTATAATAAAATAACACTCGAGCCGGTCTGGAAAACCAGCATGAGAAAACACACTCAACTAGAATTATTAACTTTTATCAAAATCCTTTAAAAAATAAAGGTATCTCGTAAGACCACGTCATACATAAACACGACGGGTTTTTCCCTTACGATAATCAAAACATTTTATCGAAAATCCAATGATATTATAATAGCGTCTAAATACAAATACTTATTCAAATAGCTGAAATTGTTACACTCATTAAATTCCATCATACTAGGCTCTACAAACAAAACCGTAAGCTCGTATTGGAGAAAGGATTCCATCGAACGACCAGGCCACTAGGGTACCGCCCATCACAGTACACCTCTAAAACAATGTACCGAGGACCTTGCGGGGATCCCCTACTACACAAGACCGGCCTACCCTAACCTGGCTAGACCGAATATGTTATCACCCAGGGTGTTCCCACCCTTACCATCGAGCTCCCCTTCGATGCACACTATATCCACAATAAATAGGTTTCTAAGGACATATAGAAAAGTGATAACATATCCTAATTGTGTGCGACCCATTTAGCCTTGCTACATCTCTCATGTTTTTGTTATTTCCGATTGATGAGGCTCGAAGCTGAGCGTTACCTTTCAAGAAATAATTCTTCTTAGAATGCTCGTCGTCCTCCAATGACGATCTTCTGGTAGCATTCGTCCATACAAGTTGCCCTAGGTCTGGACCGACTGAATCACCGTCTTTATCATCTTCACAGTATTTATTCGTTACGTTCAAACTGGATCAAAGTGGTTTTCGGATAATTAAACCCGTTCCCGGTCTCTTCAAAACGATCGGCGAATTTGGCCAAACTTGATAGTCAGTTATTTAACAATCAATACACATCCGAAAGCAGACATCAGGTCTTATTTCAGACTTCCCAAAATTTATTTCAAAATAACTTTATAAGATATTGAAAGTGCGGTGTGTATACAATTATATGTGCTAATATAGTATACACGGATCGTGTAATATGGATTACAATACAAATGCAGAAATAGATGATAATAGCATTGTAAATAAAAAATAGAAAAATCACACCAGAGATTTTTATACTGGTTCGGAGCACCGTCCTACGTCCAGTCCCAGACTTCTATCTGGATTTTCACTATTAACTACCTCGCTTCACCCGGAGGAACAGGTTTACAATACCCGAACAGCCGAACGGGATTTCACGCCTCTAATATACTGAGGACTTCAACACTTGCCTCTTACAACACCGAGGACTTCAACAAAAACAATTACAATTGTTGTTGACAACTTGTGCTCTTGTAAACACGGATTTGTCACTTGTAGTACACTCTTCCTATAATCTTATCCTCAAATTGTGAATGATGTTTGTGAAGATTATGGAATTTATATTGCTTATTGAATCAAAATATATTGAGATAGTGTCAATGATTCAATAAGGAATGAAAGTAGTTTAGAGCTTTTTGAATGCAAGTGAATTCAGAGAATAGATAGAAAGCGTATATAATTTTTAATAAAACTTGTTGTTTTAATCAATGATATTGATGTGTATTTATAGAGAGAAAATAGTTATAACCCTTGGTGAAAAGTTGCAGTCAAAAGTTATGATTATTGATGAAGAAGAAGAGACGCAACCATTGAAGAAGGATGTGTCTTTTGGAAGAAGTTGCTCTCTGTTTAAAAACGGTCGACAGGTCAAAAACTAACCGGTAGACAGGTTTTTAAAAATATAGTCGTTATGTGCATGTGTGCACGTTTATTGTGCACATCCAACAGGAACGGTCGACCGCCTATATTTGGACCGGTCGACCGGTCTCTGTTAAATTGCACAATAAAGTGCACAACCTATATAAATGTGTATATATATATATTATATTTTGTGCATGATTATTTGAGGATAGATTTTGACAATTTTATTACTATTATAACATCAAATAATCAACCTATAATCTAGAGTACCATATGTAGGTCTTGATTTGTCGATCGCTTTAATATTGTTGTCAGCAATCAAAATCTTCATAGAAGCTGTGACTCAACATTCTCCCCCTTTTTGATTGATGACAATATAAAAACTCAAGTATAGAATCTCCCCCTGAATATGTGATTTCCTGCAGACAATTATTAGCTCCTTTCATCCTGCAAACAATTATTAGCACCTTTCTTTTCTCCCCCTTTTTGATTGATGACAATATAAAAACTCAAGTATAGAATCTCCCCCTGCAAACAATTATTAGCTCCTTTCATCCTGCAAACAATTATTAGCACCTTTCTCCCCCTTTGTCATCGACAAAAAGGAGTAAACAATAGAAAATATAAACCAAAGAGAACAATGCATACATTCAAACACAGGATGTTTTGATGAAGTACAATGCAAGTCATAGTCTACTACGAATAAAAAGATGGACACTATTTAGTACAAGTGCCATAGATGTTTTTAAAGAAATGAAAAGAAAAACAAACTAACTTCATTCCGACTGAATCTCTTCCTCATCATCATCATCATCATCATCGTCGTCGTCATCGTCATCATCATCGTCATTGTCCCCACGACCTTGTCCGCTTGTACCACCGGATTCCTCGGATGTCGACCAAGTAAAAGTTGGAGGAGCCGGACGTTTTCCGGGGTCTTGATGTTGGGTCGAGACGGATGTGCTACATGATATAGCATCCCATATAGCGCCGAAGAATGACTTTACCTTATTGAATCGTCTATCAATTTTCGAATCCATTCGTTTTAGTCTTGATTCAAGTAAAAATTGATTCCGAGCGATGGTTTCAAGAGATTCTCTTGTAGATGATTTAGATTTCAATAATCTAACATCTTCAGAACGACGACGAGATGGTGGAGCTTGTTGTTCTTGAGTATCGCGTTGTTGCCATTGTTCGAAAGGCATAATATGAACATATGGAGGAGGAAGCTTCATCCGTTTGATAGTAGTGGAGTCAATACACTTTGGTGTAGAATATGCCGAATCCGGGGGTGTGACTCCACATGCAAGCAACATACGCATAATATACTCGTTATAGAAGAAATGTGGACGAGTAGAGTTATTTACCTTAAGAATTTCATCGAAAATCATGTGAACCCAATTTATTTCGATATCACAGTAGATAGCATAAAGAGCCTTGAAATTCTCTTTGTAAACGGCATCATAGTTTCCTAATCGAGGAAATAGAGAGTGCATTAGGACATGGTGTAACAACCTTGCAGTCGGTCGTAGCCCAATCGATTTAGTGCCGTTACTATCATCTTCTATAAATTTATGACTCGTACTATTCCGGGTGAAAACTTCACAAAATGTCGATGAAAACTCTTCACCTCTATTCGGTATTCCCAAAATAGAAGCAATTCTATCATAAGTGAGATAGATTCGTTTGCCACATACTACTGACCAAATAACTCCATTTGGATTATCCGGTGTATATTCCTCTAAATTCATATTCGCGTAAAATAGCTTAATCATCAAATGATTAATTTGTACGCTATTTACAGAAAAATCAATAAGAGGAGAGATACGAGATCTATTTGCTAATCTTTGAATACCGTATGCAGTGAAATCGTCGAATTTGATGAATGAGCCCGGATGGAACTTGTAATTTGTCATTTGATTCCATCTAGTTACTGCAACCGGAGATTCTAGCCATTTTCTAGCAGAGAGAGTAAGAGAAGAAGATTCTGATGTTGCTCTTTTCTTTGATTTCTTCTGAGGAGGAGCCATTGAAGAGAATTTGAGAGTTTGTGAAGCTTGAGAATATGAACTAGGGTTTGGAAATGGGAAAGTTTTCAGTAGAGAGTAGAAAGTAAAGAGGGTTGGTGGCAAAATATATACGTGAAGTATATAAAAAAAGGAATAACTGCCGACCGGTCGACCGCCTGCATATGGCCGGTCGACCGTTTTCAACCCGAGAGCAAAACGGTCGACCGGTCATATTTCAGGGGGTCGGCCGGTTTGGCTCTGTGTGCAAAAATGCAGAATTTGGCAAAAATTTTGAAAACGAGTCGAATGAATATATTATATATTATGTTATTATTGCAAAAATATACTGTATTACAAGAATTATATATGAAAGCAAAACAATATACATTATGGAATTCTAATGAGAAGGTGAGTTGTTATTAGAATTCTTGTCGTTTTCAATGCGTTTAGCCCACGGACTCCACTTATTTCGAGCTCCTTCGTTTTCGTTATAATTTCTATCCCAAGAGTTTGGAGTCGTTGAAGTCGATGGCCTGCATGGCATTGGTTCATGAACATCGTGCTTGTTTGATCCACAGAAGAACGATGCCATTCATTCTAAGACGGATAAACGTGCCGACATACGTTGTTGTTCATGATAGAGTTGGTTTTGTCCATAATGCAATTGTCTCTGTAGGTCGATTTGATGCTTTTGGTAGTGATGTATCTCATCGATTTGTGCCTTCGTGCGTGGAGAGCAAAATAGTGCTTTCTTTGCACGCTTGGATGTTGGAGTATGGCCAGGTGTGTGAAAACAATGGTGAGGGCATTCCGGCCTTTGTTTCGGTGTAGTCGGAGAGTATTGTTCCTCCGACTCCGAGCTTGTGATAGAAATATGAGATTCCTCTGCGCATTTGTCGCAAATGTGTGCCATGGTAGCTTGTTTAAGATGATTTATAATTTTCAGCAAGAAGGTGAATGAATGAAAGTGTATTTTTCAAACGTTTATATAGAAAAAAAGTTTGCCAATGAACTTGAGGATAGGATTTGTTAGAGATAATTAGCCATAAACAAAAACAATGATGCATAAAAAAAGTTATAAAAATAGGTATAGTTTGTTATAGGCTGAAATTTAAGAATTATTTGAAAAATATATAGCCTAAGTTTGAAGGTTACTTATTCTATTCTAGATCTTTCCGAGATACTAAGCCAAGCTCTCTTCGTAGTTTAATAAAACTAGATTCAAGTAATGGTTTAGTGAAAATATCGGCTATTTGATTGTCAGTGTGAACATATTCAAGATGTATATTACCTTTTTCAATATTATCTCTAAGGAAATGATGACGGATATCAATATGTTTGGTTCTAGAATGATTTACTGGATGTTTAGAGAGATTTATTGCACTCGTGTTATCACAGTATATAATAGAATTCGATAAATGTATATCGAAATCTTGAAGTGTTTGTTGCATATATAGTACTTGAGTACAAGCTAGAGCCGCTGATATATATTCAGCTTCACATGTAGATAGTGAAACGCAATTTTGTTTCTTACTAAACCACGAGACAAGTGATTTTCCAATAAAATGACATGTACCACTTGTACTTTTTCTATCCGTTCGAGAACCTCCAAAATCAGCATCACTATACGATACTAATTCAAATGGACATTCAGTTGGATAAAAAAGACCAAAGTCTCTTGTGTTATTAAGATAACGAATTATACGTTTCACAGCTCGTAAATGCGATTCTTTTGGATTTGCTTGAAAACGAGCACATAAACAAACACTCATTATTATATCTGGACGACTAGCTGTGAGATAAAGCAGAGAACCAATCATGCTTCGATATAGCTTCTGGTCAACACTCTTACCATTTTCATCTTTTTCAAGATGTGTAGTTATACTCATAGGAGTTGGTTTACCAGATGCGTTTTCTAATCCGAAGCGTTTGATAAGACTTCCACAGTATTTTTCTTGATTGATAAAGAAACCGTTTGAAAGTTGTTTGATTTGAAGTCCAAGAAAATATGATAGTTCTCCCATATGAGACATTTCAAATTCTTTTGACATAATATGAGCAAACTCCTTACAGAGTTTGTCGTTAGTTGAACCAAAGATGATGTCGTCTACATATATCTGGATAACTAAAATATCTTTATGAGAATGTTTAATAAACAAAGTTTGATCGACTTTGCCTATTTGAAACCCTGAGTTAACGAGATAGCTCCGTAATCGTTCATACCAAGCACGAGGTGCTTGTTTTAAACCATATAGAGCTTTCTTTAGTTTGTATACATGATTAGGATATTTTTCATGTACGAACAAGGGGGGTTGTTCGACATATACATTCTCTTTGATAAAACCATTTAGAAATGCACTTTTGACATCCATCTGAAAAAGTTTGAATTTATGATGACAAGCAAAAGATAATAGAATTCTAATAGCTTCTAGTCGAGCAACTGGTGCAAAAGTTTCTTCATAATCGATACCTTCTTCCTGATTGTATCCTTGTGCTACTAATCTTGCTTTATTTTTGGTGATATTTCCTTGTTCGTCAGCCTTATTTTTATAGACCCATTTAGTACCAATTACTGACTGATCAGTTGGTCTCGGAACAAGTTCCCAAACGTCATTGCGCTCAAACTGATTTAGTTCTTCCTGCATGGCAATGATCCAGTAATCATCTATAGCAGCTTCTTTTGGATTCTTGGGTTCGATATTTGAGAGAAAAGCGACATGACCCATTTGATTGAGTTGACTCCTTGTTCTGACATGTGATGTTATTTCACCTATTATATTTTGGGCCGGATGGTCTCTTAATATTCTTGGTGGTGATTGTAATTCACATATTTGAGGAGTATTCTCAATAATTATTTCTAAGTCAGAATCAGTATTTGAGATGATTTGATTATCAATGACTATTGATTCGTCATCATCTGATATTGTGTGAGGATGCTGATAAATTTCATCAAAAGAGACATGAAGTGATTCTTCAATAGTTTTGGTTCGTTTATTAAATATCCGATAGGCCTTACTTCGTTCCGAATAACCGACAAATATTCCTTCATCGGCTTTTGGATCGAATTTTCCAAGCTGGTCTTTCGTATTTAAAATAAAGCACTTAGAACCAAAAACTTTGAAGTATGAGATTTTGGGCTTTCTTTTGTTAAACAATTCATAAGGAGTATTCTTGGTAAGAGGTCTTATGGACACACGATTTAAAACATAACAGGCAGTTGCAACAGCTTCTGCCCAGAAGTGTTTTGGTAAGGTGGTTCCATTTAATAATGTTCTTGCACATTCTTGTAAAGTTCGGTTCTTTCGTTCTACTACTCCGTTCTGTTGTGGAGTTCTGGGAAACGAAAAATTATGATATATACCTTTCTTTGTACAAAAATGTTCAAATTCATTATTTTCAAACTCTCCGCCATGATCACTTCTTATATTTTTAACTTTAATCCCTTTTGATTTTTGAATTCTTTTGACGAAAGATTTGAAATGATCGAAAGTATCACTTTTATTTTTTAAGAAAATTGTCCATGTATAACGAGAGAAATCATCAACAATTACAAGCACATATTGACTGTGATTTATTGATTGAACTCTAGTAGGTCCAAATAAATCCATGTGCAGTAACTCAAGCGGTTGTAATGTTGATATGACTTTCTTGGATTTAAACGATGATTTGGTCAATTTTCCTAATTGACATGCATCACAAATGTTGTTAACTTTAAAACTCATTTTGGGTAGTCCTCTAACTAGATTGTTTTTGGCTAGCTTGTCAATAGTTCTGAAGTTTATATGACAGAAACGTTTGTGCCATAGCCATGGATCATTGTCATTAGCCATAAGACACATATCTGAATTATGATTAATATTCATATTTAGAATATATATATTTCTGTCTCTATAACCTTCAAAAACCAAATTATGGTCTTTATCTAAAATACTACACTTATTATTTGAAAAGGAAATTATAAAACCCTTGTCACATAACTGACTAATACTAAGTAAATTGTGTTTTAAATTTCTAACTAGCATGACATTAGTAATAAGAGGTAAGTTAGATGTACCACAATTGCTCACATCGCCTTTGCCGATGATATAACCTTTTGAATTGTCTCCAAAAGTGACTGAGCCACCATCTGAGTATTTAATATTTGTTAGTAAGCTCTTGTCTCCCGTCATATGCTTTGAGCAACCACTGTCCAATATCCACTTTCCTCTTTTCTTCAGTGGGACCTGCAAACATAGAATTAAGTTCATGGTACCCACTTTTTATAGGGTCCTAAGAGTTAGGTCTTAGGAGTCCAAACCCATTTGGGTCCGGTATCCCCTTTATATATATAATTGTTATTAAAATGTACATTATTCATGAATTGCTGAATGTATTTGTTCCTAATCAAATTATTATTTGTTTTAGGAACCCATATTTTGATAGTCTTGACATCTCTCTTTTGAAATTTCACAACTGGTTTTGGTTTGAAATATAATAAACTAAGATTTTTCTTAGTTTCAGTTTTTTGTACTTTCTTCTTCCTTTTATTTCTAAGATGTTTCTTAGTTTCATGTTTGTTATATCCCAAACCTTGTTTATCTGAAATAGATTGTGAACTTTCAATGATTTTAGTCAAATTTTCTCGACCTTTGTTAAAGTTAGAAACATTTTGAGTAATGTCATCAAACTTTGTTTGTAAACTAGCTTTTTCTAGGTCTAGAATTTTGACTTTTGCTTTAAGTTCATGATTTTCAGTAGTGAGAGCATTATTTTTCTCTTTTTGAGCTTCTATTTCTTGACTCAAAAGAGATATTTGAGAGTCAACATTAGATGATGATTCTTGAATATTTTCAAGTTCTTCTTCTAATATTTTCTTCTCATCTTTTAACATATCTCGTTCAAACTCTGCTCTACTTAAATCTGCTTTGACTACTTTTAATTGACGTTTTAAGTCTTTATATTTGACTATCAATTCAGCATTAATATCAAGTAATTCATCAAATGTAGGAATTTGTACCTCATCTTCTGTTGCCATAAAGCAAACATTAGCTTGTTCATTCTCCGAATCACTTTCACTTTCTGATGAAGATGACTCTGAATCATCCCATGTTACTGAGAAGGCTCGTTTCTTTGATTTGTCCTTCTTATATTTGAATTTTTCATTTTCTGACTTTTTATTTTGTTCTGGACAATCCTTCTGCATGTGTCCCTTTTTATGGCAGTTGAAACATTCTATAGCAGATGAAGATGGTTTATTTGATCCAGGTTTCCTTTTATTGTAACGACTGGCTTTTCGATATTTTAAGAATTTTTTGAATCCTTTTGCAATGAATGCCAAATCGTCATCTTCAGAGTCAGATTCATTTTCGTCTTTCTCAACATGAAATGCTACATTTTTCTTTTCTTCTTTCTGTTCTTTTCTAGCCTGCAAATTTGCTTCATAGGACATTAAATTTCCTATCAATTCATCTGGCTTCATGACGGAAAGGTCATTAGCTTCTTCAATTGCTAATACTTTTCCTTCCCATTCATTAGTCAGAGAATGTAGGACTGTTGAAACAACATCAAAATCAGAATATTTTTGTCCTAAGCCAATAAGTGCATGGTGAATAGTTTGAAACCGTGAATACATTTCATTGATTGTCTCATTTGGTTTCATTTTAAAATTTTGAAATTGACTTTTCAGCATTGCTATTTTGGCTTGTTTAACCTTGTTAGTACCTTCATGAGTGATTTTTAGCGTTTGCCAAATTTGATATGCAGTAGTGCAGATGCTAACACGGTTATATTCATTTTGGTCTAATGCACAGAACAACATATTTATTGCTCTTGCATTTACGGCTGCTGCCATTTTCTCAGCAGCAGTCCATTCTGAATAATCAGTTGTTGGATTCACTATTTCTCTTTGAGTAGCATTCCAAGCATCATAGCTACTTGATTGCATAAAAAATGACATACGTGTTGCCCAATAACTGTAGTTAAGACCATTGAAAAATGGAGGTCTTTGTGTCGATTGCCCTTCTGTGTAAGTGGTGTTTTGAGAGCTAGTACTTGCGTTATTTGCCATATTACAAGAATATATCAAATAACTGTGTTACGGTTATATGATGACCTGGCTCTGATACCAAATGAAAGTGCGGTGTGTATACAATTATATGTGCTAATATAGTATACACGGATCGTGTAATATGGATTACAATACAAATGCAGAAATAAATGATAATAGCATTGTAAATAAAAAATAGAAAAATCACACCAGAGATTTTTATACTGGTTCGGAGCACCGTCCTACGTCCAGTCCCAGACTTCTATCTGGATTTTCACTATTAACTACCTCGCTTCACCCGGAGGAACAGGTTTGCAATACCCGAACAGCCGAACGGGATTTCACGCCTCTAATATACTGAGGACTTCAACACTTGCCTCTTACAACACCGAGGACTTCAACAAAAACAATTACAATTGTTGTTGACAACTTGTGCTCTTGTAAACACGGATTTGTCACTTGTAGTACACTCTTCCTATAATCTTATCCTCAAATTGTGAATGATGTTTGTGAAGATTATGGAATTTATATTGCTTATTGAATCAAAATATATTGAGATAGTGTCAATGATTCAATAAGGAATGAAAGTAGTTTAGAGCTTTTTGAATGCAAGTGAATTCAGAGAATAGATAGAAAGCGTATATAATTTTTAATAAAACTTGTTGTTTTAATCAATGATATTGATGTGTATTTATAGAGAGAAAATAGTTATAACCCTTGGTGAAAAGTTGCAGTCAAAAGTTATGATTATTGATGAAGAAGAAGAGACGCAACCATTGAAGAAGGATGTGTCTTTTGGAAGAAGTTGCTCTCTGTTTAAAAACGGTCGACAGGTCAAAAACTAACCGGTAGACAGGTTTTTAAAAATATAGTCGTTATGTGCATGTGTGCACGTTTATTGTGCACATCCAACAGGAACGGTCGACCGCCTATATTTGGACCGGTCGACCGGTCTCTGTTAAATTGCACAATAAAGTGCACAACCTATATAAATGTGTATATATATATATTATATTTTGTGCATGATTATTTGAGGATAGATTTTGACAATTTTATTACTATTATAACATCAAATAATCAACCTATAATCTAGAGTACCATATGTAGGTCTTGATTTGTCGATCGCTTTAATATTGTTGTCAGCAATCAAAATCTTCATAGAAGCTGTGACTCAACAGATATTACATCCAGCTTTAACATTTGAAACAGTTTTCAAATCCTAATATTTTCAACGGAATATTCTCACCCCTTCCCAATACTTAGAATATTTTTCTCCTTCATTTTATATTCAATACTTAAGAAGTATTCCATTTATTTCCTATTTCTTTTCCTCAAAATCATTTACAATTTATTTGCAAATTTCTTAACTCGTTCATAATGAATTTTTTATAAGTCCTGAATTCTTTAATTGATTCCCTTCAATATTTCCAAAGTCAAATATACTTACTTATAATTTCAATTTCCCTTTCTACTTCTTTTATGAATTCTATTTCATTTTTCTAAGTTCACTTTTATTTAAGTTCTTTAGAAATTTCCTTACTTTTTCCCGAATTTCGCTTTTAGAATTCTCTTATAAGTCCACATCTACTAAATAACTGTTTCCTTACTCCCGAGAAGATTTATAAATACATTTAAACCATTTTCAAAAACTCTATTCATATACATATGTAAATAAGTATTTTAACGAAAAATAATAATTATTTATTTTTAAGACATGTTCAAATAATTATCTAAATATTGAAACACTTTTTATAACATCACTTTTCAAAGCAGGTTTAAAGATCTAGGATTTATTAAAATAAATATTAATTATTTGAAAGATTAACTTCTAAAGTATTCTATACTAATTAACTTTGAATTACATAATTAAATAAATAAAACCTTTTTTAAAAAAATAAAAACTTAATTTATTAATAAAAATATATTTTTAAAACTCAATAACCAAATTCAAATTTATAACCCCTCTAGATTTCTATCACATCACTTCCAATTCGGTCTCCTTAACCATTTCCACTTCAAAAATAGTATCCACAATTTTGTCTCACCCTATTTCCATATTTTAAATATAAATCCTTCCTGTAAATTTATGTTTCCAATTTATCGCCAGATGTCAATTTTCTTTATTTATAAACATCGTTTATAAATATATATTTTTTATAACTCCTTGCGTTTCACAAAAAATAACCTCATGTACAAAATTTGATTTTATAAATTCAATTTCTGATAAATTCCACTTATTTTTGCCAATCCATTTTTAATATTTATTTCAACTTCTTTCCATATTTCCTGAACATCATTTTAAAATCTAGTCTTTAAAACTTTCTTTATATAATTTATTTTAAATTCTCTATTTAAAATATTTTTCCCGCATTATTTAGTACGATCAAAAACCAATAATTTACTTATTCAAATCGCCCTCTTTTAAATAATCCAAATTTCAAAATAGGGATTTTTATATTAAAAATCTCCTACTAATTCTTTTAAAAATTCAAATAATTTTTTGGTATTTAATATACTAAGGTTAATTTTCATGCTATTGTAACATTTAAAAATTTACAACACACAATAATCCAGCAGATTATTCATTCACATCAAATATTTATATATATATAAAAACACTAAATATATTTGAGGAATCCAATTGGATCCCTCCAACCTGTTTTTTCTGCATCCACGGATGTTAGACAATAAATAAAAATACCAATCCCACTTTGAGTGGGATATCGCGGTATATGGGTCATCCGCTATTATGCGGGGTGCATAGGGTCTCATCCGCTATAATGTGCAGGAATGTCACACCAATTACTTATGTATATACTACTATATATATGTAGTCATCCAATAGATAATTATAAATTTATCGATCCAATCAAGCATCCACTAATTTAAATTTTAAATTTTAAATTAAAAAAAATAAATTTAAATGTGGTAATCCAAATGAATGAGAAATTCTCACCTTGATTTTTAATTTGCCGGATATCTAGTATTTATTTCTTCAAAAATCCCGACGGACCCTGAAAAATTCCAAATCAATTTGTTGTGTAGTATTGAATGCTACGAGCGCACGAAATTTATTCCGTAAAATTTTTCCCTCGTATGAATGAATAGAATTTATAGGATAACGGAATTTTCAAAATAATTAAATTTTCAGTTAATTATAGAAAAAAAATTTAATTACCCTTAGTCAACGCTTAACCGCATTGATGTTGCACGTTAACATCTTCATCGCGATGAACATCAGTCACCCAGCAACCAACGTTGCCTAAAATGAATTTGACATTCCCTCTCTTCCATCTATGCGCTCACTCGCACCTTCCCCTAAGGTCATGCCTTCCATCCATCACGCCAAAACACACGCCAACATCAACGAGCCCACAACCCACGATAGTGAACCACTACCGCATTGACTTACCCTTCCAACCACGAGAGGCCAAAAAGCCCAATCGCGACCATTGCGACGAGCAGCTTCACTTACCCTAATCGCCAACTCAACCAACTTTCCATCGTCGTTCCCCTATCTCGCAACCGCCACTTCCCTCTGCTGCGACGTTGCTCGAGAGTCGCGAGTGCTCAGCCTTGCTCGTGAACGGCCCTCCATCGCCTCGCGATCGCCTTTCTTCTTCTTCTTCTTTTTCAATTTAAACGAATTTATTCATTTTCGAACCGAGGAGCGCAAAGATAGAGGCTCGCGATTTTAGTTTCGAAGATAGTGTGATTTTTTTCTTTTAAAACTTTAATCGGCCTTGTTATTTAAAGAAGAAGAAGAGAGATGCAGTGATTTTGAACTAAACGAAGAGAAGGTCGCGTGAAGTTTAAAGGAGAGGGGACATGAAGAGATGTTTTGCATGTAGAGGTTTGTGTACATTAACCTGAAGGTGGGAGAAAAGAACTGATGGAAATTATTTGACTAGACAAAATATTTATTTAAATTTCAAAACGTCTCAATTTACGCTAATCAAAATCTCAAACTCCTATCGAGGCATGTCATTAGGCATTTATAATGTTATACCCCTATTCCAAAAATAATAGAAAAGATTTCGAGTCCTAATTCGATCGTATGGAGAAGATAGCTTTCTGGACCCAATTATTATATTGAATATTCGATATTAAATTCAAAGCGTTTCTATCCCGTATGAGCAAACGGTAAGTCTAAATGCTACAAAATTTGAAATCCGATAATAATACACTATTACGGATCCAATGGAACCAGTTTTCATCGAATTCCGAGACTGCGTCTCGGATCGCTATTTTAACACCTTGATTAAATCGACGATTTTCAAAATTCCAATAATAATACACTATTACGGATCCAATAGAACCAGTTTTCATCGAATTCCGAGACTGCGTCTCGGATCGCTATTTTAACACCTTGATTAAATCGACGATTTTCAAAATTGACGAAATCACTTGAAATTACAGTTTGAAAAACTTATTAACTCAATTATAATTCCAATAGAATTTATATCGGCATTAGAAATCATTTTATTTCATATTCAACTCCAATTTTCAATTATTCACTATTTTCGTATTTCGATAAATCGATCTATCTAAATTTTAATTTCATTTTATAATCCCAACCAAAAATCTTCATAACCACAATCGATTTATATTCTAAATCAATATTTAAAACTGTTCAAATATTCAAAATTAACCGTAGAAAAATCCAGGTCGTTACATTCCTCCCCCTTAAAAGAATTCCGTCCTTGAATTTCTATATTAGGAAAAATGCTCCAAACCCATTACTTATTCATAGTCCACTTAGTTAAATTCGACATTCACCTTTTTAAACCTTTTAGTTTCATTCCAAATCCTCTAGTTTCCATTTCGAATTCAAAAACCTTTTACTTCAGTTGCAATTCAAAAATCAACCTTTTTAGTTAACAAAAAATTTCTAACACCCTAAATTTCCAAAAAAAAAATGGTAGAGTCTCCCTTGCACGGAGGGCCTTTTGCAATATGACAAGAGAGGTAATGTGTACATTGTTTGTACCAAAATTGGGCACAACACCCTTCGGACGTTTTTGAAGAGATAATAAATGAAGAATATAAATTGAAAATGAGGATTATCTAACAAAAACTCCAAATAACAGTAAAATAAAGACAGAGACAAGCGATTTATAGTGGTTTGGCGCTTTGCCTATGTCCACTGTGAAGTTTTTGCAATTTTATTGATTCTCTTTTAACGTTTACAAGTGATTACAGCAAGCAACGGCAAATTACAACTGGAAATTCGAAATCAACAGCAGGTGTATGATGTAGGATGATGAAGATCTCGATCCGGCAGAGTCTGGGCGCTTGAGAATCCAAAGATCCCTTTTCTGTTGGCTCCGGGGCTCTATTTATAGGCGTAGGATGCTGATATTTCGCTGAAAATTCGGGAGACCACTTCTGGCACGTGAGGGGATCCATGCGCCCGGCCTCAGGAAATTTGGGCCCACTTTGGCATCGATTCGAACTCCATTCGAATCGATCATAAAATCATCCAATCGAGGTGAAATTTGGTGTGGACATTCTTCAACATGTATGCAAGCTTCTGTGAAAATTTGGTGCCATTTGGATCAGTGTATCACAAGATATCGTCGGTACGAAATGGGATTTTCCATTGAATGTCTGGTTCGATTCGATCATTTCGAATCGATGCTTTCGAATCGATCTCTTCACGTGGATATCCGATGACGTGGCACGTGCATTTCGCCTCGATCCGGTATTTGCGCCGAGTTGACCGTGTCGACTCCATACATCTCGCCTCGTTCGAAATGAAGACCGTTGTGTTAGACCAGGTCCTTCTGACTCGAACGAACCGTTTTCCATGGGTTCGAACGAGGGTCTTTTTGATGGATTCGAAGGAAGGTCCTCTGATGGGTTCGAGGAGCAGAGACCCGAAGGATACGAACTTAGGTTATCTGTTGGGTACGAATCCGATCGATGCGAACTCAATCGTTTCGAACTCTATCTACTTGACCGATACGAACTTACGAAAACAGACCGATGTGAAGCGGAGGATGGACACGAGCTAGATGGATACGAAACCGAGGTCTACTGATGGATACGAACTGATTCTTCTATGATGGGTTCGAAGCAGTGACTATTGCCTTGTTTGATGGAGGCAAAACAAGGGGACGTCAATGGGTTCGAAGGCGATCGAGTCGAACCGATGTATCCCGATGGATTCGAACTCGATCGATACGAACTGAATTTTCTCAACTGATCCGAAGCCGCTGTTTCTCTGATCGATACGAAAACTATGGATTCGAAATGAAGCCTAGGGATGGATTCGAAACTGAAGCCTCTTCTCTCAAATTGAATCGATCATAACTTGAACATACAAACTCGGATTGACTTGAAATTTGGAACGTTAGCTTTCTTGGCCTTGCTTGCTATGTCCAATCAATTGTTGCTCAATCCGGACTCGGACAAAATTCATCGATATCCATAGCAAACCCACGTATGCTTCATATCCAGGAAGAGTGATCCTTGGTATCTCAACCTTGCTAAAAGGTGGGATAACATACATCGACCCACACAGTCGAAAAACAAAAACATATATCAATATTTATATTTTTGTTGTATTTAGTCCGAAAATGTACCTTACTTTAGCATTTTTAAGCAAGCAAGTTACTTCACATGCAAATACACGACCAAAATCTAGTCAGATAGCCTCCGGTTACCTGTACTTACTTAATTTAAACCACGTAAGTACCAAAATATGAAATCCACTAATACTTCCTTCATTTAACTAATTTAACACATGAATTTCATGTACATTTGTCAAACAAAGATTTATAAGCAATTGTAAGGTTCCGTTACTAATTTAATTACTTTACAGAATTTCATTTACTTTCGTTTACATCAAACGCCAATTTTCTATGCAAATTCGACGATATCTATTTTATAAAATACCCATTTTCAGTTTATAGCTATTTTAAATCGATTCAGAATCAATTTTTATTCAATTCTATTCCTTTCAATTTGATTCCCAACCAATTTATTGGCCTCCCACTCCAAATTTCAATTTCATACTCCAATTCATTCTTGAATTCATTTAAAATAATATCCCACGCCATATTCAATTTATTTACACTCATATTGAATTTATTTATAACTCAAGTCATTTTTATTTTAATCTAATTCCATTTTATCTGATCACAATCGACATATATTTAATCATCTTATATATAGGTCAAATTTTATTTATTACTCAAGTTCTATATTCAACTTCAGTTTCAGTCCACAATCCATTTTATTTAATCAAGTTAAATTCCATTCCTGTGACGACCCGTCTTTCAATACCCAGAAAGACGTATCATCAATAATAAAAGAAAGAGATAGAAATAGAAAGATAGAAAGAAAAGAAACAACAATAATCAGAATCTCACAGCGGAAACGAACAAAATATAATACCACACATATCCGTTACATAAGTTTTACATATCAGAGTGCACAAAATAATATTACTCCATTACATCTGACATTCATAAGAGTTTATCCCAAACCATACAACTCAAAACACAACATCAAAATGTCACTATAGCGGAAAGAGATAGATAATATGTCCGGACTCCGGCTTCAGCTTCCAAAACATTTGCTAATCCCAACCTGAATCACTTGGCTACTCATAAAAATTTGAGTACCCAAGAGTTTATGAAAAAAACAAAATAAACTCCAGGTCAGACATGGGTCTGGTGTGAGTAAATCAGTTAAAGTTGTTTAACTTTAAAATCATTTGAAACAAAAAGTATCACGTAAGACTTCCCACAAATAAATACGGGTAAGTTTTTACCTTACGCTAACCAAAACATTTGATAGGGAATCCAGTGATATTATAATAGGGTCTAGGGTTTTCAAGTAAATAGAAAATAGCCGAAATTGTTACATGATTAAATTCCAGCTACTAGCCACGAAAGTGGGCAATACAATCAAAACCGTAGGGTCTCATAGGGAAAATGGGTTTCCATCAATGGCAGGGCTACTGGGGTACCGCCCGTGACAGTACGGGGCCTAGATCACCGTACCGAGGAGCCACCCTAACTCCCCTCCAACACAAGGCCGGACCCATCCCTTACTGGACAGCACCGAACAAGACAACCCCGCAGTTGTGTCCAACAACTGCCCATACAGCCGAATTAATAAGGGACTTCTAGACAGGGTTAAATCTCACTCTCAAGTGGGGACTACCCACGAAGCCTTGCTTCACCTCCCCTGTTTTAGCCATTCCCGGTTGATGAGGCTTGAGGTTACGATTACCTTTAGTGAACACATCACTTAGAATGCTCATCGTCCACCTGACGATGTTTTGAAAGCATTCAATCCATACAAGTTTGTTCCGGGTTCGAACGAAACCGAAGGCATTATTTCGTTACACTCAGTTTGGAATCACCCTCAGGTTAACGACAATAACCCTTGCACTCTAAAACTCCATCTCGATCCTCACTTGAGATGTCACGACCTAACGTTTAACTTGGATCGATGTGGTTTTCGAAAATCAATTCGATTCTTGATCCCGGTCTCATCGAAATCCAAACGTGTCTTAAAGGCCAAGTTGCTTAAAAAATTTAAACAATTCAATTCAAATTTAAACATAGCATCATACAACATTATCCACAGATAGTAACCAATATCTATCACAGATATACAGTATCTCATCACAGAATATCTCAACTATCATTCAACAGATATCAACCATATTTAGACATTCAATTCAAACAATCATCCATAAGCAAGCACTACTTTAATTCATATTATAATTAATTTAAATTAAATTAATTACTTAAGAATTTATCACTTAATCTTGCTTAACCAAACATTAATTAATTACCACAATCATTTAATTATTTAACCACCTTTTAATTATCTCCATTATTAATGAATTAATGTTTAATTAATTAATAATCTTTATTTAATTATCAATTAATTACTATAATTATTTATTAATTAAAACTTGATTTAAAATTAATCATTCCTTAATTGATTATTAATTAGCCCTTAATTTAAAATTAATTATCCTTAATTAATTCTTAATTAATCACAATTTAATTTATCTTAATTACTTAATTAATTATTCATTAATTAATCTTAATTATTTAATTAATTAAATCTTAACCATTAATTAATTTACTATTAATTAAAAATTAATTAATGTTTAATTACTTATTAATTAGCTCTTAAACTTCGACTTCATTTATTTTGTTTTGAACTCGACCAAAACTCAAGCTAAACACAACCTTAAACTCCATCTCTACCCTACCCTTCTTCATCTTAGTTCAAAAATTCATCAAACCCAAACAAGAAAAACAAAAAAAACAGGAAACACACGAGCTACAGCCCCATCTTCTCCCCTACACGACTACAGCCAACACACCTGAGCACACATGCAAGCCACGAGACCAAAAACGCAACCACGGCTTCGAGTCGAAACCCACACACATCGAACCAAACTCCCCTGACATGGCACACCCCCGTGCACATGCACGATGCTCCGACGCCACCGCCGCCGCCGCCGACATCACGTGCAAACCCTAAATCGGCCTACGACCCAATTCCAAATCCCAAAACTCACTTACACAAGCTCAAACGAAAAATGGGTTGCTCGAACCCAAACCCAAACTGCATTCACCAGGAAAAACCCTCCGTCCACGGCAAGCCGACCACCGTACGTTCCCAAACTCCGGCCATACACCCGCACGACCTTAACACACCTCCACCCCAAGCCTATTGTAACTCGATCATCTCCATGCTTCACAAAATCGAACTCCTCAAGCTCAAAAAACACAGAGCAAATAACCCTAAAAATCAAAATTCCCAGATCTCTGTTGCATGATAATTTCAACCATTATTTTTCTAGTGTTAAACAACATTTAACACAACTTCAATTCAATTTTCAAAGCTTATAAACATCCCAGTAACACGTATTTGCCAAAAACCCCAATTTCGGTTTTTCCAAAAATTCATCTTCAATTTCAAGTTAAAAATTTTGATTTCTATCTTAAAATTCAAGTTATACATAGTAGATTTAGGATATAAACTTAGTTCATCAAAATTCAAACATGATTTACATGATATAAATATTTGTTTTTACTGTATTGTCTAAATTCTGCAGATTTTAACAGTTTTCATTTGAATATTTATTTTTAATACTTAATTCATGTTGAATCAAATCTCTACATTTGAAGATATCAATTTAACATTACCTTACTGCATATAAATTTGAAGTTTTGTTCAGAATTTTCTCTGAGCTTGAATATACAGAGGAGTTTCAACTGCATTTAAACATACACAACTAATTTTAAACCTGTAAACAGATATTTTATAAAATATAAAAACATGCGAGCATTTCAGAGCTAACATTCACATGCAACATATTTTTTTTTATACTTAAATTTTTGATTTAAAATTTACTCACCTGATTTGTTAAGCAGAAACCAAAAATTCAAATCCTGGAAATTGACTGCAGATTTTCCCCTTTTCTTGAAATTTGCTTGATGATGCTTCAAATCTTGAATCAGTTAGTGATAGAAAACTTGAGATTTGTTTCAGAAATTTGTTGATTCAGGAAGCTAGATTGCAGTTTCAAAAGTGATTTGAAATGCAGATTTTTATCTCAGGATTTTCTTTGTAGGTTTAGATTTTGAAAAGGAGTTTGAGTTTGATTAATTTTTGGTTGAATTGAAGTGAAGATTTTCAGATTTTTGTAAACGAGGAATGTAGAAATTTCTTGCTTAAGAAAAATGAGAGAGTTTATTTTGAAGTGGAAGAAATGGCTTTTATATTTATAAAAATTTGTTTCATAAAATTTAAAGAAAATAAACTTAAATTATGACACTTGTCACTATATCTAGCTAATTCTCTAACACATGTTATTTAGTATGATTTAAATGTTAACAAGTGTTAATCCCATGCAAAAAGAATTTAAAAAAATGTTTTCTTAATTGATTTTTCTTATTTTTAATTCATTTTTAATTCCTATAAAATCAATTTTCCTTAAAGAATGAATATAAAACAAATGTTATATCTTACATAAAATCATGAGAATATTCCTTAAAACTCAAAGTAAAATTTAGAAAAAAAATTAACATATTTTAAATCTTTTAATTTATCAATTCAAATTCAATTTAAGTTTTTAAATTCAATTCAAAATCAAATCTGATAAGAGTACAATTTTAACACATTCATTACCCTTATGTATATATTAGTTTTAATTAGAATAAATGTATATTTACAATTCATTTATTGCTGTTGAATAAAATAACAAATTTATCAATTTAAATTAATTTATTATAAAGATTATCATATTTAAATTGGGTTTGAAATTCCGGGATATCACATTCCTCCCCCCTTAAAAGAATTTCATCCCCGAAATTTAAACAAAAGATAATCCAAAATTTCATTTTATTCAACACTTCAAACATACATAACATCCATTCATGAGAAATCAACGAACAAAACATCCAAACAATGATACATTCAATACAAACACCACTAGCTATCCGGACACATGTCCGGATAAGCCTTCCTAAAGCTATCCAGAGTCTCCCAGGTATAATCTCTGGGATCCTCACTCCATTGGACTTTAATGAGCTTCACTCTCTTGCTTCTAAGTTGCCTCTCATCTTGATCAACAATCTGAACAGGATGTCTGACAACTGATAAGTTCGGCTCAACCTCTAATTCTTCCTGCACAGCTGGCTCCACAATAAGAGATGGATCGTGCACATATTTCCGTAGATGAGATACGTGGAAAACATTGTGAATTCCAGCCATCCGGACTAGCAATTCAATCCTGTACGCTGCGGCACCAATCCTCTCGAGAACTCGGAACGGACCAATGTATCTCGGAGCGAGTTTCCCTGTCTTTTCGAATCTTACAGCTCCTTTAATAGGGAAAATTTGACAAAGACTAAATCACAAATCTCGAACTCCAATTGTTTTCGTCTTTTATCAGCATATTTCTTTTGTCGATCCTGAGCAGCTCTCATCCACTTCTTGATAAGCTCGACTTTAGCAGATGCTTCACGGATCAGATCTGGTCCAAGCACAATACGGTCTTTCGACTCTATCCAACGAGCTAGAGATCTACACGGTCCTCTATACAATGCTTCATAAGGAGCCATCCCGATACTTGCTTGGTAACTGTTATTATAAGAGAACTCCACTAAATGTAGATGATCTTCCCACGATCCTCCAAAATCTAATACACAGGCTCTCAGCATATCTTCTAGAATTTGATTAAGCCTTTCCGTTTGCCCATCTGTTTGAGGATGATATGTTGTACTCAATCTTAGACTAGTTCCCAAAGCTGATTGCAATGCCTCCCAAAATTTGCTGGTGAAGATAGGATCTCGATCACTTACAATACTGACTGGAACACCATGCAATCTCACAATCTCTTTCAAGAAAATTTCTGCCAGAGAAGCTGCAGTACGGGTTGCCTTAACTGGTATAAAATGGGCGCTCTTGGTTAGACGATCCCCAATCACCCATATTCCTTCATTCCCCTTCTTAGTTCTAGGCAGACTGTCGATGAAGTCCATCGAAATCATCTCCCATTTCCATGTCGGGACGTCCAAAGGTTGTAACAAACCAGCTGGCTTCTGCTGATCTCCTTTCACTTGCTGGCAGATAACACATCTATTAACGAATCTGGCTACATCCTTCTTCATGCCCGGCCACCAGAAAACTCTCTTCATATCCTTGTACATCTTTGAGATTCCTGGATGGATATTCAATCTGGAGTGATGACTTTCAGATAGGACCTCCTGCTTCAATTCCTTGAAATTTGGAACACAGATCCTTCCGTTAATCCTCAATGTTCCTTGGCCATCAGTCTCAAAACTAGGACACTGACCCTTTTCAACTCTTCTGATGATTCTTTTTAATTTACTATCAGATTCCTGCTTACAAGAAATCCTTTTCAGAAGAGATGGAACCACTTCCAAAAGAGAAAGAACCGCATTTCTGCTAAGAGCATCTGCCACAACGTTTGCCTTTCCCGAAGTATACAGAATACCCAAATCATACGATGCCAAGAACTCAACCCATCGCTGCTGTCTTAGATTAAGATCTTTTTGAGAGAAAAGATATTTCAACGGTTTGTGATCCGTGAATAACTCAAACTTTTCTCCTAAAAGATAATGCCTCCATATCTTTAAAGCAAAAACAATAGCCAACAGCTCTAGATCATGCGTAGCGTAGTTCCTCTCATGTGGCTTCGATTGCCGACTCGTATACGCAATAACCCTACCATTTTGCATAAGAACAGCTCCCAATCCAACAATACAGGCATCAATATACACTTCAAACTTGCTTTTCCCATCAGGAATAGCCAATACAGGAGCATTTGTCAATTTTGTCTTCAGTTTCTGGAAAGCTTCCTCACATTCCGGTGTCCACTTGAATTTAGCTCCCTTCCTTGTCAGCTTTGTTAGGTGAGAAGAGATCTTAGAATAATCCTTAATAAACTTTCTGTAGTACCCAGCCAATCCCAGAAAACTGCGAACTTCTGTTGGAGTCCGAGGCTGCTTCCATTCCAGAATAGTCTCAACTTTAGCTGGATCTACAGAGATTCCCTCACCAGAAACAATGTGGCCCAAAAATTTTACTTCAGATTTCCAAAAATGACACTTAGAAAATTTTGCCTTCGGAACGTGCCTTCTCAGAGTTTCCAAAACTATTCTCAAGTGTTGCTTGTGCTCATCTTTCGACTTAGAATAAACCAAAATATCATCGATGAATACCAAAACAAACTTATTCAGAACATCTCTAAAGACTCGGTTCATCAGATCTACAAAATAGGTAGGAGCATTAGTTAACCCGAAAGGCATAACCAACCACTCATAGAAACAATTAGGTCCCCTAAATGCAGTTAAGGGAATACTGTCTTCAGCTACCCTTAACTGATGGAAACCTGATGCTAGATCTAACTGAGAAAAGACTGATGCACTATGAAGCTGGTCGAAGAGATCATCAATGCGAGGAAGAAGATACTTATTTCGAATGGTCACTTTGTTCAATTCACGGTAGTCTACACAGAACCTTTGCGACCCATCCGACTTAGTGACAAAAACTGCAGCAGAACCCTAGCAGGAAAAACTTGGTCTAATCAAACCCTTCTCCAACAAATCTTGAGTTTGCTTCACTAGTTCCTCCCTTTCCCTTGGAGCCATCCTCCTACTAGATTGAATTACAGGTACTGCTCCAGGAATCAAATCTATATGAAACTCTATTTCCCGGTGCGGTGGAAAACGCTTAACTTCCTCAAATACGTCGGAGAAATCCCGGACTACTTCAATATCTACAACCTCCTCTTGAGAAGTCTCAACTCCATGTAAAAGACTACTCAAGTGAATTCCAGAGTTATCACACATTACTCTGGCAATCCTACCTAGATCAGTTTCCAACGAAACTGTTCTCATCACAATTTAAAATAGCCTTATATTTGTCAAGCCAATCCATTCCCAATATAAGGTCAAAACCTCTAAAATCCAATACATAAGGATCACAGGAAAAACTATGGGATAGATAGGAGATTCTTAAATCTTTACAGATCCTATCCAATTTGGTTACCCCTCCTATAGGATTTGATACATAAATGGGATTGTCTACGATACTAGGGGTAAGTAAGAAATTCTCTACAGTTCCCAGGGAAATAAAACTTAAAGAAGCACTAGAATCAAATAAGACTTTAATATATTTTCCATTTAAAAGTAAGGTACCTTCTAAAACTCCCTTGCCCTTCGACGAGTTTGATGGTGCGCCTTCTAAAGAAAATACTTTGTTCTGTTGAACCTTATGAAGGAGCGGGCAATCTTTAATCATGTGTCCCAGTTGGTGACAGTTAAAGCAAAGAGATTTTTGAACTAAGGCTGACCCTGGTCCACTATAATGTTGTCGCAGCTGTTGTTGCTTTTTTCCTTGAGGACGGTGATTTGCCAAATGCCCCACTTGATTACAATTATAGCATTTTCGGGGTCCATTATTGTTTCAGGACTTCTTCTTGCTTTGTTTCTTCCAGTTAGGATTGAATTTTCTTTTATTAGGATTGGAAGAATTTCCTCCAGACGCAGCAACTCGCGCCTCAGATCTTTTGTTCATCAAGTCTTCATATCTCAGTGCCATGTCAATAAGTTCCACAAAAGACCCTTTCAAATGTGCAGTCATTTTCTCATGATACTCAGGCCTCAACCCTTGGACAAACATCTCGTTCTTCTTAAGAGAGGTGTCAATAAGTCCTGGACCGTAGCAAGATAACTCGTTGAATTTAGTCTCGTATTTAGCTATAGACATATTTCCTTGTTTCAAATTCAGAAAATCTTGATAAAGCCGAGTTCTTCCTACAGCAGGCATAAACTTCTCCTCAAACATCTCCTTAAATTCTTCCCAAGACATACCATCTTCCGAGATATTAGCAGTCACTGAATTCCACCAGACTGCGGCACCACCTTGTAATTGCCACGCAGCCATTATTCTCTTCTGCTCATCCGATAACCTCATGCTCTTAAAAATATTCTCACACGAGCGAAGCCATGCTTGAACTTCTATTGTAGTTTCTGATCCTTGAAATGGTTTTCCTCCAAGATGAACAAAGTCCTTGCATAAATCAGCAAAACTGACTGGAGATGTAACTGGATTAACAGTCTCATTATCAGTCTGCTCTCTTCTGTTACCAGTTGATGCACTTCCAACAACTCTTCCCCTTCGGCCTCTTGAACTCATATTAGCTACCTGAACAGGTAACCCAACCAATTTAGATAGGGATATAGTTATATAAGAAAATTACAAATATGCACTCTCAAGATAGATACTACTCCAGATCCTGGGTGTTTCTCAACCATTGCTCTGATACCAACTATGACGACCCGTCTTTCAATACCCAGAAAGGCGTATCATCAATAAGAAAAGAAAGAGATAGAAATAGAAAGATAGAAAGAAAAGAAACAACAATAATCAGAATCTCATAGCGGAGACGAACAAAATATAATAGTACACATATCCGTTACATAAGTTTTACATATCATAGTGCACAAAATAATATTACTCCATTACATCTGACATTCATAAGAGTTTTTCCCAAACCATACAACTCAAAACACAACATCAAAATGTCACTATAGCGGAAAGAGATAGATAATATGTCCGAACTCCGGCTCCAGCTTCCAAAACATTTGCTAATCCCAACCTAAATCACTTGGCTACTCATATACCCAAGAGTTTATGAAAAAACAAAATAAACTCCGGGTCAGACATGGGTCTGGTGTGAGTAAATCAGTTAAATTTGTTTGATTTTAAAATCATTTGAAACAAAAAGTATCACGTAAGACTTCCCACAAATAAATACGGGTAAGTTTTTACCTTACGCTAACCAAAACATTTGATAAGGAATCCAGTGATATTATAATAGGGTCTAGGGTTTTCAAGTAAATAGAAAATAGCCGAAATTGTTACATGATTAAATTCCAGCTACTAGCCACGAAAGTGGGTAATACAATCAAAACCGTAGGGTCTCGTAGGGGAAATAGGTTTCCATCAATGGCAGGGCTACTGGGGTACCGCCCGTCACAGTATGGGGCCTAGATCACCGTACCGAGGAGCCACCCTAACTCCCCTCCAACACAAGGCCGGAACCATCCCTTACTAGACAGCTCCGAACAAGACAACCCCGCAGTGTGGCCAACAACTTCCCACACAGCCGAATTAATAAGGGACTTCTAGACAGGGGTAAATCTCACTCTCAAGTGGGGGCTACCCATGAAGCCTTGCTCCACCTCCCATGTTTTAGCCATTCCCAGTTGATGAGGCTTGAGGTTACGATTACCTTTAGTGAACACATCACTTAGAATGCTCATCGTCCACCTGACGATGTTTTGAAAGCATTCAATCCATACAAGTTCGTTCCGGGTTCGAACGAAACCGAAGGCATTATTTCGTTACACTCAGTTTGGAATCACCCTCAGAGTTAACAACAATAACCCTTGCACTCTAAAACTCCATCTCGATCCTCACTTGAGATGTCAAGACCTAACGTTGAACTTGGATCGATGTGGTTTTCGGAAATCAATTCGATTCTCGATCCCGGTCTCATCGAAATCCAAACGTGTCTAAAAGGCCAAGTTGCTTAAAGATTTAAACGATTCAATTCAAATTTAAACATAGCATCACACAGCATTATCCACAGATAATAACCAATATCTATCACAGATATACAATATCTCATCACAGAATATCTCAACTATCGTTCAACAGATATCAACCTGTGACGACCCGATTTTCCACTCCCAGAAAATCGCATCATCAATTAAGAAAGAAAGGGATAGAAGAAGAAAAGAAAGAAGAGAAAGAAGAAACAACACAAGAATCTCAACAGCGGAACGAATAAATTATATTAATAACATAAGTATTTACATAACATACAATACCAATCAGAGATACACAACATACACATCACATATACTAGACAGTTATAAACACCTGTCTAGTATTTACAACTCAATACAAACACAACACAGAGAACACACAGCGGAAAACTATATCTAACGCGAAAGCCTCCTGCTCCATTGCTCCTCCATTTTTCATCAAAGCCAACCTGAATCCCTTGGCTGCTCGTAAAAATTTGAGTACCCAAGAGTATGAGAAAACAAAGATAAACTCCGGGACAGACATGGGTCTGGTGTGAGTAACAGGTTAAGGTTGCTTAACTTTTAAAAACCTTTGAAAAGAAAGGTATCACGTAAGACTTCCCACACTTAAACATGGAAAAAAATTTACCTTACGCTAACCAAAACATTTGATAGGAAATCCGATGATATTATAATAGTGTCTAGGGTTTTCAAGTAAATAAAAAATAGCCGAAATTGTTACATGATTAAATTCCAGCTACTAGCCACAAAAGTGGGTAATACAATCAAAACCTTTGGCACTTATTGGATTTTGGATTCCATACAATGGCAGGGCTACTGGGGTACCGCCCGTCACAGTACATGGCCTAGATCACCGTACCGAGGAGTACTCCCACTCCCCTGCAACACAAGGCCGGAACCATTCCTTACTGAACAGTTCCGAACAAGACAACCCCGTAATTGTTTGCAACCAACTGCCCACACAGCCGAATATAAAGGGACTTCTAGACAGGGATCAATCTCGCTCTCTAGTGGGAGCTACCCACGAAGCCTTGCTGCACCTCCCCTGTTTTAGCCATTCCCGGTTGGTAAGGCTTGAGGCTATGAATACCTTTATAGGACATAACACTTAGAATGCTCATCGTCCACATGACGATGTTCTAAAAGCATTCAATCCATACAAGTTTGTTCCGGGTTCGAACGAAACCGAAGGCATTATCTCGTTACACTCATTTTGGAATCACCCTCAGAGTTAACGACGATAACCCTTGCACTCTGAATCACCATCTCGAACCTATAAGAACTATTCCGTCAAATCATTACGGAATCACCCACAGAGTTATACTGACGTATAGCCCTTACACCTCGAGTCTTCACAAAGCTCCATTTGGATTCACGACCTAACGTTAATTTGGATCGATGTGGTTTTCGGAAATCCAAATATGGAAACCCGATCCCGGTCTCATCGAAATCCAAAGCGTGTCTTTTAGGGCCAAGTTGTTTTAAAGTTTAAAACAATTCAATCTATATACACACAGATAGATAATTCTCAACATCACAATAGATAATCAATATTAACATCACAATAGATAATCTATATTATCAACTCAAACAGATAATTCATATTATCAACTCAATGCAACCATAGCATCCAAATCACACAACATCATTTATCTCATATCTGAGATTTCAACCATCTAGGGTATCAATCATCACTCATAAGCAATGACTTATAAATCATCATTCTATAATTAATTTAAAATGAATTAAATTAATTACTTCTTCCTATAATTAATTTAAAATAAATTAAATTAATTACTCATCCATATAAACCTTGCTTACACATCAATTAATTATAAATCAATTAATTAATTATTCTCAACATATTACCCTAATTAATCATCTTGATTAATTATTCTTTAATTACATTCAAGTAATTATCCTTCAATTAATTTCACAAATCCAAACCAAATTCAGTAATTAACCTGTAGTTACTTCATTAATTAATCCTTAATTAATTAACTAATACCTTCATTGATTAATTTTTCTTAATTAATCAATCCTTACTTATATCATTAATTATATAAATTAATGATCTCAAATTATTTTATTTAAAATAACTCCATTAAATTAATTATCAATTATCTCTATTGATTAATCATTCTTGATTAATCACATTAAGTAATTAACTTAAATTAATTACATCTCTTAACCATTTTCAAATAACCCAATTATCTAAACCTAAATTAATTACACTAAGTAATTAATTATTAATTACTCACTTAAGTAATTATACAACATATTAATTACATATTAATTACACAAAGTAATTAATTTCCAAAACTTCTCCATTAAATTACATCCAGTAATTTATTTTCTTAATTACTTTACTATGTAATTATTCATTTCTAATTACATTTGTAATTACTTCTCAAATCAATCATGATTAATTTAAATTAATTAAACTTAATTAATTAACTTAATTAACCAAAATAAAATTTATTAATTACAATCAGTAATTAATTTTCTTAATTACTTTCATTAAGTACTTATACTTAAATAATTCTCAAATGATTATCTTTAAATTAATTAATACAATTAATCATTAAAATTAATTACAATATTAATTATAAAATAATACTATGTTAATGACCTTCATCAAACAATAACATAACTTTAATTACTTTTCCAAAGTAATTAATTGAATTAATCAATATTAATTCTTAATTTATTTAAAGAAGCTTATTAATTAATTTCTAATTATTAAATTAATCAAGTGATAATTAAAAACTTAAATAATTATTAATTACTTGATTAATAATTCAATTCATTAATTAAATTAAATTAATCAAATCTTATTTAAATTAATTTCTAAATCACACTTTAATCAAATTTAATTAACTTACTTAAAACTTTTAATTAATTAAATAAACCCTTAATTATTTTATTAATATCCTAATTATTAATTAATTAAATTAATTACAAAACTTAATTACCTAGATTAACTAATAAATCATTAAGTTCAAAACAATTTAATGAAAATCATTAACCTCATTAATGATTTAATTTCATTATTAAAGTAATTTAAAAATAATTTAATTTTAAATTTCTTTAATTCCATTTAAAATTAAAATTAAAATGAAATCAAATTTAAACAAGATTCAATTATTAAACACTTTTTATTTCATATTAAAGAATTACTTAAGGTATTTCATAAATAGTTTAATCCATAATCAATTTAAATAAAATTTAAATTATACTTTAGATATTCAAGTGATTTTAAAACATTCAAATTAAAATCTTATTTTCATTTCAAACTAGGATTCAAATCATGTTCAGATTCAGATTCAAAAAATTAAATTTATAAAACCTATTTTGAATTTCATTTTCAGATTTATAAAACATATGTTATAAAATACTGAAATATTCAAGTTTAATTATAACACTAGAATTTATAACTTGATTTCTTTTGAAATCTTTCAGATTCAAATTCAAATTTGAATTCAGGATTTCAAATCCAGATTTTTAACTTAAATTTAAATTCTTGTTTTAAAATCTTATTTCCAGATTTTTAAATACCTCATTAAAATACAGTAAACAAGTTCAATTGTTAAACTCTTCATTTTATAAGATTTATTTATTTTGAAAACAAAAATTCAAATTCATTTTGAACTCAAAATGTTCTTTATATCTTGCTTTGCTTCCCCTTATGTTAGATTTAGTTTAAAATTTAAAACCTGCACACTGTCAGGTTTCAATTTTCCAAATATTTTGTTTCTGCAAATTTTCTATTTGAAATCTGGAATTTCAAATCTATTTGAATTCACAATTTATACTTGCTTCAAGTTCAGATTTAAACCTGCCTTGACTAATTTTAAATTTAGTTTTTAAATTTTTTTTTTTTAAACCTGAAGCAGTTCAGGTTACAGAAACAACCCTGCAACTAAAATCACCCGAGTCAAATGTTATCCTACTTCGACTTCTATGCCTTGCTGCTTCGAGTCATATCTTAAAGCTACTCGAGTCTTCCCCTACAACTTACAGAAAACCCAAAACCCCTTTCAAAATGACTCTGTGCACATGCACATAACTATGGCCAACTTTCTGATCATCAGTGATGATAATCCACCTCCATAAACCCCCTCTTGAATCCAACCTGATCACCACACATCAGAAATCTTCCACTGCCAAAAATTCAAGTCCAGACTCTTTTTATAAAACCTGGAAACACAGTACTAACCTAAACCCTTCACCTGTCAACGGCGAATTCACCTTCCTCCGACCATCGATGCAGTTGAAACTCCAGCCACTACTTAGTCAGTGACCCATCTACCTTTCCACTAAACAGCTCAACACTCGATCCACTAATAAATCAGAAAGATCGAATTTCTTAATTTGCTAAAAACTTAGGTTTACAGGAAAATTTTCCATTCCTCTGCAATTCAAAGATAAATTTACAGATTTGAAATTTTTTATGATGAGCCTGATCATATTACTATATACAGAAGAAATATCAAAACTTCAGAATTACATAATCATCAGAAACACTCTTAAAACCCCAATTTTACTCAACATCCAAAAGCACAGTGAAAACCCATTTCTAGTTTATGATTTTCATTTAAAAAAAATCATGAATTAATCTAAGGTTTGATTTGTATATCTAAATTGCACAGTCATCATTGTTTGGATTTTAACAGTAACGTGATTTTTATTTACCACTAAACTTGATTTACTGATAAGATTTCAGTTTTATTTAAATAAATCAATTTAGTTCATAGCTTAAACAAACAATATTTCGTAAATCCTAAGTTCAAAATATTAATGTCACAATCTAAATTCAATAAACTAAGGAATTTACATCTTTAAACACAATCATGTTTCAGGACATTTTGATTTCGAGAGAAGTTTTGGTTTCAATTTACCTTATTTTAAATCCCTATGCTTCAATATTTAACATGCATATCCATTCATTCCAGATATAATAAATGCAACCAGATTTTTGTTAAAAGAAATTTAGGAGTTACTCACCTTGAAAATTATGAGCAGAGCATAATTCCCAATTTGAAACCGAAATGCATTAGCTTCCTATCCAATGATTATATGCATGCAAACTTCCAGGCTTTTTAAAAGGAATGCAGGCTTGCAAATTTTAAAACTCTGACCCATTTTATATGCATGCAGGCCATGATAAAAATGCAGGCTTCATTTGATTTGTTCAAAATTTGCAGAGATGAAAATGCAGTGATTTCCAGGTTGTAAAAATGTAGTCTTGATTTTTATTTGCAGAAGTTTCCCAAAATTCTACAGATTTTTTTGTTTTGCATTTTGCAGGTTGAATATGATTTGAGATATGTTACAAGGGATTTGATTTTGCAGGTTAGAGGAGCTACAGGTTTTGTTTGCAATGCAGGTTTTGATTTGAGAAAATTTATCTCAGTTTTAAATGAGGAGTTTTGCAAATTTGGAGAAGATACAGGTTTTGATTCTTCTTTTTTTTTTTTTTGAGGAGTGAATTTCAGATTTGCCTAAGTTTTCTCCCAGCTTAGAATAAAAGATAGAAAAAAAGAAAATGAGGGGAAAAGAATATGTTAAGGACTGAAATTATTTAACCAAATAAAAGAAAAAGATCAAAATTTGATTGACACTTGTCATTTTGCTTGATTCACCATTTAACACATGTAGTTTAGATTGCTAATTTGATTACACTAGTTTTAAATTAAATATAGTTATATTTTATATGTTTAAAAAGAGTTTTCTTTAGTTTATTTTATGTTTGAATGAATATATATATATATATATATATATATATATATGCTTTTCTTACTTTAAGAAAATGTAAATAAAACAATTTATATTTTTAAAGCTTATACAAATATTTTAAAGAATCTATTTATTTGAATTTCAAAATAAAACTTCAAATCAATTAAACTTTTGAAATTAAAATTAAAATCTATTTATTCAATTTAAAAATGAAGACTTTATTTCCTTATTTTAATTCTTCTTTATATTCATGAAAAATAGAATATTTATTAATATGGTTTAAAATTAACAAATTTACAAATTTTATATGATTTATAAAGAAATTATAAATCACTTTTATTATTAAATGAATTTAAATCATATGCTATCTTATATTTTAAACTTGTATAAAATATACTCAATTCATATTTAATCAAATAATATTTTAAAAAGAAATAAAATCAACTTTTATTTAAATTTAAAACAAAAATTAAGCTAAGATATAATTTTAAACAATTACATTTATTTTAAATATTATCAAACCATATAATTACTAGTTTAAATAGATCTTTAAAAGCTTAATATTAATTTAAACATAATTTCCTAATTACTCAATATATTATTAGAATTTAAAAACAAAACTTCATTTATTTATTATCATGTAAATTAAATTCCAAACAAAGATAAACTATAATATATACACAAATATATATACATTATAATTTAAACATTTATTTTAGCTTTTAAAAAGACAAATCACAAATTAAATATTTATTAAATTTGATTATTAAACCAAAACATATTTTGTTAATCAATATTATCAATATCAATTTAATTTTATGTAAAGATTATTAAATCGATATTGTCTAAAAATCCGGGATATCACACAACCATATTTAGACATTCAATTCAAACAATCATCCATAAGCAAGCACTACTTTAATTCATATTATAATTAATTTAATTAATTTAATTACTTAAGAATTTATCACTTAATCTTGCTTAACCAAACATTAATTAATTACCATAATCATTTAATTATTTTACCACCTTTTAATTATCTCTATTATTAATTAATTAATGTTTAATTAATTAATAATCTTTATTTAATTATCAATTAATTACTATAATTATTTATTAATTAAAACTTTATTTAAAATTAATCATTCCTTAATTGATTATTAATTAGCCCTTAATTTAAAATTAATTATCCTTAATTAATTCTTAATTAATCACAATCTAATTTATCTTAATTACTTAATTAATTATTCATTAATTAATCTTAATTATTTAATTAATTAAATCTTAACCATTAATTAATTTACTATTGATAAAAAATTAATTAATGTTTAATTACTTATTAATTAACTCTTAATCAATTAATTAATTAACTTCTTAATCACTAATTTATTAATCATTAATCACTTAATTAATCAGTTATTAATCACTTATGAATTAATCTTAAATTAATTAATAAATTTAATAATCTATTAATTGTTATTTAATTTAATCCTTAATTATCCATTAAATAATCTGTGACGCCCCACTCCGAGAGCCTCGTTAACAAAGAGTATTACATAGATAATACTGTCGGCTAACGCGGACAATAGAGTATAATGGAAGCGACCATGTGCAATCTTACCTTAGCTATTCACTAAATACGTCGAAAAGTAGAAACACATTAAAATTCGACCTATTCAATAAATATTTAAAGCAAAACTACAATGGCTATAGGATCTATCAGAAGAAAATATAACAACTCAAATGTAATATACATCACAGAACAGTCGATCATAATATACACATACACAGATACACAACAGAGTATACAAAATAATACATGTCAAGTGGTACAGGAGACCACAATGTACAGACGAGACGAAAGAGTGTAAATCAGAGTTACAACTGATAAGGACTACAAAAGACGCTATAACAAAAAGAAGCTAGCGAATAGTCCATGCGGAAGCAAAATAGGCTAAGTCCAAAAGCACCTAACCTAAAACATCTCGGTCTGACCCGAGTATAAATTACACGGATCAGTCTAGCTAAACAAATCAGTTAAATAAACTGAACAACAATAAACCTGCAAGGTTACAAAGCATAATAGATATCTCTAAAAGAGATAACACAATCATCTAACGAAAGATGAATCATATAGATCAAGCCTCATATCATCGGCAACATATAGAAACAAAGGATAAGAATATCCCAAGGCAAGCCATAAGGCAAACAACAAATACTGATAATACGAGTTCCACAAGGTAGACGCTATATTTCATGTGGCTCCAAAGAACCAATACAGAAAAAGCAATACCTAGGGAATACACATATAAATGAAACATCATGAGCGGTGGTGAGTAAACCACTCCGTTATCTCTTGAGCGGTGGTGAAGAAACCACTCCAATATCTCTTGAGCGGTGGTGAAGAAACCACTCCGAAAACAATACTAAAGGTAACCGACAACCCCAAATATCTTTCGAGTCGGGGCAAAGGACCAACTCCAAAAGCGATATTTAAAGGAAAAAAGCCAGAGGAGACAGTCCGAAGACACTATCCCAAAGGCAGCATGTGTCACAAACTCCCAGAAAGGAATCCGAAAAGAGGTAACGTGAGTCCCATAACCACCCGTTCGCACTAAACGGTTTACTATCCGTTAGTTTATTTCACACTCAACGCAATACAAATTTATCTCATATCATCGATAAACCAAACCCGAAGGTCAAAACGATCAATCGAATAGGTCGAGGATTAATCAGAAGGATAAACGCACAGATTCATGGTCCGTGTTTTGCCCAACCATTTAATCACCCTTCCACTTCGTTCGAAGTGCGAAAGTGTGTGTTTTAAATAGAATTTATAAATTAGAGAAACGAGCTTTTAAATGCGGTTTGAGAAATTATTTTATAAAACCCGTGGATTAAAATTAAAAAGGAACCATCAAAGTCAAAAAAATTGATAATCATACATAGGATCATCAGGAATCGATTCAAATTGGAAATTCAATCCCAAAAGGCAAAGTGGGCTGAAACAGCAGGTTCAGTCGACTGAACAGAGTTTTCAGTCGACTGACCCTATACCTGGAAATTTTCCAGGTTTAGGAAACTTTCTGTTTCCAGGTTCAGTCGACTGTGCAGAGTTTTCAGTCGATTGAATCATGCCTGAAAACTTTCGGGTTCCAGGTTCAGTCGACTGAACAGAGTTTTCAGTCGACTGAATCATGCCTGGGCCGTTTTTCAGCCTTATTCAAATGAAGAGCAAACTCTTCCAAAATGCAACCGGACGAACATTGGCTCTAAGGGTTTATGCCAATCGGCAACCCGGACCTATATGCTCCTCGATGCATCACCAAAAGCATGATCAAACATCCATAAAAGGATTTACACACACATTTGACTTAAAAACCCAAAAATTGGAATATTCACAAAACCAATCCAAACCAAATGCAAGTGCATATGAACAAGGTGTTAGGAATTCATACCCAACATCAATGAAATCAAAAGAAGTAGATGTGAGTTCAAAACTCACCTTTTTACACAAAACAAAGAAGATGAAGAAGCACAATTGCAAGGAATCAACCAACTACACTCCACTTCAACACTACAAGCTTCAATCTAGAATCAAAGCAAGTATTTCCTAAGTTAGGGTTAGAAATTTACTGAAATTGAAGAGGAGAAGAGATGGAGAAGATGGAGATGAACTTACCACTGGATTCTCTATGAATTTGGAGCAAGAAATCAAGATACAAAGGAGAACTAGGGCTTGCTAATTTCTATTTCTCTTTCCTTTCCCCCATTTCAGTTTTTAGCTTAAGAAATAAAATCAAATGAAGAGAGATGAGGGGAAGGGGCTGAAGTAGAAGGTTAAGTGAGTTAGCTAGACAATGGGCTGAACCCAAACTCAAGCCCCAGTAGAAAAAGGGTCAAATTTCAACTTACTCCAAATATATCAAAGATTATACTCAAAAAGATCGCAAACGCCCTTTTGGAACCAATGGAGGTAGTTTCGAGTTCCAATTCGGCCATTTGCAGAAAGTAACATTTCGGACCAAAATCCGACAAACGACGCTATATTTAAATTAAACATTTAAATATAAAATCGCTAAATATGCAGGTTGTTACATAATCCATAAGTAATTAATTAAATCTTAACAAATTAATTAACCTAAATTAATTAATTCATTCCAACCGCAATTACTAATTAATTAAAGTAAACTTTAATTTCAAAATTTAATTAACTTTCAAAACCAAACAATTTCATTCATCATTAAAAACTATTACATATATAAACATTTCAATTTGTTAAAACTAATTACCATTTTAAAGAGTTAGATTTAAAGATGTAAAATCATTTCAAAACATCAACTAATAAAATGTGAATTACTTTTGAAATAAAATATTTGACATTTTATAAAGTAGTGAGAATTTAAATTTTTAAGTTTAAACTTAAAACAAATTTGAAATTTAAAACAAGTTTTAAAACTTCGACTTCATTTATTTTGTTTTGAACTTGACCAAAACTCAAGCTAAACACAACCCTAAACTCCATCTCTCCCCTACCCTTCTTCATCTTAGTTCAAAAATTCATCAAACCCAAACAAGAAAATCAAAAAAACAGGAAACAAACGAGCTACAGCCCCATCTTCTCCCCTACACGACTACAGCCAACACACCCGAGCACACACGCGAGCCACGAGACCAAAAACGCGAATACGGCTTCGAGTCGAAACCCATACACATCGAACCAAACTCCGCTGACATGGCACACCCCCATGCACATGCACGATGCTCCGACGCCACCACCACCGCCGCCGACATCACGTGCAAACCCTAAATCGGCCTACGACCCAATTCCAAACCCCAAAACTCACTTACACAAGCTCGAATGAAAAATAGGTTGCTCGAACCCAAACCCAAACCGCAGTCACCAGGAAAAACCCTCCGTCCACGGCAAGCCGACCACCGTACGTTCCCAAACTCCGTCCATACACTCGGACGACCCTAACACACCTCCAACCCAAGCCTATCGTAACTCGATCACCTCCATGCTTCACAAAATCGAACTCCTTAAGCTCGAAAAACACAAAGAAAATAACCCTAAAAATCAAAATTCCCAGATCTCTGTTGCATGATAATTTCAACCATTATTTTTCTAGTGTTAAACAATATTTAACACAACTTCAATTCAATTTTCAAAGCTTATAAACATCCCAGTAACACGTATTTGCCAAAAACCCCAATTTCGGTTTTTCCAAAAATTCATCTTCAATTTCAAGTTAAAAATTTTGATTTCTATCTTAAAATTCAAGTTATACATAGTAGATTTAGGATATAAACTTAATTCATCAAAATTCAAACATGATTTACATGATATAAATATTTGTTTTTACTGTAGTGTCTAAATTCTACAGATTTTAACAGTTTTCATTTGAATATTTATTTTTAGTACTTAATTCATGTTGAATCAAATCTCTACATTTGAAGATATCAACTTAACGTTGCCTTACTGCATATAAATTTGAAGTTTTGTTCAGAATTTACTCTGAGCTTGAATATATAGAGGAGTTTCAATTGCATTTAAACATACACAACTAATTTTAAACCTGTAAACAGATATTTTATAAAATAGAAAAACATGCAAGCATTTCAGAGCTAACATTCACTTGCAACATATTTTTTTTATATTTAAATTTTTGATTTAAAATCTACTCACCTGATTTGTTAAGCAGAAACCAAAAATCCAAATCCTAGAAATTGACTGCAGATTTTCCCCTTTTCTTGAAATTTGCTTGATGATGCTTCAAATCTTGAAATAGTTAGTGATAGAAAACTTGAGATTTGTTTCAGAAATTTTTTGATTCAGGATCCTAGATTGCAGTTTCAAAAGTGATTTGAAATGCAGATTTTTATCTCAGGAATTTCTTTGCAGGTTTAGATTTTGAAAAGGAGTTTGAGTTTGATTAATTTTTGGTTGAATTGAAGTGAAGATTTTCATATTTTTGTAAATGAGGAATGTAGAAATTTCTTGCTTAAGAAAAATGAGAGAGTTTATTTTGAAGCATAAGAAATGGCTTTTATATTTATAAAAATTTGTTTTATAAAATTTAAAGAAAATAAACTTAAATTATGACACTTGTCACTATATCTAGCTAATTCTCTAACACATGTTATTTAGTATGATTTAAATGTTAACAAGTGTTAATCCCATGCAAAAAGAATTTTAAAAAAAATGTTTTCTTAGGTGATTTTTCTTATTTTAAATTCATTTTTAATTCCTATAAAATCAATTTTCCTTAAAGAATGAATATAAAACAAATGTTATATCTTACAAAAATCAAGAGAATATTCCTTAAAACTCAAAGTAAAATTTAGAAAAAAAATTAACATATTTTAAATCTTTTAATTTATCAGTTCAAATTCAATTTAAGTTTTTAAATTCAATTCAAAATCAAATCTGATAAGAGTACAATTTTAACACATTCATTACCCGTATGTATATATTAGTTTTAATTAGAATAAATGTATATTTACAATTCATTTATAGCTGTTGAATAAAATAACAAATTTATCAATTTAAATTAATTTATTATAAAGATTATCATATTTAAATTGGGTTTGAAATTCCGGGATATCACATTCCTCCCCCCTTAAAAGAATTTCATCCCCGAAATTTAAACAAAAGATAATCCAAAATTTCATTTTATTCAACACTTCAAACATACATAACATCCATTCATGAGAAATCAACGAACAAAACATCCAAACAATGATACATTCAATACAAACACCACTAGCTATCCGGACACATATCCGGATAAACCTTCCTAAAGCTATCAAGAGTCTCCCAGGTACAATCTCTGGGATCCTCACTCCATTGGACTTTAACGAGCTTCACTCTCTTGCTTCTGAGTTGCCTCTCATCTTGATCAACAATCTGAATAGGATGTCTGACAACTGATAAGTTCGGCTCAACCTCTAATTCTTCCTGCACAGTTGGCTCCACAATAAGAGATGGATCGTGCATATATTTCCGTAGATAAGATACGTGGAAAACATTGTGAATTCCAACCATCCGGACTGGCAATTCAATCCTATATGCTGCGGCACCAATCCTCTCGAGAACTCGGAACGGACCAATGTATCTCGGAGCGAGTTTCCCTGTCTTTTCGAATCTTACAGCTCCTTTAATAGGGGAAACTTTGACAAAGACTAAATCACCAATCTCGAACTCCAATTGTCTTCGTCTTTTATCAGCATATTTCTTTTGTCGATCCTGGGCAGCTGTCATCCTCTTCTTGATAAGCTCGACTTTAGCAGATGCTTCACGGATCAGATCTGGTCCAAGCACAATACGGTCTTTCGACTCTATCCAACAAGCTGGAGATCTACACGGTCTTCCATACAATGCTTCATAAGGAGCCATCCTGATACTTTCTTGGTAACTGTTATTATAAGAGAACTCCACTAAATGTAGGTGATCTTCCCACGATCCTCCAAAATCTAATACACAGGCTCTCACCATTCTTCTAGAATTTGATTAAGCCTTTCCGTTTGCCCATCTGTTTGAGGATGATATGCTGTACTCAATCTTAAACTAGTTCCCAAAGCTGATTGCAATGCCTCCCAGAATTTGCTGGTGAAGATAGGATCTCGATCACTTACAATACTGACTGGAACACCATGCAATCCCACAATCTCTTTCAAGAAAATTTCTGCCAGAGAAGCTGCAGTACGGGTTGCCTTAACTGGTATAAAATGGGCACTTTTGGTTAGACGATCCACAATCACCCATATTCCTTCATTCCCCTTCTTAGTTCTAGGCAGACCGTCGATGAAGTCCATCGAAATCATCTCCCATTTCCATGTCGGGACCTCCAAAGGTTGTAACAAACCAGCTGGCTTCTGCTGATCTCCTTTCACTTGCTGGCAGATAGCACATCTATTAACGAATCTGGCTACATCCTTCTTCATGCCCGGCCACCAGAAAACTCTCTTCATATCCTTGTACATCTTTGAGATTCCTAGATGGATATTCAATCTGGAGCGATGACTTTCAGATAGGACCTCCTGCTTCAATTCCTTGAAATTCGGAACACAGATCCTTCCGTTAATCCTCAATGTTCCTTGGCCATCAATCTCTAAACAAGGACACTGATCCTGTTTAACTCTTCTGATAATACTTTTTAATTTACTATCAGATTCCTGCTTACAAGAAATCCTTTTCATAAGAGATGGAACCACTTCCAAAAGAGAAAATTTCAATATCTGAATTTTACAATTTCAATATCTGAATTTTATTTCAAAAATCACTTCATTTTAATTTACTTGAGTTCAAATTTACTTTATAATCCAGGTTTGGATTTTTATTTCTTTACTAAAATATCAAGCCATTTTTATTTTAGGGTTTTCTATTTCACTTTCCAATTTTTATAAGTTACACAACTTATTTCCATTAATTTTATACCCGAGTATATCCACATTTTATTTTTAACTCGGGATTATACACCACTCATAGCTTAAGTATATTTTTATTCTATAAATTTCAAATTTTATAAGCTATTCAAATTTATTTAACCATAATCCCAAATTTTCACTCAAATTTTATTCCATTTAAATTTTTATAACTTATAGTTATATAATTACTTAACAATCCAAGTTTATAAATTTCATTCAACATGGTTTCAAGTCTAGTTTAATCTAAATTTCAATTCCCATTAACCAATATTCCACACCATATTCAAGTTTATCTATATATAAATTAATTTCATTCCAACAATTTTTTTTATTCATTCCATTTAATCAAGTAAGAATTTAATTCCAATTTCAATATATTTTTTTCTTTTTTTTCCAAACTTCCTTACTTATTTTTATTTATTTCATTTACTCACACATTCTTATGCACTTTATACTTAGGTAATCCATTTCATTCTGTTCATTCCATATTTGTTATTGTTATCACTTCATTTAATTTATTTATTTTAACTTTTAATTAAGTTAAATTCCAATTTCAACAAATTTTCTTTTACAAATCCAATTATTTAACTTACCAAGTTAAATTTTTATTCCATACTGACATTTCCAAACTTACTCAACTTAGCCTGCGTTAATTTCTATTTGTTCAATCCATTTAAACCTACTCAATTTTAAATTCTCAAAATTCAAATTCCAAAATTTTAAGCACCCGGTACTTACTTCAAACCAATTGAAATAATATATATATATATATATATATATATATAACTCTGTTTTAACGAACATTTCCTTAAACTTACAAAAAATCAACTTGATTTTTAACCAAAACAATTTCCTCGAAATCTCTAAAATCGCATTTGTTTTGTTCACAAAAATCTCCATATCAAATTACTATGGTAGCAATCTGTCACTAGAAACTTGAAAATGAATACTGGTGATGCTGCAATCATCACCAGAATTATTTTTCAGCGACTGAAGTGAGTTCAGTGCTATATCCCTTCCAAAATCCATTTTAAAACAATTTTCTTTCAAAAATATTCTCAAAAATAATACTCTTATTATTATTTTCCTAGTCACTTTGAAAAATATTTTTTTTTCCAACTTCTCGGGATTTTTAGTTTCCAGATTCTGTTTTGAATCCAATTTTAATTATAATCCATTTATATAGTTTATACTTATACAAATTTTCATTTAGTTATATAAACCGTTTCCAATTTTGTAATCTTGTTTGATTATAACATTATCAACCAAACACTCTAAATATATATAATAATTTCAGAAAATTGCCTCTTTTATATCAAAATATATCTTTGGGAAAAATTATTTCATTTACCCCATTTCTAGAACAATACTGTGTCGAATTACTCTATTCAAGTGTTTAGAAATCCTTATCGGTTCAGTTGTACGAACTGTGCCTACCAGAATTCATAAGCAACTCAATAAATCAACCAACACAATATAAAACATTTTATATTCACTAACAAATAAGTGCTCACATCTATTAATACATTTAAACTCATTCTAGGGTACTACTAATCCCATCTCTAATGAGTAATCCCCACCAGAGCCAAGGTTCTTGCTTAACCTTCAGCTCTGATACCAACTGTAACAAACAGTAGGCTTTTCAACCAACCCGTAAGTGGTCACTCTCCGTCGTGGCATACATGGTACCTCGAATTTGCTTTTACGGCCAGCCTCTCGACTACAACCAACCACTCCGTGACATGTGCGGGTAAGAGTCTCCTGCTCGCCACCAAACACGAAGCGAGAACCCCCTATCATGCTGTAGTGAAGCAAATCTGATCCCGGTCTCTTCCAAACAATCGGCGAATTTGGCCAAACTTGATATTCGGTTATTTGACTATCAATACGCATCAAAAAGCAGACATCAAGTCTTATTTCAGGCTTCCCAAAATTTATTTCAAACTTCTTTATAAGATATTACTTCCAGTACTTTAACATTTGAAACAGTTTCCAAACCCTTATATTTTCAATGGACTATTCCCACCCCTTTCCAATACTTAGAATATTATTCCCCTTCATTTTATATTCAACACTTAGGAAGTATTCCATATATTTCCTATTTCTTTTCCTCAAAATCAATTACAATTTATTTGCAAATTTCTAGACTCGTTCATAACGAATTTTTTATAAGTCCTGGAAATCTTTAATTGATTCCCTTCAATATATCCAAAGTCAAATATACTTACATATGATTCCAATTTCCCTTTCTACTTCTTCTATACATTCTATTTCATTTTTTGAAGTTCGCCTTTATTTAACTTCTTCGAAAATTTCCTTACGTTTTCTCAAATTTCGTTTTGAGAATTCTCTTATAAGTCCCCATCTACTAAATAACCATTTCCCAACTCTCAAAAAGATTTATAAATACATAAACCATTTCCAAAAACTCTATATATATATATATATATACATGTGTAAATAAGTATTTTAAAGAAAAATAATAATTATTTATTTTTAAGACATGTTCAAATAATTATCTAAATATCGAAACACTTTTTATAACATCACTTTTCAAAGCAAAGTTTAAAAATCTAAGATTTATTAAGATAAATATTAATTAGTTAAAAGATTCACTTCTGAAGTATTCAATACTAACTAACTTTGAATTACATAATCTAATAAACAAAACCTTCCTTTTTAAAATAAAAAATTAACTTATAAAAATATATTTTTAAATCTCAATAACCAAATTCCAATTTATAACCCCTCTCGATTTCTATCACGTCACTTCCATTTCAGTCTCCTTAACCATTTCCACTTTAAAAATAGTATCCACTATTTTTCTCTCACCTTATTTCCATATTTTAAATATAATCCTTCCTGTAAATTAATGTTTCCAATTTATCCCAAGATATCAATTTTCTTTATTTATAAATATCGTTTATAAAAAAATTGTAACTCCTTTGCGTTTCACTGAAAATAACCTCATTTATAAAATTCCATTTTATAAATTCAATTTATTATAAATTCCATTTATTTTTGCCAATCCACTTTTAATATCGATTTCAACTTCTATCCATATTTCTCGAACATCATTTTAAAATCCAATCTTTAAAAATTCCTTCATATAGTTTATTTTAAATTCTAATTTAAATTATTTTTCACGCATTATTTAGTACGATAGAAAACCAATTATTTACTTATTCAAATCACTCTCTTTCAAATAATCCAAATTTCAATATACGGATTTTTATATTAAAAATCTCTTTCTAATTCTTTTAAAAATTCAAATAATTTTTATGGTATTTAATACACCAAAGTTAATTTCCATGCTATTATAACATTTAAAAATTTACAACACACAATAATCCAACAGATTATTCATTCACATCATATATTTATATATATATAAACAATAAAATATTTGAGGAATCCAGTTGGATCTCTCCAACCTATTTTTCCCGTATTCATAGATGTTAGACAACAAATAAAAATACCAATCCCATGTTGAGAGGTATATCGTGGTATATGCGTCACCCGCTATTATGGGGCACATAGGGTCTCATCCACTATAATGTGTAGGAATGTCACTCCAATTACTAATATATACTACTATATATATGTAGTCATCCAACAGATAATTATAAATTTATCAATCCAATCAAACATCCAATAATTTAAATTTAAAAATTTAAATTTAAATGTGTTAATCCAAATGAGTGAGAAATTTTCACCTTGATTTTTAATTTGTCGGATATCCAGATTTCATTTCTTCAAAAATCCCGACGGACCCCGAAAAATTCCAAATCAATTTGTTGTGTAGTATTCAATGCTACGAGCACACGAAATTTATTCAGTAAAATTTTAGCGTCATATGAACGAAATATAGCATTTATAAGATAATGGAATTTTTAATATATTAAATTTTCAATTAGTTATAGAATAAATTTTTATTTACCCTTAATCAACGCTTAACTGCATTGGTGTCGCGCGTCAACATCTTCATCGCGATGAACATCGGTCACTCAACAACCCCACGCTGCCCAAAACGACTTTGACATTCCCTCTCTTCCGTCGGTGTACTCACTCGCACCTTCTCCCAAGGTCACACCTTCCATCCATCATGCCTAAACACACGCTAATAGCATCGAGCCCACAACCACTATAGTGAACCACTGCCTCATCGACTTGCCCTTCTAACCATGAGCAACCCAAAAGCCTAATCATGACCATTGCGATGAGCAGCTCCGCTTACCCTACTCGCCGACTCGACCTATTTTCCATCGCCATTTCCCCAACTCGCGACCTCCACTTCCCTCAACCGCGGCGACATTGCTTGAGAGTCGCGAGTGCTCAGCCTTGCTCACAAACGGCCCTCTATTTCCTCTCCTCGCAATCGCCTTTCTTCTTTTTTTCAATTTAAACGAATTGATTCTTTTTCGAACTGAAGAGGACAGAGATAGAGGCTCGCAATTTTAATTTTGAAGATAGTGCGATTTTTTCTCTTAAAACTTTGATCGACCATGTTATTTAAAGAAGAAGGAGAGAGATACTGTGATTTTGATTTTGAACTGAAAGAAGAGAAGGTCGTGTGAAGTCTAAAGGAGAGGGGACGAAAAGAGATGTTTTGCGTGTAGAAGTGTGTGTACAATGACCTAAAGGTGGGAGAAAAGAACTGATGGAAATTATTTGACTAGACAAAATATTTATTTAAATTTCAAAACGTCTCGATTTACGCAACTCAAAATCTCGAACTCCTATCGAGGTATGTCGCTAGGCGTTTATAATGTTATACCCCTATTCCGTACACAATGGAAAAGATTTCGAGTCCTAATTCGATCGTATGGAGAAGATAGCTTTTTGGATCCAATTATTATATTGAATCTTCGATATTAAATTCAACGCGTTTCTATCCCGTATGAGCAAGTGGTAAGTCCAAACTCTATAAAATTTGAAATCCGATAAAAATACACTATTACGGATCCAGTGGAACCGGTTTCGTCGAATTTCAAGACTGCTTCCCGGATCGCTATTTTAACATCTCGATTAAATCGACGATTTAAAGAAATCACTTGAAATTCCAGTTTTAAAAACTTATTAACTCAATTATAATTCCAGTAGAATTTATATCGGCATTAGAAATCCTTTCATTTCATATTCAACTCCATTTCCAATTGTTCACTATTTCCGTATATTGATAAATCGATCTATCGAAATTTTAAATTCATTATATAATCCCAACCAAAAATCTTCATATCCACGATCGATTTTTATTCCAAATAAATATTTAAAACCATTTATATATTCAAAATAAACCATCGAAAAATCCTGGTCGTTACAACTCTTTCACAAATTGTCTCTCATGAAGTCAAGTCATCCATATCAATGGTTAGGCGCGCTTCATGCCTGTTTTGCAACGCAGTCTTATCCGTCCAAGCATCAGTTCAACTGCAATAAATACCCTATGCATAGCCACTCCCAAGTAGTTAGTTGGGCCCTCGGTGGAGGGGACTGCAGTCGGTTAGGCCCTTGGTGAAGGAAACCCATATTGATTGAGCACCCGATGGTGGGGGCTTCTGTTGGTCGGGCACCCGGTAGAAGGGACCCATGTTGGTTGGGTCACTTGTGGACGGACCCTTATTATTTAGGCCCCCTATGGAGGGGAACCCTGTTGGTTGGGACCTCGGTAGAGGGGGCCCGGTTGGTCAAGCCCCTATTAGAGGGGACCCCGACTGAACCCCATGATTCGCTACTCAAGCTTAGTACCCCCATTAGTTTTAGGCGCATCAACTTTCTTATTATTCTCTTATAATTCCTTGTAATGGTAGGAGGGTCGTATAGTAAGAGAACTTCATAGTGGACGTAGGCAACTTAGCCGAAACCACTTTACCTCTTGTGTCATTTGCCTCTAAAGGCTCTTTTCCCTTCATTTTTCCATCTTAAGCCTAGTGATTAACAAATAACCTTTATTATTCATAACATATTATCTTAACTTCAAGGTCGATGAAAAATCTCATCAATAATTTAGCGCTAGAAGGAGGGTGAATATTTAATCTTGTGGTTAGTAGTTTCTTCCGCAAGATCTTTCCACGCGTGGTACCTTGCTTCTAGCATCAACAATGACAATGGTGGATAGTGTTCCATCGCTTCCTCCAGTCAACAAGAAGGTTCCTCAACTGTCTTAGTATGGCATCTTGTCATACGTAGTTGTTATGCGCACCCGCTCATATCCCAACATTACTGCTATTATCAACCAAATTATAGCAATAATGCATGCGCCCTGTGTGAGTTGCACCTAATCGCTCAAAGATCGACCTTAAGATTTGGACAATCCTATTCGGCATGCTTCATGGATATACCTAAAGGCAGGGTAACCCACTGGAAATCTCGATCGTCCGTCGAGCAACCCCAAAATCCTAGAAACCCAGTACTCATGTTAATGCCCAGAGCAGCCCCACTCCTAGTCACTAAATAGTTCTCTCATCCATCTTCGCCCTCAACGGGGTCTAAAATTAGAAAAATGCTTTCCCGCATGTCTCAAGACGTCGAAACTTCCCCGCCGGTGCCTTTTATCTAGCTCACTTCCAAGCTTGTAACCTCTTGTGAAGAATGCGTCGAAGACCATAGAGTCTGGACCATTCAACACCTACACCAAGACTATCTAATGAGGATGAGTTATCATGTACTCGTTACCTTATTTGGGGACTTCCGACCTTTGCTACCCAGAACTGCATGCCCCGCCACTCCCTTTATGTCTGACTAATTATCCTCAAGGGTGAATTACTGAGATTCATTTCCTTGTCCGGGACTACCAGACTATCCAGTAAGACCGAATCACTGTGCATTCAACTTCTACTCAGGAAATGCCCACTGCCCTATGGGTTTGGGTGAGACGTCTCTCCCTTCATGTCAGAGGATTTCAATGATTAGATATGCTACTGCAGCAGTTTATACTCTTCACCTATGATGTCGCCCATCCTCCACACAGGATGGGGCATTATTGTCAAGACCAGTGTTGCTACCCCTAGTGACACCAAAGTCCGACATCTGCAGTATGTTCGCATAGAAATAAGTCGCGTCCAGCTTCATAGTGCAGCTTGTTACCTTGAAGAACCTTTAAACCCCTCAACGCTTAGGTTTGATCGGGACCGCCTTTTAACTCCCTAGTGCAGCATGTCATCTTGGAGAACCTTCAAGTTCCCTAACACATAGGCTCAAGCTGAGATCTCCTATCAGATCCTTAGTGTAGTGTGTCACCTACAGAACCTTCAAGCCTCTTAACGCTTAGGATCGAGTCGGGACTGCATGTCAGCTCTCTAGTTCAACGTGTCATGCTGGAGAACCATCAAACCCAAGTTCGAGTTGAGCCTACTAGCTCCTCAGTGCAGCGTGTCACAATAGAGAACCTTCAAGCTACCCAACACTTAGATTCGAGCTAGGACCGCCTTTTGGCTCCTTAGTGCAGTATGTCACCTTAGAGAACCTCCAAGCCCTCAACTCTTAAGTTTGAGATGGGACTGCCTTTCAGCTCTTTAGTGTAGTGTGTCACTCTAAAGAACCTTCAAGCCCTCGGAGCTTACATTTGAGCCAGGACCGCTTATCAATTCCTTTGTGTAGAATGTCACAATAGAGAACCTTCAAGCCCATCAATGCGAGGTTCAACCTGGGATCGCCAGTCGGCTCCTTAGTGCAACATGTCGCCCTAAAGAACCTTCAATCCCCTCAGCACTTGGGTTCGAGCCTGGACCGTCTACCACCTCCTCAGTGCAATGCGTTACCCGGGAGAACCTTAATGCTCCTCAATGCTTAGGTTAGAGTTGGGATCACTTATCGGCTTTTTAGTGCAGCGTGTCACCCTAGAGAACTTTCAATCACCTCAACGCTCAAATTCGAGTCGAGACCACCCATTAGCTCCTTAATGCAGTGTGTTACCTTAGAGAACCTTCATCCCCTTGATGCTTAGGTTTGAGCCGGCTCACCTATCAGCTCCTTAGTGCAACGTGTCACCCTGGATAACCTCCAAGCCCCTCGGTGCTTAGGTTCAACCCGAGAACGCATGATAGCTCCTTAGTTCATCATGTTACCTTAGAGAACCTACAAGCCACTCGTCTCTCTGGTACATGTCGGCACCGCCTAAAAGCAAAGCTACGCTTGGATAAGTTCACCATTTAACCATATCTATCTACCATATTTTTTGGACAACGGTGCCTACCACCCATCTCGTCATCGTATCACACTCTTATGCATGAGTGTTCAAGCTAGTGAAGCCCTAGTTCAAGCCAGGACTTGGGGTCACCTAATGATAGGCAACTTTTCACCCAAGAGAACCCTTGAACCTCCACGTGCTTTGGTTCGAGTCGGACACTTCCACCACTATACACATGACCTCTTGTCATCTAGCAGAACCTATGGGCCAGCGTATGCTCCCATGGTACAACAATGCTATCGACCAATTCTAACTGACACTTCGCTCTTATCAATCCGGGGTTCGACCCATCGCATGACAATATTACTACTTAGTGTGTCTTAAAATGGAAACATTTTTGAAAATAATATAGGAACCGCTCTTGACCACGTGTCGCCTGGGAGGCCCCTAAGCACTCAATGCTTAGTGTTTCTTGTTGGGACCACCCTTCAAAAAAGAAAAGCAGTGAAGCTTAGCCATCATTTACCAACCTAGATACATGTGAAAGACAGGATCGCCCGGTCAATGCTCTCTTCCAAGCCATTAAGCGGCCTAACCTATTAGTTAAAACAGATTGGTCAACCCAGTGCAAGGGAATTTACTAGCTATCTAGATTTTCTACCCTACCAGTCATACATAAACAATAAAAGACAACAGCTAGTTTCGTAAACAGCAAGTTTTCAACACAAAAGATTTGTTCTTATTCAGTTCAACAGAGTGTGGTAGAACAATGTCTGCTCCGCTAAGCTTACAAAGATTTTCAGTCAAAGATTTTCAGTCACCAATTAGTTGAAAAGAAGAAAACGAGAAAGGGAAAAAGAAGAATGTTGACAGCACTCTTTAGAGCCTGTCGGCCAACGCTTTTATCACTGACTAGATCGCACTCGGTTACATCGAGGTACTCCCCCGGCACTTCAATCAATCAACAACTTGTTAAGGAAAACTGAGGGTGCTTCCACCTTTAAAGACTTCCACATGGGTCTCATAAGAGAACCTTAAAAGCTTCCAGACAACCTTGCCAAGGAGTAAACCAAGGCTTCAGCCAGGGTAGAAGCAGTAAAGACGACATCTACTACTCTTTCCAGGGGAGTAGCTGACCATCCAAACCAACCTGAGTTCAGAAAGGTCGGAGTAGCAAAGCATGGAAGCCCCAACTTCACATGGATCGTTAGTCTAAGATCGATGAGCAATAACCATCGGAAATATGATCGGAAAGCACAAGCATAGGTCCAAACCAAAGACAAGATTCATCTTAGGAAGCAAAAATTCAAGCAAGCGATTCAAACTACAATCGACAAACACAGTTCAGCCTCCAAAGAGTTGCCTTATTTCTTTTAACCCAACCAAATATGATAAAAACCCAAGTGATCAAGAGCAACGGGAAAGGAAAAGGGATGCAAGGTTGTTTTATTTTTTACCACCAGAAAATTGTACAAAGTTCGAGTTTGCTAACGAGATTGCATGCTAACAGCCTTGTAACGGCTCGTATTTTACGTATCGAAGGGTTTTAAAATATTTTTATTTTATTCATATAAGATTATATGATTCTTAAATTTTGGAAAATAACCCTTAAGAACATTTTCCACAACATTTTTTTCGAATTTCTATGTGACAATTTTGACCCAAAATTTTGTATGGACTATAATTCCACTTTTGTTGCTTCAAGATGATGGTTTCACATTCTACAAAGAGACCATAATAGAAAATCGGATTACCATTTGAAAGTTATGACTATTTTAAGTTTTGGCTACTACTTGCCTATATTAGTGGGTAATTACTTATGCCCATACTTAGGCTTATTAACCCATCTCGAAAATTATGCTAAGGGAAGGTTGTTGAGACTGATGTAAGTCATTTTCATCTTTCTCAAAATAGTTATAAACCTCCATTAACCCTAATTTCATCAAACATCTTGTAATTTTCTTACTAGTCTTAGCCTAAATCATTATTAGAAGGGTGGTTAGCATCGATGGATTAGAGGTTATCATTTCTAGATATTTTCATTCATCTGATTTTTTTCCATTTTAGATTCAAAGAGGAAAATCGGTATTTTCGATATTTGGTGAGCGTTCTTGACCTCTTACTATCCTATATTTGTTTATTAGTTAAAAGTTGATGTTTTTAACATAATTTTGAACTAAAAAAGTTTTTTGACTTTAATCACATTTTTATGTATGTTTATGGCCAAAACCTAAAGGTTTTTAAATACTATTAAAAGATTTCACAACCTCTTTTATTTATATTGACGTATTAGTGTAAAAGTTAGATTCAAAGTTGGATTTGCTTGATTTTCATGTGTTGGTGGATTACATGAATGAATGGATGCATGTGAATGAGAATTCATGTTTGCATGTTGTATTTTGATACGGTTTGCTAATGCTTCTAGGTAGTTAGAAAAGAGGTTGTCGAATTGGTAAAATCGAAGCAAAGATTGTTGGAATTGGATAAAACTTGAAGGAGGGGCTCGAAAGTATAAGAGGGGTTTAAGCTTCAAGTCATATAGGTTTGGAGCAAAGGGGAGGAGTCAGTGCCAAGTGGTTTTGATCAGTGGAAAACCACTCAGTGGGAGATATGCTTAAGGGAAGTGCTAGGATCGACGAGGAGAACCCAAATGCCAAAAAAATGGCTAAGTACGAGACTTGGTACTGAGAGATTTTGAGTGGTACCGAGTGCTTTTTTAGAGAGTGGTCGGGATATAAGCACTTAGAAGTTGGAGTACCAGATGAGGACTTCATGGAAGTGGAAGGACTAAAAATATGGCTTAGTACACTAGTCAGTACCGAGTGGTTTTGATCGTTATCGGGTGATTACTTTGACCAACTCAGGGCAGACCTTCTAGGGTGTGCAAGGTCTTTAGGTCATGCTAGGAATGCTAGTCTGTTCATTCGTCATTCGATGGTGGTGTTGTAGTACAATAAAGACTGTAGGTTAAGGAACGAAGCAATATTCAGATGCTTCGACATGATTGCATCGAAATTGCAATGATGGCCACTCAACAGCAGATGAAGTTAGATTTCGATGATAGTGGCTCAATGAACGAGGCCAAAGTGATGATCCAAAAAGCGAGTTCAATAAGGAGAGCTCGTGAGTGGAATTATGATCGTGTTCCATTATAGATATGGGTGGTATAGAATAATGACCGTATTCCATTATGAAGTTATGTGCGAAGGGATCATAGACACTCGGATGTTTCATGTGTGCTCATGTAGAGGTGGTACATGGAGATGCCTACTTGGATATGACTATGTCCAGATCTTATGACCGTAGATTACCCTAGACCTTATAACTATGGGTCTATTTCCTAGACTTACAAAGTGATATTGATTGAGCACTGTGGAACAGAGATTTGATTTGGATCTCTAGCATATGATCGTCAATATGAGTTGTCTTATATCCAAGCACAATGACTGATAGCGAGGGTTTCTTGATGGATGCTTTGTTTTCTTTCCCCTGTAGTCTATCACTCTAGGGTTGTAATATGATGTAGGTATTTAGGATGTTGATACCTTAACAGCCAATACTATAGTTAGGAAGTAGTACACCTTGATGATGATAGTAGAGTAGCATATTATAAATGTTATGTGCTAACTCTTTGGTTGTAGGGATAAGTCAGGTATATTTGTATATCTTGTTCCTTATTATATCGACATGTATAGTATTTTGAGATTCATTTATCGCTCACATCAGACTTGACTCGAGGTTTTATGCTTTACTTCTTATTATCTTAAGTACTCTTAAATGAGTGGACTAGATGGCAGGTCCAAGTGAGATGCGATAGCTGTGCAGAGGACGAGCAGGATGGAGCTTTCTCGTATTATATATGGATATTATGCGTATTCCACTATGCAACACTGTAGAGCTTAGACCGTGTTTACTTTACTATTATATTAAAAGTTTTTTAAGTTTATTTCCATTTTGTATAAACTCTATTACTATATTGTATAACTTTGTGGATCTGTGCTTTGATATCTGGTTCATCTAATTATTACTGTCTCTTCTATTTTAAAATTTTGATGTGTATTATATTTTATTCCATGTGTTGTGAGATATGCAATAGGTTTTGTGTTTGATTTTCTTTTCTTTCAACTCTTGACGATCATCCTACATCAGCCGGGCACGATAGTAGTGCATTATTTAGTTTATTGGGTGTCGATGGTGTAGAGCGGTCATCACATTTGGTATCAGAGCTTAGGTTAAATGATTAACCTGAGTAGATACTATGATTTAGTAGAGATGGGAAAGGATTTATCATCCTTGACTTGATCGAGAATGTGTGTGTGTTTATATATTTACAAGAGGGTGTGTACTTATTATATATTTTGGTTTTCAAACTATATAGTTTTATATATAGTATATAAGTTGCATGCACACATGAGTACCATTGGTATAGTTTTCTTATATGAGAGATCGATCATTCTTGTTACAAATCAAGAATGACCTGGCATACAAGAAACACTGTAAGGAACTCCATCTCTACAGTTGAGAAAGGAGCGGTTTCAGGGGCTACTAACCTTGACTTGCAAATGATGTTCAATGCAATGATGGTGAACATACTACAAAATGCCCAATCAGTCGTTGCTAGTAGTGGTGCTCTGGTACAAGCATCGAGGGCTGACTTTACCAAGCAATGTAAGGATTACTCCACCTTGGGAGGTAAGCCATTTCTTGAAATGAAGTTAGCCATCGAGGTGCCAGATTGGCGGACACCCGCGAGCATATATTTGGTGACATAGAAGTATAAGTTGCCATAAAAAGGAAGTTAGCCTCTAGATAGCTTCAATGGAAGGCTATGAACTGGTGGAATGTCATTAATTGCAACACCTAAGGATTAGTTCACTTGGGACCAGTTCAAAGTGTTCAAGGAGAAGTCCATCCCAGCTGCTCAAAAGTCGACACCATTAAGAAGATTTGCTAATTTAAAGCAGAGAGATATGTCTATCTCCAATCAAATCATCGAATTCAATGCCTTATTGAAATATGGGATGTCTTTCGTCGATACTTCGCTGAGAAAGAACAAGAAATAATTAATGGGTTTAGATGACTATTTGGGGGAGAAATTGGCGAGACATATCGATGAACCTTTTCAGAGACTTATCGACAAAGCTCTTCACAAGAAGTTCATACCCCAATCCAAATCAGCTGATGTGGTTAAAGAAGAGCCAAAATTGCAACAAGGCAATGGAGGAAAGAAGAAATGGAATGACAAAAGAAAACAGCTACATGGTGGCTAGAAGAAGGGCATATGGGAGCCTACTTGCTATAACTATAGGGAGAAGGGTTACCTTATTAAAAATTATAAGAATGAAGGGAGGAAGTCCTACAACTATAATAAGGTAGGGCATATTCAGAAGAATTGTCTGAACCAACAAAGCATAAGAAGGTGGCAAATGTATATGCTTTGGACACTGTTTCGATTTCGTCGAGCTCTCCCTTGATGAAAGAGAAGGGAATAGTATTATTATTCAAGGTATGCTTTCCATTTATGATGTTCTGATACATGTTTTGTTCGATATTGGGGCTTCACATTCCTTTATATCTAGTGATTTGATATATAGATTGGAATTGAAACCCAAAAAGTTTACCGACCTTTCATAGTGATCTTATTGGAGGATCGACTGGCCTTTGCATGGTTTGTCAAATTTTAGCCTTATCAAGTCATGGATGTTTGTTTGTTTGTGATTGCTTTGTTTTAGTATTCGTGAGGTTCGATATTATAATAGGAATGTGTTGGTTGCAGAGAAACGGAGTAGTAGTAGATTGTGAAAGGCCATTGGTAACGATAGGGATAGATGATGGGCGTAGATTGGAGACAAGCTGCCTACCGAATGATGAGGTGATGGTTAGTTATTTATATTCACTCGAGATCCCACATGATGAGTTGTCATCTATGCCTATAATGTTTAAAACAAAAATGGCACAAACGCACAGTATAAAGTAGAAGAGAATTAGAAGTGAAGAAACTAATTTAAAAAGGGGAAGGAAATGAACACACAAAGTTTTATAGTGGTTCGATGTACTTTGGCATATGTCCACTCCGAAGTTTTTTTATTTACATTGTAGATTACAAGTACAATTTGCTTGGATTTGTATAAATACTTTAAGTTATGAAAAATGGCAGAGCGTATGCAGGGAAGAAGAGAATGAATATCCCTTGAATGAACCATGCCTTTTTTATTTATAGTGGCAGACAACTAAGTATCTCACTGAAACTTCTCCTGCATAATCTTACCGCCAAGACCAAATCACCCAAAAAATCTCAACTTCATATCCTATAGGTTTGGGGATCGGTACCGACCCCTATAGAGGGGGTCGGTACCCCTCCCTATATATAGGTAGGGACACTTAGCAACTTTTTGTGTTGGCTCGTCTTGATGTTGGATTCATATTTTCAAAGTTGTGTTGCATAATCGTCTCGTGTTTTTTGGTCCAAGCAATGGATCTACAGAAGATTGAATTGGTGCTTTTGACTGTATATGGAGATTGCCAATACGATGCATGGAAACTTTAAAAAACAACACTTGAATCAGGCTTCATATACCTAGAGAAGAGTGTCATAGAAGTGGGGGCCACTCTGGATATACCATTAGGGATCGGTGTCGATCCCCTATATAGGGTGAAGCACTTAGTGAATTCTAGTATATGGGATTGGTACCCCTAGGTAAGGGATCAGTACCTATCCCATACTTAGTCAAATTCAGCAAGTAGGATCGGTATCCCCTAGGTGAGGATCGGCACCTATTCTAAGTCAAATTCAGCAGTGGAATCGGTACCCCCAAAGTGAGGGATCTGTATCTATCCCACACTTAGTCAAATTCAGCATGCAGGATCGGTACCCTCTAAGTGAGGGATCTGTACCTATCTTGCACTTAGTCAAATTTAGCATGTGGGATCAGTACCACCTAAGTCACGGATCGATATCTATCCCATGCTTAGTATTTTCTGACTTTTGAATTTTTTGGAATGGTTTGCCTCCACTTTGTGGTCTTGATTGTACTTAAGTTTTGAGCTCTGTAGTCATCTCTTCGGGCTTCTCTCCTCGATAACTTCAAAGTCTGACTTGTCGGTTTTGTCCATGTAATGTCGATCAAAAGGCGGGATAACACTTTCCCTTAAAACACACCTTTTGAATGGAAGTTGGGTTTTTCTCAAGAACATACGTAATGTCAATCTTTAATGGTTGAGCTCTGTGGCTACTTCAATCATAGTGACTCATTTGGTTCCTTCGGATTCTCCTATCAACATGGGTCATTCCTAACCCGTTACAGCCTAAGACTCTATGTTATGTCTAAGTGTAATCAATACATCATCATCATTAAGATTTCATTCGAAGTTATTACATAACAAAATTTTCCCTTATTCATCCAAGATTTGTTGATTCTATTCTAATTATAAGGCATTCAAATCCTTTTCTATCAAAATCAAATTTGTTTTAAAATTCAGGTTTGATCTCTCTAGATCGTTTATTGAATTTGTGACCGTTTAGGGTTAATAGTTAAATCAAGTAATCAAATTCGCAGTTGATTGGGACCGATAATCAAATCCTTAGTCGTTTGAAACTGATAACCAAATTCATAGCCATTCGAGGATGATGACCGTTTAGGGTCGACAATCGGGTTCACGGTCTTACTGGAATAATCTATGGCCTCACTGGGCCCTTGATAAGTCCAATACACTTGCTTTTCGACGACAGAACTTCATGATGAGCAAGCCCATCCAATCATTCACTGGTGAAGTGACCTAATCCCTACACTCCGGTTCGACACTCCCGTTGGGACATAATGTGATCCTTGCTGAGCCTAATCCGCTTACTCTCTGATGAGGAGACTCAATGACAAGTAAGCTCATCCACTCACACTCCAGCAAGGTGACTTACACCTTGCACTCCAGTTCCTCCTCTTCAAACAGAACATAATGCGATCAAATAAGTGGTCTCTCTAGAAATTTGCCGAGCCCAATCCGCTCGTTTTTCGACAAGAGGACTCAACGACAAGTAAACCCATTTGCCCACGTTCCGGTGAAGGGATTTACTTCTTGCACTCCAGCCCATCGCTTCAGACGGGACTTTACAGTGATTAGTATCGTACGAACCTATCCACTTGCGCTTCAACGAGAGGACTTGCACCTTGGACACTGGTCCCCTCCTTCTGGATGAGATATTAAAGCGACCAATATGAGTCATCACATTAAATGTGGATTTCAATAATTAAATTCAAATATCAGATAATATAAAGCCTAATATCAAGGTAACTACTACGTCGGGCACTACAGTCGAGCATCCTGCCCAAAGCATGCCTAGGGACCGTTTGGGATCCCATACTAGAGGGAGTGTCTAGACTGTATTATTGCATGGTTTATTAGAAAGGGAAAAATAGAGCTCGAGAACTAGACCCAATTTCTTGCCATCTTGATCAAGAGATGACCAACCTCAGCCTTGATCCAAAGCCATTTCCATTCGACGCGGATGATGGTTGCTCCCATTTCTTCACCATAGTTTGATTTCTTATGCATTGTTGTAACCGAATATCTCTAACATGTTCCTCTATCAGATCCCATAGGTGCCTACAGTCGTTTATGTTTACACCCATCTAATTCATGGAAAAGGCAGTGCTTTCCAGATGTCCTTTCATGCTTTGTGGATTCTAGCCTTAACGGCTTTCGGTAGGGGAGTTGCCCCAAGTATCCAAGTAGATACATTCTAGGGTCTCATTAAGATCAGTGTAAGAAGATAATTTCGGCTCTCTCTTCTACTGCTTCGAGCCATCATGTAACGATCATGTTGTTAATTGCCTGATTAATTAAATTTAATTAGGAATAATTAATTTCAAATTGTGATTTTAAAATTTAACTATGAAATTAAACCTAGTTTTGTAAATAATTGATTTGTTTATCTTAGTAAATCTTAAGATAACTTTGGAAATGATGTAATTCAGTTAAATGTTAATATTGGGATTTACTATTAAAAATAATGAGAATAATTTTATTTTAGAAGTTATATTCAAAATTTTATAATACCTTAATATTATTATAAATGAGAGTTTTAAACTTGTTAATTTGGTCATGTAAAATTTGAGAAATTAACTTATGATTTTGTAAAACATTGTTTGTTGTAAGTAAATGAAATAAGAAGGAAAAAGAAACACTCATCTTAAGAAACTAATTAGCAATACTTTGCTTATAGGATCCATACTCAAACCATTTAGACCATATAAGAGAAGTATTACTTCTTCTTTCTTTTATTTGTACGTTCATTCTAGTTGAGAAATAGAAACGAAAATAAGCTTCTCAAAGCTAAGTAAAACCCTAGCTTCATAAATCTTCAATTTCAAGCTTTAGATCAAGGGGGTTTAACCTAATTCTTTAAACATCTTCTAGAGATTATATTTCAATTGTTAATTTCAGCTTTGGTCCTAACTAATAAATTTGTTTTCGCAAACTTCTAAGTTTAACCTAGGTCTAGTTGATGTAGGAGGCTAACATAGGAGAATCTGAGTATTGATCAATAAATTCAAAGCTAAAAGATGAATTAATCACATAATTACTATATTTAATCCATGATAATAATTGTTAATTGCTGTTTAGATTGAATTGGATGGTTATTGATTGAATTGCTTTCAATTTTACTGTGAATTGGTTGCTTGAATTTGCGTGATTATTTGATTGTTTGTTGAAAATAAATTGCAAAAATTGATGCAGTAAAAGAATAATATCATAGTGTAAAATGCTCCAAATTGACTCAACCTTTTTGCGGTAGAAATTTCTATAAATAAGCTACAAGTTATCTTTTAATCACTATTTGAAATTTGGCAATTTAAGGGATCGAAATTGGGTTAGAAACTGATAAACATGCTCTACTCTGTCAATTTTTTGAGTTGAAAGCTAAAACTAAAATTGCCATAACTTTTTAACCGTAAATCCAAATTATGCAAAGCATTTTTGATAGAAAGATGAGACTTTAAGGAATAACTTTCATATTGTAAGTCTTCAAAAATTCTAAGGTTAAATGGGTTGAAATGGTGTTTCAAACTTGAAAATCCGTCGTGGCCCGTGATTTGTTGATATGTTTGTGATGTTGCTTCAATGTGCTTTGAATGTTCAATTGTGATCGTTTTTCTATATATATTTCCATTATTTTGTTAAATTATAAATTTTGTTTAGAGATGATAATAAAACCAAACTTTATGGAACTATTGGTCGTTACAATCTTGTGATATGTAATAGTGACTTTTGTGCTTTATGGACTTTGAATCATTTTTTGATTCAAAGCTTTGGAAATTTGTAAAATTAAATCTACTTATTTTGCAAATGTATATAGATGCTTAGCTTTGTATACAAATGATTTCATAAAGAGAGTTTATTTAAGTTCTAAATATCAAACTTGTTTTGTAAAGTAGTTTAATTACTTTTATAAATGATTTTATGCACTTGGATTCAATTTTGGAACTATAAGTGTATGAGGTTTTAACTAATTATTGGAATACTAAATTGGTTTCAAAAATGGATTTATGGATTCAAAAATAATGAATACTTTTATAAGTGCCTTTTGAAATATGGTGTGTAAACAGTATAACCTTATGGAATGTGTAAACATTATAACCTTATGGAATGTAAAGAATCGATATGATCTTGGAACATGGAAAATCTTGTTTTGTAAAATAAATACTTTTGGAACAATTTGGAATAAAGGAATATTTTGATAAGTGACAAATTAAATAAATGCTTTGAGAACCTTAATTTTATAATTTAGGAAGTACTAATAATTGATTTAGTGTTATCGATTAGTTTTGAATGCTTTCGATTAATGTTTCATCGAATATTGTATAACCATTGAATAGAATGTTTGAGTCGAACTTGCTAATCCATTAGCAAATACTCGAATTCTACCAGGTGGTATGGGATGCCTTGATTAAATTCTTGTGAACGTATTTGGAAAAGTACTTAAGACTTTAGAGTTGTATTCTCTTATGTTATGTGACAAGTGGTTGCTAGATCCTTAAGTGAATGTAGATCAAGTTTTCCAGTGGTATCCATAATAAGTGATATTTACTAGCTTTTAGTTAATACTTGTATTTCACCATACGATATGGGATGCATTGGTTAAGTTCTGGTGATTACTGACGGTGATAATATTTAGCACTTTAGAATTTTTTCTCTTTTAGTGTGCGGCAAATGGATGCTAGATCCTTAAGAAGTTTCTCCTGGATTTCTTTTCTAATGTAATAACATATAATAAACTTAAAAGATTTGGTCATAGCAGCTACTCTTGAGATCATTTTGTGATTCTGTGTTTCCATCATGTATATGATCCTCTGTATCGTAACGGTTCGTGTGATACCAAATATTTGTTTGTTTGCCACGGTTCTCTATATGATTATTACGATTATTCTAAGCAAGATCTCTTGGAATCTAGAAGTTTGATTCTATAATTATTCTGTGTTCGTGAAACAAATAAATATATATGGTCATGTGTCTTGTGATAGATGTTAAGTTAATTCTGTTATTATGTGTTTAGTGACTACTTCGTGTTTGTGACTTAAACTTATAAACCTGTTCTGAGTTAATCATTGATATTTTCATGCTTAGAGATGTCATGTTTTATTCTATGAATTCATTTTTAGTGACTAATATATGTCCATGATTTAAATGTATAACCATGTTCCTTTTGATGAATTATAAGTTAAATTAATTCCCTTGACTCATTATTTCATGGACATCTGTATTTACTTATATACTATTTATTCTTATGTTATATTATGTTCTCACCCTATTGGATATTTAGAGACAGTCTGACTTGAGTGTTATTTTGCTCGGGTCAGGCAGAGACATTTCATGGTATAGGACAAGTAGACCTTTGGATAGTTGGGCTAGCAGAAGTTAGACCTTTGACGTTTAGTTACATCACTTAGGAATTTTATTTGAACTTGAGATGTATAATTAAGATTAGAGCATTATAACACTTGTATATTACTTAAGTTTAGAATTATATTTGAGAAAACTTCTAGTTTTGTGTAAGTATAACTGTTTATTATTCCACTATGATCTACGATTGATGTTTATATAATATACTGCTCTAGTTCTAAGAATTCGGTGTGTCTATTACTATGTATTAATATTGTACACATCAAATTTAAGTTCAGATATTAGGCAAAAAGGCATAAGTGACATGTTAGTATTAGCACAAAGATATATTCACATTTGATCGCCCTCAACATGCCGTATTCTCTGGATTAGCAGATGACGTTACTTATAATGTTCTTTGCTAAACTAGGCATCTTGGCGGGGTCGTTACAGTTTTGTATTAGAGTTGTGTCAGAACATTATAGCATATAATATTACGGATCTGAAACTTAGATGACTTAGAGTCTTGTCCTTTGGGGTGTGTGGTGGATAGTTATATTAATTGTCTAATTAGGGATAGGAATATAAAATGATTAACGGGATAATCAGTTGTGGCGTAAATTGATTTAAAAAAATTAAATTGATAAATTAGAATTTGTAACATTAAAACTTTTGGAAATTAATGAGTAAAATCTTTTAGAGTTTAGAAAATTTTGGAATTAAACTGCAATGAATTAATTTTAATGAAAATAAGTTTTCTTTTAAATAAAAGAATTAGAGAAAATTGAGTAAATAAGTTTAAGAGTTAAATGGCCTAGAATTGATTGGAGTGGTGCAGCAGAATTTCAGACATTGAGTTATTCCGCTGCAAGTGATTAGGTATGTTTTTTTTTATTGGTTGCTAGGAATAGAATGCTTGGTTGCATTTATTTAAAATTGGATACATGGATGCTAGTGAAAATAAAATAAATGCATCTAAACTTGTGATTATCTATTGTGTTGACTTATCTGGACATTGTTTAAGGATTCGGATTGATATATGGGAAGCCATGTTATCTATAGGGGTTCCTAAACATCGAACGTGACATTTTGACATAAGTAATAATTAAAACTTTGGAAATTTAAGTACGGGTTTCTTTCATTATGGAATGTTATGTTGTCAATTTAACCAAAGTGTAGTCATGAATTGTTAATATCTCCTATATGCTACGAATTTAGTATTAAATACTAATATGAATGTTTGAGATAGGTGCAGGTATCCGAAGTTAAATAGACATCGTTTAAAAGATTATAAATCATTTTGCTTAAGGAATATTAGTGAACTTGTTAATACTTCAAGTATAAGGTACGTATCTCGGATTACATATTGTATTTTTATGTTTTTCCTCAAGGGATGCCTCATCCTTCAAATGAAATGTAAATTATGTAATTATATTCATATTGTAAATTTTTGAAATGCTAGCAGCGCAAAGGAGACGTTGGAAAAAAATTTCATAAATTAAATGCGTTAGAAAATTTTGATAACTAAAAATTTGATTTTTAGCACTATAATTTGAAGGGGTATTAATCAAATGTTTCGAAATGAAATTAGAAAACATTTAACAAATAATTATTTTAAGAAGGAATTTATATTATGGATTCCTTTCATTAAAGGAAATTGTTATATATAAATCTTAATATTAACTGGAGTTTGATAATAATATTAAGTAAATAATTTGAAGACTTGATATTATTAATTGGGAAAGTTGAATATTTTGGTGAAAAATAATTTGGAAAGACGTAAATTATGGAAATACTTAATTGGAAATTAAATTTTTCAGATTTCTTTCATTAAGAAAATTGTGGGGATGTAATTTCTTTAAGGGGTGTAAGTTTGTAATAACCCTGTTGTTAATTACTGGATAAATTGAATTTAATTATGAATAATTAATTTTAAATTGTGGTTTGTAAAATTTAATTAAGAAACTAAACCTAGTTTTGTAAATAATTGATTTGTTTATCATAATAAATCTTAAGATAACTTTGGAAATGATGTAAATTCAGTTAAGTGTTAGTATTGGTATTTATTATTAAAAATAATAAGAAATTTTTTATTTCAACAGTTATATTTCAAATTTTATAATATCTTAATATTATTATAAATGAGAGTTATAAACTTGTTAATTTGGTCTTGTTAGATTTGACGAATTAACTTGTGATTTTGTAAGACATTGATTAGCGTAAATAAATGAAATAAGAAGGAAATAACGACACTCATCTTAAGAAATTGTTTAGCATCACTTTGCTTATAGGATCCATACTCAAATCCATTTAGCCCATTTAAGAGAAGTATTACTTCTTCCTTCTTTTATCTGTACATTCAATCTAGTTGAGAAATAGAAATAGATGTAAGCCTCTCAAAGCTAAGTGAAACCCGAGCTTCATAAATCTTCAATTTCAAGCTTTAGATCAAGGAGCCTTTACCTAATTCTTGTATAATATTCTAGAGAATATATTTCAATTGTTAATTTAAGTTTTGTTCCTAATTAGTAAAATAAAATCGCAAATTTCTAAATTTAACCTAGGTCTAGTTGATAGAGGAGGCTAACAAAAGAGAATCTGGGTTTTGATCATCAAATTCAAAGCTAAAAGGTCGGTTAGTCACTTCCACGACCATCTCTAATCCATGAGAATAATTGTTGATTGTTGCTTAGATTGAATTGGTTGGTTTGTTGATCGAATTGATTTCAATTTGATTGTAAATACGTTGCTTGAATTTGTATGATTATTTGACTGTTTGCTGAGAATAAATTACGAAAATCGATGTAGTAAAACAACAATATATTAGCATAAAATGCATCTTTTGTGGTAGAAAATTCTTTCAGTAAGCTACAAGTATTTTTTAATCGCTTTTTGAAACTCGGTGGTTTAAGGGGTCGAAATTGGGTTTAAAACTGATATACACGTTCTGCTCTATCAATTTTCTGAGTTGAAACTTAAAACTAAAATTTCCATTACTTTCAAACCATAAATCCAAATTGTACAAAAAAAATTGATGGAAAGTTGAGACTTTAAGCAACAATTTTCATATTGTAAGATTTCAAAAATTCTAGTGATAAATGGGTCGAAATGGTGTTTCAAACCTAAAAATCTATCGTGATCCATGATTTGTTGATATGTTTGGGATGTTGTTTCAATGTGCTTTGAATGTTCGGTCGTGATCATTTTTACATACATATTTCCATTGGTTTGTTAAATTATAAATTGTGTTTAGAGATGGTGTTAAAATCAAACCTTATGTAACTATTGGTCATTACAATCTTATGATATGTAATAATGAATTTCTTGTCCTTTACGGACTTTAAATCATTTTTTTGGTTCAAAGCTTTGGAAATTTATAAACTTAAATCTATCTATTTTGCAAATGCACGTAAATGCTTAGTTTTCTGTACAAATAATTTTGTAAAGAGAGTTCATTTAAATTCTAAATATCAAACTTGTTTTCTAAAATAGTCTAATTACTTTTATAAATAATTTTACGAATTTGGAATTTCGATTTTGGAAACATAAGTGTATGAGGTTTTAAATCATTATTAGAATACTAATTTGGTTATGAAAATGGGTTTATGGATTTACAAATAAATGAATGCCTTGATTAAATTCTTGTGATCGTATTTGAGAAAGTACTTAACATTTTGGAGTTGTATTATCTTCTGCTGTGCGACAAGTGTTTGCTAGATACTTAAGAGAATGTAGTTTAAATATATCATCAAATGAACTGTAAGGTCTGCTTTGGGAAAGTACTTAACACTTTCTTAGATTCCCTAGCACTTCCATGTGCCTAATGTATCACATCAAATGAACTGTAGGGTATGACTTTCCATCGTATGTCTCTAGTGCTGGTAATTTAAATTCTGGTGGATTCTTAGTGTACCGAATGTTCGAAGTAAATCGACTCATGTTTATGTCTCTCAAGCTTCGATTAGACAATCCGCCTCTCGTACTCACTTTATCATCTCAGAAATCTATCATTGTCATCCATAGGTAATCTCTAGTTTGCATTCTCGGCCTACTTCCCGATTCCTGTGGGAATTCTAGCTCGTACTCCTCCAGCCGCACCTCTATATTTCGATTTTCATTGATAGGCCCAATGTTGTTCCTTGGACGCACAACCTCTCCACTAGGGGTGACCTCAACCATGCCCCCAAGCTGTAGGGGATCTGTACCAAACCATTGGGGGTTGGTACCGACCCCTGACATTGGCTCAGGATTTAGCCTTGATTGCTCTACTCCATCCCTTGGAGCATTTTCTCATGTTCTTTGCCTTTATTCTTGAGTTACAACTACTTGTGCTCCAACTTCTTGTCATTGATTCTAATTTGCAGATACTCCAGTTGTTCTTGCTTGGCTTATTCTTTTGGAAAAAAATTCATCATCTTCTAATAATGGGCAATCATCCTAGCTTTATCCCTTTCATCATATTCTCCATCTCATACCTGGTTATGTAGATTGACGGGGGATTTGATCCCGAGGATGCCTCCTGGCCGCCCCCTGTTATTTCCAGCTGTAATAATCCTCCTAGTTGATTGTCTAGCCATTTATAATCCTTTTTAGTTGATCAGTGAGTTCAAGTGTCTCTCAGTGCAAGCACCAAAATGTTTGAACAAAAAATGGCACAAACACCCAGCAGAAAGTAGAAGAGAATAAAAAAGTGAAGAAAACAAGTTTAAAACAAGAAGGAAATGAACATGTAAGGTTTTATAATGGTTTAACGTACTCTGGTCTACATCCACTCCAAAGATTTTTTTTTATTTGTACTGTAGATTACAAGTAAAAATTGCTTGGATTTGTATAAATCCATAAAGTTATGGAAAAATGGTAGAGCATAGACAAGGAAGAAGGGAAAAAAGATCCCTTGAATGAACCATACCTTCTTTATTTATAGGGTAGACGGACAAATATCTCGTTGAATTCTCACGTAGAATATTGCCGCCAAGACCAAGTTGCGCAAATAATCTCAACTTCATATACCTTAGGATTGGGGATCGGTACCGACTTCTATAGGGGAGATTAATACTGATCCATACATATAGGCAGGAACACTTAGCAACTTTTAGTGTTGGCTTGACTTGATGTTGGCTTTATATTTATAAGGTTGTTTTGGATCGTCGCCAAGGTGTTTTTTGGCATAAGCGATGGATCTATAGAAGGTTGAACTGTTGCTTTAGACTGTATATGGAGATTACCAATATGATGCATAAAAACTCTAGAACGACACTTAAATCAAGCTCCATGTAGCTATAGAAGAGTGTCATAGAAGTGAGGGCCACTTTGGATGTACCCTTAGGGATCGGTACCGGTCCCCTGTATAGGATGAAGCTTAGTGAATTCTAACATATGGGATTGGTGCTCCCTACCTATCCCACACTTAGTTAAATGCAGCATGTAGGATTGATAACCCCTAGGTGAGGGATCAATACATATCCCACACTTAGTCAAATTCAGCATGTGGGATTAGTACCCCTTTGGTGAGGGATCGGTACCTATCCCACACTTAATCAAATTCAGCATGTCGAATCGATACACCCTAGGTCAGAGACCGGTACCTATCCCACACTTAATCAGATTCAGCATGTAGGATCAGTACCCTCTTAGTGAGGGATCGGTACATATCCCACATTTAGTGATTTTCTGACTTTTGAAAATTTTTAGGATAGTTTGCCTCCACTTTACGGTCTTGATTTTACTTGAGTTTTGAACTTTGTAGTCATTTCTTTGGGCTTTTGCCTGATAACTTCGAAGTCTGACTTTTCAAGTTTGTTCGTATACTACCTGGTCAAGAGGTGGAATAACATATAGTTAAAGAATATTCAAATATATCTGATGAGATAACCAGATTACCACTACATAGATACATTGAGTTTCATATAGAACTGGTGAAGGATGCTAGACTTATAGTTATTCCTTTGAGGCATATGGCACCAAAAGAGCAAAAGGAGTTGGAGGTACAAGTGAATGACCTATTGAGAAGTGGGTTCATTTATATGAGCATATGAGAGGGATGTAGGCGGATAGCTCTCTAAGGATGTGCGTAGACTATTATGAACTAAAATGTGATGAAGAAGAACAAGTATCCACTCCCATGTATTAGCGAAGGTGTTCTTCTAATTGGATTTTGTGTTGGGATTTCACCAGTTGAGAGTAGCAAAGGTGAATGTGCCGATCACTGTGTCACACATGTCATCAAGTTTTTATGAATGGTTGGTTATATCATTTGGACAGATCAATTCTTCGGCATACTCTGTTGATCTCATGAACCATGTTTTTAGGGATCATCTAAAAGCTTGTGTTCGTAGATGATATTCTGGTATACTCCAGGACTGAACCGGAACACAAGACACACTTAAGGATTATCCTTGAAGTACTAAGGAAGCATAATTTGAAAGCGAAGTTTTCAAAGAGTCGCTTCTAGAGGAGGGAAGTGAGATTTTTAGGCTATGTCATCTCTAACCAAGGCATCGTAGTAGACCCGGCCAAAATAGCAGCAGTTCGTGATTAGAACTAACCTAAGAACGCTACTGATGTGAGAAGATGCCTAGGATTGGCAAGATGTTATTGATGTTTTATCAATACTTCTTGAAGGTAGCAGCACCGTTGACCAATTTGACAAAGAAGAATTAGACTTTTGTTTGGACACTAAGTGTGAGCATGTGTTTGTGAGTCTGAAGGAGAGGTTGATAAGTGAACCAGCATTGACCATTCTATATGGAAATAAGGAGCTGACGGTATGTAGAAACTCCTATGGTACTGGATTAGGTGCGGTGTTGATGCAAAAGGGAAAAGTTATCGCCATTGCTAGTCGACAGTTGAAGCTACACGAGAGGAAGTATTCGACTTATGATTTGGAGTTAGTGGCGATACTGCTCACTTTAAAGATTTGACGGTACTACTTATTAGGTGAAAGTTTCGAGCTGTTCATGGACCATAAATACTTGAAGTGCCTTTCTCTCAGAAGGATCTCAACCTTCATCAGCAGCGATGGTTAAAATTGTTGGCCTTCTATGACTTTGACATATACGCCTAGTAAGGGAAATGCAGTCGTCGACACATTGAATAAAGGACATGCCAATTTTAGGGCAAGGTTCCTAGGATGGTGGTAGTCGAAGTATATTGCTAGCTATGGCTTTAGACCTCATTATGAGCTAGAGCCAGAAATGTTGGGGAGCTTAACAAGCAGACTTACTTTGATTAAATGGATTTGTACTAGCCATAGGTGAGATGATATATTAGCAAAGATCATGGTGAAAATAGAAGGAAGAGTAAAGTTTGAAGAGATGATGCAGTTCAGACTCGATAGAGAATGTTGGCTCCATAAGGATGAGACATTGTTTATCCCCGATGTTGATGGATTACAAGATGGAGTGCTATGAGAATGCCACCATTCTAGGTTTACTATACATCCCAAAGGTAACAAGATGTACCATGATATGAAGCGCACTTATTATTAGGAGAGGATGAAGAAGTATGTCGGGACATTCATCTCAAAGTGTACGAACTACCAGTTGGTGAAGATAAAGTAGAGAAAGCTAAGTGGATTATTGCAACCACTTGAAATTCCTGAGTGGAAATGGAAGCGGGTATTGATGGAATTTATTGACAGATTGCCTACGACCAGAGGAGGGTACGATAGTGTTTGGGTCATAGTCAATGAATTAACGAAGAGTGCCCAATTCATACCTATAAATTAAAGAAGAACGACATCCATATTGGTTTAGTTGTATGTGAAGTGGATAGTACGGTTTCATGGTGTGCCAAAGAGCATTGTGAGCGACCGAGACTGTTGTTCACTAGTGGATTTTGGAAGAGCTTACAAAAGGAATTGAGGATTGATCTACATCTTAGTACATCTTATCATCCACAAATAGATGGGCAGACCGAGAGAGTGAATATACATTAAAGGATCTCTTGTGAGCTTGCATTCTCGATTTTGGAGGCTCGTGGAATGATCACTTGCATTTGCTAAAGTTCACACACAATTATAGCCATCAATCTAGTGTCCGTATGGCAACATATAAAGAATTGTACGACCGACCATGTAATGCTTCTTCATGTTAGTGGAAAGCGAGAGAGAACTGATACTTGGGACAAATATAATTAGATAAACCTTTGAGAAGATTGAGATCATTTAAAAACGAATAAAAACTGCTCGGGATAGGCAAAAGAGCTACGCTGATAAAAGATGTCAAGAATTAGAGTTCTCTATCGACGATATGGTGTTCATGAAGATTTCTCCATTAAGGAATGTTATTCGATTCGGAAATAAGGGAAAGTTGGCACCAAGATACGTAGGTCCTTTTTCGGTAGTAAAAAGGATTCAAAACCTAGCATATAAGGTCGACTTGCCTCAGAAGCTGGCAGGCATGCACAATGCCTTCCACATCTCTTGTGAAAGTTTGTGCATGACTCAGGCGTGATAATTGCACCGGGTCAACTTGATATATCAAAATTGAGTCGAAAGCTTCAAGACCTTATAGGCCGATTCGTATTGTCAAACGTAATATGAAACAACTTAAAAGGAAGACAATGGAGCTAGTGAAGGTTCAATGAGGTGAAAATGAAGGCAGTTGCACATGGGAAATCGATGAGAGCTTAAGGGCCACAGATCCAGAGCTCTTTCCAACTATTTATCGTATTTACTTTCACCTTTCATATCATATAGAATAGATCAGTATCTCACATGCTATGGTAGTTTTAGCAATACTATTGGTTGCCTGGCTGCTTGTTTTTTATGTGTGATGGTCGCATATGATCGTTAAACATGTGGGGTAACTATGTTTGACTATTCTTTGATGTATTTAGGGATTTCAAGGGCAAAATTTCTAAAGGGAGAGACTATAATGATTTGTATTTTATGTATCAAAGGATCATAAAATATTTTTATTTCATTCATATGAGGTCGTATGATTCAAAATTTTGGAAAATGACTCTTAGGGACATTTTCCACATTTATGATTTTTCAAATTTCTATGTGACAATTTTGACCCTGAAAATCTTATATGGACTATAAATTTTAATAGAAGCCAAGTTAGGGTTTGAAACCACTTCTATTGCTTCAGGTCGACAGTTTCCCATTATGTAGAGTTGTTACAATAGAAAAATGGATTTACAATTTGAAAGTTATGGCTGTTCTAAATTCTAATTGTTGTTACCCTGCATTAGTGGGTAATTACCTAAGCCCATACTTAGGTCCAATAACTCATCTCGAAACTTGTACTAAGGGGAGGTTGTTGAGACTGATCTAAGTCATTTCCATCTTTTCCAAAATAACTGTAAGCTTTCAATAACCCTAATTTTATCAAAAAGCTTACATTTTACTTACTAATCTTAGCCTAAATCATCACTGGAAGGGCTATTAGCACAGAGGGAATGGAGATTATCATTTCTAGATAATTTGCAATCATCTCCTTTATAGTCCATTTCAGATTTAAAGAGAAAAATTAACGTTTGGTGTATTTTTGAGTGGTTCTTCTCTCGCTATCTTATACATGTTTATATAGTTTAAAACTGATGTTTTTAACATGATTTTGATCCTAAAACGTTTTCTAACTTTAATAACAGTTTTATATATGTTTATGGCCAAAATCTAAAGGTTTTTAAATGGTTTTAAAAGTTATTGCAACTCCTTTTGTTTATATTGACATTTAGTGTAAAAGTTAGACTTAGAGTTGGACTTACTTGACTTTCATGTATTGGTGGTTGCATATATGAATGGAGGAGTGTGTATGAGATTTCATGTTTGCATGTTGTGTTTTGATAAGGTTTGCTAATGCTTTTAGGTAGTTTGGAAAGAGCTTGCCGAATTGGGCAAATTAAAGCAAAGATTGCCGAAATTGGATAAAAATTGGAAGAAGGGCTTTGAAATATAAGAGGAGTCTAAGCTTCAAGTCGCATCATGTTTGGAGCAAAGGAGAGGAGTCAATGCATGCGGTTTTGGTAGGTAGAAAACCACTCGTTGGGAGATATTGCTTCAGGTCAGGGCTAGGATTGACGAGGAGAACCCAAGTGCAAAAAAAATGGCTAAGTATGAGACTCGGTACTGAGAGGTTTAAAGTGGTACGGAGTGCTTTTCTGGAGAGTGGTTGGGACATAAGCACTTAGGTGATTATTTGATTGTTTAATGAAAATGAATTGCGAAAATAGCTATAGTAAAACAGCAATATGTTAGTGTAAAATGCTCCAAATTGAGTCAATCTTTTTGAGGTAGAAAATTCATTCAATAAGCTACAAGTTATCTTTTTATCACATTTGGAATTCAGCAGTTTAAGGTGCCGAAATTGGGTTTAAAACTGATATACACGCTCTTCTGTCAATTTTCTGAGTTGAAACCTAAAACTAAAATTGTCATAACGTTCTAAGCGTAAATCCAAATTATGCAAAACATTTTTGATGGATAGTTGAGACTTCAAGGAACAACTTTCATGTTGTAAGTTTTTGAAAGTTCTAAGGATAAATGGGTCGAAATGGTGTTTCAAAACTAAAAATCTATCGTGAATCGTGATTTGTTACTTCGTTTGTAATGTTGTTTCAATGTGCTTTGAATGTTTGGTCATGATCGTTTTGATATGTATGTATGTATGTACGTACGTACGTATCCACTGGTCTATTAAGTTATAAATTGTGTGTGGAGATGATATTAAAATCAAACCTTATAGAGCTATTAGTCGTTAAAACCTTATAACATGTAATAGTGAATTTCTTGTGCTTTATGGACTTTGAATCATTTTTTGATTCAAAGCTTTGGAAATTTATAAACTTAAATCTACCTATTTTGCAAATGTATATAAATGCTTAGTTTTGTACATAAATAATTTCGTAAAAAGAGTTTATTTAAGTTCTAAATATCAAACTTGTTGTCTAAAGTAGTCTAATTACTTTTATGAATGATTTTATGGATTTGGAATTTAGATTTAGAAAATATAAATGTACGAGGTTTTAACTAATTATTAGAGTACTAAATTGGTTATGAAAATGGATTTATGGATTCCCAAATAAATGAATACTTTTATAAGTGGCATTTGAAATATGATGTGTAAAATATTATAATCTTATGGAACTTAAAGAATCGATGTGATTTTGGAACATACTTATGCAACAATTTGGAATAACAGAATATTTTGATAAGTGAAAAATTAAATAAATGTTTTGAGAACCTTAATTCTATAACTTAGGAAGAACTAATAATCGATTTAGTGTTATCGATTAGTTAAAATGCTTTCGGTTAATGCTTCGTCGAATATGGTATAACTTATTGAATAGAATGTTTGAGCAGAACTTACTAACCTATTAGCAAATACTCAAATTCCACCAGGTAGTATGGGACGCCTTGGTTAAATTCTTGTGATCGTATTTGCGAAAATACTTAACACTGTAGTATTGTATTCTCTTCTAGTATGTGACAAGTGGCTGATAGACCCTTAAGAGAATGTAGTTTAGGTTTTTCAGTGGTATGGTCAATAAGTTATATTTACTAGCTTTTATTAAATACTTGGATTTCACCATATAGTACAGGACATATTGGTTAAGTTCTAGTGATTACTGAAGGTGATAGATTGGAAGCTTTAGAGTTTACTCTCTTTTGGTGTGCAGCAAGTGGTTGTTAGATCCTTAAGAAGTTACTCCTGGATTTCTTTTCTAATGTAATAACACAAAATAAACCTAAAAGATTCGGTCATGGAAGCTACCCTTAAGATCATTCTTTGATTATGTGTTTCCATCCTGTGTACGAGTCTCGATATCGGTTCATGTGATACCGAATTGTTTATTTGCTTGCCATGGTTATGTGTACGATCATTATGATCGTACTGAGTAGGATCTCTTGGATTCTAGAAATTTGTTTCTATAATTATTTTGTGTTCGTGAAATAAATAAATATATTTTTTTCTTGTGTCTTGTAATGGATGTTAAGTTAAGTTAATTCTGTTATTCTATGTTTAGTGACTAGTTCGTGTTTGTGAATTAAACTTATAAACATGTTATGAGTTAATCATTGATATTTGCATGCTTAGAGATGTTATGTTTTGTTCTGTGAATTCAATGTTTAGCGACGAATGTTTTTTCGTGACTTAAATGTATAACCAAGTGCCTTGTGATGAACTCTAAGTTTAATTAATTCCCCTGACTTGTTAGTTCATGGACATCTATATTTACTTATATGTTGTTTATTCATGTTTTAAATTCTGTTCTTACCCTATTGAATATTAAGAGAAGTCTGACCTGAGTGTTACTTTGGTCGGGTCAGGCCGAGACTTTTCAGGTACAGGACGAGTGGACCTTTGGATGGCTGGGCTAGCAGAAGTTGAACCCTTGGTGTTTAGTTATATCACTTAGGAATTTTATTTGAACTTGAGATGTATAATTAGTATTAGAGCATTATAACACTTGTATATTACTTAAGTTTAGAATTTTATTTGAGAGAACTTTCGGTTTTTTATAAATGTTTATTATTCCCCTATGACCTGCGACTGATATTTATATGATATATTGTTTTGATTCTGAGAAATTGGTACGTCTATTACTTTGTATTAACACTATGCACATAAAATTTCAATTCATATATTAAGTTAAGATGTATAAATGACGTGTTAGTATTAGTATATAGATGTATTCACATTTGATCTTTCTTAGCAAGCCATATTCTCTAGATTAGCAGATGACATTACTTGTAATGTTCTTTGCTAAACTGGGCATCGTAGTGGGTCATTACACATCATGTCCATCATCCACCCTCTGCTTTCCTTTTTCCTTGCTGGATCCCTTCCTAGGTGGTCCTTCACTTCTTACAACATTTACCTATTACTTATCGGCTTCAACAACCTCCTGCCACAGAAACCTCACAGCATCATGGTAAAACTCCTTGAGGTCCATTGGTGGATCACATTCCAATGCAACTTTAAAATCTATCTTGTCTGCCATTCCAGAAAATGCCGCCATCAAAAAGACTGATGGATTTGACCTATCCTGTGACGACCCAACTTTCCATGCCCAGAAAGTCGTGTCATCAATAAGAAAGAAAGGGATAGAAATAGAAAAGAAAAGAAAAGAAAGAACAACAACATCAGAATCTCATAGAGGAACGGAATAAAATATAATGTATCAACATAAATATTACATAGTTATATATATACATCAGAGTTAAACCATATCATACAACATGACTATCATATACATATCTATCAGAACATACATCTCAAATACATAAACTAACTAACACAGCGGAACTATATAGATATATATATATATGTCTACATCGCTGAAGCCTCCTGCTCCATTGCTCCTCCAGAAGTCGTCAAAGCTAACCTGAATCCCTTGGCTACCCGTAAAAATTTGGGTACCCGAAAGTTTATGAAAAACAAAAATAAACTCCGGGTCAGACATGGGTCTGGTATGAGTAAACAGGTTAAAGTTGCTTAACTTTGAAAATCATTTAAAAGAAAGGTATCACGTAAGACTCCCCACAAATAAATACGGGTAAGTTTTTACCTTACGCTAACCAAAACATTTCATAGGAAATCCAGTTATATTATAATAGTGTCTAGGGTTTTCAAGTAAAATACAAAAATAGCTGAAATGCTTACATCTCACATTTCAACATAGTTGGGCACAATCAAAACGTACGGCACTTACTGGAAATTGGATCCCATACAATGGCAGGGCTACTGGGGTACCGCCCGTCACAGTACGTGGTCTAGATCACAGTACCGAGGAGCCACCCTAACTCCCCTGCAACACAAGGCCGGAACCATTCCTTACTGAACAGTCCCGAACAAGATAACCCCGCAGTTGGTGTACATCCAACCGCCCACACAGCCGAATAAATGGACATCTAGATAGGGGTATATCTCGTCCTGCTTGGGCATGACCCACCTAACCTTGCTGCACCTCCCCTGTTTTAGCCATTCCCGGTTGATGAGGCTTGAGGCTGCGATTACCTTTTTAGAACATATCACTTAGAATGCTCATCGTCCGCTTGACGATGTGCTGAAAGCATTCAATCCATACAAGTTCGTTCCGGGTTTGAACGAAACCAAAGGCATTATCTCGTTACACTCGTTTTGGAATCACCCTCAGAGTTAACGACGATAACCCTTGCATTCTGAAAGCACCATCTTGATCTTCACTTGAGATTACACGACCTAACGTTTAATTTGGATCGATGTGGTTTTCGGAATATCAATTGATACCCGATCCCGGTCTCATCGAAATCCAAACGCCATTTTAAAGTCCAAGTTGTCTAATTAACTCAACAATTTAAATTTAACAATTGAATTCATATAGCAATTTAACACAAATAATTAACATCAAATAAATCATATAGCAAGTTAACATAGATAAATCATACACAATCATCACAGATATATATATACAGAATATCAAAGAACATCACAGATATAAATAAACATCAGAGGCAATCAATATAATTGTCGATTTAAATCAACAATTTTGATTTGGTTTAAACTTAATTGCATACATAAACATAAATTATATTTTATTCATGCTTAACCAATTACGATTAATTAACTTATTCCAATTTATTAATTATTACTTAATTAATGAAATAAATTCTTAATTATTAATCAATAACCTTAATTATTGATTTATAAAGCTTAATTACACATTTAATTATTATTAATTGCTTAATTAATCATTAATTATTAATTAACTTAATCTTTTAATCATTTATTAATTATTTAATCCGTTATCCACATTTGTTAATTAACCAACTTCAAATGATTAATTGAATTCTTGATTACATATGATTTATACAAGATTATCATTAAATTCTTTAACTACAAATTCAATTAAGTTTAAACTACTTATGAAATTACCATTATAAATTTTATTACAAACATAACTAACTTCCAATGATTAATTACATTCTTAATTACAAATGAATTTTCACAAGGTGCTTATTAAAATCTTTAATTACTAATTCCACTAAGTTTTAACTACTTATTAAATTACCATTATTAATTTATTACATACATAATTAACTTTCACTTTAAATTAATTTCCCAATTTTGTGTCAGCAAAACTTTCAAGATCATCAGATTTTTAAAAACAAATTGTTTAATACTTAATAACTTCTACCTTCATCTTTTAGTTAGCACAATTTCTTTGCAATTCTTAAAACCCGAAGACAACATCGCGCTCGCCTCGGGTAGGACTCGTGACTACCCAGCACCTTCACGCGATCCCTCCTGCACTTCTTCTTCTCCCCTGTTTCTTTTTCTCTCTTTTTTTTTAAGCTTAAAGTTCTTTATAAACTGTTAAAACTTATACACTCACGCGCATAAACACTCGTCCCAGCTACAACTCGAACCAGAGAACGAAATTACTCGAGTTCTACTCGAGTCGACCCAAACACGATCATCTCCGCCGCCGTGCACGTGCACGGCGGTCCACCACCGCGCTAACATCTCGCGACTCCACCCACAAGTTGTAAATCCTCCACTTACTCGATAACAAAATCCAGTTCAACCCCATACGCACGAAATCAAAATTCGACCCTAAAGTCGAACAGAAACTCAAACCCAATACATAAAATTTGCCTCGCGATTTCGATCGCGACCACCAGAAATGATAAAACTTCGACCATGGCTTGCCGACACCCTACTCTAGCATCTACCCAAATCCCATAGCACTCGGTCGAGCTGATGCGTCGCGCGAATCAAATGAACTGCTCCAAAATTTACAGACCCTTAAACCCTATTATTGATTCCCCTCAACAATTCGCGCATTTGAAATTTCTCTAAATATTTTTCTGTCAATCTCTAATCAATATACTAGTTACATGTGAAATTTCATCAAAGATTATTGTATGAATCCTCTGATATTCACATAAATGTAATTTTGCATCACTGACTAACTGCACTGTGAAGAGTGGATTAAAAGTCTTGATTTTTGTCTTAAAAATCATGGTTTTGTATCTAGTTTCAACTTATAAATTCAAGTTTGTAATTCGAGATATTCGAATTTTAATCTTTGTTTCATGTTTACTGTAAATTGAAGTTTACAGTGTTTACAGATACTAAAAAAAATACTCCACACCTAAATCTGAAACTTAAACTAATTTATTAGATAAGTAACTAATTAAAGTCAAGAATCTTAAATAAGGTTGGTTATATTTACTGTCTTTTATTTATTTCTTTTTGTCTCAGTAAAAACAATTGAAACCTGGAAGAACAATTATATGCACAACTTACAGTAAACATCCCAGAACATTCAACATATCAATTCCTCTCAAATTACTTATTAAAGTTATATTTTTAAAACTGTTTACTCACCAAAAGATTGCTGAAGAAACCTGAAATAGAGGATGGTAAGAAGACTGCAGTTGCAAAATTTTGAATTCCAGTAACCACTTTGCTTTCTGAACTTCATTTTGACTTGAAATTTGTTTATTCTTCTTTGCTTGAATTTGTATTTGAACCAGAAATATTAAAAAAAATTATACTTTGCTTCTTCTCAGATTTGTTTCATGAGTTCATGACTGAACTTAATGCAATAAGGAATGATAAATACATTTATTTATAACTTGAACAATGGAGTCTTCTTGAATAAGCCTTCACTTGATAAATATCTTACTTAATTTCCTATGTACTAAACCTGACATGGTTCAACAATTTCGGCTAGGAGTTATTTTTTTTTCTCTTTGCAGTACATAAAAGTAGGCTAATTAAATGGTTGTGTTATCATTTTAGTTAACACAATTAAATGCTAGCTGACACAAACCCATGATGCAAAGATATTTGCAGATTGTGTTTTATTTGAACATACTTATGTGAACATATAAACAAAAATGTGAGCTGCAGGTTTTGTTTTATTATTTATGCTAGCATCCTATTAATGTGTGCAGATTTGGCTTGTACTACTGTGCATATAAGTTTACACAAATTAATATTTGCTGACAAATAACTTTACAAAGATATTTGCAGTATTTGTACTAATATTTTGCTGGCACTTATTTTACTTTTATAAAGATATTTTGCAGAACCTATGTTGGAACTAAGATGTTTACAGTTTTTTATACATTTTGACTTCAAACTTAAGTTAACATATAATTGATGTTTGTAGGTCTTCAAGGTTTTCTTCATTGTTGCTGAGCAAGTTTGATTCCTTATGTTTATACAGTTTATACTAATAATGCTTTGCTGGCCAAATTATTTGTATAAGACATATGCAGGTTCTCATTTGTGTTTGAACTAAATGTTTTCATTTCTATTTATATCTTATACCTATTATATTAGTACTTATGTTTGTAATCCTACCTTTATGTTATTATTTATGTTAAATATAAAGAAGTTTATGTTTATAACCATATTTATAAGTATTTATATTTATATAGGAACTCATGTTAAATAGTTATAAGCTTATGTTATTTTAGTTATAAAAGTTATTGTTAGAAACATTGCTTAAATCTTATTTTTATTTAAAGTTAAATATTACAAATATTTGATTTGTATACTTATATGTGCATTAATGTATTTATGAATATGATTATGTTATTGAGCTTGTTCTTATTATTAACTGCATACATAAATCTGATATTAAATGTCATTCATACTTAAATTTTATTTTAAATAAATAAAACAGATTTAATTTTTTTTGAATATTGTTAAGAGAGTCTACTTTATATTTTGAAGTTATATTCCTTTATAATCAATATAAAACTAATAATATCCAAATTCTTATTTATTTATAAATGAAAATTTTATATTTTATTTAAATTAGATTAAAAACTTATAATAATAATAAGGTCAAAATTCCGGGATGTCACATATCCAGTGAGGCAACGGTCATGTCAAATCTTGTCAAAAAATTCCTAAGGGACTCCACGGCCCTCTGTTTCACAGTCGATAAAGTCATCACATTCTTGATCATGGGATGTAGATCCAAAACTGCCTCGTAAACCTATCGACTAACTTATTCCACGTGCTTATGGAACCGTTCTCCAATGCCTGAACCATAGCGCAGCCAAATATATCAGATATAGAGGGAAACACCATCTCATAACTTCCTCAGAAGCTCCCAGCACTTCCGTGTGTCAGATATATCTCAACAAATGAACTATAGGGTCTGACTTTCCATCGTATGTCTCTACTACTGGCAGTTTAAATTCTAGTAGGTTCCTAGTGTATCGGATTTTTAAAGTAAATGGACTAATGTTTACGTCTCTCAAGCTTCGATTAGACAATCCGCCTTTTGTAGCTCACTTTATCATCTCGATAAATCTATCATTGTCATCCAAAGGTAATCTCCGGTTTGCATTCTCGGCCTACCCCTGACTCTGTGTGGGAATTCCGACATGTACTCCTCGCCTCCAAATCTGATTTGCATTGGTATGCCCAATGTTATTCATTGGACGCACATCCTCTCCACCAAGGGTGGCCTCAGCCATGCCCCCACGCCTTAGGGGATCGGTACCAAAACATTGGGGGTTGATACCGACGTTGGGGGCCAAAACCAACCCCTAGTGTTGGCTCAAGGTTTGGCTTCGGTTGCTCTACTCTATCTCTTGGAGCATTTTTCTCCTATTCCTTGCCTCTAAGCTTGAGTCAAAGCTACTTGTGCTCTAGCTTCTTGTCCTTGACTCTGATTTGCAGCAACTCCTGCTTTTCCTACTTCGCCCATTCTTATGAAAAAGTTTTCCATCATCTCCTCCTAATGGGCAATCATTCTAGCCCGCATCCCTTTCGTCATATTCTCTATCTCATCCCTGGTTATGTAGATTGATGGGTGGTTAAATCCCGAGGAAGCCTCCTAGCTACCCTCTTGTAAATTTCTAGTAGCAACCGTCCCCCTAGTTGAATGTCTAGCCAATTAGAATCCTTTTCAAATCTTTATTCAATGAGTTCAAGTGTTTTTCATAGAAAGCACCAAATATTTTGAATAAAAAATGGCACAAATAGCCGCTAGAAAGTAGAAGAGAATAAAAAGTGAAGAAAACAAATTAAAAAAAAGAAGGAAATGAACACATAAAATTTTATAGTGGTTCAGCACACTCTGACCCATGTCCACTCTAAAGATTTTGTTTATTTATACTATAGATTACTAGTAAAAATTGCTTGGATTTGTATAAATCTATGAAGTTATGAAAAATAGAAGAGCGTAGGTAGGTAAGCAGAGAAAGAAGGTCCCTCGAATGAACCATGCCTTCTTTATTTATAGGGATAGATGACAAAATATCTCGTTGAATTCTCTTGTAGAATCTTGCTGCCAAGACCAAGTTTCCTAAATATTCTCAACTTCATATACCTAAGGGTTTGGAATCAATACCGACACTTATAGGGGGATCGATACCGATCCTTATATATAGGTACGAACACTTAGCAACTGTTCATGTTGGCTCGACTTGATATTGCTTCATGTTTCTAAGGTTGTTTTGTATCGCCGCCTAGGTGTTTTTTGGTCCAAGCGATGGATTTATAGAAGGCTGAACTACTGCTTTAAACTTTATATGGAGATTGCCAATACGATGCATAGAAACTCTAGAACAACATTTAAATCAAGCTCTATGTAGCTATGGAAGAGTGTCATAGAAGGTGGGCCACTCTGGATGTACCCTCAGGGATCGGTACCAATCCCCTATGTAGGGTGAAGCACTTGGTGAATTCTAGCATGTGGGATTGGTACTCCCTAGGCGAGGATCGGCACTTATCCCACACTTAGTTAGATTAGCATGCGAAATCGGTAACTCCTAGGTGAGGGACCGGTACATAGCCCACACTTAGTCAAATTCAGCATATGGGATCGGTACCCCTTAGGACAGGGATCAAAACTTATTCCACACTTAGTCAAATTCAGTATGTGGAATCGGTACCCCCTAGGTGAGGGATTAATACCTATCTCACACTTAGTCAAATTCAACATGTGGGATCGGTACCCTCTAGGTGAAGGATCGGCACATATCCCACACGTAGTGATTTTCTGACTTTGGAATTCTTTAGGATGGTTTTCCTCCACTTTACGGTCTCTATTGTACTTGAGTTTAAGCTTTGCAGTCATCTCTACGGGTTTCTGCCTTGATAACATCGAAGTTTGACTTATCGAGTTTGTTCATATACTGCATGGTCAAAAGGTGGGATAAAATATAGTTAGAGAATATTCGAATGTATTTGAGGAGATATCCAGATTACCACTACATAGAGATATTGAGTTTCAGATAGGACTGATGAATGATGCTAGACCGATAGTTATGCCTTTGAGGCATATGGCACCAAAAGAGCAAAAGGAGTTGGAGGTGCAAGTGAATGACCTATTGAGGAGTGGGTTCATTTATATGAGCATATCTAAGTGGGATGCACCCAATATTCGCCAGTAAGGGCGGATGGCTCTCTAAAGTTGTGCGTAGACTATTGTGAACTAAAAAATGTGATGAAGAAGAACATGTATCCACTCTCATGTACTAATGACTTATTCGATCAGCTCCATGGTGCGAAGGTGTTCTTCCAATTGGATTTGGCATTGGCAATTCACTAGTTGAGAGTAATAAAGGAGAATGTGCCAACCATTATGTTTCATACATTGTCTGATTTTTACGAATGGTTGGTTATGTCATTTGGACTAATCAATGGTTCGACATACTTTGTTGATCTCGTGAACCGTGTTTTCAAGAATCATCTAAACAAGTTTGTGCTAGTGTTCGTGGATGATATTCTGGTCTACTATAGGACCAAAGAGGAACACAAGGCATACATAAGGACTGTGCTTGAAATGTTGAGGAAGCACAATTTGAAAGCGAAGTTTTCAAAGTGTCACTTGTAGAAGAGGGAAGTGTGATTTCTAGGTCATGTCATCTTTGAGAAAGGCGCCGCAGTAGACCCTGCCAAGATGGCAGTGGTTCAGGATGGGAACCAACCCAAAATGGGTACTAATGTGAGAAGATACCAAGGATTGGCAAGATATTATTGATATTTTATCAGGAACTTCTTGAAGGTAGCAACACCATTGACCAATTTTATGAAAAAGAATCAGACTTTTCTTTAGGACGCGAAGTGTGAGCATGCATTTGTGAGTCTGAAGGAGAGGTTGATGAGTGAACCAGTATTGACCATTCTATGTCAGAATGAGTAGCTAATGGTATGTGCTAATGCATATGGTACTGGATTAGGTGCAGTGTTGATGCAAAAGGGAAAATTTATCGACTATGCTAGTCGACAACTGAAGCCGCACGAGAGGAAGTATTTGACTCATGATTTGGAGTTGGCGGTGATACTGTTCGGTTTAAAGATTTGAAGGTACTACTTATTTGGAGAAAGGTTCAAGCTGCCCATGGACCATAAATCCTTGAAGTACATTTTCTTCCAAAAGGATCTCAACCTTAGTCAGCAGCGATGGTTGAAATTCTTGACCTTCTATGAGACCTTTCCTATACGCCTAGTAAGGGAAATGTTGCCGCCGATGCATAGAATAAAAGTCATTCCAATTTGGGGGCGATGTTCCTAGAGTGAAGATAGTTGAAGTATATTGTTGGATATGACTTCAGACCTCATTGTGAGCTAGAGCTAGAAATGTTGGCGAGCTTAACAAGCAGACCTACTTTGATTAAACGGATCGACACTAATCAGAAGAGAGATTAGCAAAAATTATGGTGAAAATAGAAGAAAGAGTAGAGTCTGAAGAGATGAAGCGGTATAGACTCGACAGAGAAGGTTAGCTCCGTAAGAATGAGAGATTTTTTATCCTCGATGTTGATGGATTACAAGATGTAGTGCTATGAGAGTGCCACCATTCTAGGTTGACTATACATCTCGAAGGTAATAAGATGTATCATGATATGAAGAGGATTTATTATTCGGAGAGGATGACAAAGTATGCCGGGACATTCATCTCGAAGTGTACAACCTACCATTTGGTGAAGATAGAGCATAGAAAGCCAAGTGGATTGCTGCAACCAGTTGAAATTCCCGAGTAGAAATGGAAGCAGATATCGATGGACTTTATTGATAGATTGCCTAGGACAAGAGGGGGTTACGATAGTATTTGGGTCATAGTCGACAAATTGACGAAAAGTTCTCGATTCATACCCATAAAGTATATAAGAACGACATCTAAATTGGTTGAGTTGTATGTGAAGTGGATATTATGGTTTCATGATGTGCCGAAGAGAATTATGAATGACCGAGACCAATTATTCACTAGTAGGTTTGGAAGAGGTTACAAGAGGTAAAAGGTCCCGAGCTATATCTCAGTACATCTTATTATCAACAAATAGATGGGCAGATCGAGAGAGTGAATATATATTAGAGGATCTCTTGTGCGTTACATCCTCAATTTTGGAGGCTAGTGGAATAATCACCTGCATTTGGTAGAGTTCACATACAACAATGCCATCAATCTAGTGTCGGTATGGCACTGTATAAATAATTATATGACCGACCGTGTAATCCTTCTTCATGTTGGTGGGAAGTGGGCAAGAACTGCTACTTGGACCAGATATGATTAAATAAAACTTCGAGAAGATTGAGATCATTCAACAACGAATGAAAACTGCTCAGGATAGGCAGAAGAGCTATGCTGATGGAGACATCGAGAATTAGAATTCTATGTCGATGGTATGGTGTTCGTGAAGATTTCTCCATTAAAGAATATTATTCGATTCAGGAATAAGGGAAAGATGGCACCAAGATTCGTAGTCCTTTTTCGGTAGTACAAAGGAATAAACCTAGCATATAAGGTCGACTTACCTTAAAAGCTGGCGGACGTGCACAGCATCTTCCATATCTCACACTTGTGTAAATTTATGCACGATTCAGGCATGACAATTGCACCAGATGAACTGTTATATCGAAATTGAGCCGAAAGCTTCAAGACCTCTTAGGTCGGTTCATATTGTCGAAAGTAGTACGAAACAACTTAAGAGGAAGACAATGGAGCTAGTGATGGATTAATAGGGTGGAACTGAAGACGGTTGCATATGGGAAACTGAGGAGAGCATAAGGCATCACATATCCAGAGCTCTTTGCATGGTAAGACCTACTGTTTATCGTATTTACTTTCACCTTTCATATCATATAGAATAGATTAGTATCTCGCATGTTATGATAGGTTTACCTATACTAATTATTGCATGGATGCTTGTTTGATACATGTGATGGTTGCATATGATTGTTAGACATACGGGGTAACTATGTTTGACTATTCTTTGACTTATTTAGGGGTTTTTGGGGTGAAACTCCTAAAGGGGAAGAGTGTAACGACCCATATTTTATATATCGATGGACTGTAAAATATTTTTATTTTATTCATATGAGCTCGTATTATTCTAAAATTTTGGAAAATGACTCTTAGGGACATTTTTCACATCTATTATTTTTAAAATTTCTACGTGACCATTTTGATCCTAAAAATCTTGTATGGACTATAACTTTTAATATGAGCTAACTTAGGGTTTGAAACCACTTATGTTGCTTCAGGACGATTGTTTCACATTATATAGAGTTGTCATAATAGAAAAACGAATTTACCATTTGAAAGTTATGGTTGTTCTAAGTTTTGGCTGCTACTGCCCTACATTAGTGGGTAATTACCTAAGCCCATACTTAGGTCTAATAACTCTTGAAATTTGTGCTAAGGGGAGGTTGTTGAGACTGATCTAAGTCATTTCTATCTTTTTCGAAATTGGTCTGAACCTCCATAGTCCTAATTTTATCAAAATGCTTACATTCTACTTACCAATCTTAGCCTAAATCATCATTAGAAGGTTGATTATTATAGACGGGTTGGAAATTATCATTTCTAGCTGATTTGCATTCATCTCCTTTACTGTCCATTCAGATTTAAGGAGAAAATTCGACATTTTGGGTATTTGGTGAGTGGTTCTTAACCTCTCACTATCTTATGCATGTTTATACAGCTAAAAATTGATGTTTTTAACATGATTTTGATCCTGAAACGTTTTCTAACTTTCATAACAGTTTTATGTATGTTTATGGCCAAAATCTAAAGGTTTTTAAGTGGTTTTAAAAGGTATTGCGACCCTTTTTTTATATTGACATATTAGTGTAAAAGTAAGATTTATAGTTGGATATGCTTGATTCTCATGCATTGGTGGAATGAATTTATGAATGGAGGTGTGTGTATGAGATTTCATGTTTGCATGTTGTGTTTTAATATGGTTTGGTAATGCTTTTAGGTAGTTATGAAAGAGGTTGTCGGATCGAGAAAATCGAAGCAATGATTGTCGGAATTGGATAAAACTTTGAGGAGGGGCTCTAAAGTATAAGAGGACTCTAACCTTCAAGTCGCATCAGGTTTAGAGCAAAGGAGAGGAGTCAGTGCTGAGTGGTTTTGGTCGGTGGAAAACCACTCGGAAGGAGATAATGCTTCAGGTCAGGGCTATGATTGACTAGGAGAACCCAAATGCCAAAAAAAAAATTGCTACGCACGAGACTCGGTACTGAGAGGTTTGGAGTGGTACCGAGTGCCTCCTAAAGAGTGGTAGGGGTTTAAGCACTTGGAGGTTGGGGTACCATATGAGAAGGACTTCGAGGAAGTGGAAGGACCAAAAATGTGGCTAGGTATCGAGTGGTTTTGATCAGTACCGAGTGGTTACTTTTGATCAACTTGAGGTGGACCTTCTAGGGTATTAAGTGTAGGGTCTTTGGGTTGTTCCAAGAATGCTAATTCATTCATTTGTCGTTCGATTGTGGTATGGTAGCACGATGAAGAGTAATGGTTAAGAAATGAAGCGACATTCAAATACTTCGACATGATAGCTTCAAAACCGCAATGGTTCTCGATGGCGGATGGAGTTAGGTTCCGATGGTAGTGGCTCAATAACTGGAGCTGAAGTGATGATCCAAAGGGCGGGTTCAAAGAGGAGAGCTCGTGAGTGGAATTATAACCATTGTCCACTATGGATATGGGTGATATCGAATAATAAATTTTTTCTATTATGAAGTTGTGTGCGAGGGGATCATAGACACTCAAAGGTTTCTTGTATGCTCCTGTAGAGGGGGTACATGAGGACGCCCACCTGGATTATGGCTGTTCCTAGACCTTATGACCATAGATTACTCTAGACCTTATGACTATGGGTCTATTTTCTAGCCTTACGAAGTGGCATCGATTTAGTACAGTGGAACTAAGATTTGATTTGGATCTCTGGCTTATGATCATGCCATACAAGTTGTCTTATATCTAAGCACACTGAATGTTAGTGAGGAATGTTTAATAGATGTTGTGTTTGCTTTGATTTCTTTTCCCCATAGTCTATCATCCTAGGGTTGTCATCTGATGTAGGTATTTAGGATGTGGATACCTGACACCTGATATTGTACTTAGGATGTAGTACACTTTGATGATTATCGTAGAGTAGCATATTATAGATGTTATGTGCGACCTATTTGGTTGTAGGGACAAGTCAGGTATGATTCATATGTCTTGTTCCTTACTATATCGACTTCTATAGTATTTTGAGATTCATTTACCTCCCGCACCAGAATGTTGTTTGACTTAAGATTTTATGTTTTGCTTCTTATTATATCGGGTACTATTAAATGAGTAGACTAAATAGCAAGTCTAGGTGAGATATAATGGCTATCCAAAGGATGAGCAAGATGGAGCTTTCTCCTACTATATATGGATATTATGCTTGTTCTGTTGTGAAACACTGTGAATCCTAGGCAATGTTTGCTTTATTATTATGAGGTAGTTTATTGATTTTATTTCCAATTTGTATAAGTTCTATTACTATATTATACAACTTTATGGATCTATGATATGATATCTGGTCAACTTAGTTATTAATGACTCTTCGATTCTATATATGTGGTGTGTATTAAATTTTATTCATGCGCTATGAGGAATACAACAGGTTCTGTTTTTGATTTTTTTTCTTTCAACTCTTGACTATCGTCTTACATCATCCGGGCACAACAACAATGCATTATTTAGTTATACTGGATGTCGGTGGTGTTGGGCGGTCGTCACAAACCCTATGGATTCAAAGGGGAGGAAGAGAGTATATTTATACATCTCTCCCTTCAATCGCAGTCGTTATGATCAAAAAGGAAAAAAGGATTATAACCATTCAATAATGATAAGTGTTGTTCTTATGCTATATGCATGAACAAAATGACACATCCCTACCGTATCTTGAGAACACAATAGTTGCAGTCAATGGTGCAGCGTCACATAGGTGGTGTATTAATTGCGTAGCAAAACCGTCAATCAATGGAGTTTTTGAGATTTTAGGACTTGGGGGTCGAATGTTACTTAAATTTTTCGTAAGTAAGAAAATAGACTAATTAAGGTATCTTGGAATGGACTGGTCCAAGCGAATGGGTACAAGTTAGCTCGCAAGCCATCCACGGCTGAGGTTAGATCGACCAAGTTTTCCTATGTATGATGATAACCTAAATCCAGCCTAGGCCTACATCAACTCCTTTGTTTAATTGCACATCATGCCTTCTACTGGTGAAACCTCCCGGCACAGCAACCCCAGCAAATAGCTTATCTGTTAGGATAAGGTACAAACCCAGCTTGGCCCATCTCCCATTGGTCGATCGAATCTCTCTGGCTGACTTCCAATCTGGCTCCAATCCAACCCGCTTGCTCAAGCATCACTCCTTAAGTTATCCCCCGATCGACATAGCTTAAGACTATCTCAAGGGTGGTCCGTCATCAATCTAGCTTTGATATCACCACCTACAACCTGCGCTTCATCTTGTCTCGCCTAGTTCAGCATGCCCTCGACTCTCGCCAGTTCCCCGTCCTCCTTATGGTTTCGACAGACTAGCTTAGCATGTCCTACCACTTAAGCATGCGAGAGCAAAGAGATAAGAGTGCGGCCAGTATTTCTGACAAGAAGCATGTCTTATTTTCTACAAGCATACTACAAGTACAGGTGTATTAAGGGAAAATTATTATTGAGCATGCTCCTAGTACAGTTCTATTGGCCTTCATCTCAATCACGCATTCCTCTCTTTCGCCAACTATCTATCATCAAGTCCATTTAGCCAGAACGGACACGCTTAATGCATGTTTTGCGGTGCAATCTTAACCATCCAAGCATCAATTCAACTGCTATAAGAACCCCATGCATGGACATTTCCAATGAGTTGGTTGAACCCTCGATGGTGGGGAGCCTAACAGGTTGGGCCCCTGATGGAAGGGACCACGGTTGGTCGAGCCCTCGGTGGAGGGAACCCCTATTGATTGGGGCCCCGATAAAAGGGACCCCAATTGCAACCCATGATTCTCCACTCAAGTTTCCTGAGATTAGCAGCCTTATTAGTCTTAAGCGTATCATCTTTTTTTTATTCTCTTGTAATTCCTTGTAATTGTAAGAGAACCATATAGTAAGAGAATTTCACAATGGACATAGACAGCTTGGCCGAACCATTTCACATCTTGTGTCATTTACCATGAAAGGTTCTTTTCCCTTGATTTTTCTATCATTAAGCATGGTGATTTACGAATAACTTTTTCTCTTCATAGCATATTTTCGTAACTCTGAGGTTGACGAAAAATATCATCAACAGTCACCCACACTGATATTGTTACATTGAACTTGTTTTTCTATCCATACTTTGTTATAGCTATCGGCAAAGTATCCACATCCTTTCATTTGTTGCATTTATTTGTTAGCTGATATTAACTTCTGATATAACCAAAATACCTACAATTGTCGCAACAAGGTGGAGCATATTCATAATTCACTGGTTGTGTGTACATATTACCCAGTTTAGTTTTGGTTTCAACCTCAGTTTTCATATTGTTTAGAACTCCAGTATAATTCAATATGGTTTTTTTTATGGTTGGTACATCAAGTTTGATAGATTTTCCTATTAAAATTGTCACCTACAAGTGTTGCCAACATTCCAAATAGATAGATACAAGTAAGAGAATCTGACCCAAATAGGGATCGAAAGTAATAAGTTCCTACCCAATTTTAAATTTGGCTCCCATCTTTTTAATGATTATATTATCCAATAACCATCTCCACTATAAGCACTTATCAAATTATTATCATTTTAAAATTTGATCAATAGAAACAATTCTCTTTGGAAAGCTCATGCTTCACCGGTTTTAAATTTTTCTTAATGAAATACAAGTGCGGTTAGGTCTTCGATCAACAACATATACATATAAAACAACACATACATACAAAAAATCTTCCATTTGATTTCATTCTGTAGCATCGATTCCGTGTTAAGCTCAGCATATTTCTCATCATTATCCTCAAAAGATTCATAGAAAATTGCCTCTGAACTATCACTCGAATTGCTTACCACAACATCCTTGTAAGAATTTAATTTCAACCTAGCTACCACCTTGAATGTCTCAATTGGCCTAGATCTAGCTCTTTCCATACAGTTTTTAACTTTCAATTCCACTAGAATTTACTTTTCTGGTTATGCCATGATTCTTCAGCCTCCACATTTATTGATTGGTCCATCTTCATAGCTTTGCCCTTTCTTCCTACTTCAGTCCATCCACTATCCTCATTTACATCAACAGTCTCCTTCTCTAAAGATCTCGATCCAATAATCTCGATGGAAGAAGAAGGATCTCTATCTTTTACAGTGGTTATTATTTACTTTTGTGCGAAGACTGATATAAGGATTTGTATTTGATTAAGGTTAGGGTTTATAACCTTCTCCGCCATTGTTATGGTAATTTCGATGTGTATCATTAGCTAATGAATGAGCTTTGACTTATCTTTTTTTCATAGGATCAGACCGAAGTTTTTTGTCACATAATATCCAAAAGTGTAGTCCATTTATCAATGGTCAAAATACTAATCTCATTACAACTTATGCTACAACCATGGTATTCTTTTTTCGATTTAATTTCAATCCAATTGCTACCCTGAATGTAACGACCCCACTTCCTACTCCTAGGAAGAAGCATCGTTAATAAGAAAGAAAAGGGTGAGAAAATAGAAAAGATAGAGAAGAAAGAACAACAACATCAGAATCTCACAGCGGAACGAATAAAATATATTAATCACATAAGTATTTTCATAGTATATAACATCAATCAGAATGATACATATAGTACATCACATACTAGACAGTTATAAACACCTGTCTAGTTAATACAACTCAATACACAATACATCACAGAGATACCACACAGCGGAACTAAATATATATCTATAACGCTGAAGCCTCCTGCTCCATTGCTCCTCCAAAATTCGTCAAAGCTAAACCTGAATCCCTTGGCTACCCGTAAAAATTTGGGTACCCGAGATTTTATGAAAAACAAAAAATAAACTTCGGGTCAGACATGGGTCTGGTATGAGTAACAGGTTAAAGTTGCTTAATTTTGAAAAATCCTTTGAAAATAAAAGGTATCACGTAAGACTTCCCACACATAAACATGGAAAAGTTTTTACCTTACGCTAACCAAATCATTTGATAGGAAATCCAGTGATATTATAATAGGTCTAGGGTTTTCAAATAAATAGAAAATAGACGAAATTGTTACATTCATTAAATTCCAGCTACTAGCCACAAAAGTGGGTAATACAATCAAAACCGTTGGCACTTATTGGATTGTGGATTCCATACAATGGCAGGGCTACTGGGGTACCGCCCGTCACAGTACGTGGCCTAGATCAACGTACCGAGGATTACTCCCTTCATCCCCTGCAACACAAGGCCGGAACCATTCCTTACTGAACAGTCCCGAACAAGATAAACCCCGCAGTTGGCTGCAGACCAACCGCCCACTAAGCCAAATAAAAAGGGACATCTAGACAGGGGAATATCCTTGTCCTGCTTGGGCATGACCCACCTAACCTTGCTGCACCTCCCCTGTTTTAGCCATTCCCGGTTGATGAGGCTTGAGGTTACGATTACCTTTATAGAACATATTTCTTAGAATGCTCATCGTCCGCCTGACGATGTGTTGAAAGCATTCAATCCATACAAGTTCGTTCCGGGTTCGAACGAAACCGAAGGCATCATCTCGTTACACTCATTTTGGAATCACCCTCAGAGTTAACGACGATAACCCTTGCATTCTGAACCTTCATCTTCACTTCAGATTCACGACCTATCGTTAATTTGGAAACGATGTGGTTTTCGGATATTCCTAATGCGGAAAACCCGATCCCGGTCTCCTCGAAATCCAAAGACGTGTCTTTTAGGGCCAAGTTGTCTATTTAGTCTTAACAGTGAATTCAATATCATTAATATGCACAGATAGATAATTCACATCTCACAACAGATAATCACATCATCATAATAAACAGATAATTAATATCATCATCCAAACAGATAATTAAACATTATCATACTTAAAACATACATCTCATATCACATAGACATTATCCAACTCATTTCTGAGATCACAATCAAACAATGAAATATCAATATCATCCATCAGCAATGATTTATGAATCACAAGCTATAATTAATTTAAAATGAATTAAATTAACTACTTCCATTTTAATTAATTACTTATTCCATAAATCCTGCTCTCACAATTATTAATGAATTATAAATCAATTTATCATTCTCTAATTACAAGAATAACTTAGTCTTTAATTAATTTCTAAAATGAATTATTCTAAATTATTCATAATTGAATAATATTTAATTACTTCCCTTATTTAATTATTCCATAATTTACATTTCTTAATTACATCATTAGTTATATTAATTAATGATCTTCAATTATATTAAATTACTTATTTAAATTAATTAAGTGATTAATCTTTACTTAAACACAATTATTAATCATCCCTTGATTAATAACAAACCAGTAATTAACTACTCTTAATTATTTATTAACAAATTAATCATTCCATGATTAATTATTTCCATAAACTAATCCTTTGATTAATTACAAAAGAAATTACTCACATTACTTCATTTACAAATCATCTTGAATGAATCTCATCAAGTAATTATCATCTAATTACTATTCTGGGTAATTATGCTCCATTAATTACACTAAGAATTACACATACCAAATCATTAAATACTTATATATTCAAATTAATTAACTTTGATTTAAATATCCTTTTACTGCATTCAAGAAATTTCCTTTAATTTATTTACAGAAATTAATCTTGAATAAATCCATTAATTACATTTATATCGATTTAGTTTCATTTAGTTATTTTGTTGTTTTATTATTCTCAAATAAATCAATTTCTCTAATTCCCATCATTAATTATATTAATGAATGATTTCTAATTTCATTTTCATTTGTTAATTAAGAATACAAATCTTCAAAACACAAATATTAATCCTCTTGATTAATATATACAGTAATTAATCATCCTAAATTAATTACTTCTCTATAACAAGCTTAATTTATCTCTTGATTAATTTTAAGTAATGATATTCTCAATTACTTCTATTAACAACATCACCCAATTTTATTATATCCCGTAATTATCCTTTAATTACTTTTCTAAGTAATTTACTTCCTAAATATCAGTTAATTAAACCAAATTAATTAACTCAAATTAATTTACACAATTAATAAGTAATTAATTTCTTAATTACTTCTCAATAAATAATTTCATTTAAACTATTGAATTAATTAATCTAATTAATTTATAATAAAAAAATCAATCATATTAATTTATTCTAACATAATCTGTCTAATGAATAATTATTTAATCATTTCCTTCTAACATACTCAACTTATATTAATTATTATTAATTATAAGTTAATTAACCATTATTAATTTAAAAATCTAATCAATAATTCTAAATCACCCATTAGTTAATTAATTTATTAATTAACTTTAATTACTACTTTTACACTATAATTTCTAGTTTAATTAATTTCAATCATTAATTAACTTAGGAGTTAATGCATATAAAAATTCTAAAGCTTCATGAATTAAAGTAAAATTCCAATATGTTTTAAAACATTTATTTAAATTACTTTCTAAATAAACCAATTTATCATTAATAAAGTTTTATAACTAATTTACTTTAAAACCCCTTTTCAACACACATGTTTAATTACAATTAAAACACATTTGAATAAGTTTAAATTATAAAACTTTATTTTATTACAAATCTAGAATCTCAAATCCAAACTCTGGATTTCAAATTTTTTTTTTCCTTGAAATCTAACTCTATTGAATGTACTTAAAACATTAAGCACTTTTTAGTTATTAAAATTATTTAAATTATAGAACTTTATTATTACCAACCCTATTTCAAAACTGACTTAAATTCAGTATTTAAAACTTGTTTTAAAACTGGGTTTGGCTTTGATTTAAATTTGAAACAAAATTTCAAGTCTGTTTTAAAAACTGTTACAGGTTGAAAAAAAAAAACAACACACAGAATACTTACTACCCGAGCCCCCTGCGTTTGCTTCGAGTAAAACGCGAGACTCTCCCGAGAGAATTCACAAACTGCTTCGAGTCTCTCACCAGGCGCGCGTGAATGAAAACAGGTTACAGAACCTGGAAAAACACACGACCTCACTACTCGCGAACCTGTCAACTCCACGCACGCGGCGGTCCCACCACCGGAGGCCACCAAACTCCGGCTACTCCTTCGACCATCTCTCCCCTACCTCCCCTCCAATACACGTGGCACTCGGTCACCTATGCTAGCCGCGGTGATCCCAAACTTCAAGTGCAGTGAAATTAGGTTTCAAAACTTGAAACCCCCACCGACGCTTCCACCACCATTTTCTCATCCATCCCCTATTTTTCCCAACTCCACGGCAACCTCCTCTGCCCACAAACCCAAGCTCGACTCCCCAGATCCATTTGATCATCCACGACAACCTAAAATGCCTAAAACACTAAAACACAAACTGCACCTCATTCCTTTCACTAAAAATTCCCATATTCCTTTTAAAAATCATAATTTGGTTAAATGATTCGATCCATGTACTTGAATTCATAAATTAAGATATCTGAATTTTTAACATTATAGAGATGCTCAGTCTTGTTTCCTCTTTTTTTTGTCTTTGTTTCCTGAGTCATATATATATACATTACTTGTTTAAAGTAAATTCCTAACTAATGTTTTGAAATGAAACTACAGATTTCATTTAAATCCTAAGGCTAAACAAGAATTAATTCAAAAATTTGAGTTTAAATAGGCAATACTGGAAACAGAGCAAATTGCAAGTTGAAATACCTGCACACAGTCATACTTCAGGAATTTAGGATATAACACACAATCATACTCTATAATATAACCTTTATCATTGCAGTAACCTCAACTAATTTATACTTTTAATTCCTTATAAAAAAATGAGTTACTCACAGCATATAGAAACACAACCAGTTTTTAAGAAAAACAGTTTGATTGGCAGGCTTTAGTTATGCAGAATCACAACTCACAAATATCCAGAGAAAATGAAGATATACATGTTCACACAATTCATTTAAACATTCTAATATATTCTAATATAGGCATGCATCAGAATTTAAAACTTAAGTAATTGTTAAAAGTGTTACTCACAGTATATATAGAAGAACAAAGGCACTTTATTGAAGCAGGCATGGAAACAGCTGAAACTTCACTTTTGCTTTGCTTCAGGCTTGCAATTTTCAGATTGAACTCTCTTGTGATTCTCAGTATTAATTGATTTTAAGTAGTTGTTTCACTGAAGCTTTGTTTGTTTGAGTTTGAAATGAAGTTACTTTACTTTTTAATTAATTCGAATTGAAGAAAGATGAAACTGATTTATAGAAAGAAAAGAGACAGGGAAAATATGCAGACATGCTTATTATTATGTTTCAAAAATCTGAGACAAATATTTGTACAATATAACACTAAAATCTTGTTTGTACAGATTTGAAACCAGAGATATTTATTCAAATTGTAGGCTGATATGTATACTTAAGTGTACTAAAAGATTTTACATTAATTACTTTTTTGTTTGTTAGCTTAAGATATTTAATACTATCTTCCTAAACAAGCTTCACATATATATGCAGTTGTATATTTTGTCCCAGCCTGTACACATAGGTTTTTTTTTTATATCTTCATTTTTGTTTGTATGACATGTATTTTCTTATTACAGTCATTTATTGCTAGATATTATTATGTTTCAACTAAGACCAAATTTGTACAATAAAACATAGCAAATCTAGTTTGACCTGCACACATTTGATTCCAGCATATATTTTAGATTTTGTTTGTATAAAGATATTTATCTAGATGCTTAAACATATACATATGTATACTGCAGTTTTATGTTAGCTTGCAACTTGAAATTTATTTTGTTTCTAATTTTATTGACTTGTGTTTAGTTGTGTTATTGACTTGTTATTATATTTCTGAAATGTATGTGACTTGTTTTTGTTTTATTTTATTTGCTGCTTGAAATTAATTGAACTTTATAATTATTATGTTACTCAACCCAATTTATCTTAGAAGTCTTGTATTTTTATTTATTTATATTATAAAACATATGATCAATTTGAAATGATAAATAAAAATGAATTAACTTTCTATTATAAATTACATATTTATTAGAGTATGTTAATGTATTGTTTGACAAAATTATATTAAAGACTCATATATATTGTCTAAATCCATGTTTTAATCAAGTTATACTAGAAGAAAGGCAAACAATTTTTTTTGTTAATAAATTTAAATTTAAACTTAAGTTAAAATGAGTCTTGAACTATTTAAACATTTACTTATATATTTAAAACTCTATATTTATTTATTTAGCCTTTGAAAAGTTTATATTAAATAAAACATAATTTCTAATTCACTAAAATATATATTAGTATTTAAAACATAATTTATTAGTTAAATTTTAAAACAAATTCATCTATTTACAATGTATACAAATATATACATATATAAATAGAAAACAAACAATTAATTTCTAACAGATAAAATTTACCGATTGAATATTTAGTAAAAGAAAAGTATCAATTCAGATTTAATTAACAAAAATATATCACATCAATTTAATATTTAATGCAGATTATTAAATTGATATTGCTAGAAAATTCCGGGTCGTCACATTCCTCCCCCCTTAAAAGAATTTCGTCCCCGAAATTTAAAAGCAAAGGTAATTTAATAATATATTTAAGATTTTAAATTAATTTTAAACCATAAGCATATATCAACCACATGCTAACAATCATTACAACCAATCTACTCAATCAACAAAGCTAACTATCCAGACAAAATTCTGGATAAAGCTCCCTAGAGTTTCCCAGTAGAATACTGGAATACTCGATCTATAAACAGTCTATACTACTAATCTATAGAACTCCTTTGAATCAGAGAAAATTCTTCCAAAATGAAATCTCCGACTCCCAAATCCAAATTCTTTTGATGATCCAGAGCTGCCTTCAACCCTACTGATCAGCTCAACCTTCGCTGATAACTTCTAAAACAATCTGAATCCAAAAACAATCCAGTAGAATAGTTTCCTCAAAATCAACTAAAACCAAGAACTCAACCTCTACTATCATCAGTAGAAAACATCCTCTCTTTTCCAGAAAAGAAAAACAAATGCACTTCCAACTGCTTCTGCTGCACAACTCTGATCTGTAGAAGATGAAAATGCTATTGATGCACATAAGCATAACTGGACAACACATGACAAAAATATGATTCAGCAGATCCATAATAAAACTTAGAAGTTCCTCCAAAACTTGAGTCGCTTTACCAATTTCTTTCTCTAGAAACCATTCTATTATTAAGCTGAACCATCGACACTACTTCTGAAATCCAATCGATATCAAACTCAATTTCTCAGATGCTAAGACAAACCACCTACCTCTTCAACGATATCCAGAAAATTTCTGCCATTCCAGAGAACACTTAACCATCGCAAGTCTCTTTTGCGATCAACCCAGGCTAATATCCAAAGAAAAACTGTTCTCTCCTTACCTATCTGAACAGCTTAAATTTACCCAGCCAATCTATTGAAGATATGGTTTCACAAAACTGGTTCTGGACTTCGATGACCTCCTCGCGTGCCGGCAGAACAATCTGAGCTGCAACTCTGCTACTGATGCCAAAACTCCTTAATCCAGAAATTCCTCGGAAAACTCAGGCCTAAATGCCAAACACAACATTCAGCTGAACTCAAACTCAACACTAATGCAGACACACTTCCTTATCCAAAGATCCTTGAGAACTTCTTCGGAAACAATCCATCGCTACTGCATCTCAACACACAACCATTTACTTCTTGAGTTACCAAGATAATATTCTAGCTTCTGCTCACTCACACAATCCAAATCCTACTCATCCAATCTGTACAAAAAAATGGACTTCAATCTTATCAGTTTTCTCTCCAGAGATTAGGTGAAATCCTTACACCACAAATTTACTCGAGACGGTATTAGGTCTACAGTCTCGTCAAATATACTTCTAACCACAGGTAGTCGTGTTACACACACCACTACTCAACCTATCCTTATACTTATATTGGAAAACCCGAACAGGTAATCCAACAAATAGATAGAAAATAAATATATATATATATCAAATTTACAAATACGCTCTCTCAGGAAAGAAATCACTTAAGAGCCTAGGTATTCACTCAACCTAGCTCTCTGATACCACTGTAACGACCCCACTTCCTACTCCCAGGAAGAAGCATCGTTAATAAGAAAGAAAAGGGTGAGAAAATAGAAAAGATAGAGAAGAAAGAACAACAACATCAGAATCTCACAGCGGAACGAATAAAATATATTAATCACATAAGTATTTTCATAGTATATAACATCAATCAGAATGATACATATAGTACATCACATACTAGACAGTTATAAACATCCGTCTAGTTAATACAACTCAATACACAATACATCACAGAGATACCACACAGCGGAACTAAATATATATCTATAACGCTGAAGCCTCCTGCTCTATTGCTCCTCCAAAATTCGTCAAAGCTAAACCTGAATCCCTTGGCTACCCGTAAAAATTTGGGTACCCGAGATTTTATGAAAAACAAAAAATAAACTTCGGGTCAGACATGGGTCTGGTATGAGTAACAGGTTAAAGTTGCTTAATTTTGAAAAATCCTTTGAAAATAAAAGGTATCACGTAAGACTTCCCACACATAAACATGGAAAAGTTTTTACCTTACGCTAACCAAATCATTTGATAGGAAATCCAGTGATATTATAATAGGTCTAGGTTTTCAAATAAATAGAAAATAGACGAAATTGTTACATTCATTAAATTCCAGCTACTAGCCACAAAAGTGGGTAATACAATCAAAACCGTTGGCACTTATTGGATTGTGGATTCCATACAATGGCAGGGCTACTGGGGTACCGCCCGTCACAGTACGTGGCCTAGATCAACGTACCGAGGATTACTCCCTTCATCCCCTGCAACACAAGGCCGGAACCATTCCTTACTGAACAGTCCCGAACAAGATAAACCCCGCAGTTGGCTGCAGACCAACCGCCCACTAAGCCGAATAAAAAGGGACATCTAGACAAGGGAATATCCTTGTCCTGCTTGGGCATGACCCACCTAACCTTGCTGCACCTCCCCTGTTTTAGCCATTCCCGGTTGATGAGGCTTGAGGTTACGATTACCTTTATAGAACATATTTCTTAGAATGCTCATCGTCCGCCTGACGATGTGTTGAAAGCATTCAATCCATACAAGTTCGTTCCGGGTTCGAACGAAACCGAAGGCATCATCTCGTTACACTCATTTTGGAATCACCCTCAGAGTTAACGACGATAACCCTTGCATTCTGAACCTTCATCTTCACTTCAGATTCACGACCTATCGTTAATTTGGAAACGATGTGGTTTTCGGATATTCCTAATGCGGAAAACCCGATCCCGGTCTCATCGAAATCCAAAGACGTGTCTTTTAGGGCCAAGTTGTCTATTTAGTCTTAACAGTGAATTCAATATCATTAATATGCACAGATAGATAATTCACATCTCACAACAGATAATCACATCATCATAATAAACAGATAATTAATATCATCATCCAAACAGATAATTAAACATTATCATACTTAAAACATACATCTCATATCACATAGACATTATCCAACTCATTTCTGAGATCACAATCAAACAATGAAATATCAATATCATCCATCAACAATGATTTATGAATCACAAGCTATAATTAATTTAAAATGAATTAAATTAACTACTTCCACTTTAATTAATTTAAAATAAATTAAATTAATTACTTATTCCATAAATCCTGCTCTCACAATTATTAATGAATTATAAATCAATTTATCATTCTCTAATTACAAGAATAACTTAGTCTTTAATTAATTTCTAAAATGAATTATTCTAAATTATTCATAATTGAATAATATTTAATTACTTCCCTTATTTAATTATTCCTTAATTTACATTTCTTAATTACATCATTAGTTATATTAATTAATGATCTTCAATTATATTAAATTACTTATTTAAATTAATTAAGTGATTAATCTTTACTTAAACACAATTATTAATCACCCCTTGATTAATAACAAACCAGTAATTAACTACTCTTAATTATTTATTAACAAATTAATCATTCCATGATTAATTATTTCCATAAACTAATCCTTTGATTAATTACAAAAGAAATTACTCACATTACTTCATTTACAAATCATCTTGAATGAATCTCATCAAGTAATTATCATCTAATTACTATTCTGAGTAATTATACTCCATTAATTACACTAATAATTACACATACCAAATCATTAATTACTTATATATTCAAATTAATTATCTTTGATTTAAATATCCTTTTACTGCATTCAAGAAATTTCCTTTAATTTATTTACAGAAATTAATCTTGAATAAATCCATTAATTACATTTATATCGATTTAGTTTCATTTAGTTATTTTGTTGTTTTATTATTCTCAAATAAATCAATTTCTCTAATTCCCATCATTAATTATATTAATGAATGATTTCTAATTTCATTTTCATTTGTTAATTAAGAATACAAATCTTCAAAACACAAATATTAATCCTCTTGATTAATATATACAGTAATTAATCATCTTAATTACTTCTCTATAACAAGCTTAATTTATCTCTTGATTAATTTTAAGTAATGATATTCTCAATTACTTCTATTAACAACATCACCCAATTTTATTATATCCCGTAATTATCCTTTAATTACTTTTCTAAGTAATTTACTTCCTAAATATCAGTTAATTAAACCAAATTAATTAACTCAAATTAATTTACACAATTAATAAGTAATTAATTTCTTAATTACTTCTCAATAAATAATTTCATTTAAACTATTGAATTAATTAATCTAATTAATTTATAAAAAAAATCAATCATATTAATTTATTCTAACATAATCTGTCTAATGAATAATTATTTAATCATTTCCTTCTAACATACTCAACTTATATTAATTATTATTAATTATAAGTTAATTAACCATTATTAATTTAAAAATCTAATCAATAATTCTAAATCACACATTAGTTAATTAATTTATTAATTAACTTTAATTACTACTTTTACACTATAATTTCTAGTTTAATTAATTTCAATCATTAATTAACTTAGGAGTTAATGCATATAAAAATTCTAAAGCTTTATGAATTAAAGTAAAATTCCAATATGTTTTAAAACATTTATTTAAATTACTTTCTAAATGAAGCCAATTTATTATTAATAAAGTTTTATAACTAATTTATTTTAAAACCCCTTTTCAACACACATGTTTAGTTACAATTAAAACACATTTGAATAAGTTTAAATTATAAAACTTTATTTTATTACAAATCTAGAATCTCAAATCCAAACTCTGGATTTCAATTTTTTTTTCTTGAAATCTAACTCTCTTGAATGTACTTAAAACATTAAGCACTTTTTAGTTATTAAAATTATTTAAATTATAGAACTTTATTATTACCAACCCTATTTCAAAACTGACTTAAATTCAGTATTTAAAACTTGTTTTAAAACTGGGTTTGGCTTTGATTTAAATTTGAAACAAAATTTCAAGTCTGTTTTAAAGACTGTTACAGGTTGAAAAAAAAAACAACACACAGAATACTTACTACCCGAGCCCCCTGCGTTTGCTTCGAGTAAAACGCGAGACTCTCCCGAGAGAATTCACAAACTGCTTCGAGTCTCTCACCAGACGCGCGTGAATGAAAACAGGTTACAGAACCTGGAAAAACACACGACCTCACTACTCGCGAACCTGTCAACTCCACGCACGCGGCGGTCCCACCACCGGAGGCCACCAAACTCCGGCTACTCCTTCGACCATCTCTCCCCTACCTCCCCTCCAATACACGTGGCACTCGGTCACCTATGCTAGCCGCGGTGATCCCAAACTTCAAGTGCAGTGAAATTAGGTTTCAAAACTTGAAACCCCCACCGACGCTTCCACCACCATTTTCTCATCCATCCCCTATTTTTCCCAACTCCACGGCAACCTCCTCTGCCCACAAACCCAAGCTCGACTCCCCAGATCCATTTGATCATCCACGGCAACCTAAAATGCCTAAAACACTAAAACACAAACTGCACCTCATTCCTTTCACTAAAAATTCCCATATTCCTTTTAAAAATCATAATTTGGTTAAATGATTCGATCCATGTACTTGAATTCATAAATTAAGATATCTGAATTTTTAACATTATAGAGATGCTCAGTCTTGTTTCCTCTTTTTTTTTGTCTTTGTTTCCTGAGTCATATATATATACATTACTTGTTTAAAGTAAATTCCTAACTAATGTTTTGAAATGAAACTACAGATTTCATTTAAATCCTAAGGCTAAACAAGAATTAATTCAAAAATTTGAGTTTAAATAGACAATACTGGAAACAGAGCAAATTGCAAGTTGAAATACCTGCACACAGTCATACTTCAGGAATTTAGGATATAACACACAATCATACTCTATAATATAACCTTTATCATTGCAGTAACCTCAACTAATTTATACTTTTAATTCCTTATAAAAAAATGAGTTACTCACAGCATATAGAAACACAACCAGTTTTTAAGAAAAACAGTTTGATTGGCAGGCTTTAGTTATGCAGAATCACAACTCACAAATATCCAGAGAAAATGAAGATATACATGTTCACACAATTCATTTAAACATTCTAATATATTCAAATATAGGCATGCATCAGAATTTAAAACTTAAGTAATTGTTAAAAGTGTTACTCACAGCATATATAGAAGAACAAAGGCACTTTATTGAAGCAGGCATGGAAACAGCTGAAACTTCACTTTTGCTTTGCTTCAGGCTTGCAATTTTCAGATTGAACTCTCTTGTGATTCTCAGTATTAATTGATTTTAAGTAGTTGTTTCACTGAAGCTTTGTTTGTTTGAGTTTGAAATGAAGTTACTTTACTTTTTAATTAATTCGAATTGAAGAAAGATGAAACTGATTTATAGAAAGAAAAGAGACAGGGAAAATATGCAGACATGCTTATTATTATGTTTCAAAAATCTGAGACAAATATTTGTACAATATAACACTAAAATCTTGTTTGTACAGATTTGAAACCAGAGATATTTATTCAAATTGTAGGCTGATATGTATACTTAAGTGTACTAAAAGATTTTACATTAATTACTTTTTTGTTTGTTAGCTTAAGATATTTAATACTATCTTCCTAAACAAGCTTCACATATATATGCAGTTGTATATTTTGTCCCAGCCTGTACACATAGGTTTTTTTTTTTATATCTTCATTTTGTTTGTATGACATGTATTTTCTTATTACAGTCATTTATTGCTAGATATTATTATGTTTCAACTAAGACCAAATTTGTACAATAAAACATAGCAAATCTAGTTTGACCTGCACACATTTGATTCCAGCATATATTTTAGATTTTGTTTGTATAAAGATATTTATCTAGATGCTTAAACATATACATATGTATACTGCAGTTTTATGTTAGCTTGCAACTTGAAATTTCTTTTGTTTCTAATTTTATTGACTTGTGTTTAGTTGTGTTATTGACTTGTTATTATATTTCTGAAATGTATGTGACTTGTTTTTGTTTTATTTTATTTGCTGTTTGAAATTAATTGAACTTTATAATTATTATGTTACTCAACCCAATTTATCTTATAAGTCTTGTATTTTTATTTATTTATATTATAAAACATATGATCAATTTGAAATGATAAATAAAAATGAATTAACTTTCTATTATAAATTACATATTTATTAGTGTATGTTAATGTATTGTTTGACAAAATTATATTAAAGACTCATATATATTGTCTAAATCCATGTTTTAATCAAGTTATACTAGAAGAAAGGCAAACAATTCTTTTTGTTAATAAATTTAAATTTAAACTTAAGTTAAAATGAGTCTTGAACTATTTAAACATTTACTTATATATTTAAAACTCTATATTTATTTATTTAGCCTTTGAAAGGTTTATATTAAATAAAACATAATTTCTAATTCACTAAAATATATATTAGTATTTAAAACATAATTTATTAGTTAAATTTTAAAACAAATTCATCTATTTACAATGCATACAAATATATACATATATAAATAGAAAACAAACAATTAATTTCTAACAGATAAAATTTACCAATTGAATATTTATTAAAAGAAAAGTATCAATTCAGATTTAATTAACAAAAATATATCACATCAATTTAATATTTAATGCAGATTATTAAATTGATATTGCTAGAAAATTCCGGGTCGTCACACTGAATGTCTTAATTTGCAAGCTCTATTCTATATAGTTTTCAACTTTCAATTCCATTGGGATTTACATTTCTGATTATGCCATGCTCCTCGGCATCCACGTCCATTGATTGGTTCATCTTTACAGCTTTTCACTTCCATCCCACTTCAGTTCATCCATCGCCCTGATCCACATCAGCAATCTCCTTCTCTAGAGATCATGATTCAATAGGCTCAGTGGAAGAAAAAGGATCGCTATCCTTAAGTGATTGTTATTTAGTTTAGCATGAAGATTGACATGAGAATTTGTATTTGATAAGGGTTAGGGTAACCTTATATGCCATTGTTAGCATAATTTTCAATGTATTTCATTAGTTAATGAATGATGATCTACTTATTGTTATTGTTAAATGGACTCCACTTTTGGATAGAGGAGTTTTATGTAGGAGAGGATCATCGAATTTGAGTGTGTTTTCCAATACTAGATCACTGCGTGTAGCTTAGATTTTTATCCAATGGGGTCTAATCGAATTTTTTTCCCTTTATATCTAAAGTGGAGTCTTTTTAATAATGGTCATGATTAAGGACTGATCTCATTACAATATATGTTACTGCCATGGTATTCTTTGGTTTGATATAATATCGGACCATAATTGGTATCTGCAAAAAATTTGCAGTTCTACATATAAGCACATAGAGAAAACAAATTATACATGTTACAAAATCAGAGTTGCAAATTCTTACTCAAATGGCTTAAATGAGAAAGAAGTTTGCTCAACAACAGCTTGCTCAAACGATGAACTGACCTACCAGGCTTATAACAACCATTATAACTTGTTGAGGTTGCAAATCATAAGCTTCAAGCTCGGCTATATTTTAACATCCTAAGTAGGTGTTCTCATTTGAAAATCTAAAGTAATTCTAACATAATCAATCAAATTTATTTCACTATCAAAGCAAAAAAAACCACATAAATCACCATTCCCTATATTTTAGAGAAATATTAAAATCAAACTACACTTATTGTTGTTTTTATTGTCGTTGACGTCGTTTTTATTTATAAAAAGAAATGTATTCACAATAAAGTGAGTTGCTCTATCATTCTAACAACTTATACATGTTATTCCTTTGTGATTTTACTTTTGCATTAGATCATAATTATTATTTCATTTTGTTGATATAGCTTTAGCTAGCATAATCATTTGATTCCAAGTTTAATGTACTTAGTTTTGAATTTTGTGGTTTTCTTAAGAATTTGGATCTTTCAAACCATGTAAGAGCTTAGATAACAACTTCCTAATATAATTTTTCTTAGGGAAAATTTGGTTTAAAGGAAAAAGATTTCAATCAGAAGGATACAAGTTTTAAATTTAGTCTAATGGACACTAAATGCTATATTGTTATGGCATCGTATAAAACATAATGTTAAATTAAACTAGCATCAGATAAATGAAATGTTAAATTAAACTAGCATCAGATGAACCACAAAATAAAAGCTAAAATAGCATGTACTTTCACAATTAAAGAAATGTCAAAGTAATATATCATTATACATATATAATGTTAAGTTAATATAGCATTACACATATATAATGCTAAGTTCATATAATATTCGTTTTCATAATTCATATACCATCTGTTTTATCTGATGTCGTATTAATATAGAATTCAGTGTCCTTCGGACTAAATTTGAAAACTTGTGTCCATCATTTAAAAAATATGGTCGAAGTTTTTCCTTCTCCTTATTTTCCTGTCGGTGTTATCTGTTATAAAAAAATACTCCAAAATTTTCTAGTTTTTTATTTTATTTTATGTTATGGAAAGTAAATTATTTAAATTTCTAAAAAAGGAAATCATTTAAACTCACAAAACTTGTTAAAATGGTTTCCGTGTACCGTTTGTTTAAAATGCTTAATGCTGAATATTGAATGTTGATTGCTAAATAATTATAATATTATTTGTTTGCGGTTTGATTAAAAATTTGTTTTGTGAACATAAATTACCACTTTGACAATATTACCACTGGTTGTAAATTAGTCATTCTTTGATACAACTACGTTCGAAACTAGTTGTTATAAAATTATCACACGGTTTTGTTATCTTTTTCGTGGTTAATATGTTAATTTACTGTAGATGTATTGCAAATTTTATTTTAATTTCATTTTAACTTAAATAAATCAGTATTGTTCCACTTTTCGAAATTAGTTATTCATAACTCTTCACATCTACATTACATAATTTGTTTTTGAATCAAAAATATATCGTAACAAAAATATTCATTTCACTTTCATTCTTAAAAATCAATTTATAAATCATCATTTTAGATATTTTCTAAACGTTTGATATCATAAGAAAACTTTGTGAAATAAGTAAATTATGATTGAGAACATTACAAAATTGTGTTATATTTTTTTTTTTTTTTGAATTACCTAGAGAACCAAGCTTCGCCTGTAAACTCTAGGAAAGTGTGTGTCTGCCAAACACATACTTCGGGTACTTGTTACAGGGTTGTCAGTTTCGGGGCTTGAAATCGTGACCATCGATCACGCAGTCCGGACCATCAACCAACTGCGCCAACCCTGTTGGCAATTGTGTTATTTTACTGCCAAATATAGTGTAATAAGTGATCGGCACTAGTAATAAATACTAAAATTTTGCTTATTTATTTTACTTCATGAAAGAGCTTAATAAGAGTACTTATTTGAAAACAACTTAGCTACCTCTTATCGATTATCGTATTGAGCATTAAGCTTTTTTTTTCCTATTAAAACAATCAGAGCCTTAATTTTAAATGCACTTTATATTGTTCACAATGAACAGTGAAGTTCTAAACAAGAAAGTTGCGACTGCCCACTCCTATGACACATGAGATCATTGAATTTCTTGTTTTCTATTCTTACCAAAATCCATAAAGATATTAGGATCATACGCTAACACAAGTTACCAAAAACAGCATCACCGAAGGAGGAATATGAATTGCACAAATTTTTTTGCACATTTGTGAAGATTATGAGCTAACACAATGATAATCAAGAGATATGTTGGGAAAGACTGAATTCATAACTAAAACTAACTATAGTGTCTACAAAATTTCTTGCGCATTTTGTACAAGCTTATACAATGTAACTAGAACCTACAAAATTTCTGCCTAAATCTTACAAACTTGACGGATGTTCAACAAATTAAATAATAGCAGTAAAATTCACTCAAAATTCAACTGTGGTAAGCTGCCAAATTAAACTCAAAAGCAGAAAGTTTTCAACAATTTTCAGAAACCAGTGCTTGCATCTGATTTAATCCTCCTTTCTCTTCTGTAGTAATCACTATCCACGGATTGAAACCTGCAAGTCAAGTTTAAAATATTAGTTTCAGAATGTAGGAACACAAAATATTCGAGATAATTTTCAAATTGTTATTATGTGATTAAAATTGTAAAACCTCACCGTACCAACAAGCATTACGAGCAAAAAATTGAGGTCGTTCTTAACGTGTATTGTGATTTATAATTTAGCAGAAATGTGATAAGCAGAGATCATTTATAAATATTTATAAGCAACTCACAGGTACAAGTTTGCGGGATTTTTTTTAACTCTTTTCTAACTGCTTGAATCTGGACATATCAGTTTATTTGCTTTTGACTCCAGCTGGTCACATCTATTTTGTATGTCACGCTTCTCTTCAAGTGTCCAAGCATATTTGTCAGTCCCCTGCATCAGTTAACAATCTTATGAACCATCTTGCAAGAATTGTGATTTAATACGCTCTAAACAATTTCATATCAATGCATAAACCGAGATTAAGGTATATAAAATAAGATATTAGTTATATAAAAGCATTTTGAATGAATGTTAAGGAGAAAATAAATTAAATATGCATTCATGCCGTCATAGCAGCATCAAGATTAATTTCAAACTACCAAAAATAGCTGTGCTGTTTATGTAAGAATACAATAAATACAGAACAACCCAGATTGCGAAGGCTATTTCACAAGATGGATATCTGTTTTTATAGTTAATAACCACATGTTTCTTTTTCTTCTTACCAAGAAAAGTTTCTAAAAGGGACTGAAATCCTATAAATTTACCATTACAAGTACATAAATGCCATCTGATAACCCTACATATAGCAAAAAACCTAGCTCATAATTATATATGCACATTATAATATGAACCTTTTGAATCAACAATTCATAATTTCGAATCTAAATCCATTTTCAACTTAAATTTTGAATTTTATGATTTGCGATTTGAATCCCATTTTGGAAACTTGAATTTGTATTATCACATTTTGTAATTGAAAGTAGACACTTGGCCCACCCTAACCATAATTAAGTTAGGCAAGCAAGGTTTGAAACTGTTGAATGGCATAAACAACACATTCTACATTTTACTTGAATCAGGCATGAAATAAGACCTTGGGGCAAACCACTAAAGCTGAAAGTTGAGTTCGTTCAGTCTGTCTAACTGATCAAAATAAACAAACGAATTTGAAAGTGCAGTCACATATTACCAGTATGCTTGACACATTTTGGAGTATACCATCACTAGCTTCTTTGTTCATCGGGAGAATCTTATGCAATCTTTCATCATCATGCATGAAAATCAATGTCGAGCAGACAGTGTATACTCTTTGAAATGAATTCAGTGCAGATCCATGACCCAGAATGCTGTCGTCAATTAGCGAAGAATTGAACAATTTCAGCACACGGACTAAAACTTTGTCGCAGCCGATAAATAAGTAAATACAGGGTTGCACATAGTATCTGAATTTGCGGATCAAGTCAGGCTGAGAATTTGGATGTGTTGTCATACACTGCCAATAAAATTAAAATGATTTGATCAGAATGATGATAGTTCCACAATATGGTATAGTGGGTAATTGCTAACATCATGGTTTATGTGACGAGTTCATGAATTAACAAACAACTAAGTATAAACGCTTAATGCTCAAGGGCTAGACGAGAAACTAGGTTTTTGTTTATTTTCTGGGTATATTATGTTAATAAGTATATGGATGTCCTTTTAACATGTAGTGCCATGGATAAACGAAATCCCCTATTAACTATTGATGTAAAAAGAAGAAAAACAAGTATAAATACGGTTTTGACTTATGGAACTACATGGTCTATGCCAAATGTCCAACCATATTAAAATATAAAATTACAATGAAAAAAGGAGGGATCAAACAAAGAAACAAAAGTGATAGCAAAAGCATGCGCTCTTTAGTAAAGTTCAAATAACAACAATGTAGGATACAACCCTAATCTTTCTCTTACACGTGGACAATCTCCAATACCTATGTAAATTAAGGAAAAACTCCACGAGCTTTGCACGGGTTTTGGTTTAAACCTAAATCTCCTACTACTAGGGGTAAGCGTTTTGTTGATTTGGTTTATCCAATGATGAAAATTGTTAAACCGAACTAAAACCAATAAAAATAAGAATAAAAAAACCAAACCAATCAAATTAAGTTTGGTTGATTCGGTTGGTTATCGAATTTAACTGAACTATAAATGATTTACACTTTATATTTGAAATATTCATTGTAATTTGAAATAAAACATAAATATATGATTAAAAAAATTTATTTATCATTCTCATGCTTTCTAAAAGTAATTTTGACACATATATGATAAATAAAATTTATTTGGATCACTAAATTAAACATATAAAAAAATTATTATAACATCGATAATTTTGAAAACATAATAAAAGTTCGGTTAATTTGGTTAAACCGGTAAACAAACTAAGTTTTTTTACGGACCGATTATAAACCAATCTAGCTTCAAAACCAAACCAAACTGACCAAAATGAATTGGTTTGGTTGGTTTGGTTGGTTTATTTGGTGTAACCAAATAATGTTCACCCCTACCTACTACTATGGATCCAACAAAATTACCAGAGCTTTGTAAAAACAAAATTCTTAGGTAAACCATGACTCTCAAATTGGTTCATTATCATCAAATATGTCTCATCTTTGCAACCAATGGCTACAGTCACCTCCCTTCTAGAGGTGTATAGACCAAGGTTTGAAAACTTGATTTCGGTACTGGTTTCGATGTTTCTATTTTTATAAGAATTTCATTTCATTTGTTTCAAAAGTTTCGGTATAAGTTTCGTTTTTGAATTTCTATACTATTTGAATAATAAACACAATATTAAACCGATTTTATTTGTTAAAATTAATCTTTGAGACTAGATATAATTACTATATTTTAAAGTTCAATTTGTTAAGCACAATATAATAATTGCATAGCAAAATAAAGAAAAGTCAAAGGCTCAACATACTATGACCATAGTACAACATTTCAATGTTTTCCTCCTTTTCTCTCTTACTCATTCGAACTTCTTTACTATCAGTTTTTTCTCTCATCTTTCTCACTTTTGCTCCTCTTTTTTACTGTTACTTCTCTCCTCATTTCCTCTATCTTGGACTTTTAATCGAATCCTAAGGTAAACTTCACTTATTTATCAACTTAGGCATGAAAAACTACCTCGATTTATCTTTTTTGTTAAACCAATGCTCCATGCTTTTAATTTTGCCCGAACCGGAGTTTTCCTTAAATCTCGAACCGGACTCCATCGACACCAGTCCGAGATGGTCAAAATTTCAATATTGCGACCAAAACCTCACACCAAGACTAAAGCAATGTTTTCAAAATAGGATTCAAATCCTAATTCAAATTGAAGCTTCAAATCAAAACGGAATTGAAATCGTAAAACGTAGATTCAAAAGATCCATATTTTAAGGTCTGTTTCACCCTTTGAAATTGATTATGTTTGAACTTCTATATCTAAATTTAAATTCTAGTTTTCTATATTGTTCCATTTTTATTTTGTTAAAAAATCACTATAATTGGAACTGCGGATTCAAATAAACATACTGAATATACAAGTATGAATTGAATTTGAATGATTTTTCTCAATTGCTGTTTTAAATGAATTTAAACCAAAATGTAAATCGAATCAGAATGGTAGAGATTCGATCTGAAACGCAATTTAAATCATAAGATTTTAAGCTTTTTGATAACAATGAACTGAAGAACATAATCTGGATCAATCAGAATAAGGTCGAATTGCTAACAACAAGATTATTGTAACATCCCGTTTCGAAGTTAAAATAAATATACTAACATGAATTTTGAAATTTTAATTGAATACTTTATTGAATTTAATAAATTTAATTTTTGGATTTATTTGATAGTGAAAGGAGAAGGGTTAAGGTTTAAGTTAAAAAAATCCAACTCCATTTCTTCAGTCTGTTCCAAATTGTTCAAATCTCTAGCCCGCACAAAATCGAAAATGAAAAAGGATAAAAAAACAAACAAAGATGCAGCCATGGCGGTCGACTAGGAGGTGTTGCATGCTTCAATCGGCAGTGGCAACAATCAGAGCTAGGCGGCGCAATGTTGGAGCAGGCATTAGAGACGAGGCGACGAAGACATGGTCAATGAACAGGGATAACATCGTGATGGTGTTTGAGCCATTAATGGAGAGCGTGTGTGATGAAGAAGATGGTGACGCAAGCTTAGGCACGTGTTTGGCATGAAGGGGATGCTACGGTAGTGGAGTCCTATATAATACAAATATTAACGTGAGTACAACCCTAACTTTTAGTAAGCATGGTCTTTTTACATTTACAGTAAGTCAAACTCGTTTTCTTGATATATTTTGTTGTTTGATCCTCCTTTGCTTATAAAAAAGTCTGAACCCCATGGTAGTGATTGAAAACAACGATCAAATTAGAAGAAAAAATGAAACAAACAAAGAAATTCAGTTAAACCCAAATATATATACATATTGTTAGTATATATAAATAAATAGGTAAAGTGTGCACACAAGCATGGATCAGAAGCATGAACCACTGTTTTAAATCTCGGATATCTCGACCGATATCTCGGCCGAGATTTCGGTTGAAGGCATGGGCGAAACGGAACATGAGATATCGGTTGATATCTCATTTCGAATATATCGGCCGAAATTTACAAATAACAGCCGAAATTTGGAGCGAAATGATATTCCGAGATCTTTCCGATATATTATTTTTTTATAAAAAATATGTCCATCTCAGTCCAAATTCAAAAAACAGACAGCTCTTTTCTTCATTATCGGATTAAACTTCTCAAAAATCACGTTGCTCATCAAAAATATCGAACTCCCACTTCTCCAGAGAAAAAATCGAACTCCTCTTCTAAAGAGAAAAAATCGAACTCCCTCTTCTAAAAAAATCAAACATCATCTGCTTAAAAAAATCGAACTCCCTCTTCCAACTTCCAATGCCTTGCGATTGCTTCCAATTTCCGACTGCTCGATCGCTTTTAACAGTCTGCAACTTCATTTTTGATCAATCTCTCTACTTCTTACAAGTATGTAAATTATGTTTTTTTTATATTTTAATGAAATTCAAAAATTGAATTTACATTATAATTTAGAGTAGATTTGCAGATATATTTAATATACAAGTATAATTTCATAGTTAAGACTACTACTTACTTTGCTTAAACATTATATGTTTATTCAAACATTTATTTTGTGAATATTGATGGCACTGGGAATGCTTTGCAATAGGAAATAATGCAAGCATGAAGGGTAGAATTTCCTTGTTTATGTGGTAGGAAGTAATACAAGCACGATGGGTAGCGTTTTTGCTTTTATGTTGGTATTCACATAACAATAGTTCATGACAGTTTAGAATTTTAATTATGTAAGTGGTGTTCATTCAATATTTTTGTAATGTTTAATTAGATCTGTACGTGTTGTTTACTTGTTTTAAACTTTTAGTGTTGTGTAAACTTCATGGATATGGTTTTTTAATATTGTTTATCATATTTTAGTATTGTATGAACTGATTTGAAACATTGAAATATACGCCGATATGGTACCGAGATGAACTTTAAGGTCCGATATGTAATTCCGATATTGGCATCTGAGATCTCCCCCGTTACAATACCGAGTCACTAAAATCGCCGAGACAAAACGTGACCAATATCCAAGATTTAAAGCCTAGGCATGAATAGATGATGGTGGTGACCATTATTATTTTTCTTTATTGTTCTGAGTGCTTTTTGTCACTTTAGAAGTTGATGTACATGATGAACGTCAGTATACCAACTTCATATTAAATTGTTGAAATCTGCAATGAATTAATTCTTCTATGTTGATTTCAATTTGATTTATTTTGATTTTATATTGAGTGATAATGGCTTGGTAGCCCTGATTACTATTAGCAAATGATTGATGGTTGAATTGTTTGATCGATGATTATTTGAGCTGAATTACATATGATTGAATGGTATGCTATGTTCTTTGATATAGATCGTTTTGGACATATTAAATTTGGAAATACAAAGTTAGATTATTATTTTTTAATATTTTAAGGATTTTTCAAAAGACATTTTGAAAATATATATAATGCTTGGATTTTATTAATGTTCATTGAAATTTAAGTATTAAATTCTCTTATGGGAGTCTATTATTAGAAAAGTTTTTAAAAAATGATTTTTAGTTAATTTGAAAGTAGTGGAATTTTGAATCGAAATATTTTTAAATTGAAAGTAATAGGATTTATATCCTATATAAGATATATGATATGTATATTTTTGTTTGGATTTTTAAATATTAGAAATAGTTTAAATTTGATTTGAACCATAAAGGTTGAATGGTTTATTTATACCAGCTTTCCTATAAAAGGAAACTTTAAAGAATTATTCGAAAGGTTATTTTACAAACTAGAGGTGTTTTGATTATATTTCTATTACTGAGAATTTTCCAATGAGAATTTTCCAATTTGAAAGAAATAAAATTATGATTTTGTGTATTTTACCTTTTGAAAATGGATTTGATGATTTTACCTTTTGAAAAGGCACTGCTACATCTTCTATGATCCGTTAGGATATTACTGCTTTTGATCGCTCAAAGGTAATGCTCGAGCATGGATCGTAGGGGTCGTATTAAAAGGTTCCTTCCTTGGACGTCGATTGCAAACGGATATATTTATTTAAACTAGATTTGGTGAAATTGTATTGTATTTTAAAATCTAGTTTTAATGAAATTATCGCATATTTTGGAACTGGTTCAATAAATGAAAAGCGGCAACTTTAAGCAAATAAAGGGGAAATACTATTTTGTACAATGTTTTGAAAAGATATTTCGAGATAAATCGGATTTATAAATTGATTTGAAAAATATATTGCAACGATTGGTTTTATACAAACTAGAAAATATTTGAAAATTTATTTATATATAGAAACGGTATTTTGACATCATTTGCAAAATAGACCTCTGGTATATGATTTCTGAATATATGGAATTTCGTGGATAAAGTGATTTGGAAATTTGTTTTGAGGTAATTTTGAGAAAATAATTTGAAGAAAAAAAAGAAATTTGAGAAATATTTTCAAATGGTTTTTAAGTACAAAACTTATTGAAAATTATTTATGAGTGCTGACCATAGTGATACTTTTGTGTTTACTACAGAGTAAGGTTATATTTAAATCGGTCACACTCATTATATTATATTTTAAGCACGGTTACACTCACAGCTAGATTTCTAGCCTCACTCGGGGTTTGTTATTTGTTTGACAACCTCGAGTCAAGCTGAGATTGTTCCACGGATCAATGTTACAACTGTATGTACTTTGTTGACTACGATATGGATTTAGAGCAGATCACGATATCGAATAGTTACTCGGTTTGTACTCTTATTAAGTTGTCATTGTATTGGTTGATACGAAGTGATGAGTTGTATATATGTACATATGAGATGATGTATTAAATTTATAAGGATATAAAATTCATTGTTTTTATTCACTTCGATTATGTTTGGTGGAAAATTTTCAATTGTATCTCTAATACTGTATTATTCAATTCTATGAACTCGTGTATACTTCCTTGTGCTGAGAAGAGATACATATCATTTCGGATATGTTCAAGTATTTTAAACGTATCTGTGTTGACCCAAAGTAGTATATACGATAGATCGCTCCTTTCGTGCTCATTGATCCGAGTTATCGAACGGTAAACTCCCTCTGATTTCGGTCATTGGAGTCAGGACGTCACAGTTACCCCCCTTATTTCCATGCAAGTTCCACTCAAAAGAAGGCTAGTTTTGTCCTAAACAAAGCAAATACAGAGAACTCACTGCACTCTAGACACATACTCATTTGCTCATATAAGAATGTGTGCATGCATGAATGTGTGTATACAAAACACACACAGAAGGGGGCATGACGTCTCTCTTTTGTACTTCTGTGCTTCTCATATCATATTTCGAGTTACACAAATCCAAAAACTACAACTTCCATACACACACCCATAACTTCCACCAATACCTGTAGCCACTGACCCCACGGCCTTTCAGTAATTTGCTAGGACAGCAGTACAAGATTATGGTCTTAGCTTTTAATAGAGGCCAATGTTCGGCTGGTTTTCAAATATAGAAAAATGTCAAAATGAATATAAACGATTGAAAACTGAACTCAAATTTAATTTCAGTTAATTCATCCAATAAACAGATTGATCAAACAAAACGGTAAATTTATTTTGTACAAAATTACTGTTTGTTATGATTAGAACGTTCAACTCAAAGGAATACATAAATCTCTAATTAGAAAGTTTTCGCTGAGTTTTTTTTTTCGTTTTTATAAACAATATCGATATATTTATTTTGTATAAAATCTATTTTGGTTACTAAACCAATTATAAAAACCAGAGTGAAATGACTATGCACTTAGTACAAAGTCTTCTCTGTACGCTTTAAATTACTAAACCAATTATAAAACCCAGAGTGAAATGAGAGATAACTTAAAAGTGGAGCCATGTTGTGGGCCACAATCACTATTAAATTTGTTTCTCACAGAGAGTACACTTTAAATGTGGAGTCATTTTTCAACAAAAATTATTATAACAGTGTAAATTTTGATGATATAATAAAAAGTTTAATTAATTTGGTTATAGTACAATAACCAAATAAAATTATTTTATAAATCAAATATAAACCAATTTAACTTGGTAACCAATCTGAACAGATCAAAGTGAACCGGTTTGATCGGTTAATCCGGCTCTAATCAAATATTGCTCACCCCAACCTTTTAAGAATTTAGGCGAGACAAACTTTTGTTCTTTGGTAGCTAAATTTAGGTAACCTCGAGTTCTCTAGCACAAGATTAGTGTAAAGGATGAAGATAGGGGTTAGGCTAATCTATTAAGTTAATGACTTTTCTAATAGAAGCCTCGAGAATACCACTAATCTTAAGGCAAGACAATTAACAATTTACAAAAGTGATGAGTAATTATAGATTGATGAATTAAGATTTCAAAGGTATTTAGCACTAGGCATCAAACAAAGTTTCCTCAAGTAAACTTACAGATGAAGTGATATCAACCAGGTAAACAGACAACCACTTGCAAAGAATATCAATATTCTCATCTGAAAGTTTTGTAAGCCTTAAATCCAGACTTGCTATCATCCTGATAAATCCGTACATAATGTCCAGAGGAAGCTTTCTTGACTGCAAAGGATTACAGTAATAAATGATGAGTACTTTTTTTGGGTAAGGATGATAACAGATTCTTAATTGGTACCATTTCATTGATAATGCTTTTGAACATCAGTTTAAGTACAATGGCATTGTCACCCATTTGAGAGAGGCATGAACAAACAGCAGAATTAAGAGATTTGTAGTCTTTCCGATTGAAAACTTTTCCGTCATCATCTAAAACAAGAAAAGGGAATAAGTGTATATCCAATATGTTGAATTTAATTCTGCAAGAAAATAAAATCATCTAAATAACCCGACACCAGTCTTGCCAACAACACAGACATAATATCCAACAAAACTACCTCTACCTCTTATCAAGTCATCAGGGGTTTTCACTTCTCAAAAGACATTGGCATTATCTTAAGCCAAGTAGTTGATCTTGATATTAGCAGTGTATCTGATCACTTGATTTCTTCAAGTATTGAAAATGCTTTATTATTCAAAGCGCAACTATAGTTAATAACGTTAGCTTAATTTTAGAGTTAATAGACAACTAAAAGTAAATGATATCAAATACTAGAAATACTTTTGAATTTAGACATTTTCTATAATAAAAAAAATTAAACAAGGTTAAAGAAGAAAAGGTACAAAGGAAAAAAAACAACTCCTGTGTTCAGTCTCTACCTTGTTCGAAATTGCATTTACTTTTTCACTAGCTTACAAATAGTTTCTCTATTTTTTGGGATATTTTCTCTTCTAAAATTATTTGAGTGTAAATTAAAAAAAAGTTATTTGAATATTATATGAAAACAACGATTGAAAAAAAAATCTCGTTTCTGGTATATTTGAATTTTCACATGCTCTCTCAAATATTGATCCACCAAAACATCTGCAAATATCAACCAATATCTTTACATAACCTTTTAAAAAGTACCACCTGAAGCCTGAAATGCAAGATATCAAAGATATTATCTAATTTATGAAGTAGTTAATATTGGTATCAACAACTTATGGATCACTGATACACGATATTCCAAAATATCATATGATATCAACAAAATATCTAATATGTTGATAAAAAGTTATAAAAACTATTAAACTATGCAGAAACATCATAAATATATTAGTCTTTTAGAGATCTTTGTATATTGTAAAATTAGTACTAAATACTGACTGCGTAGAATTATTAGTTTATAGCTTGCAATTGTCATATTTAGATTCTCTCCTAGATTAATAGTTAAAATATTAGTTCATAAAAAACTAGAAATAATCTACATATTCAGCATTTTCTTCATAACCCATCTCCATTGTCGTCTTCTTCGTTTATTCAGTCCACTAAATCATCTCTAACATTTCCTGAATATGTTTGTATGCACAGTTTCTTCGTTTTCGTCTTCACTTAAATGATTAGACCAAGGATGCTGTCTGTAAATTAGATGTTTCTACTTCTATTTCTTGGTACATGATCAATACTTCAAAATATATAACAAAATTGGTTTCTACTTCTAGTTAGTAGCTATTGATGCTTGACATTAATAAAATAAAATCAAACTTTATAAATAAATTACCAATTAGAATCAATAAAGAAAAAGATGAAAAGGAAAAATAATTCTTACAAGGTATTAATTTTGATGTTAAAGAATTTACACAAAATCAAGCATACGAAGTACTACAAGAACTAGACGTTCCTTAATTAAAGGGTGTAATGAAGAAGGATAGAAGAAAATATATGGTTAAAATTGACATTATGATATAGCTTACAATATTTTAAGCAATATGATATACCACTGATATATCGACGATAGTATCTTATAGAAACTACATAGATCCTAATATTATCCAATATTAACTACATGGCCACATAGATTTGAAAGAAATATATTGTTTATATAGATCCTTGTTTGCCTTAGGGTTGTTTATATAGTTGAAATTAGTACATATAATGATTGATTTTCATTTATTTTTTGGTACATTTGCATTATTACTAAAAAAGGGTTTATGTTGGAGTAAATATTTTTTTTCTTCTTTTTTTGTGTTTATCAATTACGAGCGGAGCGGATAAATATTTAATTTCATCCGTATCAGCGGATAAGGATATCTGATCTTCGAAAATAATTTCGAATACGGATGCGGATATGGCAGTACCTGCATCTGAAAGTATTTATTGACAGTCCTTATTTGTCTTGCCATATGAACCAAGATTCAAAATCTCGGTTTCGATCTTTTGTAGTTTTATGAATTTCGATCTAATTCATAAATTTCGGAAATTTCAGTTCAAGTTTCGGTTCAGGATTTCATTATTAATTTAATATAATTACACATTTATTTATTTGAAACTAGAATAATATATATAAATGGACAATATTGATTATGTATAACTATCTATAATACTAACAAATATTTATTTTTTATTTCATATTTACCTTTCCTTAGTTATGTTATTTGTATATTTGGTGATTTTGTATGTTCCCAAAATTAAAATTTCAGATTTCAAATATTTATGTATTTGAAACTCAAATTAATTCTTTTTTTTATTTTCTTTTATAAAAATTAAATTTCAATATAATTTTTATTGAATCAAAGTTTCGATTTGGTTTGTTTCGATCCCTATTGAAATCGGAACGAAACGATCGGAATTTCGATGTTTCGATCGAAACCTCAAATCTTGACATGAAAACAAATGTTATCCCCTCCTCTTGGCACACATTATTGCTATAATTTCTATCCGATCACCACGTTTGTAATCACATGCAGCTCATCAATATGGTAGGTCGTCAACAAAAGTGTTATACCGCACTTAACCAAAATTTTGATTGAAAACGATCTCAAAAATCATTTGTGACATGCTGCACTAACAATAACATGGGTATTGCATCACTTAACTATTCTTGCTTTGTTGATCAAACAAAGTTGTGAGGTTTTGGCCCTCACAAAGTAATGGTGTTTTTTTGACGGCACTACCATTTGTGTGTCCTGCCTATTTTTAAATTGTCAACGTGAGAATTTTAACACTAGGCATCTTACAATGAAGGTGAGATTAAAAAAAAAAGAGGAGCGTGTGACTTTACCTAACATAAAAAGGAAAAACCAGCATTAGATAATGAACTTGAAAATAGAATTACAAGGTTAAATGACAGAAAAATATCAATAAAGACCATGGTTTGTTAATACTGAAGAAATTTCTTGATGGTCCCCTAACAAATATTATGTTCAGAGGAATTGTCTCAAATGGGCAAAACATTTGAATGACTTAAATTAACGAACTTGTCATTGTGAGTATACAGTTACTGTAAGAAATGTTACCTAAAATTTTTTTGTGTGCAACTATGGTAAGCAAGAACCCCATATGCTCTTCTATCCGTAGATGACCAGATTTGTATGCAGAATGCAGAACATCAATGATCCGTAATAGCATTTCCAGATGTATGTCATTACCTTGATGGTACATCAGTCACATAATAGTTAGTATTGAAAATGAGAAGAATTTGAAACTTTAATTTGATATTCCAGATAAGATTCAGAAAAAAACTGCAGTTGTCTGCAAGACAGCAATGTCCAATACCTTAGATACAAGAAAAACGTCACAAATAAGCACTAACATGCATCATCCTTCTGACTTTCCAGTGGTACTAATTTTTTGGAATCAATTAAGACAGCCAATGAAAAATTGATTGATCATTTAGCTTGGATTATCACTACATACATAGTTTATAAGACCTTCAAATATGAGCCATGATATACACCCCAGCATACTCTCTATAACACTTACTCTATTGAACACCCAGTAGAGAAACTAGAAGCCGCTTCTTAACATCATATCACCACAAACAAACTAAAAAAATATAATATCCCCTAAACCAGTTTTTAAAATCTCAAAATTTTATTTTCCCTTCTTCATACCCGTCAATTAAGAAATGTAACCAACACCTAATCAAAACGCGCACATGCTTTATCTTCTTTTACCCTTTACTTCCTTTTCTTATCATGATCAAAAACATCAGTTTCCTTAAATTTATAATAATAAATGCTTCTTCTTTCAAAAAACAAATAAACATTTAGTGAGTGTTCTAAAGAGTAAATTAATTTGGTTTTAAAATTCAAAAAATATATCCCTGTTCAGTTTTATAATTAAAGTTTGGGTATTGTTAATGCTTATGTAATATGATATATGTGCTGATTTAGGGCTGAACAGTGACTATGTGCAACTAGTTTCTAAACAGGCAAAGGTCGAGGGACTTCCATTTTTCTAAAAAAAAAAAAACTTTTACCTATATTGTTACTTTGTACTAATAAACAGTTATGCCTAATCAATTATAAGATGAGTACTTAGACAACAATCGGTCAATGCCAGAATGAAATCCGAGCTCAAACTTGATATGTAATATAGGGAACAAACAGCAAGTTCTTGACAATCCTTTGGAAGCTTTAGGAAAATTGGGCACTGTATATATCCTGCAAAAATACAAAGCTAGCCATGGTCAATATAGATATCAATTGTTTTGAACTAAAGAGTCCATCACTGGAAATACGATATTTGATCTTAAAGAATACCAGTATGCTCCTCATTAATCAGTAGGAGGTCTTTAGAATGTGTTGGCTCGATGATTTTCTTTGTACCTTCTTTTTCTACTTCATCAACAACCATGTCATCATTAAAACCTAATCAAAAAAAATAAGAAGAAGAAATTGTTGCTTGATGAACCTTCAATGTTACCGGTTATTAATATGGGAAAAAGCAAATTTGAAGAAACCTTGAGGTTCCAAAAGATAAGGATAGGTTGAAGTAAAACATTAAATGCAATATAGAAGAGTTTCAAGGGCTTTTACTTTTACAGTAGAAATTCACAGATTAATTTGCCTATCAATGAATTCGACATTCAACTTATTTTGATTATGTTACACAGGATTCAAATCTACTACATACACAAGTTAAGAATAGCATGGTGAAAAGTGAGAAGTTTAGCCACATTTTATTGCCAAAGAGGCACAAGGTACTAGTTCACCTACACAGTAGTTTTCTGTTATTTTAGAACCTTGCTGTATTTTATTGCATCCGAGTAAAATTTCAACAGAATGTATCAGGGATCTTATTATAATTTTTAGCAAAAGAGAAACAAGAATACCAAACATCCATTTAGCGTTTTCCGGATATGTAATTATAGTGCCTTAAATACATATGATGGATCATCCTGTGATCGTTATGTCATAATGTACCAGGTCAAAGAAGTATGTGGAAATAGATCCTAGCAAAAAATATCATATATGACGATCATAATTGATGGTTTAAAGGTAACTACTACTTTGATGAGCTCGAATTTCTAACATGGTGGTACACCAAGCTGATATTCGCCTATAACTTTCTTGAGTAAATGTGTTAAGACTTAAGAGACCAAGCAGGGATACTTACGGCACAAAAAACTTATTAGCAGCGTGGAGCCAACACATTCTAAAGACCTCCTACTGATTAATGAGGAGCATACTGGTATTCTTTAAGATCAAATATCGTATTTCCAGTGATGGACTCTTTAGTTCAAAACAATTGATATCTATATTGACCATGGCTAGCTTTGTATTTTTGCAGGATATATACAGTGCCCAATTTTCCTAAAGCTTCCAAAGGATATATAGAAGAGTTTCAAGGGCTTTTACTTTTACAGTAGAAATTCACAGATTAATTTGCCTATCAATGAATTCGACATTCAACTTATTTTGATTATGTTACACAGGATTCAAATCTACTACATACACAAGTTAAGAATAGCATGGTGAAAAGTGAGAAGTTTAGCCACATTTTATTGCCAAAGAGGCACAAGGTACTAGTTCACCTACACAGTAGTTTTCTGTTATTTTAGAACCTTGCTGTATTTTATTGCATCCGAGTAAAATTTCAACAGAATGTATCAGGGATCTTATTATAATTTTTAGCAAAAGAGAAACAAGAATACCAAACATCCATTTAGCGTTTTCCGGATATGTAATTATAGTGCCTTAAATACATATGATGGATCATCCTGTGATCGTTATGTCATAATGTACCAGGTCAAAGAAGTATGTGGAAATAGATCCTAGCAAAAAATATCATATATGACGATCATAATTGATGGTTTAAAGGTAACTACTACTTTGATGAGCTCGAATTTCTAACATGGTGGTACACCAAGCTGATATTCGCCTATAACTTTCTTGAGTAAATGTGTTAAGACTTAAGAGACCAAGCAGGGATACTTACGGCACAAAAAACTTATTAGCAGCGTGAATTATGTACAAAGTCTAAAAATGAATTGATGATGCAATTATATGGTTAAAATTCAGGAGGTTGATGTGAATATAATTCAGAAATTATATCAGTTCAACATACTAATATTGCTGTAGAGGCCTTTCAATGAAAATTGCAGGTTGTCATACTCCATGCCAAAAGTAGAGTTCGGAGGAGAACACTGACCAATTTTTAGCAAAAGCTTTAACACAACCTGCAGAGGATATGATTGGTACCCAAAAAACACAAAATAATTAAAGAAAAACACTTTAAATAGGACATGGCGTGATGCAGATTATACAGAATTAATATTATCATTTAGTATGATTGGTTCCACTGTTAGGTCTAACCTCATATTAGGCTTTACATATGCATTTCTAGACACTCAAAAAGCAAGAAAAAGGTAACAAATTACGAGTAAATTTACACGCAGACTAACTTCATGTAAGCAACATATAGATCAACATACAAGATAGAGAGGTAAGAGTTATTTTTAGCAACAGTTGACTTTTTTGCAACAAGCTAATATTTTTGTTGATAGTTGCAGTACCTTCTGCGTCACACTATTTTGGTATGATTGTGAAATTCCAAATAAAAACCCTAATTCAAAATGGAAACATTAAATAACAGTAACAAAATTCAAAAAGAGTAGAATAAGGAGAAATATGAAAATAAATAATTTTCAAACGGTTACATTAATAATAATCGAAAGGGGAAGAGAAAAGCTTAGCTATAAAATAGAAGCGAGATAACAGTTAGACCAACCTTTTAAAATAAAAGAATATGCGAAGCTTTCATGTAAAAAGAATTAACATGTATCTCGAAAAACATAGAACAACAAAAGATAACAAAAAATTCTGATCAAAAAACTTATGTTCTGTTAAATCTTCTTGCAATCTATTATTTTCACATACTAATTTTACCAATTTCATTAAATAGTCCTTTACAGCAATTCTAATGATTGGAATAATATATTTACTGAAAACTTAGCAAATATATTCAAATAACATTTTTTTTATTTGCAAATATTTTTTATACCTAATTTTTATATATGCTTGCATCGCACATGCCAAAGCACTCGTCATTAATAAAATGCGGTAGGAAACCATAGATTAGCAGCATAAAGCAGAAGCTGGATAAATTCACGTGCTTTACAAAATAGTTGATACAATAGATAAAACATAAAGTGCAAAATATGATATTTGCATGTGTGATACCTTTGATATAGAAGGGTTTTTATCTCCCAAGAGCAACAGCGTCTTAGGTAAATGTTGGATCCAGGTAATCTGAGATCCTAACATGTTGAGTGACATGAAAATATCACTTTTCGCCTTATAAAGGAAAAAAGAGGATAGTCAATGAAAGAAAACTAAAGAACAATAATCATCGTCAATTTACTAGGGCATTACAGGATCCAGCATTTCTTCTATTGCAGAAAGATATGCCAATGTGAGCTTTGAACCCGCTTTAGAGTTTATAAATGCACAAGTAAACGCCTGCATCATTCACAGAAGTTGGAACTTAGAACGAATGACAAGAAGATAATGGAATACTAAATCCATAGCACCAAAAATATTTTAGCTCGACTGAAACCTTAAAATGATAATTTACCAAACAATACAATATTTAACTCAGTTAAAATGGAATTGCAGCATTCAACAAAAATATTTCTCAGTTACAGAAAATCACAGTCAGTTGCGAGGAGCTTACCAACATATTCTAATATTCATCCACCATATCATTCAATCCAACTTAAGCAAACAAATCCAACCTAATCTGTTACTTAAAAACCACATATCTTACAAAGAAAATCCAATGCATCGTTTTCACCAATAGCTTCTCACTATATGTTTCTTCAAATTCATGCCTAAAATTGGCAAATGATAAATACCCTAAGGGTAAATAAGTTTATGTATCATATATAGGGTTACGGAGGAAGGTGGGGTGAAAAAGATTTATAATTAAAGAATCTTTAAGGGGTAGTCAGACAAAAATTAAATTCATGAACCATGGGGATGGTCAGGCAAAAAAAAAATTCATGAACCATTGTATTGCTACTGCTTATTAGATCGCGAATGAAGTTTATTGATATTGAACCCACAAATTGACATTAAAATGACTAACATCAACATTTTGAAGGTGGGTATAAATGTGTTAAAAACTGGTGCAGATGGCCAAGGAAAAGTCAGAACTTTGTAGTAAATATTATATTGTGCAAAACATCTTCCAAATTCATATATAAAAAAATGAATAGCTGATGTAAATACAAAAACAAACCTCTAGGAGACGAATTTTCCACTCATTGTTGACTTGTGAGGCCACAAGCTTGGGAATAAAAAGTACAAGTGGACCAAAATGTTTTTCATTGAAAGAATTATTTGTAGGGAGTTGGTTCGTCACCTGAACAAAGAAACGGACATTTACAAATCCTCTTTGTTTTTCTATAAATTTCTTATTAACTGAAACAGCTGAACTGCTGATGGAAGAAAACAGATATCAACTAGAAAGTAGTAAAGTGTCATAGTAATCAAATGGATCGCTTTCAAACAGCAGCTCGTTTGACTGGCAATTGCAGCTGACAAATAAACAATGCAAAAGTCTATGCCCACAGCTCGCTTGTTCTAGTGTAGTTACACATGTGTGTTGCATGTAAGTGACAGTTATACATGTTCCATGTCATTCAATAAGATAATTTGTGAACATTTAGAGTAGCTTCTTAGATTTTGGTAGAATGGTCTTCGCTGTGTTTATATACCAACCATCAGCATTGTTATTAAATAAGGTGTACATGCAAAAGATGTAGTTATGCAGAGTATGTTGCGGGAACACTTCATCTCCAAAAGGAGGAGGAAATATTAAATAGAAAATCTATCATAATAACCCTCATAAAAAATGAATTTCAGAGGGGGTGATTTTTCAAAAAAGTGTTATGAGGGGTACACAAAAATTCAACCCCCTTATTGAAAAAACATAATAAATACATAATAACCCTTTTTCTATTGGCGGTCCAGACTAAAACGGTGAACTCCTATTGTGTTTTAATGCAATTTTCGATGAACCCTTGCTGTGTTACTGTTTCGACGATACCATATACCTGATACTCCTTTTATGTAGATTTTTTTTTCATTACACCACTATCGTTTTTCTTTTGAAATTTCTGAGGTGCTACTGAATTTGCTTTAAAGGGGTAATAGCAAATTCCTTGGGTTGAAACTTCTCGTATAATGCCCCCTTCTTAACATTTTTCTTTTATCAAAATCCCCCTAAAATTATCCCCTCTTAATAATTTTTGAAGTCCTTTTAACAACGCCCTAAGAAAAATGAGTCAAAGACGACAATATCGATACCTGCCAAGGAAGTGAACTTTGAAATAAACTCTCGATAAATTCAAGAAATTTTTCGATTGGTATACTTCTATCATCCAACCAATCAGAAAGATGCAGGAATATCTCGATGATTCTGACATTAAAAGCAAAATATCTTTCATTCCCCTGCAACATTATACAAATAAAATTATTAAAATTGGCTGAATTAGTTTTTCATAATATGCATCCGAATTTCAGAACCAAGATACTTGTATCAGAACATTCTTCGACTTTCAAGTCTTAACTTGCCGTTCTTTCAATGTATTAAGGTAACCAAACACACGGATTAAATTATGATGCATCTTTGGTGAATTTCACACATAAGGTTGGCACTCTTAAGTTTGATTTGTAAAGGAATTTCGCCACTGACTTAAACAGGTAAGGGGAAGGTAAAAAGAAAAGGATGACATAGGCAAAAGTATATGCATGATCAAAAGGCCACTTCAACAACAAAAGATGTATGTATCATTGATCATTAAAGACAAGCAGAAATGGGAAAAAAGCACAAAATGCAGATGGTTTACCAGATTCCAGGTATGCTTCTCAACCAATGTACGTTCATCAATTTTTTTAGAAACCCAAAGGTAGAAATGTGTTAAACACAAGGTAATAGCGACAGTACAAGATGTGTTTTTGAATTATGAAGCTACTAACGCAGATACTAACCAAAAGATGGAAGGAACATAGAAAAGGGATAGAAGAAAATTGCAAACCTTTCCATTAAAAGAACGTGTGTTGCCTATAGGAAAGGAAGCCCAGAACTTGCTCAAATGCATCAGTATACTTCTCCTCGAAATTGACACACTAGAAAGTTGTGATCCAGTCTCTTTCACATAAATCTTAACGACCGAATGAATGCACTGGAGTATTTTCAACACACAATCATATGATTGTGTATCAAATGCAGCTGCTGCATCTAATAAAGAAGTGGATTCTCGAAAACAATTGACAAGTATAGGCAGAAGGTCATCAAATTTCCTTAAAATAGAAGCTGTCCCTGACAAAGAAACAGGTGTGTAGTATAAATTTTGTATAGATTCGACAAAAGCAATTGAAAACATGCATAGGGGCGAGTCGTAACAATCTGTCCTTTTCAATTTGCAGACTACAAAGACGTCGCAGAAAAAATTAAGAAATGCTAATAGACTAGTTAAAGAAATATATTTTAATAACAATAAATCATACTTTTACTATTCTCAACTTGTTAGCAAAAAGATTATTAAGGCTTGAATTTTAATAGGTGTAAATAGCTAATAATGACTTGAAACACAAGTGCAGTTGAGGAAAAACTATTGCAATTGAGTTGCCATTAAATAACCCTAGTGGCAACAAAGCACTTGTTCATTAAATGAAATATTCAATGTGAAAGATAAGCTAGAAAAGGACGTAGGATCTAAACTTCCTAGTTTTATTAAGAGCAAGTCTGTGTTACTATCTTAAAAACAACAGTGTATCATAATACCGTATAAATTCCAACCACATCTCAAATGATCATTTACTGTCGTCAGTTTTTTATTTAATTTGTTTTTTGATTAAATTTATTAATGCAGCTACATGCATTACCCAAACTGATTAATCATGTGAATAGTGAGAAAAACCTACCATTATTGTCTTTATGTACGATGGTTTCAAAGGAATGCAAATGCCTTGGTTTGACAGTGCTCTGCAAGTGTAAAATCATGATATGAGATTTACATTGTACTGAATAGAGAACATATAAAAATTGCTTAAACGAAGGCATGAATACAGGTGGCAAGGTAAAAAAAAGCCTCAAAGCGTAGTTCAAAAGGCGTTTTACCATAAGCCGTACGCCGCAGCCGTTTGAGGCCTAAAAATGCAAAATAAAAAACTACGAAAACTGGAATCGATTTCGATTCCAGACATCAAAACTGGAATATATGGATCCAGTTGTTTAAAAAAAGAAAAAAGATATGCATACTGTTCAGACCTGAGCGATTTTTTCTTTATTTTTTGTATTGGTATTGATTTTAAATGAGTAAGAAAGATATTGCATGGAAGTGAGTTAAAGATTTCCCGAACTACACACGCAAGATCTTTTTCATGCTAGTGATGATGATATAGTGGATGGCAACAGGATTATGGATGACGTGGAAGATATCATTTGAACTTTTGCAATTTATATGGATTTAATTTTAAACGTTTATGGGTGAGTGTATTTTGTTTGAATTGCTTTGAATGCTTTATGTTTCTTATTTATATTTGACATTTAATGCTATTCTATAGCAAACTTCATTATATGGTTTGCTTTTTTTTAGCTCGAAAAGCTTACGTCAACTCGAAAAGCTTACGTCTTAACGTTGTGAGGCTTACATCTTGCCTCACGGACCTGAAACGTTTTGCGTATGCTTTCGCCTTTTAAATCAATGATATATATGTATGTATACACATATGTGTGCACGTGCACGTGGAGAAGAATCAAGAACCCTTCCCCACACCCTCCTGCATACTTAATATGCAAAAACTATTCGAATCGAACTGAATTCTTATGTATATGTTATATTTGCTTGTAGGGTCGTATATACAAAAAATTGAATCATTTTGAACATTTAACTCCTTCAAAATCATAAGTGAATATGAGAAGTTGAAAATACACATAAATTATCTATATGAAATGTAAAGTTAAAATTTCTAAAATGATTCATTTTTTTGTAAAGATGATATCACTAACAAATGAAACTGATTACCAACTACCTTAAAAAAAGATGATATGACAAGGAGTTGAAGAACAAAATAATGCCTGCATTCAGCAATTTCTTTCGTGATGCATTTTGCTAATTATCTCAATGGTGAATTTATGATGCATGTCCCACTATTTAGTAATTTTTATCTCTATTAAATGCAAAATTTTATATACAAACCCAAATCATACACAACTGCGAAAGAACATCAAAATGTATGCAAACTATCTTTAAAATGACAGAAGGCAAGCTAATAAAGCAATTGCAACAAAGTAGTTGCTCAAAGTGAAGAAGAAGAAAAACAGCTGATCAAATTGGAGCAGCAACGAATCTCACTGTATTTACCTACATCAAATTACATGTCCACACTTTCATTATTGAATGAATGAATGAAAAATCATCACACAAAGATATTTGAACATTGAATTAAAACCTTCATCAATCACATTATCTCTTCACGTTCAACGAAGCAAGTAAAAAAAGAAAAGAAAACAACGCTCCCTCTGTAAAAGGTAAGCATGCAATCATCAGCATTCTGACACTAGATTGTCAAAATATGTCACTAATTTGAGCATTGTATCAGGGAATAACTTAAAATGGTGGTGAAGAACAAATAATAATGTCAACCAAGAGTGAAAACAAAGCTTGATTGCACAAACAACAAAATCTGAATAAACAACTGAGTGACTGACGATGAAGAATGTAGAACTTGATCTAACGGGGTAGATAGTAAGAGTCATACCGTTTCATTTGTTAAATAGTTTTCATCCCGCCTGCTCTCAAATGATGATATGCAGCGAACAAGCCCATCAAGAATATTCTTAAGCTTGTTCTTTTCTTGTAAATATATTTGGTTGTTTCTCAAAATATCTATATAGCTATCAAGTACCTGCCAAATATATTCAATGTTACCAGTAAGAAAGGAGGTATTTTCATAAATACATAGACTTATTATAACAGGTAAAATGTTTATATTGGTCTAATAACCTTAACTTTTCCAACATATCTTGGCAATTGAACATAAGCCAACCATGTCATAGAGTATAGAAGAAAAAGGAAGAACAAAATCAGGTAAAAAGTTTCTCGAGGACTGAGAATGAATTGTTAAGTGGGATAATTTGGAGGACCAAAGAAGGAGGTGAAGGCTTATTTTAAATATTAATGATTTTGAGAGAAAATAACAAACAGCTGAGCATATTGAAAAGGTCCATAACATATTTTTGGTTAGCCTTTAGGTTAACACAAAATGGAAAATGGGAAAATAAAGACAAAAAGGCCTATTCCAAATTCCAAGTGCTAAACCAAGAAGGGTGGTTACATCTACTACTCAATTTCAATTAAAAAAATAAAAAATAAGCATCCAGCAAATTTGACAAGCATCAGTTCATGTGCATCCCAAAGAGATCGACGCAAACAAATAACTCGGAATCGATGCAAAGGCAACTTTCAAAAAAAATTGAAAGACTCCAAATACTAAATGTCATGCAAATGCAACAAACCACGCTCTGGATAACACATCTAGCGTCTTCAACTTAACCACCACCACCACATGGGCAAAACAAAAATATGTAGTGTATAAAACTGTAGGTCTAACATCAAAGTTGAAACGCCTTAAAATAGACGGTATCTCCTCTTTGCTCATACATATTACATAGGAAATTCCCCACCTACCATAGTGTTGTATGAAATTGGGGCGTGCTATTTACATGATAAGTTTGATGCTCGATTTATGCACATTTGAATATACGTACTAAATCCTATCTTTCTTGGAGACTAAAATAGATGTAACAATCTGTATGGGTAATGAAGCTACATAATAAAATAATTATTAAAAAGAAATCCATCTGCAAACCTTTTCAGCGTATAGGATAAAGGAAGATGGAAAACTCTGAACAATGAGGTTGAAAAACCTGAAAGCCATCAGTCGAATATCAACGGCCATGTGTGTCATTGCATTGAAGATATAAGCCATCAGTATAGATATAATTGGACCAGTATTGTCCTGAGAATAACGTTTAAAATTTCACGCTCAAAAAAACGATAAAAGAAAGATATATTATAACTTCTTTGGTGATAATCTAGTTGAGATAATCAAAATAAATACATAATGGTGAAGGTACCTCTTTCAAAATTGGAAAAATCTCGTTTTCTAGTAGTTGATATAAAGTATCTCTCACATTTCTATCGGTGTCACAAATTCGTTCACGAAGCTTTTCAACTACGACTATCTTGTGCAGTTTTAGCTCCGATGTATGTTTCAAGATGAAATCCTTGATGCCAGTCAATGCAGCTTCAAAAAAAAATGACTTTTCCCCATAAGAATGCTTGTTAATTACAGGTTTGATTTAACTCTACAATTACACAATCAATGAATATGTTCTAAATTTTGGCAATCTAGCAGCTTTTTTTACTATTTCTAATGTTAGTACTTCTATGATAGAAAAATTTATTACCAATCTTCTACCTTTTGCTCCTTAGCGTTCCTTAACAATATTCAATCATTTTTACTCTCTAATACATTGACTACATAATGAAACTTCACTGCAAAGGGAAGATGGTATGGATACACAAATAAATACTCACAGTTTTGTCGGCAAAATAAAAAATGACAAAAAAAAAAAATAGCTGTTTTCATTAATAAAAAAATGATACCTTTTCGAAATTTAGCACTGTGATGAGATGTCTGCTGAAGTAACTCTCTTAATGTCAGACCCTTCTTGTTCACTGCAATTCCTGCTCTCTCTGAAACCACACTTTGCTCCGGCAGAACAATTGCTATCAAACACAATCCAATAATATATATTGTTATTAAAACTTCTCCCATATAAACCAATTCACGACATTATTTAATTATAGGAAGAAAAAAAGGCATATGAGTTGGATATAAAAAATAAAATAAAAAACAAGAAGTAATGATTATATTCATTTTTTAATCCTAAATCGAATTTGTTTAACAAATTTGGAACTGCATCGGCATGAAATAAAAAAAATTATATGCTTTATATTGGACAATGGACGTTAAACTAACTGATACTATCAAAAACAAAAACTTGTAGAAAATAAAAAAGAAATGTTACCTTTGAATTTAATTTCTGTATCCGTGTAATTCTTCGGTGGCGGCAGCTTTCGACCAAGTTTCCGCTTGAATTTCTTTGAATAACATAACACAATACGAAAATCAATACATAATAACTACAGAATGTCTAACAAGTGTAGAGGAAGAAAGAGACTTACTTTGAAATCGACGCCGCGTGTCTGCTTTTTCTTCGAACCCCCTGATTTGGGTCTCACCATTGCGTCTTCTCCTGAGAAATTATTTTCAAGAAAAAAAGATAAGGGTTTAAGATTTTGGATACTGAAATTTTTGCTTCGGCGAAAGAAGGCAAATAGCGAAGAGGACTAACCGCGGCGGCGATGAAGAGTGCTAAAGACGATTGTGAAAAGGATGTGGCAGCGGTGAAGCTGATTTCTGTTTGACGTGGGGGCTGAACTTGTTCAGTTTTTCCTGAGCAGCCTGTATTTTAGGTGTACCGTTGCCCGTTAGTTTTTATAATTTGGATACAAAACTAGATGAAAATATAATGATACATAGGAGCCCAGCGCATGAACAACAACTTGTATATGTTTAACATAACATATTGAAGTAAAAATAATTTGCACAAATATTTAATCATATTTTTGCGTTAAAATCATGTGCGGTTGGTTTGAATTTTAATTTATGCATCTAAATATTTTTGTTAGTTTGAAGTTTTCTTATATTATTAATAGTTAATAAAAAAATTATTTGTTAGATCATATTTTAAATAATATTAAGAGTTGATAATATTTATAGAGAAGCATTTGAATTTGTAAAAGAGTTTAATGTTAGATCCTATTTTTAAGTGATTTCAAATTTGATAATATCTGTAGAGAGCTGTTTTTGACAGCTTATACTGCTACAAAAAAATGTGACACCAAAACTATTACAACTATCATTAAAGAAAGATATATACATATATGTATAATGTTCCTTTTGTGAAAAACTCTCAGAGCCGGTGTATATTAAACTCCCAAGTATGTATTGATCGGTTATAACAATACTTCATGTAAACCGGTCAAAATCGCTACGATTATCGACGGTCAAAACCGATAATCTCAAAAATCTCTCATAACCGGTACCATAAAACTTCCAGCAGAGCATTAGGGTTTAAGGGAGTGATTTTTGCAAATGTAAAAAAGTATTGTGAACCCAGAGAAGAGAAAGAAAAACCAATCACTGAACCATGTTTTTTAACAAAAAAAATCACAGTCAGCTAAAATGTTTTTATTGCAAAGTTAATAATGGTAAAACTTTTTGACGTTTTATCAATTAGTCTTTTGTTCGGTTCACTGGCCATAGAATCAAATTAAATTAGAGTTGTAAATATGTAAAAATTCGGTTGTAAATATGTAAAAATAAGATTTAATATTTGTACAAAGGAGATTTAATATTAGAGTTAATTAAATTTATTTTGTTGTGTGTACAAAAGGGAAATACAAAAATTTGAATAAATAATGTTTTATATTAAGGAGATTAATTTAGACGAGGAAGGATTGAATATGAGATATTCTATTAAGGTTGTTTGCGTGTAATTAAATCCAATTGTATATAATATGAATCAAGTTAAATATGTGAATGTGAATAATTAAATGCATTACATATGAGATAATTAAATTAATATCTGAATAGAGAAGATCGTGCAAAGGATGAAATGAATTAATGATAAGGAAAATGAAATGGAAGTAAATTAATATAATATCATTACCACCTCATTTACATCCATGTTCCCTTCATTGTAAAACAAAAAAAAAATATGAAACTCCATTATCAAACCAGGAACGGGGACATTTCAAAGGAGAGCGAAAGAAAACCAAAAATCAAAGGAAAAGTTTTCAACTTTACGAAAAGAATTACATATTGGCCCTTAAGGCATATCCCTTACTTTATCAATCTTTCACTTGTAATTGAGGTTAATTATGAAATCTTATTTCAACTTCTTCAATTGGTTTTCTTTAAAACTAATTAGGTCGGTTCCGTAATGAACGGGTATGCTATTTTGTTTTAATCTCCACTCTATCAATTAACTCTCTGTGACGCTAATAAACTATCTTTATCCTATTGGATCCTTCAGAGTTTGTTTTCGACTTTTAGTAAGTTTTGGGTTCTTGTACGAGTTGTATTGCAATATTGTTATTATAAAATAATATCATGAGATTCTCGATATTTGGAATTCTCTCAACTCGGTTATAAATTTGTTCATTTATTTATATTTCTTTTATTGCGGTGTTATTCAGGCGATGTATTGAGGCTTTGGTTGAACCACTCACTACTTATTGTTTTGAACATTTCCAACTTTAAGCTCTCAACTTAAAATAGAACGGGACTTTTGAAGTTCGAATATGGGCATTCCTTCATGAGAAATTCATTGTTTCTGTAAAGAATTCTCTAATATTTCGCATACATTGAAGAACACTCTAAACTATTATTCAGTGTTTTTGACTCGGATTTAATAACTGCTTTATGCATCAAATACATAAGCAAAATATGGTATTACATGCAATGCAGCATATATGATAATTCATATTGCCAGAGTATAAGGAACTCATCTTACATTCTTCATGTTAAACAATTTAATATAGTGTCTGTTGGAATTCCTCTAATACAAATTGAATGAAATATACATATAGTCCCACATCGCCAATTTGTTGAGAGGTATAGAGGTTTATATATGCCTTTCTCATGAGGAGGTTGGGGGCCTGGGGCTCCCAAATGTATGCTTCGTTGTGAGGAGGGAGATCTTGCATCACCACCACACGCGCGCGCGCGCCGCCGCCGCCGTCCGTCCGACCGACCGAACCGGGCCGGGTACGGGTCTAAAATGACCATTCTTTTTACTAGGCCACTGTTTACTTTGTCTGAAACGGGCGCGGAAATGAACGGCCGCAAAACAGTACGAGCGGGCAGGTGCGATACAGATGCGACTGTACGGACGCGACTGCTTGAACGAACGGGTGCAGACACGACCGTTCGGAAGGGATACGGACCAACTATAAATAAGGAGGAAAACTGATCACTTTCCTCACTGAATTTTCTAATCCCTTCTCTTCTATTAACTGCTGTTCTTATACTCAAATCACAGAGTGATATACTCATTACAATTTCGAGCGGAATTCGTCTGTTGTATCTTGGGAGAATTTTTGAAATAAAATTCTTAAGGAAATCGTTACGACGAGCCTCAGACACAATCCGGTTAGAATTTTAGTCTGTTTGTATATTCATATACATTATTCTATTTTTCTACCCTTTATTTTGGTTATACTATTTATTCGAAATAGTATAACGTTGTTGTTGTAATTTATTTACAACATTCATATTGTTATAATAATTAATACAGAGTGCTATCTGTTTTAGTACACTAGACTTATAACATCTTAAGAATTTTACTGTTTTACACTAAAACAGAGATGTTAACAGTTGACAACATGAAAATGGATAAGTCCAACTTTTCAGCGGTTATTTCTGAATGCAATTTGATTCAGAACCCTAACCATTGGTGGGTTGACACAGGAGCTACTCGTCATGTTTGCTCTGAAAAATCCATGTTTTCAACATACCAGAAATTCGATCAGAAAGAAAGACTCTACATGGGTAATTCTGCAGTTTCCATGATCGAAGGAAGTGGAACAGTTATCCTCAAGTTCACTTCTGGAAAAACTGTCAAATTGAATGACGTGCTTCGCGTTCCAGACATACGCAAGAATCTCATCTCTGGTGCAGTCCTATCAAAGAAGGGATTCAAGATGGTGTTTGAGTCAGACAAGATGGTTCTGTCCAAAGCTGGAATGTATATCGGAAGGGGATATCTATGTGATGGCCTATTTAAGGCAAATGTAGCCGTTACGGGCAATAAATCTATGTATTCTGATTGTGCTAATAATAAAATTGAAGTCTCTTACTTGGTTGAGCACGAAATTTTACTATGGCACGATAGATTAGGACACATAAACTTCCGAAAAATGAAGAAATTATCAAACTTGGGATTGATTCCAAATTTCCAAGTAGATAAGAACTACAAATGTGAGACATGTGTAGAAGCAAAAATGGTCAAACAACCATTTAAATCTGTTGACAGAAGCACCGAACCATTAGGTTTGGTACATACAGATTTATGTGATTTTAAATCACTACCTACAAGAGGTGGGAAAAAGTATTTCATTACTTTTATTGACGATTATACGCGATATTGCTATGTATATCTTTTAAATAGTAAAGATGAAGCAATAACAGCGTTTATAAAATACAAGGCTGAGGTAGAAAATCAGTTAAGTAAAAAGATCAAGATATTGAGATCTGATCGAGGTGGAGAATATGAATCACCATTTGAACAGTTCTGTGCCAAAAATGGTATAATTCATCAAACAACAGCTCCATATTCACCACAACAAAATGGTGTAGCGGAGAGGAAGAACAGAACGTTAAAAGACATGATTACTGCCATGCTTTTAACTTCTGGTCTGCCGACGAACTTGTGGGGGGAAGCCTTAAATATGTCTAATCACATATTAAACAAAGTTTCTCACAATAAAACGGGAACAATTCCATATGAGATATGGAAAGGACACAAACCAAGCTTTAAATACCTCAAAGTGTGGGGGTGCTTGGCAAAGGTTCCAGTTCCGCCTCCCAAGAGAGTCAAACCTGGACCAAAAACAGTAGACTGTTATTATCTTGGGCCAGCCCAAAATAGTAGTGCCTATAGATTTTTGGTATTCAAGTCTGATATAAATGATATTCATGTAAATACAATCATGGAATCAAGAGATGCCTCGTTCTTTGAAGATGTGTTTCCACATAAAAGAAACGATGGAAATCATGTCCCAAAAAGGACAAGAGATAACAGAGATGAGACATGTGAAGATGAAACTCATCAGGACAACGAGAAGGTTGAACCAAGAAGAAGCGTAAGGGCAAGAACTTCCAAATCATTTGGTTCGGATTTTTTAACTTATATGTTAGAACACGAACCTCAAACGTACAAGGAAGCAATGTCATCTTCTGAATCTTCATGTTGGAAAGAAGCAATCCAAAGTGAGATTGATTCAATTCTAAGTAATAAAACTTGGGAAATTGTTGATATTCCACCAGGAATAAAACCAATTGGCTGCAAATGGATTTTCAAGAAGAAAATGAAAGCAGATGGCTCTATCGACAAGTATAAAGCCAGATTAGTAGCCAAAGGATATCGTCAAAAAGAAGGAGTAGACTTCTTTGATACCTATTCACCGGTTACACGAATAACCTCTATAAGAATGTTAATAGCAATTGCATCCATTTATAATCTAGAGATTCATCAAATGGATGTAAAAACAGCATTCTTAAATGAAAATCTCGATGAGGAGATTTACATGGAGCAACCTGAGGGATTTATTTCCAAAGGAAATGAAAACAAAGTCTGTAGATTAGTCAAATCATTATACGGACTAAAACAAGCTCCAAAGCAATGGCACGCAAAATTTGATAATGTCATAATAAGAAATGGTTTTCGTATAAATGAGTGCGATAAGTGTGTTTATTATAAACAAATTGGACAAACATACGTAATGATTTATTTATATGTAGACGATATGTTAATATTTGGTCCAAATACTCAGGTAATAGAGACCATAAAGAAGATGTTAACAAGCAATTTCGATATGAAAGATTTAGGAGTTGCAGATGTTATTTTGGGAATCAAAATAATAAGAACTCCTAATGGAATTGAATTATCTCAGTCACACTATGTAGACAAAGTGATTGAAAAATTCCAAGACTATGGAATTAAAGGAGTGAGAACACCTTTTAATCCATCAGAAGTACTGCATAAAAACACTGATGAGAGTGTAATGCAACTGGAATACTCTCGTGTAATAGGATGCTTAATGTATCTGATGAATTGCACCAGACCAGATATAGCTTATGCAGTAAGTCGATTGAGCAGGTATACAAGCAATCCAGGGAAGGAACACTGGAAAGCACTAATGAGAGTGCTTGGATATTTAAAAAATACCACTAACTATTCCTTACATTATGGAAAATATCCTGCCGTCTTAGAAGGATATAGTGATGCAAACTGGATTGCAGATTCAGAGGAATCAAAATCAACGAGTGGTTATGTTTTTACCCTAGCAGGGGCAGCAGTATCATGGAAATCTACTAAACAAACATGCATAGCTCGATCCACTATGGAATCAGAGTTCATCGCACTAGATAAAGCAGGCGAAGAAGCAGAATGGCTTCGTCATTTTTTAGAAGATATTCCGTTCTGGCCTAAACCTGTACCGGCCATATGTATACACTGCGATAACCAAGCAGCGCTAAGCAGAGCGCAAAACTTTGTGTATAATGGAAAGCCACGACATATTCGTCGACGCCATAACACAGTTAGGCAGTTACTCTCAAATGGAACTATTTCCATAGATTATGTGAGAACAAATGATAACCTAGCGGATCCATTTACTAAAGGTTTATCAAGAGAGAAAATTGACTGCGCATCGAGGGGAATGGGTTTAAAAGCCTAAACCAACAAGAGTTACCTTATACGGAAACCTATCCTAGCGATTGGAGATCCCACGGACTAGGATCAATAGGCAAACCAGTTATGAGTAACTCAAGAAGTAATGCATTTGTCTGGACTTGGTCCTACTCCATTCCTATGGTGCAAAATATAATGCATGCCTACAGAAGTTTTAAAGGTTAAAACTATGTTTTTTAATGATGACCATATCTTGGAAATAACAAGTGGGGTATATGTAGGATACTCTTAATGGTTGCGATCACCTATGTTAGTGTGAGCTGGGTCGGCTCTATGAGAATATTAAAAGGCTTTTATTCTCTAAAACACTCGCAGAACCTAAAATTGTTCAGGACCAAAATGAACAAAACCAAGAGATTGGATGTGAAGGGAATCAATGCTTCGTAAAACTTATTGTCTGGGTATACAATAAAGGCTGACGGTTCAAGATGAAATAATTCACCGATTAGCCAAGTAGATCCGATAAGTTTTAACTAGGGAAAGTTCAAAGTGAAATATCTACTTATCCACGATAAAGCATTATTCCATATATACTCTGTGATATTTCGCTTTGTGTGGGGGATATGTATATTATCATTCATGTGGGGGATTGTTGGAATTCCTCTAATACAAATTGAATGAAATATACATATAGTCCCACATCGCCAATTTGTTGAGAGGTATAGAGGTTTATATATGCCTTTCTCATGAGGAGGTTGGGGGCCTGGGGCTCCCAAATGTATGCTTCGTTGTGAGGAGGGAGATCTTGCATCACCACCACAAGCGCGCGCGCGTCGCCGCCGCCGTCCGTCCGACCGACCGAACCGAACCGAACCGGGTACGGGTCTAAAATGACCATTCTTTTTACTAGGCCACTGTTTAACAGTTTTGGGCTTTGTCTGAAACAGGGCTGGGCCTGGAAATTGAAGAGAAGCGGGCGGATGAAAGACAGACGCGGATTTTGTCTGAAGAGGCGCGATTTTTGAAACGGGCGCGGAAATGAACGGGTGCGACCTGACTGAAGCAGACACAGGCGAACGGGTGCGACCCGACTGAAGCGGTGCAGGCAAAACAGTACGAGCGGGCGGGTGCGATACAGATGCGACTGTACGGACGCGACTGCTTGAACGAACGGGTGCAGACACGACCGTTCGGAAGGGATACAGACCAACTATAAATAAGGAGGAAAACTGATCACTTTCCTCACTGAATTTTCTAATCCCTTCTCTTCTATTAACTGCTGTTCTTATACTCAAATCACAGAGTGATATACTCATTACAATTTCGAGCGGAATTCGTCTGTTGTATCTTGGGAGAATTTTTGAAATAAAATTCTTAAGGAAATCGTTACGATGAGCCTCAGACACAATCCGGTTAGAATTTTAGTCTGTTTGTATATTCATATACATTATTCTATTTTTCTACCCTTTATTTTGGTTATACTATTTATTCGAAATAGTATAACGTTGTTGTTGTAATTTATTTACAACATTCATATTGTTATAATAATTAATACAGAGTGCTATCTGTTTTAGTACACTAGACTTATAACATCTTAAGAATTTTACTGTTTTACACTAAAACAGAGATGTTAACAGTTGACAACATGAAAATGGATAAGTCCAACTTTTCAGCGGTTATTTCTGAATGCAATTTGATTCAGAACCCTAACCAATGGTGGGTTGACACAGGAGCTACTCGTCATGTTTGCTCTGAAAAATCCATGTTTTCAACATACCAGAAATTCGATCAGAAAGAAAGACTCTACATGGGTAATTCTGCAGTTTCCATGATCGAAGGAAGTGGAACAGTTATCCTCAAGTTCACTTCTGGAAAAACTGTCAAATTGAATGACGTGCTTCACGTTCCAGACATACGCAAGAATCTCATCTCTGGTGCAGTCCTATCAAAGAAGGGATTCAAGATGGTGTTTGAGTCAGACAAGATGGTTCTGTCCAAAGCTGGAATGTATATCGGAAGGGGATATCTATGTGATGGCCTATTTAAGGCAAATGTAGCCGTTACGGGCAATAAATCTATGTATTCTGATTGTGCTAATAATAAAATTGAAGTCTCTTACTTGGTTGAGCACGAAATTTTACTATGGCACGATAGATTAGGACACATAAACTTCCGAAAAATGAAGAAATTATCAAACTTGGGATTGATTCCAAATTTCCAAGTAGATAAGAACTACAAATGTGAGACATGTGTAGAAGCAAAAATGGTCAAACAACCATTTAAATCTGTTGACAGAAGCACCGAACCATTAGGTTTGGTACATACAGATTTATGTGATTTTAAATCACTACCTACAAGAGGTGGGAAAAAGTATTTCATTACTTTTATTGACGATTATACGCGATATTGCTATGTATATCTTTTAAATAGTAAAGATGAAGCAATAACAGCGTTTATAAAATACAAGGCTGAGGTAGAAAATCAGTTAAGTAAAAAGATCAAGATATTGAGATCTGATCGAGGTGGAGAATATGAATCACCATTTGAACAGTTCTGTGCCGAAAATGGTATAATTCATCAAACAACAGCTCCATATTCACCACAACAAAATGGTGTAGCGGAGAGGAAGAACAGAACGTTAAAAGACATGATTACTGCCATGCTTTTAACTTCTGGTCTGCCGACGAACTTGTGGGGGGAAGCCTTAAATATGTCTAATCACATATTAAACAAAGTTCCTCACAATAAAACGGGAACAATTCCATATGAGATATGGAAAGGACACAAACCAAGCTTTAAATACCTCAAAGTGTGGGGGTGCTTGGCAAAGGTTCCAGTTCCGCCTCCCAAGAGAGTCAAACCTGGACCAAAAACAGTAGACTGTTATTATCTTGGGCCAGCCCAAAATAGTAGTGCCTATAGATTTTTGGTATTCAAGTCTGATATAAATGATATTCATGTAAATACAATCATGGAATCAAGAGATGCCTCGTTCTTTGAAGATGTGTTTCCACATAAAAGAAACGATGGAAATCATGTCCCAAAAAGGACAAGAGATAACAGAGATGAGACATGTGAAGATGAAACTCATCAGGACAACGAGAAGGTTGAACCAAGAAGAAGCGTAAGGGCAAGAACTTCCAAATCATTTGGTTCGGATTTTTTAACTTATATGTTAGAACACGAACCTCAAACGTACAAGGAAGCAATGTCATCTTCTGAATCTTCATGTTGGAAAGAAGCAATCCAAAGTGAGATTGATTCAATTCTAAGTAATAAAACTTGGGAAATTGTTGATATTCCACCAGGAATAAAACCAATTGGCTGCAAATGGATTTTCAAGAAGAAAATGAAAGCAGATGGCTCTATCGACAAGTATAAAGCCAGATTAGTAGCCAAAGGATATCGTCAAAAAGAAGGAGTAGACTTCTTTGATACCTATTCACCGGTTACACGAATAACCTCTATAAGAATGTTAATAGCAATTGCATCCATTTATAATCTAGAGATTCATCAAATGGATGTAAAAACAGCATTCTTAAATGAAAATCTCGATGAGGAGATTTACATGGAGCAACCTGAGGGATTTATTTCCAAAGGAAATGAAAACAAAGTCTGTAGATTAGTCAAATCATTATACGGACTAAAACAAGCTCCAAAGCAATGGCACGCAAAATTTGATAATGTCATAATAAGAAATGGTTTTCGTATAAATGAGTGCGATAAGTGTGTTTATTATAAACAAATTGGACAAACATACGTAATGATTTGTTTATATGTAGACGATATGTTAATATTTGGTCCAAATACTCAGGTAATAGAGACCATAAAGAAGATGTTAACAAGCAATTTCGATATGAAAGATTTAGGAGTTGCAGATGTTATTTTGGGAATCAAAATAATAAGAACTCCTAATGGAATTGAATTATCTCAGTCACACTGTGTAGACAAAGTGATTGAAAAATTCCAAGACTATGGAATTAAAGGAGTGAGAACACCTTTTAATCCATCAGAAGTACTGCATAAAAACACTGATGAGAGTGTAATGCAACTGGAATACTCTCGTGTAATAGGATGCTTAATGTATCTGATGAATTGCACCAGACCAGATATAGCTTATGCAGTAAGTCGATTGAGCAGGTATACAAGCAATCCAGGGAAGGAACACTGGAAAGCACTAATGAGAGTGCTTGGATATTTAAAAAATACCACTAACTATTCCTTACATTATGGAAAATATCCTGCCGTCTTAGAAGGATATAGTGATGCAAACTGGATTGCAGATTCAGAGGAATCAAAATCAACGAGTGGTTATGTTTTTACCCTAGCAGGGGCAGCAGTATCATGGAAATCTACTAAACAAACATGCATAGCTCGATCCACTATGGAATCAGAGTTCATCGCACTAGATAAAGCAGGCGAAGAAGCAGAATGGCTTCGTCATTTTTTAGAAGATATTCCGTTCTGGCCTAAACCTGTACCGGCCATATGTATACACTGCGATAACCAAGCAGCGCTAAGCAGAGCGCAAAACTTTGTGTATAATGGAAAGCCACGACATATTCGTCGACGCCATAACACAGTTAGGCAGTTACTCTCAAATGGAACTATTTCCATAGATTATGTGAGAACAAATGATAACCTAGCGGATCCATTTACTAAAGGTTTATCAAGAGAGAAAATTGACTGCGCATCGAGGGGAATGGGTTTAAAAGCCTAAACCAACAAGAGTTACCTTATACGGAAACCTATCCTAGCGACTGGAGATCCCACGGACTAGGATCAATAGGCAAACCAGTTATGAGTAACTCAAGAAGTAATGCATTTGTCTGGACTTGGTCCTACTCCATTCCTATGGTGCAAAATATAATGCATGCCTACAGAAGTTTTAAAGGTTAAAACTATGTTTTTTAATGATGACCATATCTTGGAAATAACAAGTGGGATATATGTAGGATACTCTTAATGGTTGCGATCACCTATGTTAGTGTGAGCTGGGTCGGCTCTATGAGAATATTAAAAGGCTTTTATTCTCTAAAACACTCGCAGAACCTAAAATTGTTCAGGACCAAAATGAACAAAACCAAGAGATTGGATGTGAAGGGAATCAATGCTTCGTAAAACTTATTGTCTGGGTATACAATAAAGGCTGACGGTTCAAGATGAAATAATTCACCGATTAGCCAAGTAGATCCGATAAGTTTTAACTAGGGAAAGTTCAAAGTGAAATATCTACTTATCCACGATAAAGCATTATTCCATATATACTCTGTGATATTTCGCTTTGTGTGGGGGATATGTATATTATCATTCATGTGGGGGATTGTTGGAATTCCTCTAATACAAATTGAATGAAATATACATATAGTCCCACATCGCCAATTTGTTGAGAGGTATAGAGGTTTATATATGCCTTTCTCATGAGGAGGTTGGGGGCCTGGGGCTCCCAAATGTATGCTTCGTTGTGAGGAGGGAGATCTTGCATCACCACCACAAGCGCGCGCGCGCCGCCGCCGCCGTCCGTCCGACCGACCGAACCGAACCGAACCGGGTACGGGTCTAAAATGACCATTCTTTTTACTAGGCCACTGTTTAACAGTTTTGGGCTTTGTCTGAAACAGGGCTGGGCCTGGAAATTGAAGAGAAGCGGGCGGATGAAAGACAGACGCGGATTTTGTCTGAAGAGGCGCGATTTTTGAAACGGGCGCGGAAATGAACGGGTGCGACCTGACTGAAGCAGACACAGGCGAACGGGTGCGACCCGACTGAAGCGGTGCAGGCAAAACAGTACGAGCGGGCGGGTGCGATACAGATGCGACTGTACGGACGCGACTGCTTGAACGAACGGGTGCAGACACGACCGTTCGGAAGGGATACGGACCAACTATAAATAAGGAGGAAAACTGATCACTTTCCTCACTGAATTTTCTAATCCCTTCTCTTCTATTAACTGCTGTTCTTATACTCAAATCACAGAGTGATATACTCATTACAATTTCGAGCGGAATTCGTCTGTTGTATCTTGGGAGAATTTTTGAAATAAAATTCTTAAGGAAATCGTTACGACGAGCCTCAGACACAATCCGGTTAGAATTTTAGTCTGTTTGTATATTCATATACATTATTCTATTTTTCTACCCTTTATTTTGGTTATACTATTTATTCGAAATAGTATAACGTTGTTGTTGTAATTTATTTACAACATTCATATTGTTATAATAATTAATACAGAGTGCTATCTGTTTTAGTACACTAGACTTATAACAGTGTCCATATATACTATTTAGGAATATTCCCAACATCCTTTTATATGGATTATGAAAGATGTCTTTACAAATCCTATGCCGAGAATTAAACAACCAAACTAAAATGATTTTAACATGAATCCACTGTTAACAACCATAAGTTTATCTTTTAGTTACGGTTTTGGAAAATATTTTAGCACATATTAATGTTCTTTCTTATAAACACACGCTTCCTCTACATTTTGATTGAAATTCAAAATATTTGACTTCTCCATCAAAACATTTTCACAACTTTAATGCTTATCGAATAACATTTTCATATCATTTCTTAGATCATGTTCAATACTCATAAACTAAGTTATCACTTCCATTTATTTTGAGACATTTTGGTTGTTATTTCTTAGCAGACCATTGTAAATCATTATTTTGAATTTTTATTTCAACATATATGTACCAAAAATGAAATTCAAACCAAGTGATAAGTTTTGTGAGAAAAAAAACCGAACTGACTTAAGCACGTGGATGACAAATCTATTACATTAATTTTAACAAATAAATTTTACGATGTTATTACGTCAATGTAGCTTATATTTCAACTACATTGATCTCGATGGATTGTATCATTTCAGGTACCACCATCAAAATTGTATTTTGATGATACTTAGAATCCATTCCGGATTTGTACATCGTGCCAAACGGTAGAGCCATTACTCTTAAAGGTTTATTTTAAAATCAAGTAAGTTCTTTTACTAATATTAATAAAATTCATAAATTCTATTTAATATATGAGATTATTATTAGACATTCTAATGTGTCGTGTCTATTTGGTTCGGTTATTTTATTATATCCTTCCTTACCAATTTCATTTTTGGTTCGTATTCAAATCCATTTTGCTACCAATAATTTCTAAAAGAAAATTCCTTTGTTGTGAAGTTGGCGTTCTGTTGTAACAACTATTTCCTAGTGCAACGAAATATATATTATAAATACTTTATGAATTCTCATACACACACGCATGATAAAAAACTAATTTTGTTTTTAGTTTACAGAACTTATGTTCATAACATAAATTGATCGATCGACAGTGATTAGTCTCAAACTTCTTTGAGGTATGTAACGACCCGTATTTTACGCATCGGATGATCGTAAAATATTTTTTTTTTAATTCATATGACGTTGTATGACTCTATTGGAAAATGCCTCTTAGCGACATTTTCTATCTTTTGAACTTTTCCAAATGATTTTACCCCTAGAAAACTTGTAATGGCTATAACTTTTGATAGAAGCCAAATTAGCATCCGATACCATTTCTTTGACATGATGGTTTCTCGTAAAGTAATCATAATAGCGGTTTAAACTTTCTGGCTAGAAGATATGATTGTTTGAAATTTGGTAGTTTTTGAAGTAGCTTAGTCGGTAATTAGTGAGTTTGAGAGTAAGCCCACTAACCCATTTAGGGTTTGGAAACTATATTAAGTTAAACCATCTCCTCCAAATCATTTTTGTCACTTCTCAAATAGATCTAAGCTCTCACTAACCCATTATTCACCCATACCTTCTCTTTTATCCCCCAAATCAAATCTACATCATAGATTATGGGTAGATTAACAAGTGGATTCACTAGAGATATTCAAATCTATATTTTTGGGAGGAAAAATTTCATCTTTGTTGTTGATTTTCGATTTACACCGATTTGCATGCAAAACTTGGATTTTTTTAGAGACTTTGGCGAGTGATAAATCATCTCACACTTACTATATATGTGTCTATAGATTTTAACATGTTTGGGATCTGATAACAGGATCTTCTGTAAATTAAACATATCACATTTCCATGTTGCTACTTTCTTCAATTGGCCTACCCTTATCTCTCATTTCCCTACGTCAATTCTTTTTTATCATAGCTTTATAATCTTAAAGTTGGCCATGATAGATAAAAAAGGTCCCTCTAATTTTAATTATTTTAACTCTTGGACTAAAGATTCTAAATTTTTTCCCTTGTAGCTCAATTTTGGAGTGCTCCACTCTATGTAAATCAAATCCTATGTCTATTTTGCAAAGGAAGTTAATACGAAGTTAACGCTCAAGGAATGGTCTCACAATAAGTGTGGCAAAGGAAATCTCTTTATTAACAAGATCAGAGATGAATTGCACTCTATGCAGCTTCGACTACCAGCAAATCCAAACGACAAGCTTATTTCAAATAAAGAACATCTCCTTTCTGCTCAATTTATTACAGCAATCAACTAAGCATGAGACATTCAGGCAGAAAAATAGGTTCCTTTGGTCCAAAGAAGGTGATAAGAATACTTTTTATTTTCATAACTCTCTCATGCACAAAAAGGCTAATACAATTTTTCATTCCTTTAAAGATCAGCATGGAACTCTTCTAAATTCTCAAGTTGAAATCAAGGAGGCTTTACTTGCACATTTCACTCACCTTCTTTCTAACCCTTCTTCAATGCACATTGACCTTTCTCCCACCATCAACTCCATCTCCCTGCTATATCAGAATCTCAAGCTATCAATCTTATCACACAAATTACTGATAAAGAAATTAAAAAGGCTATATTTGATATGAAGCCAAATAGTTATACAGATCCTCGCAGTTTCACTGCATATTTTTTTTAAACTGCTTGGTATATAATTAATTCTGATTTTAACAAAGCTATCCTACACTTTTTCAAGTCCAATATTATGTTAAGTGATATAAATCATACTAAGTTGGCTTTATCCCTAAGTTTGATCTGCCTCAAAATATCACCCAGTTCCGGCCAATAGCATGTTGTAATGTTATATACAAGTGCATATCTAAAATAATCTCTAGTAGAATGAAAGATTGCCTTAATGATATTATTACTGTAAATCAATTTGGTTTCTTGCCTGGAAGATACATGACTGAAATTATACTTCTCTCTCAAGAGTTAATGAAAGGATATAATAAAAAAACATCTCCACGTTATGTTCTCTAGCTTGATATTCAAAAAGCTTGTGACACTGTAAACTGGTCAACAATAATATTAATAATGTCCAAGATGAACTTCCCCATGCCCTTTCTTGCTTGGCTGGCCACTTATAGTTCAACGGCAAATTTATCTTTTATCTTTGAATGGTGAAAGCTTTGGACACCTCTCTTCTAATAGGGGTATCAAACAAGGAGATCTGATCTCTTCATATCTCTTCATCTCAGTAGAGCTGCTTACCAGTATCATGAGTCAGCATATTAATGATAGGTTGATTGAATTTCATCCAAAATGCGAGGAACTATAAGTTCCTCCCTTATGTTTACAGATGACTTACTGTTATTTGCAAAGCCTTCTGTGCATTCCATATCCAATATTTTTATAACTATGGATATTTTAAAAAGCATGATTGGTCTACAAATTAATAGGTAGAAATCTCAAATTGGTATAGCAAACTTGGCCTTGAATGCAACTAATGAAATTCTAAATTTATCTGGTCTGCAACTTCTTGATCCTAAAACTACATATTTGGGAGCTTTTACATGCTCTTCTAGGGTTTTAACGGCTTAACGTCTTCCTCTCTTTGAAAGAAGTATAGCAAAGCTAATGCCAAAAAACAAGTTATCTCAAGCAGCCAGGCTTGTTATCACTAAAAGTGTGCCTACTTCTATGTGCATTTACTATTTCCAAATATTCATGATGCCAACTAAATTGATTTCAATGCTTAATAAGGCATTTAATCACTATTTGTGGCATGGCAATCCCTGTTCCAATAAGCTAACACCCATAGCTTACAAAAAACCCAGCTTCCATTCAAATATGGGGGTCTTTGAATTATTAATCTCAAACTATGGAATTAAGCAATAGCCTCTCACTACTTCAATCAAATTCTTAACAAGAATGGAAGCTTATGGTCAATGTGGACTCTACACTATAACTTGAAAAATAGGAACTTTTGGAAAATTGATATTCCATTGGATTCAAGTTGGAATTGGAGAAGCATTCTCAAACTCAGAAATATATTTTTGCCAATGATTAGATGTAACCAGTTCCAGTCCTTTTGCCATTCTCCTTGGAGGTTATTCTATTCTCCTTGATTGACTATAACCCACGTGCCCTCTCTGGTATTTCCGACTCTGCATTAATTGATGATTTCATACACCAAGGCTCGATAATATTGCCTTATGTTAGCTCTCCCATCATTAGATCCTTATAGAATGCAATTCAAAGTTCTTATCTCCCTTCAACCAATATAAATATTCTTGGAATTACAAGACCAATCATTCAATCTCCTATGTGTACAATACTCTTATTAACACTCACCATCTGAATAATTTCCCATGGCATAAGAGAATTTGGATAACAGGTTTTAATCCAAAAGAAAATATATTACTTGGAAAATAATCCTGCATGCTCAAGATAACCTATTCAATAAGCAAATTAGCAATTCCTCGACTTGTTTGCTTTGTTCTCGAGCTCTAGAAAATATAGGTCATTTGTTCTTTACTTGCTTATATGCTCACAAATTATGGAGGAGGATTTTACTTCATTACAATCTGCATACTCCAACTAGGAACCATACCATAGAATGGATTTTTATTTTCAAAGCTACTCGATGGAGGACTTCTAATTTTATTCTACTACTTAAGTTGCTGAAGAAAGTTCTCCATGTAATTTGGGAGGAAAGGAATGTGCGCACGTTTAAGGGGAATAAACTTTCAGTTTCTACTAATTTTTAGAAAACCTTGAGAAGTTGAGCGAGATTAGGATTTAAATTCTTATTAGTTCTCCTTGTTGGAGTATTAACTAAATTTTTTCTCTAGGCCATGTTTTTATTGGGCTTTTTATTTGCCATGTTTTTATGCTTTTTGTGTAATTTTAATTGGTAATAAAAGTAGACGGTCCACTACAAAACTGGCTTGCTTTGCCCAAAAAAACATGTTTTGGATATATTTTTAAAGTCAAATTAAGTTTTAATGTTATTTTAAAACCCAAGCTAGAGAAAAAACATGAAAAAATGGATTTTTGTTGTTCTAGACATGTTATTTGGATGTGCGATTGTCTTGATATATGTTAGGTTATGTTGTATATACCTTGTATGATGATTGTTGTGAATTATCGTGTATTTTACATGTTTGAATGTTGTTCGGTGCATGTATGGTGTTTGTTTATATGCTTGTATGGTTGTAACGCTCATCGAAGCAAGGTAGGAACTGTGAAATTAGGCTTCAACGTATAGGCTCTTGAGTGCTTGGAGCTATATCATTGCCTACGTGATGCATGAGGATCAAAGTATTGAGTGTAGCGATGGGATCAGTGTGATGTTGATGTGCTGAAGAAGCTACAGGGTTTGGTTCGGTGAAATCTTGGTCTAGTGCTTAGTTTCAGGAAGGGATGTATTTAGTTCGAAATTGGTTGGTTCGTCATTGTGTGGCTAGGCAAGTGAAGGACCAGATAGGAAACCATGTTCGGTAGATATTGGCCGATGGAGTTGGCTTGGTAAAGTGGTTGGATCGATGGCCGAGCATGGGAACTGGTTCGGCGAAGTGATTGGGTCGGTGGCCGAGCATGGAAATTGGTTTGAGGAAGTAGCTGGTTCAAGTCTAAATAAAGAGGTGCATTAGGTGGGAGGCTTAGTCCCATGGAAGATTGTGCCGAACAGAAGTTTATGTTCGGTATTGCTTCTATTTGTGGAAGTATGGCTCCGAGCCGAATAAAGGGAGGTTGGACTAATCATGAAGTGAGTTTTTGGGGTATAGGCTTCAGGGCAAGACTTGAGGTTGCTTGGTGGTCTTGGAGGGTTGGCTGAGGGTAAGGATGGATGATCCTAGGATGGATCTAGATGACTTTCTGATGACAACCAACGAAGTACGTCGACTTCGACGACTCGATGTGGTGAGTGATTATGGCATCTAGGATCGAAAGGACGAGTTCTGCATGATAGCTTGAAGGGTAGAACATGAGGTTGTGATGCTCATGAGAAGGATAGGGGTAATCTACGTGTACCCATGTATTTAGACGTCTGCGTGTTTATAGTCATAGGCCATCTGCGTGGGCATAAGTTGAGCATCTGTAGGGTAGTTCAACTATCGGTACATGTGCTAAGAGATTGATAGGTAAGTCTGAAGTTATGATGCTTATTGTTGGGACAGGGTAGCCTTCGTGTACCCGAGGTAGCATCTGTGTACCCATATTTTTTACATTTTTGTGTGTCCAATCCTTTACCATTTGCATGGGCAATAAGTTGAGCATCTACAGGAGTTATCGCATATTTGAAGCACTTGAGTGAGAGATGCGAGGTTGCATGATCGAGTCTATGTTTGTCGTGTTCTTGATATGCTGTGTGATACCCCTATACCCCATAATTTCCTGCTTATGATAGTAGTTTAGCATATACTATATTTATGTGCTAACTCTTTAGATAAAGGGATAGGTCGAGTATGATTGTTTATACCCTATACCTTATTTACTACATATGGTTTCTATAGTATTTTAATATGATGTATCGTTCACACTAGACTATTGTCTGATCTGAGATTTTATGCTTTGCTTCTTATTATTTCGGGCACTCTAAATGAGTTGATTAGGCATAACAGGTCTGGATGGTGCATGGAGCTGTATAGAGTACGAACATGAGGCTACGCTTTTATATGTCTATACTTTTAAGCCTACTGTCACTTATATTTCATTGTGCAGCACTATGGAGCTATGTCACTACTAGTATTTTGAGAGATAGTATAGAGTTTGTATGGGAGATTTGGGATGTATAAACTCTTTATTTCAGTTTTTTATAGTCTATAAATCTGATGCACTCCGATGTTATTATTTATAGTTAATTTGATTATATTACTGTCTTGCCTATTTACATCTATGTTGTTATATTATATTATATTTTATATGTGCGCTATGAGATGTTGTACATGTTATGTGCTTGGATTTTGATTACTTTACACCTTTAGCTACCATCATGCATCAACCGGGTACCTCCATAGTGTATTACATGGTATATTGGGTATCATGGGTGTAGGGTGGTCGTCACATTTGGTATCAGAGCTTATGCGTAGACGACCAAAGCTGATACTTGAATCCATTAGAGATAAAAAAAGGAGCTATCATCTTAGAATGGATCGTGTGATATACGAGAGAACATGTTTGTTATATTTTGGTTTTCAAAACTATATAATAATGTATTACAGTAATTCACATTATACATACGAGTACCATTGATGTACTTTTCCTCTATAAGAGACCGATCATTCTTATTATAGTTTGTAAGAATGGACATGCATACTGGGAATTCTATGCCGAAGCTAAGGATGGAAGGGTCACTGAGATAGCTAGCAACTCAAAAGTGCAGGCAACATTCATCTAAATGATGGCCCCAAAGGGGAGCTACAAAGATAGTGGACAATGATGCTCCAATGCAAGAGCGGCAGAATTTTGTTCCTCAAGTAGGAGCTAAACCGCAAGTAAGAGGAAGTAGAAAGATAATAAGGGAGAACGAAGGTGGGAAACGGTCCCAAGAGAAAGGTGGCCGAAAGAAAGGCAAGTGGGTGTCGAGGTGCTATAATTGCAATGGGAGGGGTCATATTATAAGGACCTAAAAGATCATGAGAGGAAGTGCTTCAATTATGGTAGGACTTGGAATGTTAAGATAGATTGTCCAAAGCCGGTTAAGGAGGCGCAACCCCAAATGAAGAATGATTCGAGGAAGAGCAAATGGAAGCCTATTTGCTATGATTGTGGGGATAAGGGCCATATTGCTAGGGATTGTAAGGTACGAGGCAAAAAGTTTACAACCACACCAAGCTTGGGCATATCAATAAGGATTGTCTAGAAATGCCTATGGATAAGCAGGTAAAGCCTGCTTATGCTTTAAGTGCTATCTCAGCTTTGTCGAATGCTCCATCGGTGAAGGAGAAGGGGAAGAGCGACATTATACGGGGTATGTTTTTTATTTTTGATACACCTATACGTGTTTTATTTTGATACACCTATACGTGTTTTATTCGATATCAGAACTTGATATTCCTACATATCTAGTAATTTGGTAGATATTTTGGGATTGAAACTCGATATAGTTGATCAACCTTTAGACTATGGCGAACCCTATTAGGGGTTCAGCCGGCCTCTACATGGTTCGTCAAGACTTAGCCTCATCGAATCATGGATGTTTGTTTGTTTTTGATTGATTTATCTTGGGTTTCGTAGGCTCGGTATTATATTGGAGATAAACTGGCTGAGGAAGTATGAGTTAGTGGTGGACCGTGAAAGGCTATTGATGACGATAGGGATGAATGATAAGCGTAGATTGTGTTGGAACTGAGCCAGCTCGCAACGGATTTAAAAGGTGAATTTCAAAAAAAAAAATCCTTTTTTGGATCATTAATGGGTTCATGAAGTTCTAAATTCATTTAGAAATTTTCTAAGTTCCTTTTAATAAAATCAACATTTTATTATATTTCATGAGAAAAAGTAGTTTTAAATTTAATTTGAATTCAGACATATAATAATGAATGTATCAAATACATTCATGTGTGTATAGTGCAAGTGCAACATATAAGTAACATACAAGGTTAATGTGTGTGCATATAGATGTGTTGGGATTTACACCGCAACAGACATATTCATTCTTTATATATGCCTTTGTTGTCCATAGTCTATATTCAAATTATATAAAATAATAATATGTGCATATTTATAGTTTATCTATATTTACTTATACATAATATGTTAGATAGTTATTTTATTCAATCAAAAGTTTACATATATGTATACACACACACATATGTATGTCTGTATGTTTGTATATAAAGGCAATCAATTCTGTTAAAGAAAGAAATTAACAAGGAGAAGAAAAGGTGGAGAAGTTATTTTATTTCATCAGATTACTTATATTTCCTTATACATAATATATTGGAAAATTATTTTACCTAATCAAAATTTTAATAATTAATATTTCATAAATAGCAATTAATTTATTAATTTGCAATAATTTATAAATTAATTAAATCGTGTGGTCCATTCAGAGTGAGGTGGATCCTAGGCATAATGGTTAGGTCAGTCGTATGGTGATTTAGGCACACAGCTTCGAGTCCAGAAATAACATCTTCGCAATGCGAGGGAAATGCTGCATACATTATCGAGCTCCCCAGAGCCCACAATCGTGCGGGAGCCTCATGTACTAGGTTCCACCTTTTTTATGTAGTTTATTCAAAGTATTCATCATTAAGGTTGTACGACTCAAATGTGTATATTCAATCAGCGATAAACATCAAACAATTTGAAAATTAATGTTCATACGTCACCTTAGCAAGTATTATGACATTTTGGCTGAATTTATTGCTTAAATATCTTCTGGTAAAATCCAATTTTACTTATTATAAGCAGTACCGGTAGTGACAATTATCTACACTAATTTCCTTCGCCAAAACTATATCACATTAGGACTTATGGAATCCGATACTGGTCAAACTTCTAATATCGTCCATGTTCAACTTTATACTCCAAACACAAAGTCCTTAGATCAATAATAATTATTATTATTAATCGAAATACTATGACTAGATACTTTGACTTTGAGTTGCTTCAGTCGACCGTGATTCTAACCTCATATAACCGAGGAGACGAATCCTCTCTTGAATAGTGTTTCACTTCCAATGCTTCCACTCGACCCAACTATAGTCATTCGATGGACATGGTACCATGATTTAACTATAATCAAAATAGAGCTTCCACGATGAATATCAATAGTATTCTCAAATTGAGGGAACCATGTAAATTAGTCACATCGATATTTTCTATTTGACTAGCTATATTAACCAACGAAAACTATCGAGTGAGTCATTCTGTGGTTATCTGATAACTATCAGTATGTAACCCCTTAGCACCCTTAGCAATCATGAGTAATACACTGCCCAACATTTGGAGAATGTTACGTATAATAGTCTTACTAGATATATCGATATCTAGTCTTGTTACATCTTGATTAGGAATATTAAAAATGGTATATTTATTTTCATTGTGGTAAATTACTCACGGTTACAACACTATGTAACCATTGTCATAAAACATATCATTTATGGATTTTCTATTAAACATGCATTAATTAAGTTAATTAGTTAATATATAACACACTATGTCAAGTATATAATAGAAAGAAAACACTTTTTATTTTGAACAATATTAGTTGTCGAGTTAGACATATGTAATAAATAACATAATTGCCCCTAGGGCATAACCTTAACTCTATCGAATTGGAGATGGGCTGCATATCTGATGAGTAAGTGATGGTTAGCCTTTATATTTGCTTGAGGTCTCCCACAACTAGTTGTCATCCGTGCCTGTCACTAGAGAGTATCCAAGCATATTCGAGGAGGTGGCTAGATTACAACATAGAGAGATCGAATTCCGTAAAATTTCGGTATAGGATGCCAGATCGATAGTTAAGCCTTTGAGGTGTATGACATGTATAGAGCATGAGTTGGATGTGCAAGTAAAAAAACACGCTGAGAGAGGATTCATTCATAGGAGTACACATGAGTAGGTTTTACCTGTAGTATTCACCACCAAGGCTGACGACTCTCTAAGGTTGTGAGTGTATTACCGTGAGTTGAATAAGGTGATGAAGAAGAACAATTATCCACTCCCATGTATTGATAACTGTTCGATCAACTCCATAGTTGTAACACCCTAGATTTTTAGTAACATTATTTAGGATATTTAATTAGCTAAATTAAAATAATGTGTTGATTAGGAGATTGAAATTTGATTTAATTAAGGGGTAGCCATAAACAATGAATTAAAGGAAGAGTTTAAATTGAAATAGAGGAGGGGTAAAATAGGAAAGAGGTCATTCTTATACCCTAAACCCTTGGTCGTGTACCCCCTACACGTCCATTTCATTTTATCAAAAAAAATTAAACTAAGGTCGGCCACCATTAACAAGAGAAAGAGGAAGAAGATAGAGAAAAGCTAAGGAAGAAGCTAATTCAAGTCAAATCCATTCACATCTCTATTTTTTTATCTCTAAAGTTAAGGTGAATAATGTTAACATCTCAAATTTTTATTATTTTCGGTTTTAAGATGAATTCCAAATATTTTGCATTGATTTGCCATGTTTTTGAATAATGGAATTATTATATATACTTGTTGATTAATTATGGTTATTCATATTAAATTTATGATATGTTTTAAGGTGAAAACCCTATAAAATGACATCTAAATGCCTTGCAAATTTTTATGAATTTATGAAGATCCTAAATGTAATTTTAGAGGTGGATTTTGATTTCAGAATTTTTTGAATAATTATGGAATTTATATGAATTTTCTAGTAAAGAAAATGTTAATTTGGGTTAATAATTATTTACGGTTAAATAATAAAAGATTTGGGTCTAAAATTTTTATGTATTGGGAAAGCATAATATAAAAGTTTTTCTGGAATTTTTGTAGATTTTTCCTAAGTGTCTTAATGGATATATAATATTATTTAAGGTATGTACTTAAATGTTTTATATAATTAAGGAAGGAGAAGGGGCTTTTTGTAAATTATTTTAAATTTGTTAATTTTGGAAAGTCAGCAGCACTTTTGAAAATTGAAGTACTTTTTATTGGTAAAGAAAGAGGATACGTGAAGCTAGTTAGGTGAAAAGAACTATTTGCTATATGTTTTTCACTGTTTCAATGCTTTCGGCATCATGTTCCACCTCCTTGGCTCCGATTCCGACACAGTCGAAACCAATGCATATGGTGTCGGGGAACTGGTACGTAGTGTATTGGATGTAGGCGGAAGGTATGGGTTCGAAACCAGGGGTTGAGGCAGTACCTTGCTTTTAAATTAAAAACGTGCATGCTTGCTTTCGACTAAATGGCTTTCGACCGAGTAGCTTTCGATTAGTTAGCTTTCGACCGAGTCAAATGATTTAAAGGAAATGATTTCAATGAGGTTGTGCCTCTGTATTTAAATAATTGCTTTCGATTGAGTCGAAACCTTTTGCTGCCGCCTTTTTACCTTTCAACCCGGTTGGTTTCAAAGGGATACTTTGTTTTAAAATATGGCTGCTTCTTCTGTGCTTACGAAATGATGGTTTCGACACCATCACTTCTTTACTTAGAAAATGGTGTCGAAACAGATATTTTCGACTTTAATGGGTTTTTTATCCTTTTGCTTTACTTGAAGGCATAATCTAAATGGTTTCGACCGAGATGATTTTCAAAGGTTTCGAGGGAGTAAATTTTTGAATGGTTTCAAAAGGTTTCCACATGTTTTGAATTGAACCCAAAATGCTTTTGAAAAGATTGAGTATTGACTGTTTCGAAAGGTTTTAATGAATGGTTTCAAAGGGGGTGGTTCCCTAGGGTTTCAAAAGGGTTAAAAGGAAGGGTTTTTCCTTGTTTTCAAAATGCAATATTTTAATTTTTTAAAGGAGAATGTATATTATTATGAAGCTTTCGAAGAAAAGAAAGGAAAGGTTTTTTCAATATTTACGAAAGACTTTTAATGGTTTTGAAAGGGTCACATTCAATTGTTTCAATTGGGTTATCTTCAATGATTTCGAAAGGGTATTTTAAAGGTTTTAAACAAATGTTTCAAATGTATTACAATGGTAATATAGCCTAAGTGTTTTCAAGTTAAAAGGGGTTTTAACTTTTTGGAAGGATAACTAATCCTCATTATAATCCGTCAACATTATTTTGAGTAAAGTATATATATAACATGGAAAAATAGCTTAAACTAAAGCTAAGAATATATCTTCTTTGTATAAACATGATTTAAAAGGTTAAATCATTTTTAAAAGGTTTTCGAGGAAAAAGATGAGGGATGGTTAACCCAAAAAAACTGATTCGGATAGTTAGTCCATTTTGATCCAGACAGTCAGCCCAGTTTGCGGGCAGTCAGCCCAGTTTTATGGACAGATAGTCCATTTATTAGCATAACGGACCTTGCTATTATGTTGTGGACAGATAGTCCACTTATTACATGTTTACGGACATATAGCTCATTTATTAACACAAGAGATATTGCTATTTTGATATAATCAGTTTGATTAACCAGTTTGGGTGTAAGAAAGAATTTGCAAAATATATGTTTTGAAAGAGGATATTAGTTAGGGGAAATCTGTTCCGCTAAGCGGCATGGTCTCACTTAATATCAATAAACCGAGATGTAACATAATTATTCACACCAGACTTTATATCTGACTCAAATTTTTTGTTTCCTCTTAAACTCTAAAGTACTCAAAATTGATTTGAGTAGGCTGAGGATTAAGGTTTTCAGGTTTTAGTCTTTTGGCGAATAAAACATCGGAGACGAGCAGGTGGCTGACGGATATCTAATTAGAAGTTATAGATTGTTTTATTTATTTCCGTTATGTATTAAGTTAGATATTACTATATTTCTTTGATTAACCAATGAGACACCGCCATATGTCGCTCTTGGCATATTTTGTAATGATTATAATTAATCTTTACCTGGGAAACGATATAAGATTATGTAACTTGGATATGAATTTGTTTTAAATTGTAATCAGTAAAATATTGTTTTTGGAAATCTGTGATTTTGTCCACATTCAAGTACTTCTGATATTATGGATGCTATTATCATTACCGTATTTTGTCACCAGAAAAATATTATAGATGACTGCACATCTACATCGCTTAGCTTTTGGCCTCCAATAGGGATGTTACAAATTGGCATCAAAGCATGGTTTGTAAAAAACTTTAAAACTAAAAATGGTTTTAAAAACATAATCATAAGGAATTAGAGTAACAATGGGGTATGAGATAACGCTATAGTAATGTATCTATATTTGTTGTACATAAGTATACGCTTTATCTCTTGTCTCCTATCCTTATTAGGTTATTTTCTGTATCTTATGAGGTTTGGATACAAATATGGAAGGTAGAAAAGGAAGAGTTAACCCAAGAGGGGAGGGCATCGAGGGGAATGCCAGACCTAGTACCAAGAGGACCCAAGGTCACGCACAAGTGGAGAATGTAGGTGCTAGAGTCCCGTAAGTTGGAATGGAAGTTATGTATTGGTTTTTATATGAACACGACGCAAGCGGGAGTTAAAACTGGAGTGTTAGGAGGAGATGTTGCAGGGGCAGGAGCTCCGGAAGTTCCAGTAGTTAACCATTATGCTAAGTTGAGCGGAGATTACGCTAAGCTTAGAGGGAAGCCTTTTCTGGGGACAGAGGATGTTATAGAAGTGGAAAATTGGTTGCTGCACTGTGAGAGAAGCTTTGTTGACTTGGGGCTAAATAATGAGCTGAAGAGGAGGTTGGCATCGAGACAGCTGCATGGAGCCGCTTTATTTTGGTGGAACAGTGTGACGACCGGCGTGAATAAGGAAACTTTGTCATGGGCAGATTTCAAGGGAAGGTTCTAGGTGAGGTTTGTGTCTGCAATGACACAATCTGCTATGATCAGAAAATTTGCTGAGTTAGAGCAGGGAGATATGTCTGTTCTGGAGTATGCTAGAGAGTTTGAGGAGTTGGCCAGGTATGAGTCTGCTTCAGTAGATACAGTAATGAAGAGGAATGAGAAGTTTATCAAGGGGTCGAAGCCCGAGTTAGTCAGGGCTACATTACCTCATATTAGAGATCCTTCTGACTTTGTAGTGGAGATGAACCTAAGGCATTAGGAGATTCTCCATTCTCTAGAGAAGAGTAAGGCTAAAGAAGTCCAAGTAGGTTAGAATCATAAGAGGAAGTTCTTTCCTAAGAAAAGTGCTCAGAAGGGTGGAGCAACTAAGAAGGGGAAGTCTGGGATTGTTTGTTTCAAGTGCGACAAGAATAGGCACTTTGCTAATGAGTGTCGTGCTGGAAAGGCAAAGGAGGTAGCTGGAATGAATAATGTCAGATGCTTCAACTGTGACTAGATTGGTCATTATAAGAGCCAGTGTAAGGCGCCCGCTAAGGATGGAAAGGGCAAGGTGTATGCATTGGAGCCTGCTACTTTGAAACCAACAACTTAGGAGAAGGGAAAAGCGGTTTTAGGAGGTACGCTTTAGATTCATGGCATGTCTTTTAGCATTCTATTTGATACTGTGCATCATATTCTTTTATGTCTAGATGTTTGATAGATAAGCTTAACCTAGAACCCACATATTTAGTTACTTCCTTACGGGTTGCGAATCCAATAGGAGGGTATGCAACTCTAGGGTTGAACTGTGACCAGTTAGAGTTTGACATGTTAAGCCATACTTTTGTTTGCAGTTTGCTTGTGTTTAATTTTATGGGGTTTGGAATTATTCTTTGTATGGATTGGTTAAGTGAGTACGATGCTAGGATATTTTTCCAAGGTAGAAAAATATCACTAAGACAACCTGATTGTAGTTTAGATAGTTTATGTTGTAGAAGGTTCTAACGGTGAGGTGAATGCTTTTTTGGGTGTTACGGAATTGAATGATGGGTTGAGTTGAGTTTTCATGGTTAGAGAATTCACGGATGTTTTTGAGCCTGTAGTTAGATTGCCATTGAAATGAGCCATTGAGTCTCGGATAGATTTGGTTTCGAGGGCAGAACCAGCGAGTATGTCGTCGAGCAGGATGACTCCTACAGAGATGAAAGAGTTAATGGTGTAGTTGGAGGATTTGGAAGGCAAGGGCTTTATCAAGCCGAGTAGTTCGTCTTGGGGAGTAGCTGCAGTGTTTGCTAAGAAGCCAGACGGATCGTTGAAGCTATGTATCGATTAGCATAAGTTTAATGTGAGGACAATATAGAATCGATATCCATTGCCGATGATTGACGATTTGTTCAACCAGTTGAGTGGAGCCAAGGTATTTTCGCAGTTGGATTTAGCGACAGGTTTTCATCCGCTCAGAGTAGCATAGGATAGTATATGTTTGACGGCGTTGAGGACCGGAGATGGGTTATATGAATGGTTAGTTATGTCGTTTGATCTAACTAATGTGCCAGCTTTCTTTATGGATTTGATGAACCGAGTTTTTTGAGAACACTTGGATATGTTCGTATTGGTTTTCGTAGATCATATTTTGATATACTCTAAGGATGAAAAGGAGCATGGAGTTCATCTTAGAGTGGTGCTTGGGACACTGAGGCAGCATTAGTTGAATGTGAAGTTTTCGAAGCGTCATTTCTAGAAGAAGGAAGTGAAGTTTCTTGGTTATGTAGTCTCAGAGGAAGAGTTTTCAGTAGTTCTGACTAATATTGAAGTAGTGAATATTTGGAAGAGACTCGAGACAGTGACGGAAATAAAGAGTTTCCTTTGGTTGGATGGTTATTATTGGAGGTTCATTAAATATTTTTCGTGGATAGTGTCACCGATGACCAAGCTAATGATAAAGGATGTAAATTTTGTGTGGACTGATAAGTGTGAGGAAGCATTTCAGAGTTTGAAACACTTATTGACCTATGCACCAGTTTTGGTTGTTCAAGAAGGGAATCAGGATTTGGTAGTATATACAGATGCGTGTAACAGGATTGAGAGCGATGCTGATGCGGAGCGGTAAAGTGATTGCCTATGCTTCTAGACAGCTTAGACCGCATGAGGTCTAATATCTGACGCATGATTTGGAATTGGTTGCAGTGATTTTACATTGATGGTGTGGAGACATTACCTTTTAGGAGAATGGTTTGAGTTATATAGTATTTATTCTCTTAGAAGAAGTTGAACATGAGACAACATTGGTGGTTAGAGTTTATCGCTGCTAGATTTTGGGATTGAGTACACACCAGGGAAAGGCAACAAGGTTGTGGATACACTTAGTAGGAAACATTAGAATGCAATGTTGGTGATGATTGCTGAGTGGAAATATTTAGAAGCGTTGTCAGATTGTAGAGTGCAGTGAAGATCTGAGGCTCGGTTTAGCCGAGAAACCATAGCGTTATCTTGTTTGGAAGTTCGACCAATGACGATCGAAATTATTACTTCTTAACATGGAAGAAGATCTGGTATTAGCTGAACAGATCAGGAAGTTAAGGAATGGAACTGAGAGCGATGGCTTGAAAGATTTCAGTCTTGACCAAAATGGGTGGTTGAGTAAGAAAGGATGATTATGTGTTCCAAGTGTAGGAAACATAAGGAAAGAAATTTTAGAGGAATGTCATTGCTTGAAGTTCTCTATTCGTCCAGGAGGTGCTAAGATATATCAGGATATGAAGTGAAGTTTCTTCTGGGATGGTATAAAGCAGGATATTGGTTTATGTGTAAAGCAGTGCTTGATTTGCCAACAGGCAAAGGCCGAACACCAGAAGCCAAGTGGGTTTCTTCAGCCATTGGATATTCCAGTATGGAAATGGGATTCTACTTCTATGGATTTTATCGACGAGTTGCCAAGGTCGAGCAAGGGAAATGATAGCATATGGGTTACAGTGGACAGGTGACTAAGAGTGCCCATTTCATTCCAGTTAGGTCAACTAGAACGGCACCTGTATTGGCAAAGGTTTTAATGAACAATGTGGTTAGACTGCATGGAATTCTTAGTAGTATAGTTAGTGATAGAGATTCCTTATTCACTAGCGAGTTCTGGAAGAGTCTATAGGAGGTTTTGGGAACCAAGCTCAAGACGAGTACCGCTTACCATCCGTAGAAAAATAGACAAATGGAGAGAGTTAACAAAATCTTAGAATATTTTTTAAGAGCTTGTGTTCTAGATTTCAAGGGATCATTCGAAGACCATCTGCATTTAGTCGAGTTTTCATATAACAATAACTATCAGACTAGCATTGGGATGGCATCGTTTGAAGCTTTATACGGAAAGCCTTGCAAATTACTGATATGTTGGTTAGAGACCAGAGATAGTTTAGTTCTTGGTCCAGATTTGGTCAGAGAAGCTGCAGAAAAGATTAAGGTCGTTCGAGCTAGAATGAAGGAGGCTTAGTCTAGGCAGAAGAGTTATGCTAATAAGAGAAGGAAAGACTTAGCGTTCTCAGTCGAAGATTTGGTTATCATCAAAGTGTCATAGATGAAGGGTGTGATTAGATTTGGGAAATCAGGAAATTTAGTACCAAGATTCGTTGGACCTTTTCCTATTGTTGAGAGGATCGAGAAATTCGCATGTAGAGTTGAGTTACCGAGCTGTTTAGCAGGAGTCCACGATGTTTTCCATATTTCTTATCTCCAGAAAGCGTGTTAAAGACCCGAGACTACTATTGCACCGACTGTTCTAGATGACTTAGTGGTAGAACCAGATTTGACTATAGTAAGGAAGCCTATTGTATTGTTGCGAGAGATGAGAAGAGGCTTAGAACCAGGACAGTCAGATTAGTCAAAGTCCAATGGAGCGACGATGATAGGAACTGTACTTGGGAGATTGAGAGCAGGATTAGAGAACTTATCCTGACTTATTTGATGGTATGTTTTACCTTCTTGTTTGATTTGTTGTGTACCTTATCGTAATTTCGAGGATGAAATTCATTAAGGAGGGGAGTCTACAACACCCCAGATTATTGGTAACATTATTTAGGATATTTAATTAGCTGCTGTGTAGCTAATGCCCCGCTATTACCCCCACTATGACCCCGCTATATCTCATAGAGGATTTCAACCGCTACGATTTTTCCATATAGCCCCAAAATATAGCCTTTCCACTTTAAACCTTGCTGTTTCCGCTATATCCCGTTATTCCCGCTATATTCCGCTACTTTCGCTATATCTTCTTTAATAAAATGAATTGAAAAGTTACATTTATACATTATAAAAATTATGAAACTAATTTATTTGATTTAATTTTTAATATATTTTTAGAAATGAAAATACTCTAATATTCTACTAAATTCAATTATGTTATATAACAATTTTACGTTTATTTAAAGTATATTCGCACATGTTTTTTTTTGAAATTATTTATGTATTAATTATAATTCAATTGAATGATGAATTTTCATTTAATTACCATTTATATATATTTGTAAAAACATTAAGTACGAGTTTTATATGCTATTTTAGAGCCATCCTCTATATCCTACGATATCCTCACTGTATCTCCGCTATGACTTTTTGCACCTCCACCGCTTTGAATCTGCCGAGCGCATTAACTGCATAGATTAGCTAAATTAAATAAAATAATGTGTTGAGTAGAGGATTGAGATTTGATTTAATTAAGGGGTAGCCTGTCATTTAAACAATGAATTAAAGGAAGAGTTTAAATTGAAATAGAAGAGGGATAAAATAGGAAAGAGACCATTCTTATACCCTAAACCCTTGGTTGTCTACCCCATTACACGTCCATTTCATTTTATCAAAAAAAATTAAACTAAGGTCGACCACCATTAACAAGAGAAAGAGGAACAAGATAGTGAAAGGCTAAGGAAGAAGCTAATTCAAATCAAATCCATTCATATCTCAATCTCTTTAATCTCTAAAGATAAATGAATAATGTTTACATCTCAAATTTTTATTATTTTTAGTTTTAAGATGAATTTTGAATATTTAGCATTGATTTGTCACGTTTTTGAATAATGGAATGATTATATATACTTATCGATGAATTATAGTTGTTCATATTAAATTTATGATATGTTTTATGGTGAAAACCCTATAAAATGACATCCAAATGCCTTTCTAATTTTTATGAACATCCTAAGTGATATTTTAGAGATGGGTTTTAATTCTCAGAATTTTCTGAATAATTGTGGAATTTATGTGAATTTTCTAGTAAAGAAATGTTAATTTAAGTTAATAATTATTTATGGTTAAATAATAAAATATTTAGGTCTGAAATTTTTATATTTTGGAAAACATATTAAAATAGATTTTCTAGAATTTTCGTAGATTTTTCCTAAGTGTTTTAATGGATATATAAAATTATTTAAGGCATGGGACTTAAATGTTTTATATGATTAACAAAGGAGGAGTTTTTTGTAAATTAATTTAAATTCGTTAATTCTGGAAAGTCGGCAGCGCTTTTGAAAATTGCAGTACTTTTTATTGGTAAAGAAAGAGGTTACCAATTAAAATTAGACATGTAAAGCAGATTAGGTGAAAGAACCGTTTGCTACATGCTTTTCACTATTTCAATGCTTTCGGCACCAAGTTCTGCCTTCTTAGTTCTGCTTCCGTCATAGTCGAAACCAATGCACGTGGTATGAGGGAACCAGTACATAGTGAATTGGATATATGCGGAAGGTATGGACTTGAAACCGGGGGTTGAGGCTGTATCTTGCTTTTAAATTAAAGCTTTCGACTAAGTAGCTTTCGACTTAGTTAGCTTTCGACTAGGTCAAATCATTTAAAGCAAATGGTTTCGATAGGGTTATGATTTTGTTTTTAAATATTTGCTTTCGACTAAGTCGAAACCTTTTGATGCCGCCTTTTTATCTTTCGACCCAGATGGTTTCGAAGGGATACTTTGTTTTAAAATATGGCCACTTGTCCATTGCTGTCAAAGAGATGGTTTTGACACCATCACTTATGAAATGGTTTTGACTTTAATGGGTTTCTGATCCTTTTGCTCTACTTGAAGGCATAATCCAAATAGTTTCGACCGAGACGGTTTTCAAAGGTTTCGAAAAGGTAAATTTTTGAATGGTTTCGAGCGGTTTCTACATGTTTTAAATTGAACCCAATATGCTTTCTAAAGGATCGAGTTTTGATTGTTTGAAAAGGTTTTAATGAATGGTTTTGAAAAGGGGTGGTTCCCTAGGGTTTCAAAAGGGTTGAAAGGAAGGGTTTTTCCTATGTTTTCGAAAGGCAACATTTAAAGGTTTTAAAGGAGGATGTCTAATGTTTTGAAGCACTCAAAGAAAAGAAAGGAAAGGTTTTTTTAATGTTTTCGAAAGGCTTTAATGGTTTCAAAAGGGTCGCATTAGTGTTTTCGAAAGGGTTACTTTTATGATTTCGAAAGGTTTGTTTAAAGGTTTTAAATGAAGGTTTCAAATGTATTAAAATGGAAATATAACCTAAGTATTTTCAAGTTACAACGGGTTTTAACTTATTTTGGAAGGATAGCTAATCCTCATTAAAATCCATCAACATTATTTTGTGTAAAGTATATATATATAACATGGCAAAATAGATTAAACTAAAGCTAAGAATATATTTTCCTTGTACAAGTATGATTTAAAAGTTTAAATCATTTTAAAAGGTTTTCGAGGAAAAAGATGAGTGGTAGTAAACCCTAAGAAAATGATTCAAACAGTCCATTCCGATCGAGACAGTTAGTCCAGTTTGTGGGCACTCAGCCCAGTTTTATAGACAAATAGTCCATTTGTTAGCATAACATACATTGTTATTATGTTCTGGATGGATAGTCCACTTATTACCTGTTTTATGGACAAATAGTCCATTTATTAGCATAAAGGATATTGCTATTTTGATATAATCAGTTTGATTAACAAGTTTGGTTGTAGGAAAGGATTTGCAAAATATATGTTTTAAAAGAGGATATTAGTGAGGGGAAACCCGTTCCGCTAAGTGGTGTGGTCTCACTTAATATCAGTAAACCGAGATGTAATAGAATTATTCACACACCGGGCTTTATGTCTGACTCAAAGTTTTTGTTTCCCTTGAAACTCTTGGGTACTCAAAATTGATTTGAGTAGGTCGAGGGTCAAGATTTTCAAGTTTTAGTCTTTTGGCAAATAAAGCATCCAGAGACGAGCAAGTGGCTGATCGATGGCTAATTAGGAGTTACATATTGTTTTATTTATTTTCGCTTTGTATTAAGTCAGATATGACTATATTACTTTGATCAACCTAAGGGGCATGGTCATATGTCGCTCTTGGGTATTTTGTAATGGTTAAAATTAATTTCTACTTGGGAAACGATATGGTATTACTTAACTTGGATATGAATTTGTTTTAAATTATAATGAGTAAAATGTTGTTTTTGAAAATCTATGATTTTGTTCATATTCAAGTGCTTCTGATATTATGGATCCATTATCATTACTGTATTTTGTTACCAGAAGTTAATACTATGGATAACTATAGCATCTCTAGCGCTTAGCTTTTGGCCCTAGATACGGGATGTTACAATAGTGCCAGGGTGTTCTCTCTGTTTGACCTCATGATTGGGTTTCATCAACTAAGAATGGCAAAGGAGAGTGTGCCGACCACTACATTTCATATGCCATTTGGTTTTTATGAGTGGCTAGTTATGCCATTCTGCCTAACCAACACACCGTCATACTTCGTTGATTTTATGAACCATGTTTTTCAGGGATCGGCTAAATGAGTTTGTACTTGTGTTCTTGGACGATATCCTTATTTATTCGAGATGAAGGAAGAACATAAAGAACATTTAAGGATTGTGCTCGAGGTGTCGAGGAAGTACCAACTGAAGGTGAATTTTTCAAAGTGCCACTTCTGGAGGAGGGAAGTGCGATTTTTGCGTCGCATTTTTTTCGAATAGGGTTTTGCTGTAAATCCTACGAAGGTAGCAACGCCACAGGACTGGATTGACCTATGACCACTACAGAGGTGAGAAGGTTCCATAGACAGTAGGATATTATAAACATTTGCAGGACTTCTTTAAGGTGGCATCACCATTAACCAACTCGACGAAGAATAATCAGACTTATGTTTGGGACACTAGGTGCGACCATGCATACATGAGTCTGTGAGAGCGGTTGACAAGCACACCGGTATTAGTCATTATGAGTGGAAAATGAAGAGCTGACAATATACACAGATACCTATGCTATTGGACTAGGTGTGGTGTTGTTGTAGAGAAGAAAGGTTGTCACCAACGCTAATCGACAACTGAAACTGCATGAGAGAAAGTATCTAACTCATAATTTGGAGTTGGCGACAGTGGTATTTTCTTTGAAGTTATGGAGGCATTATTTCCTTAGGGTGAGGTTCAAGTTGTACATGGACCATCAATCATTGGAGTATCTATTCTCCCATAAGGATCTCAAGCTTCATCAGCGACGATGGTTAGAGTTCCAGCCTCCCATGAGTTTGACATTTCCTATACCCTAATAAGGGAAATGTAGTCGCTGATGCATTGAGTAGGAGACATGCTAGCTTGGGAGCAATGTTTCTCGAGTGGAAGCAGTTGGAGTATATCGTTGGCTATGATTTTAGACCTCGATGTTGAGCTAGAGCCGGAAAGTGTTGACTAGCCTGACAATCAGAACTATCTTGATTGAGTGGATTGGCACTAGTCAAAGACAAGATGCTAGACTAGTGGAGATTATGGCAAAGATAGAGGAAGAGTAGGGTCTGAGGAGATGAATTAGTATGGGATCGACCATGATGGTTGGCTCCATAAAGATGGTGGATTGTCTGTTCCTGATGTCGAGGGCTTGAGGGATGAGGTGCTACATGAGTGCCATCATTCGAGATTGACCATACATCCTCATGGTAATAAAATTACCACGATATGAGGTAGACATTTTATTGGGAAGGGATGAAGAAGGAATTTCAGCCAATGATCTTGAAGTATATGAACCATCAGTTGGTAAAGATAGAGCAGAATAAGCTGAGTGGTTTATTGTAATCGCCCGAGATTCCTGATTGGAAATGGGGACAAGTTTTGATGGATTTCATCGATGGATTGCCATGGACCGGAGGAGGGTATGATAACATTTTTGTAATAGTAGATAGAGTGACAAAGAGCACCGAATTTATGCCCATAGAGCCTAGTAGAATGACATCCAAATCGGTCGAGTTGTATGTGAAGTGGTTTGCGCGATTCCATTGTATGCTAAAGAGCATTATGAGCGACAGAGACCCTCTGTTCACTAGCAGGTTTTGGAAGAGCTTACATGAGGCATTAGTGATGGAGCTGCATTGTAGTACAACTTATCATCCACAAACTAATGGTTAGACCTAGTCATAACTTAGAGGATCTCTTACGAGCTTGCATTCTCGATTTTGATGGCTCATGGGACGATCATTGATATTTTGTATAGTTCGCATACAACAATAGTTATCAGTTTAACATTGGTGTAACCTTATTTGATGCGTTATATGTCCGACATTCAACCCTCCTTCTTATTGGTGGGAAGTGGACGAGAAACTGATTCTTGGACCAGATATGATTAGAGAGACTTCGAAGAAGATCGAGATCATTCGATAATGAATGAAAGTTGCTTAGGATAGGTAGAATAGCTACACTAATAGGAGAAGGCATGATCTAGAGTTCTCTGTCGGTAATATGGTATTCATCAAGATCTCTCCATTGAAGAATGTTATTCGATTCGGTACTAAGAGGAAGTTGGCATCGACATTCGTTAATCCGTTTTTGATACTTAAGTGGATCGAGAATCTAGCATATAGAGTTGACGTACCTCACAAGATGGCAGATGTGCACAGTGTGTTCCACATCTCTTAATTGCAAAAGTTTATGCATGACTCAGGCATAAGAGTTAACCAAATCAGCTTGATAATATCGAGACCGAACCAGAAGCATCGAGCTCTCATATTCCTATTCGAAGTGACATGAAGCAACTTAAATGAAAGTAGGTAGAGCTGGTGAAGGTTCAGTGGAGTGATAGTGAAGGCGATTGCACTTGGGAGACTATGGAGAGCATGAGAACCGCTTATCCGGAGCTCTTTACTAGGTGAGACTTTCTGTTTATCACATTTAATTTTACTTTCGATATCATATAAGATGGTTTATTATCCTACATACTAGGGTAGGAATATATATCATTTCTTACCTTTTTGTGCATGTTTGATGTTTGATATGTTTACTTGTAGGTGTTAGGCATGCGAGGTAGCTATGCCTTATTTTACCATGTCTGTGTTGGGATTTCAGGTGCGAAATTACTAAAGGGTGGAGAGTGTAACGACCCTATTTTACGTATCGGATGATCGTAAAATATTATCTTTAAATTCATATAAGTTCGCACGACTCTATAACTCTAGAAAATACCTATTAGCGACATTTCCTGGCGGCAGATTTTTTCGAGATGATTTTACTGCTGAAAACTTGTAAGGGTTATAACTTTTTATGGAAGCCGAGTTAGCATCCATGACCACTTCCTTTGGAAATACATGATAGTTTACCTTTTCATAGAATGGTCATAATAGCAATTTGGACTTCCTGACTATGAGATATAGCTATTTGAGGATTAATAGTTTGAGCAGATTAGTGGGTAATTAGTGAGTTAAAGGGCAAGCCCACTAACCCATTTTGGGTTTGGAGACTATACTAGGATGAACCATCTCCCCTATCATCTTTACCACTTATCAAATAAGTCTAAGCTTCCATCAACACATTCTTTAACCAAAACCTTCTCTTTTATTCTTCAAATTTAAATCATAGACTAGGGGTAGATTAACAAGAGGATTCACTAAAGATCTTCAAATCCATATTTTTGGGGAGGGAAAATTTCTTTGCTGTTGATTATCAAATTTGCACCGATTTGAGTGCAAACATTTGATTTAAGAGGCTTTGATTTGTGATTTACCATCTCGCACCTTGCTATATATGCGTCTGTAGGTTTCAATATATTTTGGAACCATTTTTGCAACACCTCGCATTTTTAGATAATTAAATAATCAAATAATGATGAACAGTGAAAATAAACATTTATGGAATTGTTAGAATTTGGCCTCGAGACTTATACCATTGTGTCTGTGGCGATTTCCCGATTAATTTTCATATATAACTTGTCGAAATCCGAGTTAATACGAAGAAGTTATGAGAGAAACAAAAATCAGGAAAATGAAAAGAAAAAAAATAGCATGGGTCGACCCACAAGCTACAAGGGTCGACCCTAAGGTAGAACCCTAATACATACAGGTCGACCCACGTGAAGCCCTGGACGTAAAATCATCTAGGGACATGTCAAAGTGTTTTAATTTGATTTTTTCGCGATCTGGAGCGTCGTTTTTCGGATCCAACAACTCGCAGCGAGCCCATGACGTGGTTGCACCAGATCCAATCCAAAAATCCAACGGTCTGAGATCCCCAAACTCCATTATAAATAGAACCCTAGGCCTAGCTATTTTCTCACAATCAGATTTTCTCCCAAATGGGTTCATTGCCTAAGGTTGAACCCTAAGTAGAAAATATTTCTGGGGAAAATATCTTAATAAAAATATTAGACGCCTTAGAAGGGGATCTAAAAAGGCCATGGAGAAAAGCTGAGGACAACCTGTGAGTGAATTTAAATTATATATCTTTTACATTTATGATATATTATTGTTAGATTCCCGTTAAATATTTAATTCAACTTTTATTTTCAGTAATTAGTTTTGTTAATTAGTTATGTTGAAACTGTAAATTTTGTAAGAGAACTTATATTTAACTATTATTTATATGGAAAAGAAAGAAAGGATGAATAATAGGCTTAATAGTTATAGAGAAAGGATTAAGCCTAAAAGCAAGAAATTTACAGTTAACTATGCTAAAACGGGAGAAATAAATTAAGAAGGGGAAAATCTAATAACTTGATTTGGAAGTTAGTGATAGATTAATTGGTTGGTTTAGAAAAGAGGATGCATTTCCATAATTTAATATATTCAAAAGATAACAATAAACATAATTACAAGAATAAAAGAAAGAAAAAGGGAAGTAGTATGAAGCAGAGACATTTCTGTATTTTGCATTACCCAATAATTAAAGAAACAATAAAAAGAAAATAAAGTGAAGAGTTAAAGAAGTTAAAGAAAAAATCAAGTTAATTATTTGACAAGGCTAGAAATAATAAATAGAAATGTGCCTAGATCTGCATTTACTGCGCAGATGGTAGAATAAAAGCAAAGTAGTTATTATGATAAGTAAATTTATGACAGTTGGACGTAGTCCCCAGCCAAGATTGTCATATAATATAAGAGAACTAAAGTGAGTTCAATATCATAATAAAAGAAGACAGACTAGAACAGAAAAGAGACACTTGCAATTATATTTATTTATAATAGGTAGATTATAAAAGAATATAGAAGTAACAATTGCAAGTATAATTATAACATAGATTATAATTAGAGATAACCGAAAATGCTTATTTTAAAACTTACGCTAAGTTAATAAGCAAACATAGAAGAAGGTCCCATACCAACAGTATTCCCCTTCAGTCAGGAAGTGATGGTCTCACAATAATTAGGTGAGGCCGGGACACATTTTTGCCGATTAGGGTAAATAAGTGGCCAATAGAATAAGAAAAGTAAACTAAATGCATAATAAAAGATTAGACGTAGGGTCTAACAAAATAGTAAGATGCGTTTGGAGCAGCCCAAAGGATGAAGAGCCTAATGAAGCAGTTCATCACAAATTTCAGTACAGAAGAAGCACATCCAACATAGTTATTTTGGGCTAGAAGGAAGTACGAGACTTCAAAGGGACTTGAGGGTACTCTAGGATGGCCCTTTGGGGTAGGCTTAATGAAGCTGCACCCTCGGATGCAGGTCTGTAGGTGTTCCATCAAGAGAGTATACCTTAACTGCTTTTGCATTGCAGGCCTAACGAAGCGTACCTTTATAAGCAGTTAAAAAGTTGATAAATGGAGTAGGATATTCGTATAACACCATACTCTGACTTGCGAGTAGGTTTTAGTGGGCAAGACCCATGGGCAGGACCCAAAAGGGTAGTCATATGCGGAGTTCAAGCCATCATCAACCAAGAATGAGTTTGGGAAAGACTAGAGTTAAACCAACATGCCAATGATTCTTTCACTATCGAGATATTGGATGAGAGGCGTAGCCAACTAGATGTTTAGATTGTTTGCAGTAGAGCACGTCCACTTAACTCATTAGAGGTATTTCGATTAGTTAAGGGGTGGCTGTGCGGGGCCATAGCCACGATGAGAAAAGAGACAGACCAAGTAGAATATCTATATTGTAGGCCTAATGAATCCGTCCTTTACAAATATAGAAAATCCCTGGCCGAGTTCCGTACAAGGTAGACCTTGTTGGCGGGATTTGGGGAGTAGACAGAACGATTACGTATAGTCCTCAAAGCACGCACTGTGGGATACATTGTGGATATCCAAGCATTAGTATAGGCTAGTGCAGACGCAATTTACGTTTTCATAGTAGGCGACAAAACATCTGTATTATAGGCCTCACGAAGTTGTCCTTTACAAATGTAGTTATAGAACGCTCTAGGAGCCAGGCGATGGAGTCTTTTTCGAGGAGGATACGAAAGGTACCATGGGTAGTACCTAGGACCTATATGGTCATTAGGCATGTAGCTACATACATATATATATATATATATATATATATATATATATATTAGTTATTAGGTTTTAATCTACTAGGGAGTAGTTGGGCACGATTCACGCATAGAGGCAAGAGTATTATAAACCCAGTAAACCTAATATAATAGAAAATGAAAATAAAATGGTATATGTAGAATTAAGTTTAGAAGTGTACAATTTGTCCATTCACCATAATTTTAGTTCTGGCCCCATCCTCATACATCCAACAGGTTAGGTAGATGGCAAAGACTTTTTAGCTTTGAGGCACTTGTTTTGAAAGTGTTATTATCTTGGTGAGTATTTACTTACTATTATATTTCAGTCAGTTCCACTGTGAGATATTTATTTGAGCTCTGATATATTTGTCTTTGCCTATTTGCAGGATAATAGATACCTAATCGGGCTTCAGTGGGCTTGGATTTTAGCATTTTTGCTAAAAATCCAGATCCACTGGACTTCAGGTTGTTACATATGGTATTAGAGCCTAGGTTTAGGGTTCCTAGGTGAATAGTGAGTGAACCGTATTTGTATTTTTGAATAAAATATAAATATATTATGTACTAAAATCTAAATAGTCCCAAAATATAGATTTTAACATACGGAAAGTTTTTAGAAGTAAAATTGTGCATAGTTTGCTAGTTGGGTTTTGGGATGACCCAAGGGTATTGAGTCCTAAGTTATTATCGATTTATAGTGTACAATAAGCTATGTTTTGAGAGAAGATTAGTATCCATATGTCATAAGAAGTTGGGAAAGTTCCTTAGGGATAAAAGGGAGAGTATTTTTATTGTGGAAGGAATAAGAGATTTTAGTAAGGAAATGAGATTTTCAAAGTTTAGGAAGGATATTCCTAGTGTAGTAAGAAGAAAATCACTATATGTCTAGCCCAATAAAATGAAACTTTGGAATTGAAAAGTTGAAAAATATAATTGTTAATATGTCTGAGGAAGTAATCATTGGGTTTTAAAAAAAAAAGTGGTATAAAATTTAAGTTGGCTTTTATCTGATGTAAATTTTGTTAAAATTGAAGTTCTTTTTAAAAGAATTATAGAGCATGTATAACTCACTAGTTTCTTTGTAGGTAAACAAAGATTTTAAATATAAAAACCTAAAGTATGTTAAGAATCGAAAACGTAAGCCACAACATTTATTGTTGCAGCAGATGTTTTCGTGAAAAATAAAGGAAGCATGGACTATGACACTATTGTTATAGTAGGTGACTCTCAAATGAAATGTTTTTACATAACATAAGGGATTTATTAATATTTATTTTAATCGAATCCATATACTAGTATTTTGGGTTGTAGTAATGGTGATTTATGCAACATCTGTTTTGTCCCAAATAAAAATGTGTTTTGAAGATAGTTTCTAAGTATAGAAATAAAGTGGTTTATAAGCACACTTATTATTTAAATAAGTATATGGAAATGTTCTCTAGTTATGAAAATATTAAAACAGTTTTGAAAATGTGTTCTTCTAAAAGAAAGATGTAAGTTAAATATTAGGTATTTAATAAATTTCGTGGAAAATGTATATTGTAAGTGAATATAGATTAAACATACTTTAATCTATTGAAATGAAATGAATTATGATATAATTTTCTATGAAACATAATCACAAATAAAGATGTTTTGTGTAAGTTATAAGGAATACGTGAAAAAGATGTACAAGGTATGGAAAGCACCATATTTTGTATAGGCTATTTCGGTAAATTATAAAGTAAGTTCCTTGTAATTTCACACAAATATGAAATCCTATTTTAAAAGATTCATTGAAGGTTTTAGCGTTAATGGTTTCTCATAAGAGAAAGTAGTTCAATGCATTAAGGTATAAAACCATTAGGTATAATGAGAAGTGTAATAATTAGAGACAGTGTTAGTTGGGAGGGATATTATAGAGAGCCTTAGTAGAAAAGCTAAGCAATGGAAATTTTATATTTTTCCATTGATTATACGCATGAGTTCCCTATCTTTGTAGAAAATCCCCATTTGTAATAAATTAGAAACTCCTCCAAGGTTAGGTAATTGGAAGAGTGGGAAAATTAAGGGATTTTTGATAGAATAATTGTTCTTATCTATTCCAGTTTTAGTAAATTTGAAAATCTATGAAAAGAAGATGTTTTGAAAACATGTGAGGACATTTTTGGAAGTCAAGAAAAAAAATGTTTTAAGCAGAAGCAAGGCATATTTTAAAGAAAAATGGTTTAGTCAAAAAGTAAATAAGTTTTTGGAAGAGAAAAACTTAGTAAACAGTTAAATTTAAAAAGTCCAAAATATTTTTAGGGAAAGCTGTAAAGATCTTTAAAAGAAAAAGAAGAATAAGTTTTGAACTTAGAATTTGTAAGTTTTCTCCTCTAGGTTTGGGGGAATTATTTAAATTCAAAAAGCTGTAAAGATGCAAGTCTAGAAAGATAAAATTTAAATAATTAAGTACCTTTGAATTTAATAGAAACTTCAAAGTAACACTTTTAAAGGAAAGAATTTTGGGATTTTATGTTTCAAAAATTTAGAAGCTTTAATTTTTAAAATGAAATGATAAATTCCAAACTAAACTTTTAATATGGAGTAGATAGGAATCATTACCTAGGTATAACGGGGAAAAATGCAAGGCTATGTAGGAGATAGCAGTGATTATTTTTAGTAGTAATAATAAAAGTTCCCATGAAGTGTATAGGACATTAGTGAGAATCTAGGAACATTGCTTCATATGTATAGACTATAGAAGAAAAGTAAAGTGATATTAGTAAGATAGTAAGACACATGTGATTAGGAAAGTAGATCTTAGTTGGGAAAAAAAATGAAAAGCACAGGTACAGAGAAAATTTCCCCAAGCTTATTTGCCTTTTTAGATAGAGATTGCATAGATTAAAATCCTTATTCATTGTAGTAAATGAGACTTAGTTATTCCATTTTGAGTATGGAAAGGAAGAGATGAATAGATCTTATTCATTTTGAGTAATACAACATAAGTTAGCAAAAAGTAATAGGCGGTAGGAGGAGCATAAGAGTTACTTGGATTCCTAGAGTATGACCTTTCTGTGTCAGAGTAGACGTGGTCCTTGGCCTCCTAGCCCTAGAAGATAGCTATGTTTAGCTGCTGTATTAAAGAAAAGTAAAAGTAGATAAAAGTAACTAAAAGAAAAATAGTAAGATCTAAAGAAAGCAATAGAAAGTCAATAGAAATAAATGAGAACTGCAAAAAGAAAATACATTTTCCCCATAAATTAAGCTTGTAAAAATTTTGAAAAGAAAAAATTTCTTATGTGAACTGTGCTTGGGATGGTAAAATAGAGATTTTTATAGAATGGTAGCATAAGTTCCGAGTACAGAGAAGAGGTGTGCAAAAGTAAGACGGTAAATGTGAGGTTTTTCGTTTTCTACCTTCTTTCTGATATAAGAAATCGAGCTCGAAAAAATTAAAATTTTCTGAAATTCAAATATTAAAAGTTGTGTGGTAGGATTTGGATGTAAAATTCGTTGAACTATGCTCTTATTCAATAGGAGTGTGGGAAAAATTGGATGAAAAACGTTTTGAGTTTTCAAAAGATTGCATTCATATAGAAATTGCAAGTATATTTTGGGTGTGTGCATCATGTTTTAAAATAAATTTTTAAAGAAGAAAAGCATTCATATAGGAGGTACCGCTTAGAAATTTATGTACGTGCATGTACTTTATGTTGAATGACACTTTGCACAAGAACATGTGGTCAAAAAATTGGATGTACGCAAAATGAATGTGATTGATGCGAGGAATTACATAGTCTTACCCTTGTCGAATTTCAGGGATGAAATTTCCTAAAGGGTCGGAGAATGTAACCCCTCGCATTTTATACAATTAAATAATCAAATAACAACGAATAGTGAAAATAAACATTTTTGAAATTGTCAAAATATGACCTTGAAATCCGTGGCGATTGTTTGATCAAATTTCAAATATAACTTCTCGAAATCCGAGTTAATATTAAGAAGTTACGAGGGAAACAAAAATTAGGAAAACGAAAATAAATAAATAGCATGGGTCGACCCATAAGCCACAAGGGTTGACCCTAAGGTCAACCCCTAATACACACAGGTCGACCTATAAGTCGACCCTCGCAAAGCCCTGGATGTAAAATCATCCAGGGACATGTCGAAGTGTTTTAATTCGATTTTTGCACGATCTGGAGCATCATTATCTAGATCCAACGACTCGCAGCGAGCCCGTGATGTGGTTGCACCAGATTCAATCCAAAAATCAAACGGTCTGAGATCCTCAAACTCCACTATAAATAGAACCTTAGGCCTATCTATTTTCTCACAATCAAATGTTCTCCCAATTGGGTTATTGCCTGAGGCTGAACCCTAACTAAAAAATATTTCTAGGGAGAAGATCTTCTTAATAAAAATATTAGACGCCTTAGAAGGGGATCTAGGAAGGGCATGGAGCAAAGCTAAGTATGACATATGAGTGGATTTAAATTATATATCTTTTATGTTTATGATATATTATCGTTAGATTCCCGTTAAATATTTAATTTAGTATTTATTTTTAGTAATTAGTTATGTTGAAATTGTAAACTTTATAAGAAACTTATATTTAATTATTATTCATATGGAAATTAAAGAAAGGAATCCAATTAAATTTGAATAATAGGTTTAACGGTTATAGAGAAAGGCTTAAGTCTAAAAGCAAGAAATTTACACTAAACTATGCTAAAACGGGAGAAATAAATTAAGAAAGGGAAAATCTAATAACTGATTAGAAGTTAGTGATAGAATAATTGGTTGGTTTAGAAAAGAGGATACATTTCCATAGTTTAATATGTTCAAAAGATAACGATAAACGTAATTGCAGGAATAAAAGAAAGAAAAAGGGAATTAGTATAAATTAGAGACATTTCTGTATTTTGCATTATCCAGTAATTAAAGAAACAATAAAAATAAATATCTTGCAATTACGAGTTATTATTTATAGCATCGTTTAATATTTAAAATATGGAAATGGTTTTTTAGCATAGTTTTTGTAACCAACCAAATAGAATAGAACTACTTCCTAGAATAAAAGAAAATAAAGTGAAGAGTTAAAGAAGTTAAAGAAGAAATCAAGCTAATTGTTTCACAAGACTAGAAACAATAAAAAGAAATCAAGCAATTATTATGATAAGTAATTTTGTGACAGTTGGACATAGTCCCAAGTCAAGATTGTCATATATAATACAAGAGAACTAAAGTGAATTCAATATCATAATAAAAGAAGACAGACTAGAATATAAAAGAGTCACTTGAAATTATATTTATAACATGTATATTATAAAAGAATATAGAAGTAACAATTACAAGTATAATTATAACATAGGTTATAATTAGAGATAACAGAAAATGCTTATTTTAAAGCTTGCGGTAGGTTAATAAGAAAACATAGAAAAAGGGCCCATACCAACAACATTTCCCCTCAGTCAAGAACTGATGGTCTCACAATAGTTAGGTGAGGCTGGGACACGTTTATGCTGATTAGGGTAAATAAGTAGCCAACATAATAAGAAAAGTAAACTAAACGCATAATAAAAGATTAGACGTAGGGTTTAATAAAATGGTAAGATGCGTTTAGAGCAGCCCAATTGATGGAAAGCCCAACGAAGTAGTTCATCATAGATTTCAGTACAGAAGAATCACGTCCAACTTAGATATTTTGGGCTAGAAGGAAGTATGAGACTTCAACGGGACGTCAGGATACTCGAAAATGGCCCTCTGGGGTAGGCCTAATGAAACTGCACTCCCGAAGGCAGGTCTATAGGTGTTCCATCAAGAGAGTATGCCTCAACTGCTTTTGCATTTCAGGCCTAACGAAGCGGACTTTTGTAGGCAACCAAAAGGTTGATGAATGGAGTAGGATATTTGTATGGCACCGTACTTTGACTTGCATGTAGGTTTTAGTGGGCAGGACCCAAAAGGATAGTCGCATGCGAAGATCAAGCCATCATCAACCAAGAATGAGTTCGGGAAAGATTAGAGTTAAACCAACAGGCCAATGATTCTTTCACTACCGGGACATTGGATGAGGGGTGCAGTCAATTAGATGTTTATATTGTTTGCAGTAAGGCACGACCACTTAACTCTTTAGAGGTCTTTCGATTAGTTGAGGGGTGGATGTGTGGGGCCATAGCCATGATGAGAAAAGAGACAGACTAAGTAGAATATCTGTATTATAGGCCCAAAGAAGTTGTAGTTTATAGACATAGAAAATCCCCGACCGAGTTCTGTACAAGGTAGACCTTATTGGCAGGATTCAGGGAGTAGACAGACGATTACGTATAGTCCTCAAAGTATGCATTGGGTGGTACGTTATGGATGTTCGAGCATTAGTATAGGCTAGTGCGGACGCATTTTTACATTTTCATAGTAGGCGACGGAACATCTGTATTGTAGACCTCACAAAGCTGTCCTTTACAGATGTAGTTACAGAACGCTAGGAGTAAGACGATGAATCCTTTTCGAGGAGGATACGGAAGGTACCTAGGACCGATACAGTCATTGGGCATATAACTACATATGTATTAGTTATTAGGTTTTAATCTTCTAAGGAGTAGATGGGTACGATTCATGCATAGAGGCTAGAGTGTTATAAACCCAGTAAACCTAATATAATATAAAAATGGAAATAAAACGATATATGTAGAATTAAGCTTAGAAGTGTGTAATTTGTCCATTCACCAGAACTTTAGTTCTGACCCCCTTCTCATAACATCCCACGGGTTAGGTAGATGGCAGAGACGTTTTAGCTTTGAGACACTTGTTTAAAAAGTGTTATTATCTTGGTGAGTATTTACTTACTATTATATTTTAGTCAATTCCACTGTGAGATATTTATTTGAGCTCTGATATATTTGTCTTTGCCCATTTGCAGGGTACCAGATACCCAACTCAGGCTTCAGTGGGCTTGGATTTTAGCATTTTGTGAAAAATCTGGATCCACTGGAAATCGGGTTGTTACAATTTTTAAAGTCAAAATTAAGTTTAATGCATTTTTAAAACCCAGCCTATAGCAAAAACGTAAATGAATGGATTTTTGGTGTTCAAGACATGTTATTTGGATATATGATCGCCTTGGTATATGTTAGGCTATGTTGTACACACCTTGTATAATGATTGTTATGATTTATTATGTGTCTTACATGTTTGAATGTTGTTTAATGCATGCATTGTATTTGTTTGTATGGTTGTAACGCTCATCATAGTAAGCTCTAGGTAGGAACCATGAAATCGGACTTCAACGGATAGGCTCAAGAGCATTTGAAGTCATATCATTGCATATGTTATGCATGTGGATCGAAGTGTTGAGTGTAGCGATGGAATCAGTGTGATGGTGATTTGCTAAAGGAGCTATAGGGTTTGGCTTAATGGAAGCTTGGTCTGGTGATTAGCTTTAGGAAGGGAAGTATTTGATTCGGCATTGGGTGGCTAGGGAAGTGAAGGACCGGACATGAAATCATTTTCGGTAGATATTGGTCGGTAGAGTTGGCTCGATGGAGTGGTTGGATTACTGGTCGAGCCTTGGACCTTGTTTGGTAGAGTGACTGGGTCAATGGATGAGCATGGAAACTGGTTCAAGGGAAGCGGCCGGTCCGGTTCTGAGTAGAGAGGTGCGTTCGGTAGGTGGCTTGGTCTTGTCGAAAATTGTGTCGAACTGAAGTTTCTGTTCGGTGTTGCTTCTGTTTGGAGGAGTATGGATCCATGCCAAATAAAAGAAGGCCGAACCAGTCATGAAGTGAGGATTTTAGGGTGTAGACTTCAAAGAAAGACTTAGGGTTGCTTGGTGGTCATGGGGGTTGGTTCCGGCCCTCTAGGGTAAGGATGGATAACCCCAGGATAGCTCTAAATGACTTTGGGATGGCAACCAACGAAGTACGGTGACTTCGATGACTCGATGTGGCGAGTGGCTATGACATCTAATGGTGGATCGAAAAGCCGAGTTCTGCATGATATCTCGAAGGGTAGAACATGAGGTTGCGATGGTTGTGAGAAGGACAACGTAGTCTGCATGTACCTAGGGTAGTCTATGTCTACCCATGTGTTTGGACGTCCGCATATGTCCAGTCCTTAGCCATCTGCATGGGGATGAGTTGAGCATCCGTGGGATAATTTTACTATCAGTACATGTGCTGAGGGACTGATAGGTAACTATGAAGTTGTGATGCTCATTGTTGGGATATGGTAGCATGTATGTATCCGGGGTAGCATGCGTGCATCTAGATTTTGGATATACGATGTTTATGTGCCAACTCTTTAGATGTAGAGACACATTAGGTATGGTTTTCACACCTTATACCTTATTTACTATATATAATTTTTATCGTATTTGGAGATGATGTATTGCTCACACAAGACAATTGTCTGACCCAAGATTTTATGTGTTGCTTCTTATTATATCAGGTACTCTTAAATGAGTAGATTATGGATAATAGGTCTGGAGAGCGCATGGAGCTGTACAAACTACAAGCAAAAGGCTATTCCTTCGTATGTCTATACTTTGGAGCTTACTATCGCTTATATTCCACTGGGCAGTATTGTGGAGCTATGTTAGTAGTTGTATTAGGGAGACGGTATAGATTTTCTTAGGAGATCTGTGATATATAAACTCTTTATTTTAGCTTTGTATAGTCTGTGAATCTGACGCGCTCTGATGTTATTATTTATGGTTCATTTGATTATATCATCATCTTGCCAGTTTACATCTATGTAGTTATATTATACTTTGCCTGTGCACTGTGAGATGTTTTATAGGTTTTGTGCTTGGAGTTTGATTACTTTATGCCTTTGGTTATCGTCCTTCATCGGTCGAGTATCGCCATAGCACATTACACTGGTATATTGGGTATCGGAAGTATAGGGCAGTCGTCATGGGGTGGCCTATACGATATCCCTTACGAACAAGTATTACGTGCAGTCTCTCGACTAACACAACCTGTTAATTTCTTGACCTACGACATGTAGGAGTTTCTCATAAACTTTTATCTTGTATGATTTCGTAAAAAATTTGTCAGATGAAATTAATTTTAACCTTAAGTACTTACTTGTAGTTGCATGACCTTAAAGAAAGAAGTTAACTTAATTTTACTCATCATTAATTATATCTTGTCTAACAAAGTCTAATTACACCTTATTTATACATTATTATGTGTCATACTGAGGAGTGGCTTTTAAGATTGAATCCTATTCATTTTAGGTACTTTTGAACCCTTTTCCAAAAACTTACTTATTCGCTCAAATCGAATTTTCTTTGCACGTAATGTTTTCTACTTTTATATTAAATTTTATGAACTTGCCATGGACATATTACTCGTGCACCAAATATACATGTTCATTTCTATGATAATCCATCGATGAATTTTAACGGAGCATGCAGAACCATTTTGGTATTGTTAGACCTTGAATTGCATTCATCTATATGTATGTATTTGGAGAGTTCACCAGGTCTTTTGTTGCTTCCATTGAATTGGTGTTTCACCCTTTATCTTCTGATATAAAATCATTGTGACCAGATGATTCATAATTGTATAATTTAAAGAATTATTCCTCGAAACTGTGGCTTAGTTCACAATTCCGAAATTAAAATGTTAAATTTTTAGGTACTTCTATGTTATGTAGCTCATGCAACAAATACTGTTATTCTACTAGTTTTGTTTCAAAACGAAATATACAAAATATTCATAACAAAATAAAACTATACTTATTTCATTCTATAATGAAAACGGTAATTATTTCATAAATAATATTTGGTATATTTACGAAAATAATATTTCTTTTTTTGATGCATCCACTGATAATTATTATATGGCATGCTCCCACTATTTTCTCCATTACTATGATAATATATGAAATATTAACCTTCATTTAAGAAGTTATTACAAGTTGTTTATTTCTTTTACTATAACTAGTTTACAATCGAGGGTTTTTGATCAAATATCATAAACTCTAGAAATAGTATTTCTTTAAAAACAGTTTTCTATATTATAACACAGGTGTATAGAAATCACATTTCTCATTTCATATCAAGTATTTTTAGTATTTTGTACAATTATTATTTTTGATGTCCTTTTATGAAGAAGAGGTGGTCATTCACTCTCCTCATCCTAACCATGTCTAAGTTTCATCCACTCTCATACATTCTGTTTTTTTAGAAATGGTTGAACCATTCGAAGGAGATCCATATTGTAAACAATCCTATTACATACATGATTTTGCATTATGGTTTATTTTCTTATATCTAATGAACTAATGTCATTGAAGTTTCCTATATTACGAACCGCGATCGTTCACCATATAACATTTATATATGACTGAATGGATTAAATATCCATATTCTTGTATTGCCATCAGAGTTCGACACTTATAGAAGACAATAGTCAATCTTGTATAAATAAATAATTTAACGATCGAGGCACAAATTTTTTAGTGATTGTATAAATTGGCTCTTGCATAGGTCATGTAGTGGCAACATGATGAAGAATATAAGGTAAGTATATTTTATATTTCTATGTCAATCTTAATCCAGTCTAATTGTATATTTCAACTAATAAATGTTTTATTAGTTATACTAGTTATGCAATTTTTTATTTTTATTTATAGAAAATGTTATTACAATGTTAGCAATATTAAATGTTATCATTACATTTTTCTAATGAAGCTCCCACAAGATTTTTCCGTTTCTCTAAACTTTAGACATATAAGTTGATATACCTGGCAGGCGTTATGACTCGCTTACCTTAGAATTCCGACGTTCAGTTTGCTCAACATATCATATGCATATAGGCAATGAATGACACTTTACCGGTTGTATCACATACAACTCCTAATTCATAGGCTTTGTTCTAATCTCAATCTCAACATTGAGTTTTCCCAACAAATCGAAAAAGATTATTCACTCGTACCTACCATTTTGCGATAGCCTAAGAATAGATGTATGTATCATGAGTTTTCTCAACAAATACATACATGTAGCTTACCACGTCTATCAATATATTAATAATACTACGTATTATATCTCTAGATTGAGTTTGCTGTACAACGAGAGAGTATGCAAGTAATTTATTAATAGATAAATGGTAGGTGACAACTTTTATATTATAGATTTATAATTTATAATATATTTATGTGAGTGACATCAATTTAAGGAACAATATATTTCTTTTGAACACCATTATGATTAATGTTAAATACATCTAAAATTGCGGTATACATACTGTACCTATGTATTCATTCCTTAAATATTATTTGGGTTTCTTATAGTTCCATTCTTTTTGATTAAATCATATTTAATTTTATTAATTAAATCATATTTAATTAATTCAATTAATTTTTTAATCAACGCTTTAATTTAAATTTCAACCATTGAATTTTACTTCATTCATCCTTAACAATAAAAAGATGAATATAAACCACAACATTTATACTAATTATGTACACATATCATTATACGTGTATATTGTTTATGAATTAACTTTTAATTAATTTAATTAATCAAAAATATTTTTTAAGTAAAATAATATTAATTAAATTTAAAAATGTATCATTGTTTACCTTAAATATTTTAAGATAAATATACACATATCATTATATATGTTATAATTCAATTTACTAACTTTTATTTATTTATTTAATCTAATTAATTAAATAATTAAGATAAATTTTTTGAAATCAATACATTAACTTTCAAAACCAATATTGAAAGGTTTATAACATTTATAACATGTCATGTTGTAAACTTAACTTTTAAATTTAAAATATAATAATTTTAAATTTTGAAAATATGTTTTGATATATTAGGCCAATGCCCAAAATTAGTTTGGGCTTATATATTAAGGATAAACTTTGAGCTTACTTCAACATTCGGAGTAGGCTAGTCGGCAAGTAGGTAAGAATGCTTGATTACCCAATCCCAACCTTCGATACTACATTTCAAAACACATTACTAAATAAGTAGGTTTTAATCAGTTAGCCATAACACTGCTAATTTTAGATCGCGTAGACCATTGGGCTCCAGTATAGTTATCCGGTATTTTGACCTGACTATATGTGAAGAGACTTAGACTTGACTATCATCTGTGCCAGAAACCAAAGCAATGATTGTGGGGTCCAAAAATCAAGAACATATGATAAAATGAAGCTTTGACCGAATGGAATAAAGAGATATGCTCTACAAAATGTTCTGAATATAGAATATAAACTAGTCTAGAAAAGGGATCGAGCATGATCCCTCTCAACCAAAGGATCAGATTACTTCAGCTGAAAATTGCAGCATAACAGAAAATGATCGTTATCTCAAAATCCAGAAGTCGGATACATATGTAACTTTAGGACCAAAAAGTGGGGACCTTAAGGAGTCCAGCCTATGGATCGCACCCCAAAAGGAACAAGTAAGAGGGATCAACCCTCATTTATCCATAGGGGTTGGCCAAATAGGACTACACATTATATTGCAACAATATCGATCAATAACTCAACATCTACAGATCCAATCAACATGAAACTTAAAGGACAAGTGCATCACAACATGAAGAACCCCTTATGGGATTGCGTTCCCTAAATCCACCAAGATAGGGATTGTCTCCTTTCCCCTTCCTTGGGATTTGAGCTATCTGATCCCTCCTATTGGCCCCTATGGTACTTGAAATCGTTCTGTCGAATTTTCAGAGAGACATTTCATCGTCTTCCTCTGTAAATACAGACTTGATTGTTCATTTTCAAGTTCTTTACTTGGCTGGTTTCTTTGTATTCTTTTATAACTAAAGATTTTCATCTGATCCCTATTGTAATCAGTTTACAAAGCGGTTAATAAGTTATTTCTTCAAAGTAGACGTAGGAAACAACGTCGAACCACTATATATTGCCGTGTCCCTGTTATTTGCTTATTTTATATTACTTTACTATTACATTCTCTCTGTTTACATTTAATATTCTTTATATTTATATACTATAAATCTTTTGGGTGTTTGTGCTAATTTTTGGTGCAAACATTTGGTGCTTTCGCCGAGAGCCAAGATTCTCAGCTTTTTTTGAACCCCTTTGCTGTTGTTGGATTACACAAATCCAAGGAAGAAATCTAGAATTATCTTCAAATAGTTTATCCACTCTATTCAGATTTCCAAAGTCTAAGAAAGACTATCAATGATGGTTAGAACATCAGATCTATCTTTCAAAGAAACATGAATATCAGCATCCAGTAAGAAGGCCAGAGCAATCAACCAGTAGATGTTGATGCTAACAATCCATTTGATGTGCAGAATCCAGCTGATTCCATCACAAGAGTTGATTTTCAAAATTTGATGAAAGAGCTCATGGATAGCCACCGATAGTTGAACTAGTAGTTTTAAGCCAATATTGATTTAATGAATCAACTCAGGCATCAACAACGTGGGAAAACTGTTGAAACTTGGTTTTGATTCATGACACAAAGCTATCACTATATATACAGATTTGATGACTACTACGAAAAAAAGAGAATATATACCATAAGGAGACAAGACATCAAAATCAGTGCATCAATTATATTAGTTTGATTTTGAGTCTTAGGTTAATTTTATTAAAATCTCTCCTCGTTTACATATATATTAGCTTATATATTTAATCGTTTTATTTCCGAATAAGTTATACATATATAAGCATATAAAATATATATATATATATATATATATTATTTTATAAAAGTGTTTTAAGTTATATATATTATTATATATATTATTATACATGTGTAAGCTGTGCAAATTGCACAGATTTTACCAGGTCAGTCGACTGACCTGGAGGTTCAGTCGACTAACCCAGAAATTCTGTGCAACATGCACAGGTGCACAGATATACAAATATATATTTAAAAATTCGTTCGAATATTCAGTCAACTGACCCAAAGGTTCAGTTGACCGAATTTCTACAACAACTACTTTTTGAAAAGACATGACTATTTGTAAAGAGTTACGAACCTCTATGAAAAGATTTGGATGCAATACTTCAATCGAAACTCTTCATTAACAGTCGCTGCTTTCTAACCTCTACAAATACATACTCTAACTTGATTCCAAATCACCGAATTTTCTTATCTAGCTCTCTTGAATCTATTTGCAATTATACTTTCAATTATTCTTCATTAAAGCAATACTATACCTTTCTATTCTTCATAAACTTCAAATATATATATATATATACACACACACACACACACACACACACTCAAGGAGAAGATTATAGGAATGGTGTACTACAAGTAACAAATCCATGTTATTAAAAACACACAAAGTCAAAACAATCTTTTGTATTTGTTGAAGTCCTATTATGCTGCTCAGGCGTGTGAAGTCCTCTTCGGCTGATGAGGGGAAATCTTGTTCTGCTGCTCAGGTCCCTGTTCGGCTGCTCAGGAGTTATATAGACCTGCTCCTCCAGGTTAAGTGAGGGTTGTTGTTTTAGTGAAATTTCAAAAGGAGTCTGGGACTTGACGTAGGACTGTACTCCGAACCAGTATAAAAATCTATGGTGTCATTTTACTTTACTACTTTTATATTCCACACTATTTACCGTATAACTATCATCACTATACTCTGTATTATCGTATATCCATATTACACGATCCATAACACACTTTTATTTGGTATCAGAGCCTGGAATTCTATCGATCGTCACAACATCATAGAATAATTGCCAAAAAACGATCCAGTCGAAATACAATAGGCAAAATCCCTGTCAAAGCCACCAGTGAGGACTACAAAAAGGTACTTTCTGATTTACAAATTTCAGGAAAAGATAATAATGAATTATTTAGTATAAGTAATAATATTTCAAAGCTTAATTTTATTATTTTGAAAAGATTAATCTGTCGAACTTGAAAATGAGAAATTAAAAAATGAGAAATAAAAAAATGAGAAATTAGATTTAGAAAATCAATAGGGTGTTTTGAAAAATAATTTTGAGGCTCTTAAAGATTTTCTAGACAAACAAAATATTATGTTTGAAAAAGAAAAAGAAAATTTTCAAAAGAAATTATGGATTTGAAAAGAAAAAATGATTTATTACAATCATCTTTAGATAATTCAAAATCTCGAATTTTTCTTCTCGAAAATGAGAACTGTACGTTAAAAAAGGAGAATACTGAATTAAACAAGCAAATTGATATTTTGAAAAACAATAATATTTCTTTTGAAAATAATAATTGTTACTTTAAAGATAAATTTGATAAACTTAATACCGAACTCACAAAATTTAATAAAGGTCAAAAAGATTTAAACATGATTTTATCTAGTTTTGGACCTTTACATGATAAAAGTGGCTTAGGATATAATAAAACTAATCGTAGAAATAGCGCTAGATACGCTTTTATGTATATAAACAATATTAGTGCTACTACTAAATTTCAAGTAAAGTCGAAATCCAATTTTTATAGAAATTCAAATACTGTTATGGCCAACAATGTGTATAATTTCTTTAAAAGTACAAAATCATTGACAGAAAATATGAATAAAAATTATCTAAGTATTTGGGTTCCTGTTAATCGAAAAATAGAGAAAAATACATTGATGATTATTTTGATATGGTAGTTAATAATGAAAATTATATTTATAAAGGTTCAACTACACCCAAATGGGGTATGGTTTTCTAAAAATTAGAAAATTATAAGAACCTTGGGTATCGCACGCTTTAAATGTTCATTTTTTTCTGATGTCTTACATTATAAGTAGTAGTTATTTTGTTCTATATTGTTAACACTTATTTGGAATACAATATTTGTCATCATATAAACTCTCCTTTTTGTCGATGACAAAGAGGGAGAAAGATATTGCACTAACATTATTTGCAGGAATAAACAATGCAAGCACAGATTAAGGGGTAAGCATAGGTTGGAGTAAGTTGTTATTTTTCTTAAATTATGAAAACATTAGTCATTATTTCACAACATTATGGCTTGTATTAAATAGCCACTCTTTTTGTATTGTTTCAAGACTCTTGTTTATGGTATTTAATGTATGAATGATCGTTTCTTTCATAATATCTATCAATGCTTCATACTTTTACTTTTTTTGTTCCTTTTTATCGATGACAAAAGGGGAGAAATATTAATACTAACATTAAGAATGCATGATATAGAGTGTCAAATATTCAGGGGGAGCAAGTATTTATATTATATATACAATCGAAATCTATATCTATTTAAAGGTTGTCATCAATCAAAAAGGGGGAGAATGTTGAGACTTGGTTTTGATTAATGACACAAAGCTATCACTACAACATACAGATTTGACGACTGCTACGACAAAAAGAAAATATATACCACAAGGAGACAAGACTTCAAAATTGGTGCAATTATATTTGTTTGATTTTGAGTCTTAGGTTAATTTTGTTAAAATCTCTCCTCGTTTACATATATATTAGCTTATATACTTAATCGTTTTATTTCTAAATAATTTATACATATATAAGCATATAAAATATATATTATATTATAAAAGTGATTTAATTTATATATATTATTATACATGTGTAAACCGTGCAAATTGCTCAGATTTTACCAGATCAGTCGACTGACCCAGAGGTTCAGCCGACTGACCCAGAAATTTCTGTGCAACATGCACAGGTGCATAGATATACAAACATATATTTAAAAATTCATTTGAATATTCAGTCGACTGACCCAGAGGTTCAGTTGATTGAATTTCTACAACAAATACTTTTTGAAAAGACATGACTATTTGTGAAGAGTTACGAACCTCTACGATAAGATTTGGACGCAACACTTCAATCGAAACTCTTCATCAACAGTTGCTATTTTCTAACCTCTATAAATACATACTCTAACTTGATTCCAAATCATCGAATTTTCTTATCTAATCTCTTGAATCTATTTGCAATTATACTTTCAATTATTCTGCATTAAAGCAATACTATACCTTTCTATTCTTCATAAACTTCAAATATATATATATATATATGTATGTATGTATGTATGTATATATTTATACTCGAGGAGAAGATTATAGGAAGGGTGTACTACAAGTGACAAATCTGTGTTATTAAGAATACACAAGGTCAAAACAATCTTTTGTATTTGTTAAAGTTCTGGCTGCTGAGGCGAAATCCTGTTCTGCTGCTCAGGTCCTTGTTCGGCTGCTCAGGGGTTGTATAGACCTGTTTCTCCAGGTTAAGCGAGAGTTGTTGTTTTAGTGAAATTCTAGAAGTCTGGGACTGGATGTAGGATGATGCTTCGAACCAGTATAAAAATATCCGGTGTCATTTTACTTTACTGCTTTTATATTCCGCACTATTTACCGTATAACTATCATCACTATACTCTGTATTATCGTATATCCATATTACACGATCCATAGCACACTTTCATAAACTAGGAGGGAGCCAACTCCCTATTCTACATAAGAAAGCTCAACTTCATCTGATGACTATCACATGCTCAAGTGCCACAGAACCGACGTATATCATGCAAAAGCATCTGGATAACAACATATAATTATTCTCGGGCTGCCAGGATCGATCAGACCTGATCCCTTTGTAAGGAACGGGGCCGATCCCTCCTCCAGCAGAGTAACCCTACCTTTTTTCGATGGAACTCGAACTAGAGCCGCCGCGATTCATATGCATGCTAGAGTTCAAGTAAATGCATACTAGTTACCTCTCCCGAATGATAATGATGTGAATGCATGTGCCGCACATCAAGAGAATGATAAGCTAAGAAGGGGAGGAATGGCCCTAAACATGAATCAGACCATTAACGTAAGGTGGACCGTGGATACATGTCCCCAACTATCCGAATGCCAGACTTGATGGCTATGATCAAGTAGCTAGTAAAGGAGAGCCAAGGCTTGACCAATGATGATTGGGGGATCTCCAGAAGCCATACCCAGTTCACCGATAATATCATTATGACAACCCGGATTCTGGACATGTGATAAGTGTAACTAGTTTATTCAATTGAACAGATAAAATTCCAATATTTGGAAATATAAATAAATTTGAATCTACAATAAATATTAAAATATAAATATCAAGAAATAATAAATTTGACAGTAAATTAATATATATATATATATAATAGATATATTCAAAATTCTATAATGTTGGAAATCTTAAGTGTATACATATATAAATTCATTGTGAAATAGTGGACATATTAATATAATTCAAACAATTTAAAATGTGATAATCTCCTTTATTTATTATTTAAAAAAATGGGTAAAATTGTTATTTTCAAACAAAAATAATAATGTGTTGTTTTAAATGTAGATATAAATAGATTTTAAATTAGAATAATTATTTACAAATTTAATTTGTGTTTGTTTATATATATATATTTGAGTTGATTTTAAATTGAAATTGAAATTGAATTTGAATTTGGATTTTAATTTGAAATTTAAAAGATATATATCTTAAATATACTTTGGAATTAAATATCTTATACATGATTTTATTTAGAATATACTTATTTTTTATTTTATTTTCTTTAAAAGGGTTTTGTTTATATAAATTAAAAAGTACTTAGTTAATAGGAAAATAAATACAAAAGCTTTATATTAACATTTTAAAATAAATAAAAATGTATTGTTACAAGTGTTAGATTATAAAAGCTTGTTATAACATGTGTAATTTAATAAAGGATTGTAGATAACAAATGTTGGTAATTGAACAAGTGTCATTATTTGTTTATTTTTTATTTTCTTTAAATTTTAATAAATCCTAATTTACACTATATAAACTCCTATCTACTTTCTTCATTTCTTTTTCCTATCTTCTCTTTTCAAAGCAAAGAATACTCATAATCAAAATCTCTAAAGCAATAACCAGATCAAACTAAAACCCTGTAAACATTTTAACAACTCAAGATCAAAAGCCTGTAATTAAATCAAACTTCCAACTTATTCAACCTGTAATAAAAAAGGATCATTTCCGTTTCAAATTAAACTTTCTCAAACAACAACTAGCTTCAGATCATCAAGTATTTTCTTCTGCAAATTCAAAGTTTCCAGTTTTAAAGCTTCAGTTTTCAAATCCTAGTTTTTCAAGCTCTCTGTCTTTTAAAAAGGTGAGTAAACATTTATTTAAAAACTTAAGTAAATAATTGTTTGTTGCTTGTGAAATTCCTAAGATGAATGATGCTTGCTTGTGTGTGTGTGTATATATATAAGTGGTATTTCTGTATATAAGTTGAATGTATATAGTTAATATACAGGTGTGCATGTCTGAGTTATATTGTTCTTCCCTGTTCTTTTTATAGGATTTTAAAGTTTAGATCAAAAATTCATTCTCTCGTCCTCTAATTTTTGATAGGGTTTAGTTTACAAAAAAAAATCTGTTTGTTTAATCATAGATTAAGATTTAAAATTATATTTAAGAAAACTAAATTTGAAATGCTTTGGAAAACCAAGAAGAACAGTGCAAGCTTAAGATATGTAAAAATTTAAACATCATAATTCTTTGATACAGGTATAAAATCTAAATCATTGTCTAGAATCATGATTTTTAAAAATGAAACCACAATTTTTAGATTTGGGTTGGGAGAGCATTGCGGGGTTGATCAACAAGTGAGTTTTGAGTGGTTACTGATGATCAAGGTGATCGGAGAGGTCCGAGACTTCACTGGAGATAGAGGGATGTTCGATGTGCTTGGGAAAAATGGCAGATGGGTGTATTAACCACCGTGGTGGCGGTAGGTGGTCGGAATAGTTTTTAACCTTAGTTTTTGTCATGGTCGGGAATTTATTTACCTCGGCGCCTCTGGTGGATCGAGTTACACCGGATCTTAGGAAATGGTAGCAAGGAAGCTGGCAAAGGATTAAAGTAAGTAATTAAAGGATTAAACTGTTGAGGGTTAATTAATTTAATTATCAAATGAAAGGTTAAATTAATTAATAATCAAGGTAAATTAATGGAGGTTAATTATTTAAGGGAAGTAATTAAGGATTAATTACTCAGTGCAATTAATTAAAGGATTGATTAATTAAAGAAATTAAATAAGGGTTATTTAATTAATGAGTGTGATTAATTAAAGGATAATTAATCAATGTAAGTGATTATAATATAATTAATTTGAGTAATTAATTAAGGATCAATATAACTAATATGGATGGGTAAAGGTTAATTAATTTGTGTAATTAATTAAGTGTTAATTACTTATAGTAATTAAAGGATAATTAGTCAAGGGTGATTATTTAAGATGGATAATTGAAAGATGATTAATTATTTGGTTTGTAATCAATTAATGTTAACTAAAGGTAATCTAAGTGATTAAAGATTAGTAATCAATTTAATTAGAGATAAATTAAATTAATTTTGGAAGTGATCAATCTTGCTTATGAATGATTGAATGACGTTAAATGCCTTGAATTGGTTGATATATATGATATGAAATGTTTTGTGATATGATATGTTTGGGTGGACAGTGATAATGTGGTTATCTATCGATGATAAATTGCTGTGTAAAAAATGACATCTTGTATTTAAAGTTGAATTGTATTTCACTTGAATAACTTCGATTAAGATGGTACTGAATTCGAAGAGACCGGGGTCGGGTATTAGTAAATTCCCGAACCCACTTCGATTTGTAACCTACAATGATTCTTTATAGATTGATATGTAAAATCAATAAGCTGAAATGGAATAATTTATATGACTAGACCATTTAAAACTTAGTAAAGGTACTTAGGGATTGATTGTGAATATAAGTGTTGACTATAGCAAGTTGTGATGAACGAGTTACCTCAGGTTTTAAGTAAATTTTATGCATTAGTATTTCTTGTTAGATGGGTTTACTCATGCTGGTTTTCGACCTGACCCGGCTGTTACTTTGATGTAATGCCCGGGTTAGACCGAGTATTACAGATTTTCTGGTGAGGACGTTCTGAAGCTCAGGAGGCGAGCTGGATGACAGGAAGTATGTAGAGCATTCCATTGTGATATATTGTAGTTTATCAGGGGCATGTTGATTTTAACTGTCCAGTTTTTTGTGTAAATGTTGTAACTCTGATGTATTAATGTAAATTAACTGATACAGTTTTCCTTTGTATAACTGCTATTTTATTTGATATTATATTTTGACCCGCTGTGAATGTGAGAATCCGTGTTTTGGTGTTTCTGTTTCTTCTTCTTCATCTATCTCTTTCTTCTTTTTCCTAACTATCTGGAATTTTCGGGATTGAAAATTCCGGGTCGTTACATTTGGTATCAGAGCAGAAGGATAAGCGAGAACCTTGGCTCTGGTGGGTTTACTCATTTGAATAAGGGTCAATAGTACTCTAGAATGAGCTGAGTATGTGTGTGTGTATGTGTATATATATGTGAGCGTATTTGTTTTTTTCTTATATAAGGATTTTAAAATGGTTTTTAAAAGTAGTTTATATTTTGGTCTACAAAGCAATAATTTTCTAACCACTATATATTAAGATAATTGGTTGTTGTATTATTTGAATCAAAATAATAATAAGAAGAATTAAGCGGTAATAAAAACATAACCAAATGGGAATTTGGATAATATGGACTATATAAATAAGATAAGCTAGAAAAGGATTCAAATTCGAAAATAAAATCCTGAATTTGTAAAAGTATTTTCAGAATAAGATGATAATGAATTGGTTTCCAGATATGATAATCTTGGTTATTATCATAAATGGTTGTTGTATTTAATAATGAAATGTGTGTTAATGAGTAAGCAAAATGAGATGTTTTAAGGAAACAAACATTTAGGTGAGTATGACTTATAAATATGGGTATAAGTATGGACATACATAATACCAAAGATGATCTGAAATAAACTCTAAGTGTTGAGTTTTAAAATTTTATTTGGAATGTGATGTGAAAACCCAAAGTGATAAGTTTTTGAACTTATTAGTGGGAAGTTTACTAATGTAAAATTAAAATTTGAAATGGGAATTCAAATTGGGTAGGGTTGACTGGATTAAGTAAATTGAGTTTAACTTTGGGAAAGTTAAATAAGTTAACAAATAACCAGAATTGAGAATTTCAAGATGAAATTGAGATTTAACTTAGGGAAGTTAAATGATTGGTTTAAATGGGAAGTTATGTGTGATCTCAAAATGGGTTTGAAATCTGAAAATTGAAAATGGATTAGGTAATACATCCATTATTGAGATAAAATGTAAATTAAACTTTAATTTGAAATCAAGGATATGGAATCACATTGAGCTTAAGATTTGAATGTTAAGAATTGAACTTGTAAAACTAAAATTAATTATGAATCGGTTTCAAGGTTTGAAGTTAGAATAGATAATAAATTAGAATCTGAAAAGTAAATTGTTTTTAAACTCTTATTTGAACTTTGAAATAAGTTAAGTAAGATAATTTAAAATGGAATTTTAAAATTGGACTCAGAATTAAATGGTTTAAAGATATAAGTTGTTAATTTAAAAGTAAAGTTTAATTTGATTTAAAGAAATTTAATCAACATTTGAAATTTAACTCAAATTTATATAATTCGAGATGGTTTAAAGTGAAATGGAATTTGAAGTTAGTTCAAATTGAAATTTGATTTGAATGATTTGGAATTTTGATTAAAGTTGAATAAGTAAATTCAAATGGAATTTGATTTGAATTTGGAAAGAAATTGAGGTTAATTCAACTTGAATTGGGATTGAATCAATTTAATGGACGAGAAATTGACAGAAATGGAGATTGGCAAAATCGAACAGTTTGACTCTGGACTATTTTCAAAATAAATTATTTTTATATAAGCTTTCTTAAATCTGTTTTTCCAAGCTATTTATTATAAAACCTTTCTTTTTAAAAAAAAATCCAAACCATCTTACTTATTTCACAATTATTTTGGAACTAGTTAACAATTTTACAACTATTTTATAAACTGATTTCTATTTTATAACTGTTTTATAAATAGTTACTATTATCTAACTACTTTACAATTATCTAACTACTTTACAATTATCTAACTACTTTACAATTATTTTATAACTATTTAACTATTTCACAGCTATTTTACAAACTAATAATTATTTTGGAACTACTTGTCTATTTTAAACCTTTCAAGTTATTTTCTAAATTTAAGCTGGTCAGAGTGCAAACTGTTGATGATTAAATATCCATTTGAGATAGGAATTGAGGTGATAATCCAAGTGGGGATTGCGACAATTGTGAATAAATGAATAAGAATCTAAGGGAATGTGATAGAAAAGAGAAACTGATTTAGTTGATAATCAATAAAGATAGATACGTAGGATGTACGTATATTATTCTATTCCCATAGTGATTTGATCCAGATTCTAGCATAGAATTTCGAGATAGTATATCAATCCGAGTTGGGATTTTTCACTCGATTTTCAACGACAAACCTGGATATGGATTTTTGATTGGTTATGGAAATTCTCTATCATAGTTATGACTTTGTATGGAGAACGACGGTTTCTGATCAAGAAACCAGATCTGAATCCGCACTAGGAAGTCGAGTGGACGATACTAGTTCGGAAGTGAAATTGTGTGATCGAGTGAGCGATCAGATTTGATATTGCGTACGGATGATATGTGTACATCGTACGGGTTTGAGTGAAATTGATATTGAAAATTTGAGGATAAGAACTGTAAATGATTTTTGAAATGAAAAGTATATTTTGTGAAATATATGATGAAATAAAGTGGAATTGGATATTTCTGTTAATGATTCACTTTATGAAGAAAAGTAACGAAAGATGATTTTTGAGAAGAGAAGTATGTTTTGAGAATATGTATATGGAACAAAATGAGAATTTGATATTTCTATGATTAGAACTCATTTTATAGAAAAGTAACATGGTTAATAACTTTATGAAAATCAAATTTGAATATTTGATTTGAAATAAGTAAAGTTATATATCTTTGTTATATATATGATAAGACTCCCCTTATTAAATCTTTTGCCAGAAGAAAAGGGTTTCTGAAAGTATTTGAAGTATAAAAAGGGAATTTATACAAGTATGAAGTGATCCAAAGATTTTCAAAGTTATATATATATATATATATATATATATATGTATATAAAGGATTTTATGAGAATGATTTTGGGAGAAAGGTTTTGGGACCTATGGGTTTTGGAAAGGCTTTTGATTTTTGGGTAAAATCAATTTTGGAATTTGAAAATCCAAGTTTGAGAATTATCGATTTTCGGATAATCGATTTTGAGAAAAGGAGATTTATATGGGATTCATACTAGGTGTATGATTTGGAAGATACTATATGGGTGCAGTATAAAGTGTTTTAAAACGGCTCTGGAGAAAAAGGCGCTCCCTTGAAATGAACTTCTTAGGAGTACCATAGGTTGATACTGCCTTGAGTCCCAAGGGGGAGGCTCTAAAATGGACCCCGTGAGGAAGTCCGAAAAAACTGAAGTTCTTAAGAATTATTGGTTAGCGAATTGATGCCTACAGAGGCATTTGGGTTATGCTATGACGACAGTATAACTCGATGTCGCTGCGATCTACTATGGACCATAGCGGAAATCGTGTAGAGGTGAGTGTCAATGGTCTACGTTTGATTTTGCCGAGAAGGCAACGTAACATCAACGTAACATTGGTAGACTGCGATCTATGGTCGAGGGGAGAAGTTTCATTTTTGGCAGCGAAATTCGAGGGCGCTGATGCCTACAGTTACATGGACTTTTGCTGTGATGGCAACGTAATCCAGGATGTAGCTACGATCTGTAGCGGGTTCCATGGCGTAATCGAGGGGCGCGGAGTGCCTACAGTTATCTATGGATTTTGCCGGGATGGCAACGTAACCATTGGGTTAACCGTGACCATGGATGGGGGTGATGATTTCCAAAGCATTCTCACCAAAGATGTTTCCTCTATTTAAAAAAACATGTTTTTTATATTTTCAATAAAATTATTTTTCAAGTATTTTCACTGGATGTTGAAATGGGTTTACCAAGTACATATAGATTTTCAGTCCTACGCCTGATCAACGTATGACCAAATTTCTGTGAGAACGAGGACGGACTTGTTAAAACATCGAGTTATAAAATGATATTTTTATAAAACTATTTTGACAATATTATATAGATTTGAAAGTGTTTTATAAATGTTCAAAGAGAAAGTTTAACTGATATTAAGTATTTTAATAAATTCTGGTTTTATTCCTTTTCGAGGACGAAAAGATTCTAAGGGGGAAGGAATGTGATAACCCGGATTTTGGACATCTGATAAGTGGATAGTTAACTGGTTTATTCGGTTGAACGGATAAAATTATGATATTTGAAAATATAAATAAATTTGAATCTATAATAAATATTGAAATATAAATATCTAAAAATAATTTTTTACAGTAAATCAACATATATATATAATAGATATATTCGAAATTCCATCATGTTGGAAATCTTAAGTGTATACATATATAAATTCATTGCGAAATAGTAAACATATTAATATAATTCAAACAATTTAAAATATGATAATCTCCTTTATTTATAATTTAAAAAATTGGTAAAATTGTTATTTTCAAACAAAAATAATAATGTGTTGTTTTAAATATAGATATAAATGGATTTTAAATTAGAATAATTATTTACAAATTTAATTTGTGTTTGTTTATATAAATATATATTTGAGTTGATTTTAAATTGGATTTTAAATTGAAATTGAATTGAATTTGGATTTATATTCGAAATTTAAAAGATATATATCCTAAATATATTTTGGAATTAAATATCTTATATATGATTTTATTTAGAATATAATTAGTTTTTATTTTATTTTATTTAAAAGGATTTTGTGTATATAAATTAAAAAGTACTTATTTAATAGGAAAATAAATACAAAAGCTTTATATTAACATTTTAAAATAAATAAAAATGTATTATTACAAGTGTTAGATTATAAAAGCTTATTATAACATGTGTAATTTAATAAAGGGTTGTAGATGACAAATGTTAGTAATTGAACAAGTGTCATTGCTTTTTATTTTTCATTTTCTTTAAATTTTAATAAATCCTAATTTACACTATATAAACTCCTATCTACTTTCTTCATTTCTTTTTCCTATCTTCTCTTTCCAAAGCAAAGAAAACTCAGAATCAAAATCTGTAAAGCAATCACCAGATCAAACCAAAACCCTATAAACATTTTAACAACTCAAGATCAAAATCTTGTAATTAAATCAAGCTTCCAACTTATCCAACCTATAATAAAAAAGGATCATCTCTGTTTCAAATTAAACTTTCTCAAGCAACAACTAGCTTCAGATCATCAAGTATTTTCTTATGCAAATTCAAAATTTCCCGTTTAAAAGCTTCAGTTTTCAAATCCCAGGTTTTCAAGCTCTCTGTCTTTTGAAAAGGTGAGTAAACATTTATTTAAAAACTTAAGTAAATAATTGTTTGTTGCTTGTGAAATTTATGAGATGAATGATGCTTGCTTGCGTATATATATATAAGTGGTATTTCTATATATAAGCTGAATGTATATAGTTAATATATAGGTGTGCATGTCTATGTTATATTTGTTCTTCCCTATTCTTGTTACAGGATTTTAAAGTTTAGATCAAAAATTCATTCTCTCTTCCTCTGATTTCTGATAGGGTTTAGTTTACAAAAAACCTGTTTTTTTAATCATAGATTAAGATTTAAAATTATATTTAAGTAAATTAAATTTGAAATGCTCTGGAAAACCAAGAAGAATAGTGCAAGCTTAAGATATATAAAAATTTAAACATCATAATTCTTCGATTTAGGTATAAAATCTGAATCATTGTCTAGAATCATGATTTTTAAAAATGAAACCATAATTTTTAGATTTTGGTTGAGAGAGCATTGCGGGGTTGATCAACAAGTGAGTTTTGAGTGGTTTCTGATGGTCAAGCTGATCGGAGAGGTCGGGGATTTCACTAGAGATAGAGGGATGTTCGATGTGCTTGGGAAAAATGGCAGATGGGTGTATTAACCACCGTGGTGGCGGCAGGTAGTTGGAATAGTTGTTAACCCTAGTTTTTCTCATGGTCGGGAATTTATTTACCGCGACGCCTCTAGTGGATCAGGTTACACCAGATCTTGGGAAATGGTAGCGGGGAAGTTGGCGAAGGAGTGGCTGGAGGCTCAAGCATCCCGGTGGTCGGAGGCATGGGTTCGAGGAGGTTTTTGATGATGAGTTTTTGGTTCTAGGTTGGTCTGTATTGCTCGATTTAGATTGTGGGCTTATATTGATGATTGGGTGATCGGGATTGAAGGATTGGACGATGGTCGATGTGCCAGAGGTTTCATAGGAGGTTGAAGACGACTCAGTCGCCGGTGCACGTGCACGGTGAAGTATTTGCGTTAGTGGGTTATGTGGTGGTTTTGACTCGAAGGAGTACTCGGGTAATTGGGATAGAGACTCGAGTATAAACTCGAGTAGACGAGAGTGCATTCGAGTTTCCAGTTTTTAAACTTCAATTTTTTTTAAAAACTAACTTTTTTATAAAAAAAAGAAGGAGGTGGTTTTACTCGGGGCAAGACCCGAGTGATCTTCGGGTTGAACCCGAAGCAAGGGTAAAACAAATTTTTAAAAAAAGTTTTAAAGGTTTTTGTAAAAGTAAGTTTTTAAAATTTAAATTGGAATTAATTTAAACTATTACTTGATAAATGTTTTAAGTTATTAAAAGAAGTTATGATTTGGTAAACTTTAATTTGTTAGGATAAATGATTATTTTATTTTAAACTTAATAAGGAAGTTAATTATAAAGATAAAATGTTTTAAATATGTTAATGATAATTAAGTCATTGTAAAGATAATGTTTTATCTTAAAGATAATTAGGTTTTAATGTCTTAAGATTAATTAAGTTAATAAAGTAATTTAAGTATAATTAATTAATTTAATTAATTAATGACTAAGTATTAATAAATTAATAATTTAGGGTTATAAGGATTAATTAAAGGTTAACTAATCTGTAATTAAGGATTATTAATTAGATAATTAGAGATTATTAATTAATGATTAGGGATTAATTAAGTAATTAAGTTATAATTGAGCATTAACTAATTAAGTAATTACAAATTAATTACTTAAATGATGATTACTTAATGTAAGTAATTAAAGGATTATACTGTTGAAGGTTAATTAATTTAATTAATAATTAAAGGTTAAATTAATTAATAATCAAGGTAAATTAGTGGAAGTTAATTACTTAAGGGAAGTAATTAAGGATTAATTACTTAGTGTAATTAATAAAAGGATTAATTAATTAAAGAAATTAATTAAGGGTTAGTTAATTAATGAGTGTGATTAATTAAAGGATAATTAATCAATGTAAGTGATTATAAGATAATTAATTTGAGTAATTAATTAAGGATCAATGTAATTAATATGGATGGGTAAAGGTTAATTAATTTGTGGAATTAATTAAAGTTAATTACTTATTGTAATTAAAGGATAATTAGTCAAGGGTGATTAATTAAGATGGATAATTGAAAGATGATTAATTATTTGGTTTGTAATCAGTTAATGTTAAGTAAAGGTAATCTAAGTGATTAAAGATTAGTAATCAATTTAATTAGAGATAAATTAAATTAATTTTGGAAGTGATCAATCTTACTTATGAATGATTGAATGACGTTAAATGCCTTGAATTGGTTGATATCTCTGATATGAAATGTTTTGTGATATGATATGTTTGGGTGGACAGTGATAATGTGGTTATCTTTCGATGATGAATTGCTGTGTAAAAAGTGACATATTGTATTTAAAGTTGAATTGTATTCACTTGAATAACTTGGGTTAAGATGGTATTTAACTCGAAGAGACCGGGGTCGGGTATTAGTAAATACCCGAACCCACTTCGATTTGTAACCTACAACGATTCTTTATAGATTGATATGTGAAATCAATAGGCTGAAATGGAATAATTTAAATGACTAGACCATTTAAAACTAAGTAAAGGTACTTAGGGATTGATTGTGAATATAAGTGTTGATTATAGCAAGTTGTGAACTTGTAGTGATGAACGAGTTACCTCGAGTTTTAAGTAAGTTTTATGCATTAGTATTTCTTGTTAGATGGGTTAACTCACGCTGGTTTCCAGCCTGACCGGGTGTTACTTTGATGTAATGCTCGTGTCAGACCGAGTATTATAGATTATCAGGTGAGGATGTTTTGAAGCTCAAGAGGCGAGCTGGATGGCAGGAACGTATGTAGAGTATTCCGTTGTGATATATTGTATTTTATCTCGGGCATGTTGATTTTAACTATCCAGTGTTTTGTGTAAATGTTGTAACTCTGATGTATTGATGTAAATTAACTGATATAGTTTTCCTTTGTATAACTGCTATTTTATTTGATATTATATTTTGATCCGCTGCGAATGTGAGAATCTGTGTTTTGGTGTTTTTGTTTTTTCTTCTTCATCTATCTCATTCTTCTTTTCCCTAACTATCTGAAATTTTCGGGATCGAAAATTCTGGGTCGTTACAATCATACAGCCGTCGATGCCTACCTATGAGGGAAAATTGACCCCAGGAAGAACACCATGAGGTTTAACTGACTGATAGACTCCACGTGAGCTGATGATTCCATAAAATGCAGATGTTTTCCTATCACTCTTTCTGTCATAATGACGATGTGGTTTATGAGATTACTCCATGGTTAATATCCAGATTTTATGATTTGGCAACAAAATTTATGGAGCATTTCTGTATGCATGTAACTTGCCCCAAAGATGTAATGTCCCTATCGAGCGTGATCCTGCCTTCTGGAGAACCACTGAAAGACTACTCGGAGAGATTTCACACAGCTATCACAGAAGTCAGTAATCCAAATTACCATTCAATATTGATGACGATAATAAGAAGGATTGACCCAGAATCCCTCTTTAGCGATTGATTAGCTGGTAAATCAGCCGCAAAGCCGGAGCATTTCAATGCGAAAGCAGCTCCGAATTTGAGGAAAGAGAAAGCTAGAATCTCTAGGAAGAATAATGTTGTAGGACCGAGTAGAGAGGAAGTGCATAGTAACATTGCATTGAATCAGTCCAGGGAGAATTCTAGAATGATTTAAGTAAATTTCCAAAATAAATCTTAATCAACAAAAGAAAGGCAGCGATAGGAATTGTGAATGAAAGAAGAATTCTGAAAGTGGAAAGTCTAGGATTCTAATGTATGATACCTACACACCACTAAATACATTATTAGAGAATGTCTGCTTGTCTACAAGCAATACCATGCAGTATAGGAAGCCATCTCCGAAAGAATAAACGAGAAACAAAAGCAGACTGGAAAATATTGCCGGATCCACGAAAGCTATGGTCACAACACAAATGAATGTAGGCATCTTCCGGATGTTATTGAGAAACTGATTCAGGAAAGAAAACTATAGCAGTTTTTAAACCCCATAGGATGGCGGGCAGGGTATATCCGACCCCAATCAAGGACAAGTATCGCACAGGGCTGAGGAGCCTGGGCGGACTGGTGGAAGATTAATGATCAATACAATAGCTGGAGGACTACATCCAGCCGATAAGAGCCAGCACGAGAGTGAGCGCTATGCTAGCGCAATAAAGCATATGAATTTTGAGTGTTGTTCTAATACATAAGATAGGGCTCCATCCAAACAACAACGTACAATGGCAGATGACACTGTATTCCGAAACAGAGATGCAGATAAGGTGGAGGCATCGACAATCGATCCAATGGTGATTTCTGTCATGATCGGCCCCGCCTTAGTGAGAAAAGTTTTGATTGACAGTGGTAGCTCGGTGAACATTATCTTCAAAAAGGCGTACGACTAGATGAGAACGGAAGCCAGAGATCTGAAACCGTGCCAACCTGCATTTATGGCTTAATGGTGTTACAACTGAAGCTATTAATTATGTTGAATTTCCCGTGAGTTGGGAGAAGGCAACCACAGGAGAGCATGGATGTTGTCATTTATTGTCTTGGATGTTGACTCTCCATATAATGCTTTTCTAGACTGACCGTCGCTAGCTGAATTCTGGACATCCCTTACCCCATGGTTTTTGACTTTGAAGTTCCCAAATGATAACGGTGTTGGAGCTATGCACGGTGATCAAGCAACCAGACGTGCCTGCTATGTGGTTGAGTTGAGGGACGCTCAATGAAAGGAGAAAGGTAAGGTTATGAAATAGTCTCTCTGCATCCAAGCCACCGACGATTGATAATCAACGCCTAGGCTTGGCTTGGACGCCACAATCGGTTTTATAAAGACATAGATCCAAGGAATGATAAGGAGGAGCCCAAAGAAACCAATGCTGCACGGGCTAAGCTGACAATTGACATCACGGTCAGCCATGATGACCCATCGCTATTCCTAAAGATTGGATCAAAGCCCAGCCCCCCGATGATAAAAGTCCTTGGTAGTTTTCTCCTCGCGATCTTAATGTGTTCGCTTATACTCATTCTGATATGTGTAGGATCTCACCTATCATTGCGACCAAGCATTAAATATCGATCCAAGACATGTCCCGGTGAAAAAAAAGCTGTGACGTGGATCCAGAGAGATCCACCATCCTTAAAGAGGTGGTGGATAGACCCAAAAGCAATGGATTTATTCGCGACACCCTCTACCGGAAATGGGTATCTAATCCTATACTTATGAGAAAGGAAAATGGAAAATGGTGGACATGCGTTAACTATTCAGACCTAAATAAGGCATGCTCTAAAGACAGCTTTCCCCTTCCGATGCTCGATCAACAGGTGGTCTCAACCACAGGACATGAGTTGCTATCTTTCATGGATGTGCACTCTGGATATAAACAAATCCCGACGCACATCCTCGACCAGGAGCACACCAGTTTTATTGCCGACATTGGATTGTACTGCTATGTGGTAATGCCATTCGGATTGAAGAATGCTGGAGAAACCAATCAGTTCCCAGTTAATTGATGTTTAAAGATCAGATTGGAAAGATAATGGACATATAGATGGTGTGCTCATGAAGTCACGATGATCAAGCAACCACATTAGAGACTTAGTAGAAATGTTCAATATCCTTCGATATTACAAAATAAAGATCAATCCTCTAATATGTTCCTTTAGCATTGCATCAGGAAAATTCTTTGGTTTCATTGTCAATGCTCATGGAATCAAAGCTAATCCAAAGAAGATTTGACCAATTCACAACATCCAAGAACCAAAGACTATCAAACAAGTACAAAGCCTAAATGGGAAGGTTGTCGCCCTAAGCCAGTTTATTTCTAAAGCCACTGATAAATATATTCCTTTCTTTGACCTGATAATAAGAGGGGATAAGAACTTTGAATGGACATAGGAGAATGAAAATGCTTTTCGAGATCTGGTGAACCACATGGAGAGACCTCCCATCATGTCAAAGCCGGTGGATCACAAAGACTTGTATATCTACCTGGCCATGTTGGTGCATGCTATAAGTGCTGCACTGTTTCGCAAGGAGAATTGAATCCAAAGACTAGTCTATTATGTTAGTAAGCGATTAACAAGAGCTGAAAGGAACTATCAGAAGATATAGAAATTGGCATACTTCCTGTTGGTTGTATCACAAAGGCTTCGCCCTTATTTTTAGGCTATCACATCAACGTCTACACCAACCAGCTGTTACGATAGGTCCTACAACGACCTAAGACATCTTGAAGGTTATTCAAGTGGAACGTCGAGCTGAGCCAATTTGACATTACCTATATCCCTCGGAGAGCCATCTAGGGACATGCACTAGCGGACTTTATAGTCGAGTTCACTGCATAGGATGATCTCCAAGAGATCAGTGAAGCCCCTACCATCCTATGAAAAATGTGCATGGATGGATCCTCCGAGATCGTTATTCTAGGGCCAGAGTCATACTAGTAACTCCCAAGGATCGAATAATTTGCTACACTTTGAAGTTTGACTTTCTACAATGAATAACGAAACCAAATATAAAGATTTGATTATTGGAATCAAACTTGCCAAAAAGCTGGGAATAAAATCTCTTGAAATCTTTTGTGATTTCCAGTTGGTGGTATATCAAGTCAGGGGAGATTATTAGGCTAAAGGACAACAAATCGCCCCATACCTTATCCATGTCCAAGAGCTATTGATTGACTTTGAGTATTATGACATCATGTACATTCCTCGAGATGAAAACAAAGAGACTGACTCATTGACAAAGTTTGCTAGCACTGGGGATGTACAACAAATGGGCTCGATTCCAGTCGAAGTACTAAACGCTTCGAGCATAAACCAGATGGAAATCAATTGGGTACTAGACAGAGCCTGAGAAGGAGTCGCGGATGACACCGATTAAAGATTATTAGCTACGGGGAGTCCTTCCCAAGCGGAGAATGAAAGATGACAAATCTTCCACAAAGCTTCACGATATATCATTTAGAAAGGAGTCATGTATAGAAATGGTTTTTTTCCATTCCTCTGCTCTGGTGTATCGCTTATGATGAGATAAGATGAGTCATAAGCGAAGTTCACGAAAGGAAATGTGGCGATCATACTGGAGGGAAAATCTTAGCAAAGAAAATACTTCATGATGGGTATAACGGGCCAATTGTCAACAGAGATGCTGTCGATTACACTAAGCGATGCAACAAGTGCCAGATGTATGCAAAAGTGCTGAGAGCTCCGTCGACGGAAATTACACATTTAGCCAGTCCATAGCCGTTTGCTACATGGGGCATATATATTATCGGTTCCTTATCAATCTGTAACATCCCTTATTTGGACGCTCAAAACTAACCATATGGATGCCGCAGTCATCCATAATTATTACTTCTTGGTAACCAAATGCGGTAACGTTAGATACGTTGATATACCAAAAACACTTGAATATGAAAATAAAATTAAACTCAATTTAAAACAAAATTCTCATTTCATTTTAGATTCATTACACAATCCCATATGTAAGCCACGTTTAGAGAAATTACAATTCAATACAATATACACCAAGAGCGACATACGAAGATGCCCCCTTGGTTGATCAGAGTCTGAATATAGACACTAAAAAACATTGCCATTTCATCTAATAACATAGTGGAATCAAACAGAAAGAACATCTAATAGCTATCTTGCCTCCTGCACGTCTCTAGAAGCTTGTTCGCCTAAAGGAGAACCTGAAAATCTTAACTCTCAAACTACTTAAAATCAATTAAGCACCCAAGAGTTTAAGGGGAAAACATAAACTTCGAGTGAGACAAAAAGTCTGGTGTGAATAATAACCTACCATCTTGAACCATATAGATATCTAGTGAGACCACGCCGCTTAGCGGAATGGGTTTTCCCCTCACTGGTATCTTACCCAATTAATAATAACCATATATCGTGCCCCTGCATCCATAATGGTTAAGACATAACATAATAAAATGTATCATAATGATATGCAAACATGTAATATGCTCTGGATTTCTCATCCCCACTCACCTGACTGTCTGTCTCATATTATAGTTTCTAGGGCCAATATTAACCTATTAGTTTTCATAGGCTAATTAATAACATGTTTTAAGCTTACGAACAATCCATTCGGTTTCATAGTTTTCATGGGATCACTAAGAACCTATTGGCATCTACCAACAATATTATCCAATAATAGTTTTTATGGGCTTACCATGAACCCATTGGTTTCTCTAATAACAACTCTCATTTCATAGTTTTCATGGACTGACTATGAACCTATTGATCTCTATCAATAATTTGATCTGGAGATAGTTTTCATGGGATCACTAAGAAAGTATTGACCCCTGCCAATGACAATTTCCATAACATAGTTTTATGGGGATACTAAGAACCTATCTAAACCGATGATCTTTGATTAGCTTTAGGCATTATATATTCTGGTCCATCTGACCTCCTGGATACAATTCTACTCGCATAGGAATTAATTCAGTGTATATTCACTAGTGATCAATCTAGCAAGTTATTATACACTTAACACCCCAAAATGCAGTATTGGATTAATTATGAAATGAATATGATTACTGAAGCGTACATGAAAACTGATCAAAACATAATAATTAAACATTCATTATTTAATTCCTTGTACCCTTAACCCACTATTCTTGGCAAGGAAAACTTCCTTTAACATTTCAAATTTTAAATGCCACTCAAAACACTTTTACATTTCCATGGGTTTACCATTAAAAATAAAATTGGTTTTCTTATTTGAAAGCCAAGGACTAGATCCTTCGGATCATTATGACATCATGGGTTACCCTTCATCACTCTCCCTTTCGAAAGCATTACTTAAAATCCACCTTCTTTTTCAAAACCATCAAAAACATACCTTTCGAAACACTTAGAAATACACCTTTCCGTAAGCATTGGAAACATTCCTTTCATAATACTGAAAATATACCTTTCGAGACACTTAAATACGTACCTTTCGAAGGCATTTAGTTCAAGCAAGAATTTGTGGAAACATAGGTTCGAAACCATTTAAAAGTAACCCTTTCGAAAGCATTAATCTTAAGTGAAAGAATTAGGGAAGGGGATAGCTTCGAAACCAACCTTTCGAAACCATTGCCTCTGAAACTCTTATTAAAAGTGGCTAAAACAACCCTTTCAAAAGCATTGAGGAAGCAGTTTAAAATTTAATAGGACAAAAGCTTCCCCTTCGAGTACTATAAAGATAAGCAGCCTCTAACTGATTCGAAAGGTATGAATGCGGTAGCTAGGTATCGAATGAGTTCAAAATACGACAACTCTTTCAAAAGCTTCTTTTAAAACAAAGGCAAGTTGGATTAGTTCGAAAGCTTATAAAAATGGCTTCAACCTCTTTGAAAGAATGACTTTGACACAGCCCCTTCCGCCTTTCTCCAATACACTACGTATCGATTGCTTGATACCATGCGCATTGGTTTGGAATGGGTGTGAAAAGTCATTAGCGGATGTATGGCGATGGAAGCAAGCAGATGGAAGTGGTGAAGTTGTAATTCGAAAGAAAACTGATTTTTATGCCTTTCAAAGTAATTCTTTTTTATACCTAATTTGTCAAAATATGATTGGTTGCTAATTCTTTATAAAAATTCTTTTTTAAAGACAACTGAATTCAATAATTAATAAATGAAATCATTTTAGCAAATAAGCCCCTCTCCTTAATAAAGCATTTAAGTCCTCTAACTTAAATAATTTAATATCCATAATAAAACATTTAGGAAAAATCCCCAAAAATCACAATTATTCACTTTTAATATGTTTTCTAACACATATTAATTTTAGACCCGAAAACAATACTTGATTGCCTTAAATAATTTAAATCCAAAATTATATATTTCTTCCATTCAAAATTCATAATAAATCATCCATAGCTTGGAATATTATGAGAATTTAAACCCATCTCCAAAATAAGGTTTTACATAACATATTCAAATATCATGGTGTTTAGAAATCAATTTGCATGATTTTAACCTTAAAATCGAATTAGATTATCCCACAAAATATTTGTTTAAATTATAACGTGACATATAAATCAAACCATGTCATCATTCATCTAATCATACAGTTTTAAACCTTATACCCAAATTAAAACAGAAGACTTATATGAGATGGTTTAGATCATTATTCACCTTCTTTGGATAAGGAACTTGAGATTTATTCTTGCTTTAATCTTCCTAACTTAAATCTTAGCTTCTAATTGGATTTTTCTCTTTTTCTTCTTAGGGTTATGGCCGACCTCAACTCTCTTTGCTTATGTTTTTAGTTTATAAAAATGTGAACGAGAATGAGGTAAGGGGTTTAGGGGTTATGGTATATGGCTATTCCCATTTTTCCCTTGCCTTATTCTTTTAAGTATTTGAAAACCATTCTTATAGATTCATTTAGTTAAGGCATGACCTTAATTAGTTTTCAAATCTCAATTCCCTTATCTCCCTAACCTTTGCATTATTCTATTTGATTTAAATCTCCTCAATAATGTTATTTAAAATTAAGGGTGTTATATTCTCCCCTCCTTAAAGAATTTCGTCCTTAAAATTCAGCAAGGACTAAATACTAATCATAACAATCATCTGTAACATCTCTTAACTACCATACTAGCCTACCTGACTAGCAAACAGTCTATATAAAGTAAATATAGAACATATCCTTAAAACAGATCATGATAAGTATCTCCAATCCCTTCTTGGTCTTCCAAGTATAGTCCTTCTCGTAGTCGCTCCACTGAACTTTCACCAACTTAACTTTCTTGTTTCTTAACCTCTTCTCATCTCTTGCTACAACCAAAACTGGTTGCCTAACAAAAGTCAGATCTAGTTCTATTACTAAGTCTTCTAATGCAGTATGAGAAATAGTAGTCGCTGGATCGTGCACATACTTACGAAGGTGAGATACATGAAACACATTATGGACACCTACCAAACTGCTCGGTAACTCTACTCTGTATGCGAGCTTTCCGATCCTCTTAATAACTAGGAATGGTCCAACATATCTCGGTGCCAGTTTCCCTTACTTTTCGAATCATATCACACCCTTCATCGGTGATACCTTAATGAATGTCCTATCTCAAACTGGTAACTCTAGATCCTTACGCCTCTTATTTGCATAACTCTTTTGTCTAGACCGAGCTTCCTTCATCCTACCTCGGATCTGCTCACCTTCTTTGTTGCCTCTCTTACCAGATCTGGACCGAAGATTAATCTGCCACTAATTTCCAACCAACATGCTGGTGATTTGCATGACATTCCATACAAAGCTTCAAAAGGCGCCATTCCTATACTAGTCCGATAGCTGTTATTATAGGACAACTCAACTAAATGTAGGTGATCTTCCCATAATCCACCAAAATCTAGCACACAAGCTCTTAAGAAATCCTCGAGTGACTCTCTCTGTCCGCCCATCTGTCTAAGGGTGATAAGCAGTACTCATCTTGAGCTTGGTACCTAACATATCCTGTAGACTCTTCCAACTTTCTAGTAAATAAAGTATCTCTATCGCTTACTATACTACTAGGAATTTCATGTAGTCTAATTATCTTTTTTCGTAAACAACTTAGCTAAAACAGGTGCCATCCTAGTTGACTTAACTGGAATGAAATGGGCACTCTTGGTCAACCTTTCCACTATGACCCATACACTTTCATTTCCTCAATTAGACCTTAGCAACCCGTCTATAAAATTTATGGATATTGAATCCCATTTTTAATTTGGTATCTCTAAAGGTTGAAGCAATTCACTTGGCTTCTGATGTTCGGCCTTCACTTGTTAACATTTACACACCGCTTTACCCACAAGCCAACATCCTTCTTCATACCTCCCCGGTAAAAACTCCTTTTCATGTCTTGCTCCATCTTGGTTTCCCCAGGATGAATCATAAATTTGGTTCGATGACATTACATAAGGACTTCTCTCCTTAAGCCCCTAACAATCGGAACACACAACCGTCCCTTCTTTCTCAAGCATCCTCTTTGGTCAAGACTAAAATCTTTTAAATCATCAATCTTTAATCCAACCTCAAGCCTTTTAATCTTCTCAGTGAACAGTGGATCCTCTCTCTACTTAGAAGAAATCCTTTCGATCAAAACTGGTCGAACTTCCAAGCAGGATAACATAGCAGTGGTTTGACTAAAACTAGCAGTCGACCTTAACTCGACACTAAAAGTAGTCAAAGCCTCTAGGTCCTTCCATTCTGTTAACAGAGCTAACACCACATTCTGATGTTTTCTGCTAAGAGCATCTGCTACTTTATTTCCTTTTCCAGGTGTATACTCTATAACAAAATCATAAGCTGCTCAAAACTCCTGCCACCTCTGCTGCCTCATATTCAACTCCTTCTGAGAGAATATATATCTTAAGGACTTATGATCTGTATATAACTCATATCTCTCCCTTAAGAGATAATGTCTCCATAATTTCAGTGCGAAGATCACCACTGCCAACTCTAGATCATGAGTAGCATAACTCACTTCATGTGGTCTAAACTGTCATAAAGCGTAGGCAATAACTTTACCTTTCTACATCAACACATCCCCTAATCTGGTTCCACATGCATCAGTATACACTACCAATCCTTGATTCTTGTCTAGAACTACTAATACAAGTTCATTTGTCAATAGGTGCTTTAACTTAAGAAATGCTTCCTCACATTTGTCAGACCAAATAAACTTTATGTCCTTCCTTGTTAGCTTAGTCAAAGGCGCTACTATCCATGAGAAATCCTTAATAAACCTCCCTTAGTAACCAGCAAGCCCAAGAAAACTTCTGATCTCAATCACCGTCTCTGGTCTCCTTTATTTGTTAACAGCCTCGATTTTATCTGGATCAAGGAAAAACCCTTCTCCGAAACCACGTGACCAAGAAACTTAACTTCTTTCTTTCAAAAATGACACTCTAAAAACTTTTCTTTCAGTTGATGCTGCCTCAGCGTCTCAAGCACTACTCTAAAATGAACTTCATGCTCTCTTTCTGTAGCGACCCGGAATTTTGAGCAATATCAATTTAATAATCTTTGATAATAATTAAATTAATTTGATCATTTTACATTATAAATTGACAAGTCAAAATTATTTCAAAGGATGAAAGTAATAATTTGTTAATATCTATTAACATTTTTCTTTACAATATAAATAAGCAAGATTTAATTCTTTTGAAAGTTTATAATAATTTGATTTGAAAATATTTATTTTGGTAAATAAGAAGTTTTTAATGTAATAAAACTTTATATTCAAATTGTAATATATATGAATATATATATATATATATATATATATATTGTGATTTGAGATTTGTTTTAAAATTTAATATGGAAATTAACAAATTTAATGTTAGTATGTTTTTCTATTTGAAATGTGTATATATATTTGTATATATATATTTGAAATAGGAATTGTATTAATTTGAATTGAATAAGTATTTGCAAACTTTGATAAATATATAATTTGTAAATTGAAATGTTAATTTGATTTAATGCCTTTGAAATGATATTTGAAATTTAAATTTTAATAACAAAGTTAATTCCTTATTTATGATAAATATGTACTTTAAGCTTTTAAATAAGATTTAAATTAAAGGTTCATTTGTTTTAATAGTCTTTCAATTTTAATTTTAACATAAGATAAATTGTTTTAATTTTTTTTATAAAGAGTTAAAATCAATTTCTCAAGTTTTAATATATAATACCATTACAATTTAATTCAAATGCATAAATAAAGTTATAATTGTTAACATGAATTCACTTTTATATATGTATTGAAATCCAAAGCTTATTCTTATAAAATAAATACACCTTATAATCATGTAAACATTTCATAAATATTTATATAAGCTTGAAATAAATTATTAAAGATAAACTAACATCTAAAAGAAAACATTAATTAAACATAATAATACTTGTTAACTTGTTAATGTATATTAAAAACACTTGTAATCATATATGTATAGGTATAAGTAGATTAAAATTTCATTGTGACAAATGTCACCCTCTTGTAAATATAAAACAAAAGTTTTTCTTCAGCTAATAAAGAAAATAATATTATCTTCATCTCAACCAAACTAAATGAAATCAGAAAGATGAAATCTGAAAAAAAATGCTAATAAAAAAAAAGAGAAAAGAAAATCTGTAGAAAACCTGTAACAAGAATGAGATGCCGGGGATTTCAATCAACAATGCAAGATCATCTTCAAATTTATCAAGCAACTCAGTAATCAACTGCAAGGAGATTGATTTCAACATGCAATTCAGGTTCATCAAGCAATAAAATCAACATGTAGTGAAATTAAAAGCCTGAAAAGCTATTCTGTCTTCTGAAAAATTCCAGGTGAGTAAATAAAATTTTAAAAACAGTTTTAAATTTTAAATTTCATCTTGTTCTTTTGTATGAAATCTTGATGAATTGACTGGATTCTTGGATTTAAACTGTTGCATGATTGAGTATGAGGGATTGATGATATTGGGATGCCTGTAATCATAAATATGCTCTGTAAACTATAATAGGTTTTCAAATAAATTCAATAACTTGGATTTGAATTCGAATTAGACTTTGAATGGTAAATAGATGTTGATTGAAATCATGAAAGCTATCATCTAAAAATAATTACAAGATTTTAAATTGAATAGTTTGTTATAAATATTTAAATTTACAGTACATTTCAAATTTGGGTCAGAAATTCATGAATTCGATTTTTAATTTTGGATTCATAATTGGATTGTAAATAGAAAATTATGATTTTTAATACTTGAATCATAATTTTTAATGGGGTAATTAGTGAGCTTTTTGGATTTATCTATTTTGGGTTTTTTGGCCAAATCACGACAAACCACGGCGAATTGGACATCGCCATTGATCATGAAGGTAGAGGGGGCGTCAGGGGTCATGCGAAAAATACTATTGGAATTTATTTTTGATCGAGGTGGTTGGGAGTTGACTGAGTAGGGTTTTATTTCTTGTTTTGCTGACGTTGAACTTTTGGGTTTTTACGGCATTGTAAGGCAACCGGAGGCTGTCGCGAGTGGATCTGTGGGTTCGAGGCGACGTAGGGAAGATATGTCTAAGGTGGCGGGGTTTCTCGAGTTTGGTGTTGCCGTGGAGGGGTGGTTTTGGGTGATGGTGGTTTGAGTGATTTTGGGTTGAAGGCCGAGATTTCGTTCTCGATCGATCTTGCGTTTTCTGGGTTGTGCGTTGGGTTGTCGAGGTCATTTGCGACTTAGTGGAGGCCGGAGGAAGTTCAACGTCGGCCGAACGTGGGCGTGCACGTTGATGTGCTTGACTGCGAGTATCAGGAGATGATGGGTTTGGGAGAAGATGTTTTGCTCGAGATTTACTACGGGTTTGCTGTGTGATTTCTCGAAGCAGGTATAGCGTGGATGGCACAGGAAGGTCTCGGGGTTGACGCGAGTTTTTAGAGAAGGTTACTCGGGTTTTAGGGGGGGTTTACTCGGGTATCAGGTTCAGGCTTTAGAACTAGATGTTTAAGTGTTAATACTAAGTAAATTTGATTTTAGGAATTAAGTTTTTAAAACAAGGGTTAAACAAGTTTCAGAACTAAATTTGTTTCAAAGTTATGTTTTTAAACAAGTTTATATATCTTAAAATATGGAAGTTTTAAAATAAAATAAGTGGATTTGAAATAAAGTTTGTATTAAACTTTATTAAATAAATTTGGAAAGGTTTTAAATATTTAAAAGTTTAATTTAAAATGAGTTTATTTATAAATTGATTTCTAAATGTTATAATTTATTTAAATAAAGTTTAATGATTTAGAATTTGATAATCAATTGTAATAAAGATTTATCTTATGTAAATTGGAATTTTGATTTAGTTAAAGATAATTAAATTTGGAAAGGTAATTAAGATAATGAAATTATTAACCATTGAAAGGTTATTGGTTAATATAAATGTGTTAATTAAGAGAATGGATTCTTGTTTAAGAATCTTTTTAATATAGTAAATTAAGGAATCATTTAATTAAATTTTAATGATTAAGTTAAATAAATTAATTAATTAGGGATTAATTAAGATAATCACTTATGAGTTAATTTAATATAAATTCCTTGGTGAAGTAATTAAGTGGTTAATTACAGAAGGTAATTAAGTAAAGGATAATTACTTTATGAAAAGTAATTAAGTAATGTGATTAAGAGTTAATCACTTTAGTTATTAATTAAATAATTAATTAATAATTAGTTAAAGATTTAAATTATTTGATTAGTGATTAATTACTAAAAGGATTAAGAGTAATTAATTAAGTGATTAATTACATGTTAAAGTAATTAAGTAAGAAAGAAATTTAATTAATGAAGTAAATCATTAATTAATAAAAATAATTATTTAATTGTTAATTAATAATTTAAGATAATTAATTAATAATTGAGTTTTAATTATTAAATATAATTAAAGTAATTAATCAAAGGTGATTAATTAAAAGTAATTAATTAAATATAATTAATTAAAAGTAATTAATCAAGTAGTTTTAATTAGAAGTAATTAATCAATGTGATTAATTAAAAGTGATTAATCAGGTGTAATTAATTAAAGGTAATTAAGAAATAATTATCAGGATAATTAAAGAATAATTAATCAAGGTTGATTAATTTAGAAGGTAATTAAGAGGTAATTACTTAGTATAATTTGGAAGTAATTAATCAAGATGATTAATTAATATGGTAATTAAGTAAGAATTACTTAAAGTAATTAAGTGATAATTAATCAGGGAAGATTAATTGAAATGGATAATTAAGTGATGTTAATTACTTAATTTGTAATTAATTAATGAATAAGAAGTTGAATTGAAGATAATACAAGTGATTAATTAAGGATTAATTTAATTTTAGGATTAATTAAATTAATCAAGTTTGAATCAAACTTGTTTATGAATGATTAATGATTGGATGATATATATCATTTAATGAGTTAATGATATTGGTTGTTGTTGGATGACATTGATTGATGGGTGATGATGTGAATATGCTATATCTGAATGTGATATATATGCTGCTATATGATATGTATAGATGCATGTGATAATAGATGCTTATCTATTTGTGTAATATGATACATCCATTTATGTTAAGTGATATTTTCTGAAATATCTATTGTTTAAATCCCTTAAGTATAACTTGGACATTAAAATGGCGTTTGGTTTTGATGAGACCGGGATCGGGTTTCCATATTTGGATATCCGAAAACCACATCGATTCCAATTAAACGTTAGGTCGTTAATCCAAATGGAGCGAGAGAAGACTCGAGGTATAAGGGCTATACGTCAGTATAACTCTGTGGGTAATTCCGTAATGAGTTTGACGGAATAGTACTTATAGGTTCGAGATGGTGATTTAGAGTGCAAGGACTATGGTCGTTGACTCTAAGGGTGATTCCAAAATGAGTGCAACGAGATAGTGCCTTCGGTTTCATTCGAACCCGGAACGAACTTGTATGGATTGAATGCTTTCAGCACATCGTCAGGAGGAAGATGAGCATTCTAAGATAATTGGTCCTATAAAGGTAATCGCAGCCTCAAGCCTCATCAACCGGGAATGGCTAAAACAGGGGAGGTGCAGCAAGGCTTCGTGGGTCGCTCCTACTGGAGAGCAAGATACATCCCTGTCTAGAAGTCCCTTTATATTTCGGCTGTGTGGGCAGTTGGTATGCAGGCAACTGCGGGGTGGTCTTGTTCGGGACTGTTCAGTAAGGAATGGTCCCGGCTTTGTGTTGTAGGGGAGTTAGGGTGGCTCCTCGGTACGGTGATCTAGGCCACGTACTGTGACGGGCGGTACCCCAGTAGCCCTGTCATTGATGGAAACCCATTTTCCCTACGAGACCCTACGGTTTTGTTTGTATTACCCACTTTTGTGGCTAGTAGCTGGAATTTATTGAATGTAACAATTTCGGCTATTTCATATTTATTTGAAAACCCCAGACACTATTATAATATCACTGGATTTCCTATCAAATGTTTTGGTTAGCGTAAGGTAAAAACTTTTCCATGTTTATGTGTGGGAAGTCTTACGTGATACCTTTCTTTTCAAAGGATTTTCTAAAGTTAAGCAATCCTAAACCCGTTTACTCACACCAGACCCCTGTCTGACCCCAGTATTTATTTTCTGTTTTATTAAACTCTTTGGGTACTCATATTATATATGAGTAGTCAGGTGATACAGGTTATCCTTGACGAATTCTGGAGGAGCTTTGGAGCAGGAGGCTTCAGCGTGTAGATATATGATTAGAGTTTCCGCTGTGTGTTATTCTGTATGATGTCTTGTATTGTATTAGACAGAATTGTTATAACTGTCTAGATTGAGATGTTTAGTTGTGTACTCTGATGTATATGATACTATGTATATGTTCTATATTATATTTAAATCATTCCGCTGTGAGATTCTGATGTGTTGTTTTCTCTTTCTTCTCTTTCTTTCTTCTTATATCCCTTTCTTTCTTAATTAGTGATGCGATTTTCTGGTGATAGAAAGTCGGGTCGCGACAGTTGGTATCAGAGCGTTAGGTTGAGTGAATACCTAGGCTCTGGAGTGGTGTCTATCTTGAGAGAGCGTACTTGTAATTTATATATATATATATATATATATATTTATATATCTACCTAATCTGTTGGGTTGTCTGTTCGGATTTTCCAACATAGGTTATAAAGGTGGATAAGGTAGGAGTGTATGGAACATGTTTACCACTAATGGAAGAGGTTATATGTTGTGGTTGGAAATGTGTCTGTCGAGATTGTAGACCTAATACTGTCTCGAATAAGTTTTGGTGGATTGTAGAAAGGATTTCTTTGAGTCCAGAGGAAGTATTTTCAAGAATTGGAATATATTCTTGAAGTGTGAGGTTGATTCGCTCTCAAGTGAGCAGGGATTTCCAAGAGTTGAGTTGTCCACGGAGGAGAAGCAAGTGGTGGTATCTTGATAGCTTTAGGAAAGAATAGCTATATGGTGAGATGCAGTTTCCATAGATGGTTCTGAAGATGTTTCTTTTGGAGCCAAATTTAGATGGTGTTGGAAGAGCAATTGATGGCTGTTGCAAGGAAGATTCGGATGTTTAGAGATTTATTGGATCTCAAGTAAGGGTGTCTCATCTTTATTGAAGTAGGAGACTAAGGTCGATGAGTTACCTCATTTCGGACACGGTCTCAATTGTTTTCTTAAGAAGATAAGTGGTTGGTGTTTGGTTTGGAGCCGAGTTTCTTAAGAAGATGTCTACTCGTCTCGAGGATTTTTAGTGGAAATTGGATGTTAGTTTTGTGTTTCAAGGAGATTTTGGTTAAGGAAGATCTGTGGTTTAGCTGTTTCTTTGAAGTGAAGTTTGGAAGCAGCAGCGTGACCTATTTCTTCGATGATTCAGTAATCTTTGGGATTCTACTATCGGCAGACCAGGCAGATAGTGAAGGCTTATTCTTTTCTTTGGGAGGCTCGGCAGAGTGGGATATTTGTTGGAAGTAATCTATCAGTTTCTGGTAGATAAGCCATTCGGGTAAGATTTATCTTGTATAGGAAAAGCTGTTCTAGTTGGTGAAGCAGATAGTTTCTTTGGAATCAGAACTGAGTGGAATCGCAAAAGTGACTTGCGATTAGTTTGGGAATCTTTGAGTATTCTTTGGTTTGAGATTGAGGCATCTCGAGTAGAGGTGAAAGCTATATAAGTTGTCGGAGGTTCTCCAGATGTTTTTGAGGGATTTAGAAGTTGCCCCGAATCGGAGATTGAGTTTTCTTATCAACTTGGAATTAAGGAGTAATTTTGATGGTTCAACCTTATAGTGGGATGACTCTTGGAGCTAGAAGGGTTTGGTGAGGCAGCTCAGGATTCTTTGGATTGATCATCTTATTCTAAGTTGAGATCCTGTTGAGTTGTTTTGACCAAGTGGAATGGTCACTAAGATTTTATGAGTCGAATGAACTATGTGTGGAGAAAGATTTTGCTTATGTTCTTCGATAGCATTCTTATCTGCTCTAGATCAGAGTTGTGCAGCGGAAGCGAGTTGGCAATTATTCTGGTATGGGAGCAATCGGATGTTGCAGTAGAGGATTTCTACTGGAAATTAAAGTATGAAGGAATTTTCCGGATTTGGTAGGCAAGGTTGTCAAGTACAACTGTTTGGCTATTCCAGATAGGAGAGGTAAGTTTGAAAACCACTGATGCTGGTGGTATAGAGTCGTATTTTGGATTTCAGCAAATTATTTTTGGAAGCCATTTTGATTGAGTAGGACCTGGAGATTTGGTTTGAGTTGGTGCTGTTGTTTCATGGAGCAATCAGCAAGGGTTAGGTTGATCAGGAATATTGAAGGTGACTCAGGAGCATCGGAAGAGTTATGCAGTTAAGAATTGAGGAGATTTGGAATGGGAAGTTGGGATTTGGATATTACTTTAGGTCTATCCAATCAGAGGAATTATAAGACCGGGTAAAACTGGAGAGTTCGCTCTGGAGGTATTTTGAGTTTTATCCGTGTTCTTTAGAGATTAGATTTTGATCTACAGGATTGAATTGCCAGTCCGGATAACTGGAATTCATTGTATTTCACATATTTCTGAGGAATATGTGTATGATTCTTTGAGTGATAGAATCAGAAGTTCAGAAGGATCTGGTAGTTGAGCTGGTTTTGAGTTTAGTCTGACATCTTGTTCAGATTTGAAGAATCGGATGAGAGAGTTCATGATTTTAATAGTGTAGTTACTTAAGATTCTGTAGAGCGAGTATTCCAGTATAGGTACCTGGAAAACTCTAGATAATATTAGGAGATTCTATTCAGAATTTTGTCTGGATTGATAAAATTATTTGATTGAATTGGTTGCTATGATCGATATTGTATGATTGATGTTTAAAATTTAAATTCTTTAACTGGGTTGTTAAATTATCTTTGCTTTTAAATTTCTGGGACGAAATTCTTTTAAGGGGGAAGGAATGTAACGACCCGGAATTTTGAGCAATATCAATTTAATAATCTTTGATAATAATTAAATTGATTTGACCATTTTACATTATAAATTGACAAGTCAAAATTATTTCAAAGGCTGAAATTAATAATTTGTTAATATCTATTAACATTTTTCTTTACAATATAAATAAGCAAGATTTAATTCTTTTGAAAGTTTATAATAATTTGATTTGAAAATATTTATTTTGGTAAATAAGAAGTTTATAATGTAATAAAACTTTATATTAAAATTGTAATATATTTGAATATATATATATATATATATATATATATTGTGATTTGAGATTTGTTTTAAAATTTAATATGGAAATTAACAAATTTAATGTTAGTATGTTTTCTATTTGAAATGTGTATATATATTTGTATATATATGTTTGAAATAGGAATTGTATTAATTTGAATTTAATAAGTATTTGCAAACTTTGATAAATATATAATTTGTAAATTGAAATGTTAATTTGATTTAATGCCTTTGAAATGATATATGAAATTTAAATTTTAATAACAAAGTTAATTCCTTATTTACGATAAATATGTACTTTAAGCTTTTAAATAAGATTTAAATTAAAGGTTCATTTGTTTTAATAGTCTTTCAATTTTAATTTTAACATAAGATAAATTGTTTTAAATTTTTTTATAAAGAGTTAAAATCAATTTCTCAAGTTTTAATATATAATACCATTACAATTTAATTCAAATGCATAAATAAAGTTATAATTGTTAACATGAATTCACTTTTATATATGTATTGAAATCCAAAGCTTATTCTTATAAAATAAATACACCTTATAATCATGTAAACATTTCATAAATATTTATATAAGCTTAAAATAAATTATTAAAGATAAACTAACATCTAAAAGAAAACATTAATTAAACATAATAACACTCGTTAACTTGTTAATGTATATTAAAAACACTTGTAATCATATATGTATAGGAGTAAGTAGATTAGAATTTCATTGTGACAAATGTCACCCTCTTGTAAATATAAAACAAAAGTTTTTCTTCAGCTAATAAAGAAAATAATATTATCTTCATCTCAACCAAACTAAATGAAATCAGAAAGAACAAATCTGAAAAAAAAAATGCTAATAAAAAAAAAGAAAAAAAAAAGAGAAAAGAAAATCTGTAGAAAACCTGTAACAAGAATGAGATGCTGGGAATTTCAATCAACAATGCAAGATCATCTTCAAATTTATCAAGCAACTCAGTAATCAACTGCAAGCAGATTGATTTCAACATGCAATTCAGGTTCATCAAGCAATAAAATCAACATGCAGTGAAATTAAAAGCCTGAAAAGCTATTCTGTCTTCTGAAAAATTCCAGGTGAGTAAATAAAATTTTAAAAACAGTTTTAAATTTTAAATTTCATCTTGTTCTTTTGTATGAAATCTTGATGAATTGAATGGATTCTTAGATTTAAACTGTTGCATGATTGAGTATGAGGGATTGATGATATTGGGATGCCTGTAATCATAAATATGCTCTGTAAACTATAACAGGTTTTCAAATAAATTCAATAACTTGGATTTGAATTCGAATTAGACTTTGAATTGTAAATAGATGTTGATTGAAATCATGAAAGCTATCATCTAAAAATAATTACAAGATTTTAAATTGAATAGTTTGTTATAAATATTTAAATTTACACTACATTTCAAATTTGGGTCAGAAATTCATGAATTCGATTTTTAATTTTGGATTCATAATTGGATTGTAAATAGAAAATTATGATTTTTAATACTTGAATCATAATTTTTAATGGGGTAATTAGTGACCTTTTTGGATTTATCTGTTTTGGGGTTTTTGGCCAAATCACGGCAAACCACGGCGAATTGGACATCGCCGTTGATCATGAAGGTAGAGGATGCGTCAGGGGTCATGCGAAAAATACTATTGGAATTTATTTTTGATCGAGGTGGTTGGGAGTTGACTGAGTAGGGTTTTATTTCTTGTTTTGCCGACGTTGAACTTTTGGGTTTTTACGGCATTGTAAGGCAACCGGAGGCTGTCGCGAGTGGATCTGTAGGTTCGAGGCGACGTAGGGAAGATATGTCTAAGGTGGCGGGGTTTCTCGAGTTTGGTGTTGCCGTGGAGTGGTGGTTTTGGGTGATGGTGGTTTGAGTGATTTTGGGTTGAAGGTCGAGATTTCGTTCTCGATCGATCTTGCGTTTTCTGGGTTGTGCGTTGGGTTGTCGAGGTCATTTGCGACTTAGTGGAGGCCGGAGGAAGTTCAACGTCGGCCGAACGTGGGCGTGCACGTTGATGTGCATGACTGCGAGTATGAGGAGATGATGGGTTTGGGAGAAGATGTTTTGCTCGAGATTTACTACGGGTTTGCTGTGTGATTTCTCGAAGCAGGTATAGCGTGGATGGCACAGGAAGGTCTCGGGGTTAACGCGAGTTTTTGGAGAAGGTTACTCGGGTTTTAGGGGGGGTTTACTCGGGTATTAGGTTCAGGCTTTAGAACTAGATGTTTAAGTGTTAATACTAAGTAAATTAGATTTTAGGAATTAAGTTTTTAAAACAAGGGTTAAACAAGTTTCAAAACTAAATTTGTTTCAAAGTTATGTTTTTAAACAAGTTTATATATCTTAAAATATGGAAGTTTTAAAATAAAATAAGTGGATTTGAAATAAAGTTTGTATTAAACTTTTTTAAATAAATTTGAAAAGGTTTTAAAGATTTAAAAATTTAATTTAAAATGAGTTTATTTATAAATTGATTTCTAAATGTTATAATTTATTTAAATAAAGTTTAATGATTTAGAATTTGATAATCAATTGTAATAAATATTTATCTTATGTAAATTGGAATTTTTATTTAATTAAAGATAATTAAATTTGGAAAGGTAATTAAGATAATTAAATTATTAACCATTGAAAGGTTATTGGTTAATATAAATGTGTTAATTAAGAGATTGGTTTCTTGTTTAATAATCTTTTTAATATAGTAAATTAAGGAATCATTTAATTAAAATTTAATGATTAAGTTAAATAAATAAATTAATTAAATAATTAACTAGTGATTAATTAAGATAATCACTTATGAGTTAATTTAATATAAATTCCTTGGTGAAGTAATTAAGTGGTTAATTACAGAAGGTAATTAAGTAAAGGATAATTACTTTATGAAAAGTAATTAAGTAATGTGATTAAGAGTTAATCACTTTAGTTATTAATTAAAGAATTAATTAATAATTAGTTAAAGATTTAAATTATTTGATTAATGATCAATTAATAAAAGGATTAAGAGTAATTAATTAAGTGGTTTTTTTTGGCATGGCCGACGGTTTTATAGTGGACCGACCACTTTTATTACGAACGTAATAAAGTTTGAAGTACAAGAGTAAGGTAGAGGCACCTTAGCTACTATGAAAGAAAGCAATAAAATTACAGCACAGGAGTATGACAGACAAGTCACAGCTACTCGATATATATTACTAGACAAGTTCTCCTCCGCAGAGGAAGAATCACAATCGCCCTCAACAGCCTGGGAAGAAACCAGAGAACCATCTCCAAGAAGATCAAAATAGGGGCGAAAAAGAACAGCAAGAGAAGGATCATAACTGTCAACGCCAGCAGAGTAGATAAAAGATCGATCCTAGGTGTTTCCTCTGCTGAGCCGGATCTTGTTGTTTGGGCTGCGTGATTAATTACATGTTAAAGTAATTAAGTAAGAAAGAAATTTAATTAATGAAGTAATCATTAATTAATAGAAATAATTAATTAATTTTTAATTATTAATTTAAGATAATTAATTTATAATTAAGTTTTAATTATTAAATATAATTAAAGTAATTAATCAAAGGTGATTAATTAAAAGTAATTAATTAAATATGATTAATTAAAAGTAATTAATCAAGTAGTTTTAATTAGAAGTAATTAATCAATGTGATTAATTAAAAGTGATTAATCAGGTGTAATTAATTAAAGGTAATTAAGAAATAATTATCAAGAGAATTAAAGAATAATTAATCAAGGTTGATTAATTTAGAAGGTAATTAAGAGGTAATTACTTAGTATAATTTGGAAGTAATTAATCAGGATGATTAATTAATATGGTAATTAAGTAAGAATTACTTAAAGTAATTAAGTGATAATTAATCAGGGAAGATTAATTGAAATGGATAATTAAGTGATGTTAATTAATTAATTTGTAATTAATTAATGAGTAAGAAGTTGAATTGAAGATAATACAAGTGATTAATTAAGGATTAATTTAATTTTAGGATTAATTAAATTAATCAAGTTTGAATCAAACTTGTTTATGAATGATTAATGATTGGATGATATATATCATTGGATGAGTTAATGATATTGGTTGTTGTTGGATGACATTGATTGATGGGTGATGATGTGAATATGCTATATCTGAATGTGATATATATGCTGCTATATGATATGTATAGATGCATGTGATAATAGATGCTTATCTATCTGTGTAATATGATACATCCATTTATGTTAAGTGATATTTTCTGAAATATCTATTGTTTAAATCCCTTAAGTATAACTTGGGCATTAAAATGACATTTGGTTTTGATGAGACCGGGATCGGGTTTCCATATTTGGATATCCGAAAACCACATCGATTCTAACGAAACGTTAGGTCGTTAATCCAAATGGAGCGAGAGAAGACTCGAGGTATAAGGGCTATACGTCAGTATAACTCTGTGGGTGATTTCGTAATGAGTTTGACGGAATAGTACTTATAGGTTCGAGATGGTGATTTAGAGTGCAAGGGCTATGGTCGTTGACTCTGAGGGTGATTCCAAAATGAGTGCAACGAGATAGTGCCTTCGGTTTCGTTTGAACCCGGAACGAACTTGTATGATCGAATGCTTTCAGCACATCGTCAGGAGGACGATGAGCATTCTAAGATAATTGGTCCTATAAAGGCAATCGCAGCCTCAAGCCTCATCAACCGGGAATGGCTAAAACAGGGGAGGTGCAGCAAGGCTTCGTGGGTCGCTCCCACTGGAGAGCAAGATACATCCCTGTCTAGAAGTCCCTTTATATTTCGGCTGTGTGGGCAGTTGGTCTGCAACCAACTGCGGAGTGGTCTTGTTCGGGACTGTTCAGTAAGGAATGGTCCCGGCTTTGTGTTGCAGGGGAGTTAGGGTGGCTCCTCGGTACGGTGATCTAGGCCACGTACTATGACAGGCGGTACCCCAGTAGCCCTGCCATTGATGGAAACCCATTTTCCCTACGAGACCCTACGGTTTTGTTTGTATTACCCACTTTTGTGGCTAGTAGCTGGAATTTAATGAATGTAACAATTTCGGCTATTTCATATTTATTTGAAAACCCTAGACACTATTATAATATCACTGGATTTCCTATCAAATGTTTTGGTTAGCGTAAGGTAAAAACTTTTCCATGTTTATGTGTGGGAAGTCTTACGTGATACCTTTCTTTTCAAAGGATTTTCTAAAGTTAAGCAATCCTAAACCTGTTTACTCACACCAGACCCCTATCTGACCCGAGTGTTTATTTTCTGTTTTATTAAACTCTTGAGTACTCATATTATATATGAGTAGTCTGGTGATACAGGTTATCCTTGACGAATTTTGGAGGAGCTTTGGAGCAAGAGGCTTCAGCGTGTAGATATATGATTAGAGTTTCCGCTGTGTGTTATTCTGTATGATGTCTTGTATTGTATTAGACAGAATTGTTATAACTGTCTAAATTGAGATGTTTAGTTGTGTACTCTGATGTATATGATACTATGTATATGTTCTATATTATATTTAAATCGTTCCGCTGTGAGATTCTGATGTGTTGTTTTCTCTTTCTTCTCTTTCTTTCTTCTTCTATCCCTTTCTTTCTTAATTAGTGATGCGATTTTCTGGTGATAGAAAGTCGGGTCGCTACACTTTCATACTTAAAGTATATTAAAATGTCATTTATGAATACCAATATGAACCTATCCAAGTGCTCTTGGAAAACTTGGTTCATCAAATCCATGAAGAAAGCTGGTGCATTCATTAACCCAAATGGCATCACTAACCAATCGTACGAACAATAACTAGTTTGAAAGGCATCAACTGAATACCATCCTCTATCACCCTTAGCTGATGGAAATTTATTGCCAAATCCAATTAGGAAAATACTCTGGCTCTACTCAATTGATCAAATAAATCATCGATTCTCGGCAAAGGAAACCTATTCTTGATTGTCTTTTCATTCGTCATACGTCGATACACATCCTTAACGATCCATCCGGTTTCTTCACGATCACTTCGCCCACTCCCTAAGCCGAACTACTTGGTCAAATAAACTTCTTTCCTTCTAAATCTACTTGCTGCACCTTCATTTCCAACATCTCGATAGGTGTCATCCTGCTAGGTGGTCTACTTACAGGTTCTGCCCCTGGCACAACATCTGTTTGAAACTCAATGGCTTGCTTCGATGGTAGTACTACGACTATCTCAAAAACATCTGTAAACTATCTTGCTACCAGAAACTGATTAAACTCTTCTTCTACTTCCATTGCGTTCAACATAGCCCAAGCACTTGAGTCTGAATTCTCCACCAAGTATATAATTCGGTTATGACCATTGGGGTGTCTTAGCTATATTTCCCTATCTTGGCAAAATATCATAACATCATATTTATCTAACCAATCCATACCCAAAATGATCCCGAAGCCTACGAAATCAAAAACAAATAAATTGCGTGCAAATGTATGATCTAACAATTCAAGTTCTAACTGGTCACATCTCATCCCCAGAGTTACGTATTCTCCTATCGGATTCATAACCCTTAAGGAAGTAACAAAGTATGAGGGATATAACTTATCTACCAAATACTGAGATATAAATGGATGCGATGCACTAGAGGATCAAATAGTACCCTAACTAGTATACTATAAATCAAAAGCATACCTTCCATCATAGTATTTCCCATCTCAGCAGTAGCCGGTTTAGAAGATGATTGTTCCAAACCAAAAATCTTTTCCTTGTCCGCTCTGACTGGTCCTGGCCACTAATTCTTGTAGTGTCCAATCTGGTCACATTTGAAGCACTTCACTACTTTCTAATCTGCAATCTTTTTTCCTTTTCCAGTTCGACATTCATGAGCATAATGTCCTTTCTTGTCGCACTTATAGAAAACTACATCGGCCTTCCCTTTCTTGCAAGCTCCTCTTTTCTAAGCTCCTTTCTTCTTTTTGCCCCGAAAATGCTGAGTTTCAACCTGCTTCTCTTTCCCAGAAGTAGAAATCATCTCTTCATTCCTAATTGCCAACAACTTTACTTGGATCATAGATGTGTGGCATAGTCGCCACAGCAATCTCGAGTCTTAACTCTCGAATAAACTTCTCGTTCCTTTTAATAACGATGTTAATGATAGCATATCCATATCTGGATGGCTTATCAAACTTTGTAGCATACTCAATCATCGACATCTCACCTTGCACTAAGTCCATGAACTTTCTCAACAATACTGACTTGGCATTCAGGCAAGAACCTCTCTTTGAATATCCTTTGATACTCTGCCCAAGCCAACTCTTCCTTGGGAACTCTTATGGTAACATCATTCCACCAATAAAATGCTACTCCCTGCAACTGTCTTGAAGCAAGTCTTTCCTTCCACTCATCACTTAATCTCAAGTTGATGAAAATTCTTTCACGGTGCAATAACTAGTTTTCTACTTCGATAGCATCCTTTGTTCCTAAAAATGGCTTCCCACCAAGATTGGTATAATCCTTGCTCAGCTTGGCATAGTTTTGCCAACCGCAGGCACATGATCAACTCCTTCAACATTCATAGCATTACCCCAGCTACGTTTGCAGCTGCTCTAGCTTGCATCGGATTGACGAAGAACTGATACATCATCCCTACATCTACTGGCGGGGTACTAGCACCTACATTGGCATTTGCTTTTGGATTAGCATTTGCCTATCGACCCAGATTCCTCCTGGTATTAGGTTGAGCATTTCCATTAGTTATGGTGCTTCCTCCACCTAGATTTCCTCTTCCGTTTCTACCCCCATATCTTTCTTTCTCGTAGATGTGCATACGAGCCTTAATAAGATATAGAAGAACTGTCTAAGAGAGAGGAATACTTACTTATAGATACATATATAACTAATGCAAATACGTTACTATAGCGTTAACCAAACCCGATCTCATTTTCTAATTCATTATATTATGTTTTGAAAACCATCTAGGTTTAAATTTCTTTTTAATTTACATAAACTTATGTTCTGATACTAACTTGTAACATCCCCTATTTGGAGGCCTAAAACTAACCGCTATAGATGCTGCAGCCATCCATAGTTATTAATTCTCGGTGGCTAAATGCTATAATGTTAGATATATTGATATACCAAAAACACATGAATATTGAAAAAAAAATTAAACTCGGTTTAACACAAATTTCTCATTTTATTTCAGATTCATTACATAATCCCATGTGTAAGCCATGTTCAAAGAAATTACTATTTATTACAAAATACGCCAAGGGTGATATATGAAGATCTCCCTTGGTTGATCAGCGTCTAAATATAGGCACTAAACAACATTGCCATTTCATCCAATAACGCAGTGGAATCAAACAGAAAGAAATCCTAATAGCTAGCTTGCCTCCTACATGTCTCTAGAAGCTTATTCGTCCAAAGGAGAACTTAAAAACCTTAACTCTCAAACTACTCAAAAATCAGTTGTGCATCTGAGAGTTTAAGGGGAAAACATAAACTTCGAGTTAGACAAAAAGTCTGATGTGAATAATAACCTACCATCTCGAACCATATGGATAACTAGTGAGACTGTGCCGCTTAGCGGAATGGGTTTTCCCCTTACCAATATCTTAACCCAATTTGTAATAACCATATAACATGCCCCTACATCCATAATGGTTAAGAGAAAACATAATAAAATGTATCATGACGATACGCAAACATGCGATATGCTCTAGATTTCCTATCCCCACTCACCTGACTATTTGTCTCGTATTATAGCTTCTAAGGCCACACTAACCTATTAGTTTTCATGGGCTAACTAATAACCTGTTCCAAGCTTACAAACAATCTGTCCGGTTTCATAGTTTTCATGGGATCACTAAGAACCTATTGGAATCTACCGACAACATTATCCAATCATAGTTTTCATGGGCTTACTGAACCTATGGATTCTCCAATAACATCTCTCATGTCATAATTTTCTTGGGCTGACTATGAACCAATTGATCTCTACCTATAACTTATTTCGGCCATAGTTTTCATGGCATTACTAAGAACCTATTGGCCCATATCAATAACAATTTTCATAACATAGTTTATGGGCTTAATAAGAACCTGCCTAAACCACTGATATTTGATCAGCTTTGGGCATCCTGTCCATCTGACCTCCTGGATGAAATTCTACTCACACAGGAGTCAATTCAGTGTATATTCACTATTGGGTCAATCTAGCTGGTTATTTTACCCTTAACACCCCAAAATGCAGTTATGGGTTAATTATGGAGTGAATATGATTATAGTAGCATATATAATAACTGATCAAAATATAATAATATAAACATCCATAATTTAATTCCTTGTAATCATTTTCTACTAAAACATGATTAAAACCCTTAATCCACTATCCTTGGTAAGGAAACTTCCTTTAAGATTTCAAATTTTAAATGCCATTTTCAAACTCTTTTACATTGCCACATTTTTACCTTTAAAAATGAGATCGGGTTTTCTTATTTGAAAGCTAAGGCTTTCGACTAGATTTTTCAGATCATTGTGACATCATGAGTTACCCTCCATTACTCGCATTACTTAAAATCTTAGACCTTCTCTTTCAAAAACATTAAAAACATACCTTTCAAAACACCTAGAAATATAGTTTCTATAAGCATTGGAAACATTCCTTTTATAATACTGAAAAACATATCTTTCGAAACACTTAAAGATATAACTTTCGAAGGCATTTAGTTCAAGTAAAAATTTGTGGAAACATAGCTTCGAAACCATTTAAAAGAATTCTTTTCGAAACCATTGGGGTTTAACATTTAGTATAACTATAGGTTCAAAGGGAACATAAGCAAAAGTAACACTTTCAAAAGCATTAATCTCAAATAAAGGAATTGGGAAAGAGGATAGCTTTGAAACCATTGCCTCATAAACTTTTATTAAAAGTGGCTAAAACAACCATTTCTAAAGCATTGAGGAAGCGGCTTCAAAATTTAAAATGAACAAAAGCTTCCCTTTCGAATACTATAAAGATAAGCGACCTCTAACTTATTCAAAAGGTATGAATGTGCAGCTAGGTATCAAATGCTCAAAATGCGAAACTCTTTTGAAAGCTTCTTTAAAAACAAAGGCAAGTTGGATTGATTCGAATGCTAATAAAAATGGCTCCAACCCCTTCGAAAGCATGCCTTCGACATAGTCCCTTCTGCCTTTCCCCAATACACTACATATCAATTGCTTGATACCATGTGCATTGGTTTTTCGAATGGGTGTGAAAGTTCATTAGCGGAAGTATGGTGATGGAAGCAAGCAAATGGAAGTGGCGAAGTTGTAATTTGAAATAAAACTGATTTTTATGCTTTTCAAAGTAATTCCTTTTTTACCTAACTTGCCTAATTTGTCAAAATATGATTGGTTGCCAATTATTTATAAAAAATCTTTTCTAAAGGCTGCCGAATTCAACAATTAACAAATGAAATCATTTTAACTAATCCCTTTAACAAAACATTTATAACATTTAAGTCCTCTAACTTAAATAATTTAATATCCATTATAAAACATTTAGGAAAAATCCCTAAAGATCAAAATTATTCACTTTTAATAACATATATAAATTTTATACCCGAAAATAATACTTGATTGCCGTAAATAATTCAAACCTAAAATTATCTATTTCTTCCATTAAAAATTCATAATAAATCATCCATAGCTTGGAATATTATGAGAATTTAAACCCATCTCCAAAAAAATGTTTTATGTAACATATTCGAACATCATGGCATTGGAAAATCAATTTGCACGATTTTAACCTTAAAATTGAATTATATTATCCCATAAATTCCTTGTGTAAATTATAACATGACATATAAATCAAAGCATGTCATTATTCATCCAATCATACATTTTTAAACCTTATACCCAAATTAAAATGTTCAAGAGGACTTATATGAGATTGTTTATACCATTATTCACCTAGTTTGGATAAGGAACTTCAAATTGTTCTTGCTTTAATCTTCCCGGCTTGAATCTTACCTTCTAATTAGATTTTGCTCTTCTTCTTCTTAGGGATATGGCTGTCCTCAACTCTCTTTGCTTATGTTTTTGGTTTATTAAAATGTGAACTAGAATGAGGTAAGGGGTTTAGGGGTTATGGTATATAGCTATTCCTATTATGCCCTTGCCTTATTCTTTTAAGTATTTGAAAACCATTCTTATAAATTCATTTAGTTAAGGCACAAACTTAATTAATTTTCAAATCTCAATTCCCTTATCTCCCTAACATCTATATTATCCTATTTAATTTATCTAATTAAATTTTTTAATAATGTTATTTAAAATTAGGGGTGTTACATGATCTCTAAAGGTAGTGCGAAGTACGCCATCATAGCAGTTGATTACTCCACCAAATGGGTCGAAGCAGAACCGTTAACCTTGATCACGATTGTAACGATCTGGAAATTCCAATCCCGAAAATTCCAGATAGTTAGAGAAAAAAAGAAAAGAGATAGAAGAAAACAGAAAAGAAACACACAATCTCACATTCGCAGCGGATAAAATATAATATCAATAATAATAATTATACCAAAGAAAACTGTATCAATCAATTTTACATCGATATATCAGAGTTACAACAATTTTATACAACATTTGGACAGATACAATTTAACATATCTCAGATATATACAATATCATAGTGGAACTCTCCATACGTTCCTGCCATCCAGCTCGCCTCCTGAGCTCCAGAACGTCCTTACCTGAAAATCTGTAATACTCGGTCTGACCCGAGCATTACAGCAAAGTAACACCCGTGTTAGGGCTGGAAACCAGCGTGTGTAAACCCATCTAGTATGGAATACAACAGCATAAAACATACATAAAACCCGGGGTAACTCATATCAATTTACAACTTCACAAGTTGTTATAGACGACACTTATTTCACACATCAATCTCTAAGTGCCAAACTTAGATTAAAGGGTCAAATTCACTTAAATCATTCCATATTAGCCTATTGTTCCCACATGTCAATTTTATAAAGAATCGAAGTGGCTTCGGGTATTTGCTAATACCCGACTCCGATCTCTTCGTATCCAATGTCATCATATTTCCAGTTTAAGTGGCTACAATTCAGCTATATTCAAAATATCATAGTCACACAGCAAATTAATCCTTGATGGATAACTCTCAATATCACAGTTCACCCTTTATAACATATCATGATTCATTATAAGCAATCGGATTAGATATAAACCAAATCATCCAAAACCATCCAATTATCCCTCACAAGTTAAATAGATGTTCAAATCTTTAATTTAATTACCATCTTTAATTACTTTGATTGCCGTAAATCTTGCTTACTTAACAATTAGTTAATTATAAACAATAATTTAACATCACTTAATCATCCATCTTAATTACTCGTCCTTGATTAATTATTGCATTAAGTAATTAAATTTTAATTACCACATAGATTTATTAACCTTATCCATTCCCATTCATTAAACTTTAATTAATTAATGCCATTCATTAATGATCTTCTGATTTTTTTCCAGTAATAAACCATCCTGTAATTACTTACCTTAATTAATTAACTTCTTAATTAATTATATTTATCCTTTGATTTATACACTAAGTAATTAACCCTTAATTATTTTCATTAAGTAATTTTCTCAATTACTTTCCATCAAATAATTTCTCTCATTATTAATTACATTCAGTAATTAATCCCCAAATAATTGCATTCAGTAATTATCCATTAATTACTTCACTAGGTAATTACACATAATTAATTTATAAGTGATTATCTTTAATTGATTTAACTAATTAATTAACTTAAAATTAATTACATTAATGACATAATCACTAGTTAATGATTCAACCCTCAATTGCCTTCATTAACTACCCCCTTCAATTTAATTACATTAAGTTTAAGTATTCAATTACCTCCAATTCTTTTATCTTTAATTACTTATTAATTACTTTATAAAACTTAATTATTCAAGTCCTTTATTAATTACAGGGTTAACCACTAACTTAATAATTTCTTAACTAATTTTAAAATCTTATTCAATCACTTCGGAAATAAATTCCTTGTTTTAAATTAATGATAAAATGAGTTATTAAAAACCTACAAATGCTATCCTTAAACACTTGATAATAAAAAAAACATCTACAGAATTAACCCAGCACTAATCCCGTGCTTCTCTCGAGAACAACCTCAATTACTACCCGAGTCACACACACCTCGCCCACCCCTTCGAAGCAAGCACGAGGAAAACTCTGAAAAGCCCCGAGCCATAATCATCTTCCCAAAACTATCACGATCCAGAGCACATAGGTGCACCGTGCACCTGCACGTCTGATCGGTGATGATCAGACCTCCGCCGTCACCGTTGCCAAATCACTGATGATCTTCTCACTCTCCACGGCTACCCAGAAAAACTTCAACAACCCTAAATCAAAACTAACGAATTCAGACGACATACTGCAACAAACTGAGTACCTTCAATCACCTCGACAATCATCCTCCCGCCACCGGAGTTACCCAAAACCCATCGGCGAACTCGACACAAGCTTAACTCCCTCTCTCCCAAAGCCGACCCATTCTAACGCCATCTCGAGTTCATAACTGCCACGCAAACAACCCCATTCCAACCAAGACCTAAAACCCTAAATTCCCACCGCCACACTTCCACGGCGTCAACGAAAATAAGCCACCATTTTTAACGACATCTCCTACCTCCAATCTTGCCACACCCAAGAACACCCGTCACCAAACTTCCCCAATCATCAGAAACTACTCGAAAACTAAATTACCATCATTGCTCGATTTCTCACAATTTTCCAGTCTAAAACTCTTGAACTTTGTTTTAAAAATCCTAATTTTTGAAGTAGATTCAGACTATAAGCTTGAGTTAACAAATTGTTGTGGTTTATTTTACTCCATTCTTACATCCTCAACTGTTTCCTTTTCTTTCCAGAAGATTTCCAACTTAGTTCATATAAATAAATTTTTTTAAAACCTTTATTATGATTAAACAAACAAAATCTATTTGGATTACTAAGCCTAACAAAGATTAAATGAGGAGAATTGGAATTTTCCTATCTAACTTTAACCGTGAAACATAATAGAGATGACCACAGCCCATATACCAGGAAATTCATTTCATAAGTACATATATTCACATTTTAAACATGCAACTTGGAAAAATAGAAGAAAGAAGATCTGTTTACTCACTGTCTCAGTTAAAACATGGACTTATCTTTTATACCACAGTGATGAATATAAATATTCACACCCATTTATGTACTTAAAATAATTTTAAGAAACATGCACAGTTAAATTCAAATCATACTTATAGGATCATGGCATGCTAGTTCAAAGTATAACAATTTTTGTCAAGTTTTACTCACCTCTATGATGAAGCAGAGAAGCGCAGGTTTGAAACTGAAAGGTGCTTTGAACTTGTTTTGCTGAAGTTTGCATTTGAATTTAAACTGCAGTTGCATTTCTGCTTTTAAAAACTTTAAATCTTGATCTGCTCCTATAGTTTGTAAACTTAAATCTTGTTTCTGAAATGCTTTGCTTGCTCCCAGGTTTCAATTGTATGCATGCTTCCAAGATTGAGATTACCAGTTTAATATTTCTTTGAAATGTTTTTGTTTTGAATTTGGTTTCTCAAGTTGATTTTTATTATATTTTATATTTTTTTCTTTTTCTTTTGTTTGGTGGGAGAAGAAATTCAGAAAATTGAATGTAAAAACTGGAAAGGGTTTTCTTTCTAATCACTAAATTATTAAATTTTTAAAGAAAAAAAATTGCCACTTGTAATTGTTGAGCTAACACATGTAAGTTAAGTAATACTTGTTAAAACACATTGTTAATGCATGATTTTAAAACTTAACAAGTGTCATAGACAAGAAAATTTATATTTAAACCCTTTGTATTATTAAATTTATAAATTTATCTTAAATCCTTATGTTATTAAAATTTACATTTGTTCATTCACTATAGTTTATTAATCAACATTTGTTATAATGAAGCCTTAATATACATACACTTGTAATTAAGTAACTTATATTTGGTTTTAAAATGTTAGTAAAAGTCATTACTTAATTTATTTATGTAAATGTATATATGAATTTCTTTATAAAGGAAATGCAATAAAACAAATTATATATATACTTATTTTACAAGTGTATTTACCTAGAGTTTATGATTTTTTTATATATATTTTTTAAATGATTTATGAAACTTATATGTATCTATTTTTATTAAGTAAAAACATTGTTTTAATTCATATAAATAGATATTTTTAAGAAAACAATGTAAAACTAAAAGAAATAAAATCATATATACTATATTTTAAATCCAAAATATATATTTAAGATATATATCTATTCTTTGAAATTCCATATCAAACCCAAATTCAAATTAAATTTCAAATCAATTTTATACATACATATATTTAAACAAATACAATTTCAACCTGTATATATACTAATTCTATCTATATGTATATATATATATATAACACAATTAAAAATATAAATATCTATTTATTTGATCAGATTCATTTGTTCTACTTATAAATTCAGTATTTCTACTACTTAACCCAATTATATGATTAATTCAATGCCCAGAAATCCGAGTTATTACAACGATAAAGAAAGTAATCAAATTCATTGTCTGAAACATCATCTATCGTTTTGGCCTTCCATGAACCATTGTAAATGATAATGGAAAACAATTCGAAAGTGCTAAATTCAAAGACTTCTGCCGTCGGCATCATGTTGAAAAGAGATTTGCAGCAGTTGCTCACCCTCAAGAAAATGGATAAGTTAAAGCTATGAAAAAATCATAAAGTCCATTTTGAAGTAACATTTGGAAAAGGATAGATGCTAGTGGGTGGATGGACTCCCAATAGCATTATGGGCTTACAGAACCACCCACAAGTCCACGATCGGCCATACTCCATTCGCCCTTGCTTACGTCTTCGAAGCTATCATTCCTATTAAACTCAAAGTACCTTCTCATCGAGTGACCTACATAACCCTAGAATGAATAGTGATCACCTCTTAGAATCTCTAGACTTGGTAGATGAGAAGCGCGAAGAAGATGATTTGAGGGCAGCTGCACATCGACACCAAGTCTTCCAATACAACAACACTATAGTCTGACCTAGGACCTTTGAAATCGGTGATCTCATCTTAAAATGGGTTTTACCTATCCCATCACACATGAGCCCTACTTGGGAAGGACCATATGTCATTGAATAGAGGCTTAAGGAATGAACTTTCAAGCTAGTGATTGTTGATGGCGTCACCCTCTCAAGAGCGTGGAATAGGAAGCATTTACGATGCTATTTCACTTAGTTTAATTTTTTCATTCAATTGTATTTAATTTTCGAATTTTCTTTAACATTTGATTTTCCAAATATGTAATAAGAAAAATTATGTCATTTCTTTCCATTTGGCAAATAAAGTTTGAATTGTCCATATTCATGATTGCTATAGCACTACATATTAGTTATGATACCCAACTAACTAATATTGACATGTACGAGCAGGTTCCAAGAGTTCGGAGCCAACCAATTACACAAGTTCATGATTGGAGTAAACAAAATGAACGTCGTACAACCGTTCATTTGATGATTCTCGCTTACAATCCGATGGACAAAGTACCTATGGAGAAATGGATGTGACTTGACAATCCGATAATCAAATTAATCCCACCAAATAATGGGACAGACATGAACCAAAAAGTGATTGTAACACGATTGACCGCTCTCCAAGTTAAACCTTGGGATTGGGGGCAAGTCAATCAGTTAAGGAAAGTACGGTTCGACTATTTTTTGAAATAACTCTAAGTCCCTAGAGCATGGATTAGAGTATAAATACAAGCCGGGTGCAATTTGACCACCCGCTAATAAGCTCTTATCCTCGGAGTACAAATATGAGTATAAACAAATAGATAAGTGCGGTTCGACCACTCACTATTCCATAGACTCCAATTTGAAATTGAAAGCAGGAGTATACATTGGCTAAAGATGCAATTCGACCATCCACTATCTAACTTCTTTAACCTGATACTAAGGGTAGGAGTATAATCACTTAAGCTGCTGAATTCGACAGCATAGCAACAAGGCTCGAGCCTAGTGTTTGGTACAACTTCTGGCCACAATCACATGGAGGCCTTGAGTAAAATTAATGAATGATTATCCAAATCAACGAGTAATGAATTATAAGTACACTGAATAAAGAAGTAATAGCTCGACTACTTAAACAAATTCACATAAGAGTTAAACAAAGATCAAATAACTTTTATTTACATAAAATTTGGAAAGCATAGTACAAGTGTTTATCCAAAAACGCAGGTTGTACCCATACAAAACGGGCGAACAAAAAGAAAAACAGCTACATAAGCTATGTACAAACTAAGCTGACATGACGACCACTTCTTCGGCTTCTTCTCCCTTTTGAGTTTCTTGGGAATGGACCCACTCGAGCCTTCCTATATTCCTCTCTTCGATCCCTTACCGCTTTTACGTCCCTTTGAAGAAATATCCTTGGATGTGAGAGTCAGAGCAGTGTCACCTTCATAAGCGGGAGGAATGCTACTCACAGGAATCGACTCACCAAGAGGAATGACTTACAGTGGGATGAGGTTTGGATCATCGACGTCCACATCAACAGGCTCGGTTTTGGCTTTCTTTTTCAGCAACTCCTCCTTCTTGATGTGCTCCTTCAAGCTGAGCATATCGATGTGTTCGGAGGTGCATGTAATCATAACATCATTAGACTCATCATTCAATGGCTGATCGTCGACCCTTTCATCAGAAAAAGCTCTAATAACTTGAGCATTATGCCTTGGAATGTCGATAGCCGCTGGAATTTTAGTAAGTGTCGGTTGTCGCACTATAATGACACCGTTTCCTAGAGTTGGATTGGGAGCTGTAAGATTTGTAGGTTTGTGGGAGAAAGCGAATAAGCCTAGAACTATTGGGCATGAAGAATGAAACCTCTCAAGTAGAGGAGAAAAGAGTGGGACACCTACATCTGGCTGACTTTCAGTTGTTATTGAAGTGCTCACTTCTTGAATTGGAGTTAGTGCCTTGGATTGTAACTAGGACTGTCTGGATCATAGATCGAGTCTTATCCCAGGCCAAGTGAAACTGATGCATAAGCTGGTAGAAGTAAAGAGGAATCTTTGGGCTTAGACCCTGAAGCTTCAACAACGTCTTTCCCTTTCCTAGAGGGTGCCAAAATATTAAAGTATCGGAGCCTTGCGGTGGCAAGATCTAAAGATTCATTCCTATGAAGGACCTCTCGCACTAGTTTCTCCTCATCCAAATTGGCTTCGCCAAGGGCTTTCTTCCTCATTTCAGTGATATAGTCCCAAGCCTCGATAAGCGATTCGGGGTAGCCCTCTCCAAGAAAACTCAAGTTATGATGGATTATGACCTTGGCATTGTATTCAACAATCAAAAGATTAAACATGTCCTTAATCTCATTCCGGCCAGCCACTTTAGCATCCTCCAACCGGGCCTCAATTTTCCCTCTAACTTCATTATGGCCCCTTCCCTCGCCTCTTCCTTAAGGGCTTTGATTTGAGCGAATTACTCGTCAAGTTTAATTTTCAACTGCCGAGCCTCGAAGCCTCTTCACAATACTTTTAAGACTCCTCTTGAGCCTCAAGTTTTTCTTCCTTCTCTTTCTTTAGAAGCTCTTTGAGTTCCTCAATATGGCAGGCAAAAGTGTCTTTCTCTTTTTGCAATATGTCCCTCTCCTGAGAAAGCACACTGCTAGGGCTAAGGGTAGTATGCAGCTCGTTCTTATGAGCAATTTTCAGACGATTGACCACTTTGGATGTTTCTTTAGCACTCTTCTCTGCCGGGGCTAACTTTGTGGTCAACCCCATGATCTCATCATCTTAGTGTTTAATTATGTCTTTATCATGGATCACCTCCAGCTTAAGGCGATCAATTTCATGTTGCCTTTCAGTAGACACACCAGAGATTTTCTCAGCTAAGTGCTGGAATGCTTCATGCCGTAGAAAAACATCTTTGACGCACGCAAGTGAATTTGCATTTATATTTCTTGGGACTGTATGGATCGAAGGAAGAAACTTTAGTCGATCAAAGTAGATTTTTGGAAATTTGACCTTAAGTACGACCAATTGTTCAACTGTAGAGGCCTTAGGAACTGTAGTAGTTAAAGCAGGCTTAGATGTAACAATAGGACATTTTTTCAACTAGGTGTCGCGAGGCTATCGAGACCCAGATGAACCCCAATGATGCTCGGGTGGTACGGTAGTTTAGGGAACATGAGAAGAGTTCTGATCACTACTGTATACAGAAGGACTGGGTTGAACTTCTTGATGATGAGATGATGGAGATTTTGACTTGTGATTAGAGGATAAAGATTTAGTTGAAGGATGGCTTTATTCCCAATTGCCACCACTTTCTCGATGCCTGTTCAAGTCTGGACCATGAATGGATCCATAATGTGTTGAGGAGCCCCTCAAGCAATCAAAGGCACAAGAATGAGACATAGCACCTGCAAACCAAACAAAAGCGTACAAGTAATAATCAAATAAAAATAGATAAAAATCATGCAGTGAAGTGCATGTAATTTTGAGTATCTTAGAACGTACCAATTACTATGGCCTTGCTCATACGAGTAACTTCCCCTTTTCTAGTGGGATGAATGTCATCGCCAATCTTGGTGGGAGAATTAAGCCCCCCAAAAATAATGTTGGGAAAGTCAAAAGTCTCGATGCACTTTAGGATCGGTAGGCTTGAGACTCTTTCCATCGAACTTTCTAAAGGTTAAGAGGAAGATTCTTCTTCAAAAGACGTGATAGTGAACTTAGGCTTCGTAGCAGTCTTTCTCCTATAGATTTTGTAAGCGAGTCCTTTTCCTTTCCTTGTCGGTGCATGAGATTGCATGCCTTGTGATGGTTCGACCACAGGCGCATTGCCCGAACCTATATCATCATTGCCAGGCTCATTAGAATCATCACCTCTAATTTTGCCTTCTTTGGCATTGTCATAAGCCTTCTCGATTGGGGGCATGACGGGGCTACTAGTGCCGCCTTCTTATTCCACAAGATTCCTTCATGGTGTAATTCTTTTTGGAAGTCCGATACTTTGACCCTCTTCCAGCAATCCAAAAAAAGATAACCACTCATCGGTTATGAGTGATCTAATGTCCATGTCTTCGACTGGGGTAGCGCGAATTGCTGAAACCACCCTTGAATAATTATCGCTTTCGATTCGTAGATGGACACCTGTAAATTTTCAAAGTTTTTGTTAGTTTAGAATATGATTTGGATTTAAGAATTTGAAAATGTAACATCCCCTATCTTAAGTCTTAAAGCTAAGCGCTACAGATACTGCGGTCATCTATAGTATTAATTTCGAAGACAAAATACGGTAATGTTAATGGTATCCATAATATCAGAAGCACATGAATATGAAACAAAACATAGATCCAAAAACAACTTTTCCAATTAAATTTCACAAAAACATGTTTCATATCCAATTACCTAATCCCATATCATTTCCTCGGTTCAGATCAAATATAATTATTACATAAACATGTCAAGAGCGGCATATGAAGATGCCCCTTGGTTGATCAGAGTAATAAATAGTCATATCAGATTTAACACAAAACAGCGGAAATAAAACGAAACAACTCCTAATTATAGCTAGCAGGAACCTTTTGCTTGTCTCTAGAAGCTTTATTCGTTCACTTACTAAACCTATAACCCAAACTCTCAATCCTCTCAAATCAATTTTGAGCACCCAAGAGTTTAAGGGGAAAAACATATGCTTTGAGTCAGACATAAAGTCTGGTGGGAATAATACTACTGCATTTAGATTTACTGGTATTAAGCGAGACCACGCCGCTTAGCGAAACGAGTTTTGTTTCATTAGTATCACTTTAAAACATATTTTTTGCAAATCAAAATCCTGGAACCAAACTGGTTAATCAAACCAATTTATATCAATAATAACAAATATCATATATGCTTAAAACAGGTAATAAATGGACCAGCTGTCCAAACAAAATGTAGTTTTGTTTGGCTAACTACTAACCTTTGGCTGACTCGGGCTTACCAGACAAACTAAACAAATTATTTAACAATCTGCTAGATGCACTTTTAGACGGTCTGCCCTTAACTTACTTCTCTAAGGGTCACCTGATCCGAATGGTTTTGCGGACTCACCAATAACCTATCTCTATACATATATATTCCTTTTTGTGCATAACCATCATTTGAGTCTTAATTGTGACAAAGCTCTACACACTGGAATTTTGGACTAAATTAGCTCGGGATCAATAGCTAATGTATAGGGTGTGACTCTATACTAGTCCCATCTAGTATACAAATATCCGAGTCATTTTCCTTAGAGTTAACTACTATTTAAATTTTCCTTGAAAACCTTTTTAAAATAATTTAACCCTTTAAATCATACTTATACAAGGAAAATAAACTATTTCTTTACTCAAATGTCTTTTCTATGATATATATATGCTTTACTCAAAATATTATTGATCAAAACATTCAAAACCTTTGTTTAAAACATTTAAACAATCTTATTCGAAACCAATGAAAGTACCCCTTTCAAAACTACTGAAAGTATCTCTTTTGATATAAGTAAACTACTTTACTTAATAACCTTAGGCCTAAAGGCCAAGCATACCTTTCGAAACCATAGACAGCGGTCCTTTCGTAAATATTGAAAACACCCTCTTTGAAAGCTTTATAAACCTTAGACATCCTCTGTTTTAAAATCCTTTAAACATGCCTTTCGAAACCATTGGAAACCTTCCTTTTAAACTAAGATAAACCTATCGAAAGTACTGGAAACCTTCCTTTCGAAACCTTTGCAAGTTACCTTTCGAAAGCATCAAAGTATACTACTTAAAACAAACCTTTCGAAAGCATTGGGTTCAAGTTAAAACATGTGGAAAACCTTTCGAAACCATTCCTTTTGAAACCTTTAGGTTTAACTTTCATAATATCAAAAAGATCTTAAAAAAACTAAGTCAAAAGTGACTCTTTTGAACGTAGTTTCCTAAGTAAAGAAGTGGATGGTGTCGATACCTATCCCTTTGAAAGCAATGGAGAACCGGCTTTAATTTTTAAAACAAAAGGACCCTTTCAAAACCAATCTGGGTCGAAAGGAAAAATGAAACAACAAGGATTTCGACCCTATCGAAAGTATTTACTTTAAAACAAAGACGCAACCTATTTCGAAAGCCTCTTTCTTTAAAACCATTTGACCAAGTCGAAAGCTATCTTAATCGAAAGCAAAACACAAACATTTTCTTTAGAAAACAAAACAAGGCTTCAGACCCTTTGTTTCGACCCTATACCTTTTCTCTTTGTCCAATTCACTATATACCAAGTCTATGATACCATGTGCACTGGTTTCATTTGGTTGGAAACGGAGGTACTAAGTCGAAAGGTGGCTGCCAAAGATAGTTAAGCATCAGAACCGTATAAAATCTGATTTTTAACTTAAAAAGGTAATTCTTTTCAACTAACCTGCTTATTTGTCACCATATAAGTGGCTGCCTTAACTTTTCAAAATCTTTTCTAAAAGGTGCTATCGAATTATAGAGATTAACATTTTAAATCATTTGCAAATAGCCCCTTCTCCTTTTATAAACATATAAAACATTTAAGTCCCATACCTTAAATAATTTTATATATTCAATGAAACACTTAGGAAATTCTATAAAAATTCTCATAAATCACTTCTAATATGTTTTCTACATATTTAAATTCCTGACCCAAAATGTATATATAATTGCTATAATCGATTTTAAACCCAAATATCCATTTTATTCACTAGAAAATTAATAATAAATCCACATTAATTCAGAAAATTATAAAACTTGAAACCCTCTCTAAAATATCATTTCTGACTATATACTAAAATCACAATGCATTTAAATGTCATTTGATATGTTTTTCAATCCAAAACATGTCATATGAATAAGCATAATTCATCAACAAGCATATATATATATATATATATATATATATATCTAATTATCATTCAAAATGTGACAATATACTTTGCAAAATCATTCGGGTCTAATCTTAGAAATCGAAAATATCAAAATATGAGATGTAGCATATTAGTCACCTTTGGTTTTGTTGTTAAGGAGTTAAAATTTGATCTTGGATTGAATTTTAATTATGTTTTTTCTCTTAATTTAGCTTTTCTTCCCTTTTCTCTTCTTTAATAGTGGTCGGCCTCTAGGTTTAGTATTTCAGATTGTGAACATGAGAAATGTTTTGGTATGAAGGGTTCAGGGTATAAGAATGTAGCTTATTCCTATATTACCACTCATCTAATTTTCCTCTCCTATTTCATTTATAATCCATTTAATTCATTACTTAACCAGGCAGGGCTACCCCTTATTTATTCAAATCTCAATCCCTTAACCATTTAATCTTTACATTATTCTATTTAATTTAGCTAATTAAATCTCCTGAATAATGTTATCTAAAATTAGGGGTGTTATAGAAAATGAAGTAAAGGAAACACTTACGCTCTTCTAACCATCGCCTTGTGAAACCGAATAGACAATGAGCGTCAAACCATTCATGCTTACAAACACTGAGCTTGTTCCAAACATTAGTAAAAACTAGGACAAATAGCCATGGGTTCGAGGAAAGTATAAGAAAGACTTCCGGTCTGTCCCTTAAAATTATATATGAACAAGATGTCTTCAGGAGATGATGGACGGAACAAAACATCCATAAATAATAAAAGGTGTCATGAATGAAAACTAGCTATTTGAATGCAGCTAAAGGAGAGCTATTCGTAGACAATTTAGTATCTCTTGGATAAATGAATTAAAAGGTAACACATATCCGACCAAGCACATAAATTTATTATGAGCCATATAACCCTTCAGGGGCAAGTGGGCCATGTCATTCTTTGAAGATACTAGAACTTCTCCAAACGGGATTCCGTGTTTAAACCGTATCTTATGGAGAGCAGCCTCACCAATTCGGGAAGCTAGGGAATCCACCGGGTCATCTAGAAATATAGCACCTCTAACGTATCATGGGCAGGATCTATCTCTTCCACCGGAAGGATGGGAACGTCAAAGAAAAGGCTAACCAATGGATCGAAACTCTCTGGTTGCTCAGCTTGGTGTTTAGGAGAAAATCTACCAGATATGATTGCGGGCTCGATTCGGCACCTGGATTGTTATGCCGTGAAGGTTGAATGGAAGACATTGAAGCTAAACGCCCTAAACGTTCAGAGCTCATATCAACTAAACTCAATAGATAATCAACATTAGGAAAATTAACCAGCCCCCTTTGTGCTAAGTGTAAACTTGTTTGATGTAGTGTTGTGCAGTGTAGAGATAAATAATTTAGAAATTAAAGCAAAAGGTAGTGATGAGACTTTGGATTCTGACCAGAGTGTCCGTCTTTGCTGACCATCTCAACTGGCATTTATATAAATAAGTTGTGTAAGCTTCAAGATCGACCATAGGCACATCGAAGCGTGAAGTTCATTATTCAGGTTTATATGTTGGATTTTAGTTCATATTGAAGTCCTGTAACAACCAGGTATTTTCAACCATTCACATCCATTATAAGTGCATAGGCGGACACTCATGCCGGAATTGAATTGCTCAAAATACCGTGTTGTAAATAAAATTTTGGCAAACCTCGGAATATACAGTAAATAAAAATCACAGATCTCAGACACAGAGTATAAAAATGCAGCGGAAGAAAAAGAGATAGTAGTTCATGAAGCTGCTATATAAAATATAAGATACATCAGAGTTAAATAAGATACAACAGAAGAGTAATATGATACATCAGGTACAAATCAGATACATCACTGAACCACTGGATACTGAAACAAAATAGATGGCTGGATCTTCAAGGAAAGCTCCAATGCCGAAGGTGAATCTTGAATGCTAACTCAATCAATCTGACCCGAGCGTAAAGCAAAATACAAAACCCTCGAGTCAGGACATAAATACTTATAAACTGTAAATCAACTCAAGTGAACAGTAACAAAATGCATCAGTAACTTAAAGGATGCTTGGGACCGCCCATCCTCTAAGGATCCGTTAAACTATTTACTATGTAGTAATATACGCTATATACGGTAGTGTCTAATCAGTAAAGTATAATCATATAGAAAATAGCGTTAAGGGGATGGTGAACCTTAACGCGGTCGGATCTTTAAAACCAAAATCGTAGTGGGCTCGATATAAGGATATGACACGGCACGCGAGGCAATGCCAGGGTGGATACACCGTTTGCACTCCCGGACCGGTGGTGACGGCAAGCCAGCAGCTTCCGCCCACCTCGAACAATACCCCCGAATCAAAAGTGGCGCCACCGAATCGAATCACAAAAGTAATAGAATGGTTTCCGATGGAGCATGCTCGATGACAGGGTGCGACCCTTTGTGTAGCCCGGTATAGCTCCTGTTTAAGTCATATATGCCAACTCACGGGAGTTGGGTCCACGTAATATACCTTGAGAACGTCGCCACCATCCTACTTCATTCTGGAATCTCCACCGTGTACACAGTTGTTAAAGTGGTTTTCGGTATTGACCGGCTATAAGACAATATCCGATCCCGGTCTCTTTAACAACCAATCGTTATTATAACCCGTAGTTATAACTTTTAAAATAATATTTTATGCTTCAAAATAAAATATCATTTCAACCCAAATCTTTATCAAAATAAAGAGTAAATCATTTCCAAACCATTTCAATATATCATGATACCATATCTTTCAATTCAAATATTTATCAAAATAAATATCAAGTCATTTCTAACAATTTCAATGTATTAAATTATCATATCCTTTTAAAAACTTCCTTTCAAATCATTTTAATACATCAGAATATCATAACCTTTCAAAGCTTCATTTTTCAAATCATTTAATATCAAAATATCATATCTTTCAAAAATTCGTTTCAAATCATTTTAATATATCAAAATGTCATATCTTTCAAAACTCCATTTTTCAAATCATTTAATATCAAAATATCATATCTTTCAAAACTTCGTTTCAAATCATTTTAATATGAAAATATCGTATCTTTCAGTACCACATTTCAATCATTATTCATTTTATTCAATTTAAAATACCATTTCAATTCATATTTCAAAACAGTTTATATTCCAAAATCATTTTTAATCATTAAATGAAGTTATTACGTTTAATAATTAAATTATTAAATTGCCAAAATTTCAACTTCCAAAGTTCATTTATTCACTTAAGTTTATTAAAACAGTGAAAATTCATTTTTCGCAGTATTTAGAAAACGCTACGGAAAGTTACATTCAAAACAGTTCAATTTATCAAAAGATGACATTTTAAAATGTTGTAATAGGGTTTACTTAAATTTCGAATAAACTTAGTTAAATTCAACAATTTATAGCACTTACAAAATTGCTATAATAGCTTTTAATTCAATTTAGCTTTTTAGTTCATTATCATCAACTTCAGCATTTACAAATGCCGTAATATCATTTACATTGTAATTAATAGCATTTCAAAAATACAGTCAATTAACTTCAAATATTCAATAAAATTTCTCAACCAATTATATTTTTATTAAAAACATTTTTAACTTATAAAATCATACATTTTCACATTATAAACATCATTTAATTTTCCTCAAGTTCATGATTTTATAAAGTTAAATTTCCATTCAAAAATCAAGATTTAATAATAATCCACTTATTAAAATGCAATGTTCAATTTTAAAATCCATTACATTAAATTTCAACTTAACACTTAAGTTCAAATTCTCAAATATAACTTAGTTTTATTTTTATTTGCTTAACTAAAAGTTCACTTTTACGTCAATTTCATAAATTTCCAATTCTAGTTATATTTCAAAGTTTCAACTTAAAATATTTATTCATTTCACATTTCAACTTTATTAAAAATCATAAATATGATAAAAATCATTTTAAATTCATTTAAATTCAAATTATCATAAATTTGTCATAATTTCATACTCAATTAAATTTTCAATTAAAATTAAATCAAAATTTCCAAAATAACTTACGTTCAAAATTTCTAACTTTTTCATTAATTCATTTCACTTACAATTATTCAGAAAATCAATAATATTTTACAAAAATCTTATTTTTATTAAATTTCAAATCAAAATATTATAATAATTAAATTTCTAAAATATTTTAAAATTTTTAGAAAAGCATATTTTAACTACGGGCCTGTATAAAATTTTCTACGCTAGATAAAGTGATACGGGTAATATATCATTTCAACCCATAATTTACAAAGAAAATCCGGGTTTTATCATTTCAAACCCGCAATCCCAAGTTAAAATAAATAAAATAAAATAAATCAGGCCTATCATTTCAGCCCGTAATGATTCTATTCTAACAGGGAACTTGCAGTGTAATCATATACAGGAATAATATAAACAAGGTCAATATCACAATATACAGTCATATATCAGATGTCAGGTGAAAATTAACAGTTTAAACATGGTAATAACATGGTAATAACATGGCATAGCATATCATATGATCATCATTATCTTGCATAAACATTTTATATTACTAAACACTTGTCATCAATTCACTTTTCATAAGTATAAATGTCAGAGTGAGAAAGACTCACTTTTTCAAGCTGAAGACCAAAACAACAAACTCAAGTGCGATTCCAAAAGCACGACAAGTACGATATAGCATGACTTTTGATTTGAATGAATGGAGAGCCTTGATATTTGTCTTGTAAACAATAACCAAAACAAGACAATATACACATAAATATTCAACGCAAAACAATGTTGAAACAATGAAAATACGAAGCAACAAAGGAATAGATTACTTGACCTTACTTTAACCATTCAAATGCTTGGCCTAGGAGGTTCTTGAGTTCAGCCATGATGATGATATAGCTCAGGTTTGGCACCATAACTCATGGCTAGAAGGGGTATGGAGTGGTAGGGTTATAACATGAAGCATACAATTGGTCAAGGCAACATATATGAAGTTTTTGAGCACAACAAGGCTCGGCCTTGGGTCAAGTGGGGCTTGGCCATACTTGTACAGGTTTGGACAGTAGATGGAGGGGTGTGGGGAGATCTGGAAAAGGTGGTGGTAGCGGCCTATGGTGGTGGCCAAGGTGGTGGATGAAGATATGAAGTGATAAGGTGGCTATCATGAATGTTTCAAGGCTTTATGCATTGCTTTTGTGGAGTTTTGGTTCATGGAGTCTTGGCCATGTCAATTTCAGATCTGGACAGAGGCTAAGATGAAGTGTAACGGTGGTAGCAAGGTGGTGGGCGTGGCTAGAGGTGGTGGCCATGGTGAAGTATGAAGGTGGTGAAGTAATAGTGGTGGCTAGGGCATTGTTTTGGATATTATTTGCAATTTTGTGGAGTTTTGTCACCAAGGGAGGTGTGGCCATGGATGGATCTGAAATGATGGCTGGAGATGATGCCAAGGAAGAGTGGTAGGGGATGGTGGAGAGTATGGTGGTGATGGTGGGTGGTAGAGGCCAATCCAGAAAGCATAGAAAACTAGGCAAAATACATAGAAAATGAGAAGAAAAAGGTAGAAAAAGATGTAGCCATTACCAGATTTCTTTCTCAAGATGGAGGTCATGATTTTTAGGGTTTTGGAGCTTAAAAATTCGTGAATAATATGAGGGAATCGGCTGCAAAGGATGAGGAAAGGAATGGCTAAGATAAATTGATGTATTAATTGCAAAAAGAAACGGATAAAACGTCTTTACGTTTCAGGCTTTTAAGATCTCTTAACTTTCTAAACCTTTTGCATTTCCTTTTCTTTTTAATTTTATAAAAACAAAATAAACTCAGAAATGTTATTTAAAACCGAAACTAAGTAAGAATAAAATAAAATAAATAATTTATTTTAAGTAAAATAGGAAAAGGAAATGAGAAATTGCTTAAAAATAGCAACCCTGACATAAAAATTATAAGAAAATCTCCAATGACTTTGGAAAATTTATTACTTCGCAAAAAAAATATTATAACAAAAAATTTGAATTAAAAATGGTTTTAAAACATTTTCAAGATAAAATAATAATTTAATTTTTATTAAATAGAAAGTTAAAAATGCAGTAAATACCAACTAGGCTTTATAAATTGAAATAAATTCAAATAAACTTTAGAAAAATTATATTATCATTTTAAAAATACTTAAAAGTCAAAATATACATAATATAACATATTATCACATATTAAAATAAAATATAACCAAGAAGAAGTAACTTATACAATTTAAAATAGTCATTGTTAAATAACCCTATATACGCACAATATTGTAAAGGGTATAACTTTCACATTTTACATCCAAACTCAACGAAACGAAAAGTGGTGTTCTTAGAATTTTATGTACTTTCATAATAAAAGAAAGAAAAAAATTAAATTTTTAAACTTTTAAAATTTTAAGTTAAAAGTCTCAGTTTGACTATTTTGACCAAAATCAGCATTTCAGGCAAATATTCAACTTACACAAGTTTGGAATTATAACTCATATAAAATCAAGATTATATTTAAATAATAACTTTAATCATCTCAAATAAGTAAAATAAGTTTTTAAATCAAAATCTTACATTAAAATATTTAAAATATACAATAAAATAATTACAAAATACAGGGTTGTTACACTCTCCCCCACTCAAAACTTTTCGTCCCCGAAAAGGAATGAGGTATGGAAGGGCACAGAAAGATAGAGTGAAATAGGATTAAGATAAGATGACAAGAAGATTGAAGTTATACCTGATAACTGTTGTTATAGGTAAGTTTTACAAGGTGGAGGTGATCTTTCCAAGATCCTCCAGAATCAAGAACACAAGCACGAAAAGGTGGATTCAAAAAGATTACCAAAGGTCTATCAAAGATTATAGAAAGATTTCTAAACAAAAAGATTATAGAAAGATGCCTATACCGGTCTATAAAAAGATAAGGATAATAAGGACAACCAAAAGATAGTTTGAAAAACAAAATAAGGAAATAAATTTGAAAGCATGGAAATTTCAACTTAAATAGAGAATAAATCTTTACACAAGTTAAATAAATCTTAACTACCCCAAATTTCATTATCTTATTATCCAATCATCTTAAATTAACAATTTTTAAAACCATGGGTTTGAAAAATAATCATTTATTACACTCACATTGTACTTAATAAATTTAATTCTTCTTTATTCCTAATTAAACTTAAATTTATTCCTCTAAATATATTCATCACTGATGTTAAATATACTTACACTTATTATAACTGCTTTATTTTATTCTTAGTTCTTCTAACATTGTCTTATTGTAAGTTATTCAATTACCCTTTATTATTCTTTAACTCTGTTAATCGTTTTATAACTTAAAATTTAAGTGTATAGTATTTATTATAACCACTCAAATTTTATTTATACATCTTTTTTATATTGTATATTATCCAATTACATTTTTAACTTCTGAAATTTTGGTAACTTATATTTGAAAGCAATTGTATTATACAAATAAACCTTCCAATTAAATCATTTCATGCTTGATATTCATCCAAAATTTTGATAGATTGATTTTTTTTTGGAATTATTCTTTAAAATAAAATTTAAGAATTAAATTTCCGATTTCTTCAAACCATTTAGAGATAAGTAATAATATATATACACATATAATATGTCAAATCAAATTTCAATCATATATATATATATTATAAATCAAGTCTTATTTTAGAAATTCAAATCAATTTAATTTCCCAAAACAAAGCTGTAGCAAGACTACAGAACAGTCTCTTAACTTCGAAACTCGAAAATGAACGTCGATGATGTCGCGATCATCACCGAAGTTATTTTCCAGCGACAAAGAGAAGAGCACTAATTTTAAACCTTTAAAATTCTTTGAAAACAAATTCTATTCAAAATACTTTAAATAATATAACCCTTTAAAACTTTAAACCAAAGTTCGAAATAATCGGAATTTAAATCCTCAAATTCTTGTTTTAAATTCATTTCAGTTCCCAAATAAATTTATAAACAAATATTTATAGATCTATTTGTAGAACAATAAATGATAAATCAAGTATTATCATTTCAAATTATCAATTTAAATCATTTCATTAAGTTTCATAAATTTACTTATATATCAAAATTTATTTCATTAACCAATTTTTTTTTTAAATATATTGTGTCCGTTTGTTCTGTCAAAGTGTTTTGGAAATCTTATCGATAGCGCTGATCAGACGTATCGATCAGAAACCTAACTCAACATCAACAACTCAAACAACACAATATATAAAACATTTTAATTTTAAATGCTAGTTTACAAATACACTATACATGAATAGATTTTCAAAGAAGGATAGAGATTCAAATTTTTGATTAACACAAATCAAAGGAGATTATGATTTAAAAATAAGTTGGAAACAAGGATGACATGATTAAATAACAGAATAGGAAGATGGATAAGCTTATATAAATCACGGGCAACCTTAACCAGGTCAACCGTGACTTAAAGAATAAGATCAATGTTGATTTTTCTAGGGTAAATCTACATTCGATCTCAAGAGTTAGAGTTTGAAATAACAAAAGATATTAGCATCTAAACCAAGGATAGATAAGAATCTTTGGTGAATCGATGCTAACTGCAAAGGAGTTTTCCCCCTTTTTCAATTAAATTTGAAATTGGCGTGACCGCCGACTCACTAGAAAGATCATTCGAAGCGGAGTTATGGAATGCTCCAAAGTCAAAATAAGATGAATAGTGAGGGATACGAATGGATTTTGGAACTGTAGGGAACGTTCCAAAATTCAAAGGAATCGAGTCAAAAGAAAAAGATTCAACTCGAATGAAAGTGATTCTGTAATTACATCTACTCCATATGACGAGTTTTGCCTAGAGCTACCAAAGCTCTGATACCAACTGTAACAACCAGGTATTTTCAACCATTCGCATCCATTATAAGTGCATAGGCGGACACTCATGCCGGAATTGAATTGCTCAAAATACCGTGTTGTAAATAAAATTTTGGCAAACCTCAGAATATACAGTAAATAAAAATCACAGATCTCGGACACAGAGTATATAAAAATGCAGCGGAAGAAAAAGAGATAGTAGTTCATGAAGCTACTATATAAAATATAAGATACATCAGAGTTAAATAAGATACAACAGAAGAGTAACATGATACATCAGGTACAAATCAGATATATCACTGAACCACTGGATACTGAAACAAAATAGATGGCTGGATCTTCAAGGAAAGCTCCAATGCCGAAGGTGAATCTTGAATGCTAACTCAATCAATCTGACCCGAGCGTAAAGCAAAATACAAAACCCTCGAGTCAGGACATAAATACTTATAAACTGTAAATCAACTCAAGTGAACAGTAACAAAATGCATCAGTAACTTAAAGGATGCTTAGGACCGCCCATCCTCTAAGGATCCGTTAAACTATTTACTATGTAGTAATATACGCTATATACGGTAGTGTCTAATCAGTAAAGTATAATCATATAGAAAATAGCGTTAAGGGGATGGTGAACCTTAACGCGGTCGGATCTATAAAACCAAAATCGTAGTGGGCTCGATATAAGGATATGACACGGCACGCGAGGCAATGCCAGGGTGGATACACCGTTTGCACTCCCGGACCGGTGGTGACGGCAAGCCAGCAGCTTCCGCCCACCTCGAACAATACCCCCGAATCAAAAGTGGCGCCACCGAATCGAATCACAAAAGTAATAGAATGGTTTCCGATGGAGCATGCTCGATGAAAGGGTGCGACCCTTTGTGTAGCCCGGTATAGCTCCTGTTTAAGTCATATATGCCAACTCACGAGAGTTGGGTCCACGTAATATACCTTGAGAACGTCGCCACCATCCTACTTCATTCTGGAATCTCCACCGTGTACACAGTTGTTAAAGTGGTTTTCGGTATTGACCGGCTATAAGACAATATCCGATCCCGGTCTCTTTAACAACCAATCGTTATTATAACCCGTAGTTATAACTTTTAAAATAATATTTTATGCTTCAAAATAAGATATCATTTCAACCCAAATCTTTATCAAAATAAAGAGTAAATCATTTCCAAACCATTTCAATATATCATCATACCATATCTTTCAATTCAAATATTTATCAAAATAAATATCAAGTCATTTCTAACAATTTCAATGTATTAAATTATCATATCCTTTTAAAAACTTCCTTTCAAATCATTTTAATACATCAAAATATCATAACCTTTCAAAGCTTCATTTTTCAAATCATTTAATATCAAAATATCATATCTTTCAAAAATTCGTTTCAAATCATTTTAATATATCAAAATGTCATATCTTTCAAAACTCCATTTTTCAAATCATTTAATATCAAAATATCATATCTTTCAAAACTTCGTTTCAAATCATTTTAATATCAAAATATCATATCTTTCAGTACCACATTTCAATCATTATTCATTTTATTCAATTTAAAATACCATTTCAATTCATATTTCAAAACAGTTTATATTCCAAAATCATTTTTAATCATTAAATGAAGTTATTATGTTTAATAATTAAATTATTAAATTGCCAAAATTTCAACTTCCAAAGTTCATTTATTCACTTAAGTTTATTAAAACAGTGAAAATTCATTTTTCACGGTATTTAGAAAATGCTACGGAAAGTTACATTCAAAACAGTTCAATTTATCAAAAGATGACATTTTAAAATGTTGTAATAGGGTTTACTTAAATTTCGAATAAACTTAGTTAAATTCAACAATTTATAGCACTTACAAAATTGCTATAATAGCTTTTAATTCAATTTAGCTTTTTAGTTCATTATCATCAACTTCAGCATTTACAAATGCCGTAATATCATTTACATTGTAATTAATAGCATTTCAAAAATACAGTCAATTAACTTCAAATATTCAATAAAATTTCTCAACCAATTATATTTTTATTAAAAACTTTTTAACTTATAAAATCATACATTTTCACATTTATAAACATCATTTAATTTTCCTCAAGTTCATGATTTTATAAAGTTAAATTTCCATTCAAAAATCAAGATTTAATAATAATCCACTTATTAAAATGCAATGTTCAATTTTAAAATCCATTACATTAAATTTCAACTTAACACTTAAGTTCGAATTCTCAAATATAACTTAGTTTTATTTTTATTTGCTTAACTAAAAGTTCACTTTTACGTCAATTTCATAAATTTCCAATTCTAGTTATATTTCAAAGTTTCAACTTAAAATATTTATTCATTTCACATTTCAACTTTATTAAAAATCATAAATATGATAAAAATCATTTTAAATTCATTTAAATTCAAATTATCATAAATTTGTCATAATTTCATACTCAATTAAGTTTCCAATTAAAATTAATTTCGAAAATAACTTACGTTCAAAATTTCTAACTTTTTCATTAATTCATTTCACTTACAATTATTCAGAAAATCAATAATATTTTACAAAAATCTTATTTTTATTAAATTTCAAATCAAAATATTATAATAATTAAATTTCTAAAATATTTTAAAATTTTTAGAAAAGCATATTTTAACTACGGGCCTGTAAAAAATTTCTACGCTAGGTAAAGTGATACGGGTAGTATATCATTTCAACCCATAATTTACAAAGAAAATCCGGGTTTTATCATTTCAAACCCGCAATCCCAAGTTAAAATAAATAAAATAAAATAAATCAGGCCTATCATTTCAGCCCGTAATGATTCTATTCTAACAGGGAACTTGCAGTATAATCATGTACAGGAATAATATAAACAAGGTCAATATCACAATATACAGTCATATATTAGATGTCAGGTGAAAATTAACAGTTTAAACATGGTAATAACATGGTAATAACATGGCATAGCATATCATATGATCATCATTATCTTGCATAAACATTTTATATTACTAAACACTTGTCATCAATTCACTTTTCATAAGTATAAATGTCAGAGTGAGAAAGACTCACTTTTTCAAGCTGAAGACCAAAACAACAAACACAAGTGCGATTCCAAAAGCACGACAAGCACGATATAGCATTACTTTTGATTTGAATGAATGGAGAGCCTTGATATTTGTCTTCTAAACAATAACCAAAACAAGACAATATACACATAAATATTCAACGCAAAACAATGTTGAAACAATGAAAATACGAAACAACAAAGGAATAGATTACTTGACCTTGCTTTAACCATTCAAATGCTTGGCCTAGGAGGTTCTTGGGTTCATCCATGATGATGATATAGCTCAGGTTTGGCACCATAACTCACGGCTAGAAGGAGTATGGAGTGGTAGGGTTATAACATGAAGCATACAATTGGTCAAGGCAACATATATGAAGTTTTTGAGCACAACAAGGCTCGGCCTTGGGTCAAGTGGGGCTTGGCCATACTTGTACAGGTTTGGACAGTAGATGGAGGGGTGTGGGGAGGTCTGGAAAAGGTGGTGGTAGCGGCCTATGGTGGTGGCCAAGGTGGTGGATGAAGATATGAAGTGATAAGGTGGCTATCATGAATGTTTCAAGGCTTTATGCATTGCTTTCGTGGAGTTTTGGTTCATGGAGTCTTGGCCATGTCAATTTCAGATCTGGACAGAGGCTAAGATGAAGTGTAGCAGTGGTAGCAAGGTGGTGGTCGTGGCTAGAGGTGGTGGCCATGGTGAAGTATGAAGATGGTGAAGTAATAGTGGTGGCGAGGGCATTGTTTTGGATATTATTTGCAATTTTGTGGAGTTTTGTCACCAAGGGAGGTGTGGCCATGGATGGATCTGAAATGATGGCCGGAGATGATGCCAAGGAAGAGTGGTAGGGGATGGTGGAGAGTATGGTGGTGATGGTGGGTGGTAGAGGCCAATCCAGAAAGCATAGAAAACTAGGCAAAATACATAGAAAATGAGAAGAAAAAGGTAGAAAAAGATGTAGTCATTACCAGATTTTTTTCTCAAGATGGAGGCCATGATTTTTAAGGTTTTGGAGTTTGAAAATTCGTGAATAATATGAGGGAATCGGCTGCAAAGGATGAGAAAAGGAATGGCTAAGATAAATTGATGTATTAATTGCAAAAAGAAACGGATAAAACGTCTTTACGTTTCAGGCTTTTAAGATCTCTTAACTTTCTAAACCTTTTGCATTTCCTTTTCTTTTTAATTTTATAAAAACAAAATAAACTCATAAATGTTATTTAAAACCGAAACTAAGTAAGAATAAAATAAAATAAATAATTTATTTTAAGTAAAATAGGAAAAGGAAATGAGAAATTGCTTAAAAATAGCAACCCTGACATAAAAATTACAAGAAAAATCTCCAATGACTTTGGAAAATTTATTACTTCGCAAAAAAAATATTATAACACAAAATTTGAATTAAAAATGGTTTTAAAACATTTTCAAGGTAAAATAATAATTTAATTTTTATTAAATAGAAAGTTAAAAATGCAGTAAATACCAACTAGGCTTTATAAATTGAAATAAATTCAAATAAACTTTAGAAAAATTATATTATCATTTTAAAAATACTTAAAAGTCAAAATATACATAATATAACATATTATCACATATTAAAATAAAATATAACCAAGAAGAAGTAACTTATACAATTTAAAATAGTCATTGTTAAATAACCCTATATACGCACAATATTGTAAAGGGTATAACTTTCACATTTTACATCCAAACTCAACGAAACGAAAAGTGGTGTTCTTATAATTTTATGTACTTTCATAATAAAAGAAAGAAAAAAATTAAATTTTTAAACTTTTAAAATTTTAAGTTAAAAGTCTCAGTTTGACTATTTTGACCAAAATCAGCATTTCAGGCAAATATTCAACTTACACAAGTTTGGAATTATAACTCATATAAAAATCAAGATTATATTTAAATAATAAATTTAATCATCTCAAATAAGTAAAATAAGTTTTTAAATCAAAATCTTACATTAAAATATTTAAAATATACAATAAAATAATTACAAAATACAGGGTTGTTACAAGTCCCAAAAATTTAACCGTTTAATTTCAAATTTAAAGTTGGATATGCAAGTCCTATTGTCCGTTATAGTCATATGTTCAAGTTCATTAATACAAGGTTGGTTCTGATTGTTCATACAAGTTTATATGGATTGTTTACTCAAGTGCCGAAGCTCATTTCAAAGGCCTAAAATCGGCTAAGTCCTCATAGCCGATCCTTTTATCAAAACAGAGCCTATCCCTCTCACAAAGCCAATACAACTGATCCCTCCTACTTCAAAACATTAACAACCGATTCCTTAGCCAAACATTTCACCACCGATCCCTATGTCATGAATGAAAAATGACCGATCCCTTCATACTCCATTACGATCAATCCCTCACAACATAATGTCAACTCCGTCACGATGCTGATACATCATCGCCAATCAATCCAACATCGATCCCTAAACTTACCACTACCAACATGGAAAAACCCATCATCTCATCGTGGGTTAGAGTCAAAAGCAAATCAAAACCTACCTATGTATACATGGGCATGGAACATTGCATGTGAAGTGAGATGGATATCAATTCTGATCGAGGTTAGGCGATATTCTTGAGTTTGAGAGGATAGTGAACTAAATGATGGTGATGACGATAGTTTCAAAAGAAGGAATAAAGGGTTCTGATCTAAGGTAGGAGGAAAGGGTTTGATGTTAAAGGAAATCAAAGTAAGTAGATAAGAAATATGAAGAGGGAAATATTGGCTTCTATATGGGGCTTGAAGGATCGGCCCGCCTTGCTCTTCTCCATGAAGCAAAAAATATTAAGTCCCCAACACTGAAAGGGATTGGGTAAGATCCCTATCCAAGAGGCATCCATTCGATCCTTATAAATATAAAAAAATGTGGGAGAGAAAGGGATTGCTAGTGGAATTCCAATCCCTATTTTGAAAAAAAATATAATAAATAAATAAATCTAAATACAATGAAAGTGCATCTAATTTAATAAAATTTGGCGACGACCCATGAGCATAGAAATGCATCCCGGAGCCAACGACAAAGGCGTGTACCTGAACGTGCATGCGTATTCTAAAAATTCAGTTTTTGAAATCGATAGAAATTGGATTCTCACTTGAAGCTTTCAAAGACGAGACTTGATAAGATAGCCAAAGCTTACTAGCCCTGTAGAACCGGATACAAATAATAACTGATGGAATACAATCCTGAATTTATACTATTGGAAATCGACCAAGCATCATGACGATCATAGAGAGATACGACACTTTGGGAAAATAGTTCAACAGAAGGATAAATACTATTTAGAAAACTAGATGGATTTCTTTCCTGTGACTCCTACTTGCTTCGATTTAAAGCATATCATGTTCGATACAAGACGCATTTTGGGGGGAAAGTGCTATCTTGCATTTTGACCCGACTATATCCGAACTGATCAGACAAGTTAGACTCGACTGTCATTAAGGCCAGTAGCCCAGAGCGATGATTGTAGGGTCCAAAAATCAAGTATAGATGATAATATGAAGCCGTGGTCGAATGGAATCAAGAGATGTGCTCTATAGAATATTCTAAATACGGAATATAAACTAGTCTAGAAAAGGGATCGGGTATGAACCCTCTCAAACAAAAGGATTAGATTACTTCTGCTAAATAGTGCAATTTAACAAAAAACGATCGATATCTCAAAATCCAAAAGTCGGATACACATAAAACTTTAAGAACAAGAAGAGGGGACCTAAGGGAGTGCACCGTAGGGATTGCACCTTAGGGATTGCACCCCAAAAGAAACAAGTAAGACGGATCGACCCTCTTCCATCCATAGTGACTCGCCAAATCTGACTACATTGCAACAGTGATCGATCAATAGCTCAACATCTACATACCAATCAACATGAAACTTGAAGGACAAGTGCATCACAACATGAAGAAACCCTTATAGGGATTGCAACCCCTAAATCCACCAAGATAGGGATCGGCCTCGATCTCTCTTCCTTGGGATTTGGGCCATAAGATCCATTATGTGGGCCCCTATGGCTCTGGAGATCCTTCTACCGAATTTTTAGGGAGATATTTCACTGTTTTCCTCTATAAATACAGACTTGATTGTTCATTTTTAGGATCTTTACATGGTTGGTTGCTTTGTATTCTTCTGTAACTAAGGATTTTCATCCGGTCCCACTTGTACTCAGTTTACAAAGTGATTAATAAAGCTATCTCTTCAAAGTGGATGTAGGCGAATAACACCGAACCACAATAAATTATTGTGTGTCTGTTATTTTCTTATTTCCTATTGCTTTACTGCCATATTCTCTCTATTTGCATTTAATATTCTTCATTATTTTCTCTACTATAAATCTCTTGGGTGTTTGTGCTAACTTTTGAAAACAAACACCATTGCAGGGAACCGACCAACCGCAAGTGTGTGGAATATGTAGATTTTAAAAAATATATATCATATTTTGGATATATTGTGCCTATGAAATCTAATAGATTTTGGATTCAATCTAATAAAATTTTGAATAAAATCTTATTTTATTTTATTTAGTTGAAACGAAGTTTAAATTTAATTTAAATTCAAATATATGGTAATGGATGTGTCAAATACATTCACATGTGTAAAGTGTAAGTCTATATGTAGTTAATGTGTAAGTATATAAGTGTTGTGATTTACACTGCAAAGGACACATTCGCTATTTATATATATCTTTGTTATTCATACTTTTATTTTGAAAAATATTCAAATAATAACAACATACGTATATACAAGTTCACTTACACTTATACATGATATGTTAAAATATTCTACTATTAACAATGGATAACTTATTAAACATTTAAACATATATGCATATTAAAATTAATTTTGACCATATTTCATATTTTGAAATCTATAATTAACAAGTCTGAATTAAGTTTCAACTTAGGAAGGATTATAAATTAAACTTGTGATTTTACATAAAAGTCCATTTCATAACATTGAATTAAAATAGCATACACATGCATATACATATACATATATACAATTAATTGCAAACTATGTTTTAAAATTAAACTAATATATGTATATGCAAAGTTTGTAAATTAATATATGCATTAAATTTTAAAGTTAAAAAATTAAAAGGCTTAGTAAGGATTTAAAATTTTATGGTATTTTACACAAAAGTCCACCTATGTTTTCTCTATAAAAAATGACAGCTTAGGCACATATAAATTCATTGTAAAACTTCAGATCCAAACCATATGAACACATGAATAACTAACTAAAGAAGATGTAGTGTGTGATAGATATAATGTTAACAAGGTGAACATGAAATAAAAAGGGGATATAGCATAAAATGGATCTGAATCAAATTAAAATAATGAACATATATCTTAAAGAAGATATGAAAAAAGGGATTTAAATTTTAATCCATGTTAAATAGATAAGCATATACTCAGACATGGTATGTAAAAGATCAAAAAATATATGAATATGATGAATATTTTAATAAATAAAACCATGAATTTATCTTAAGATGTAGTCAAAATAATGCACCTTGAATAATTGAATTAAGCTCCTGCATGTGAATGAATCAACATCTAGGTCTTGCAAAAATAAAGAGACAACAACCAGCTTTTTTTTTTAATTCATTTTGATTTTGTTTTTCGGAATTTTAGCCTAGATACCATGAAAATTTTGTCTGTTGGAGAATGAAGATGAGGGAGAAAAAGGCAATGAATGGAAATAAATAAGTAATCAATTTCAATTAAAAGAGGAGGACTACTTTCTTTCATTTTTAATTACCTTTCCCTTTTCATATCCATTTAAAAAATTCTCCAATCCCTTCCCTTATGGCTGGCCAAAACTAGTGGCTAAATGGGCCTTAAAAAAATTCCAAATCCATTTAGGATTTATTCTACTTAAGTCTAATTTAAATATTCTATCGATATCGTATATCGATACACGTATAGATAACTAGTATATATATGGATTTTGTTAAATACTAATGGTGTTCATACATCAAATAAATTTGATAATTAATATTTCATAAATATTAATTAATTAAAGAATTTACTACGTTTATAATTTAGTTAAATTATGTGGTTTATTTAGAGTATTCGTCACTACGGTTGTGCGACTCAAATGTGTAGATTCAGTTAGCGATTATCGTCACACAACTCGAATATTAACGTTCACATATCACCATAGCTAGTGCCGTGACATTTTGTTTGAATTTATTGCTTACACGTCTTTTCGATATAATCTAATTTTACTTATTATAAACAATACCTGGTTATAATGATTATTTACACATATTCTCTTCATCAATACTATATCCTACCAGGACTTATGAAATTTGGTTTTGGTTAAAATTCCAACATCGCCCACATTCAACTTTGTAAGTCCAAACGAAAAATATTTGGTTTAACAATAAAATTATTATTAACTCTACTTCTCTGGCTAGAAACTTTGACTTTATATTGACTACAGTTAACCTATATACTAATCCCACATAGCCGAGGAGACAAATTCTCTATTTAATAGTGTTTCACTTTCAATGCTTCAACTCAGCCCAACTATCGCTGTTCATTGTATGTCATCCTATGATTTAATTATAGTCACAGTGAATTATCCATATTAAAGTTTTATAGATTCTTAAGTCAAAAAAATTGTGTAACATCGTTACTTCGAGATTCTCTATTTGACCTTAATTATATTAATCAACATAAAACTCTCGAGTGAGCATTCTATAGTTATCTAATAAGTAACCCCTTAGTGCCCATAACTGCCATGAATAATGCACCACCCAAAATTTAGGGAATATTATGCACTCTAGTCCCAATGGATGTACCGATATCCTATTTCGAAATATCTTAACTAGGAATATTTAAAATAATATGTCATTTTAACGTAATAAGTTTCTCATGACTACAACACATTGTAATTACTGTCACACAACATATTGTTTTAGGATTTTCTATTTAGTATGCTTTAAATTAATAACTTAGTTAATTATATCGCAACATAATAAGTATATACTAGAAAAAAAACACCTTTTACGTTGAACAAGATTGGTTATCTATAATAAATTTCATAATTACCCCTAGGGCATACTCTTAATTCTATCACCGTTGACCATGTTTAAAGTATGGTTCAGTTCATATAAGCAGTTAGTTATGCCTTTTGGACTCTCCAATGCCCAGTGTTCTTTATATATCATATGAACTGAATATTTCATGACCAGTCGATAGTTTTGGTATTCATCGATGAAATTATGGTATATTCTAAGAATGAGAGAGATCGTGAAGTCCATCTTAAATTGGTGTTGGTGAGATTTTTTGTCTTACAACACTATTATGAAGTAACTATAGTGCTTTATGCTTCCGCAACTGAGAATTAACAAATTTAGTTGGTATTATATTTTCCTTAAGGGTAGTAATTATGATGCTGTATGCTTACATAGTTAAGTTGTTGCACTGTAACTATTTATTAAAATGTCAAGTCCAACTTATAATCAATTTAAGTAAAATTAAAGAGATTCTAATACTGAAAATAAGGAATAAGAGTGCAAAAAAATACATGGGAATTTACATGATTCAAATTTTAAGAAATCATACATCCACATATCAATGGTTTTATCATATTCTTCTTGGTACAAACTTCTAATGGCATAAAATACAAATATTTTTAGTTTGAAATTATGATAGACCATCAAAAGTCCTTTTCGTTGCTATTGTAGCCTTCTATTTATAGTACCATGACATCACGTAGATTATTAATTCCCCAATTTAGCATTTCTTCTCCATCGTTCAACCCTTCCACATGTCATTCATCACTTTGCTCGACGATCTGTGTATGGATTTGCTAACTTGGCTGAAGGTATGGAGGATTTCTTTAGGAAAAAAGATTTGGTTGAAGGAAGGAAGTTTGAATTCAAAGTTAGGAGAGAAATTTGAATTCTGGCATTGGGGGTTAATTTTTGAATTTGATCTAAAAGTTATGCCAAGCTTATTTGTAGCATCATAGTAGACATGGAGTATTGCAATATGGATGTGGTCTGGAATGAGGGGATTGTTTGCTTTGGAGAGTCGGTGTTATCATTTATAAATGTAATGGCGTGGTCTCTTTCTGGTGGTGATGCAGTCTAATCTGGGAGGTGGTGGTGCAGTCTCTTTTTAGAGTGATGGTGCAGCCTATCATATTCTTTTGGCAGAGGGATCCTTCCCACTACTGGTTCGGTTATGATTCATGCTAAGTTTCGCTTTAGCTTTATTTGTGCATCTCAGTTGGCTGCGTTGATGGATTTTGATGCGTCGTATTAAGTTAGCTTTTGACATTAGATTTGTTTGTCTGTGTGCAGGATGCAGATTGGTTGTTTTGTGAAGGCACAATTTCTAAGCTTGCTCCTTGTTGCTAGCTTTTACTAGACTAAAGCAACTTGATTTATGGGGATGGTCTAATTTACCTTTGATTTAGATTGATCTTTGCAGCATATTTGATTTGACTTCGATATCGCGTTGCTTGTTGTGTACGAACTACAAATTGTTTAGTTGTACTTGAACATAGTCTGTTGGGATTTGTGTAAATATTTTGTGCAGTTCCTATTTAATGAAGTTGTGGCCTGCCTTTCATTCACATTTGACATATGCAGTCTGTTTGCTTCACAGATTGAATTCTGGATCCGCACCACATATGTTTATAAGAGAAAAACAGGTATAACAGTTGCCTCGTAGGTCTACGATAATGAATATTAGGGCGGACTTTTCATGTTTATACCAAGTTTTTTTTCAATTGCCCGATCAGTCACTTCGCATCTACACTCCTTACACATGTCTCATCATGAATGACCACTTTTTCTAAACGTTTGCATACAAATCATTTCAAATTCCCATAAATTCATTTCGTTTTTATGTATTTAGAGTGTCATTATTAATATCTAACAAATATCAACTATCACGCTTGTAACAACCCTACTTTCAATGCTGTACAATAAGTAAATTTAATGATTTTTTTTTTTTCGAATTCCATGTTTGATAATTAATATTTTGAAAATAAACTTTTACTTAATTAAATTCTATTTAATAAAAGATTTGGTTTTGATAAACTGAATTAAATTAATAAATTCTTTTCAAATGATATATTGAAATTAAATAAAACATTCTAATCAATATAAATATTTTAAAATGTAAATAATTTTTATATGATTGAATTGGTTGAAAAATAAAATAAATAAGTATGGAATTAGATGAAACTATGCAGCTATCGAAATATAATTTATGGAATGAAGTATAAACCAATTTATATAGGATTGAAGTTCATTTATAAATAAATGTCAAGAATTTAAATTTAAATTTGTGTGTGAAGGAAATAATTAGAACCAAAGTGGATTAGAATTTAAAGGTCCAAGCCCATTCTCTTTTCTTTCTCTCCTAGGTTCAAGAAGACTCCCTTATTTCATTTTCAAACCTAAGTAACATTCCCTCCTATTCAAATATGAAACCCAACCTTACCCAAACTTGATTCTATTAGTGTGCCCTAACCCTAGATTTCAAAAATAAAAAATTATGTCCTAGATAAAAAAATCGTGTGCGATTTGGAATGGCCATCCATATCGACGATGCAAGGGGGAGTGATGCCCGCGATCGACTCTGAGAGAGGTGGACCGTGTTTCATGCGATTAGAAGCTGAAGCTATGACTTAGAGTTGTCATGATCTCCGGTGGCAACGATAGAGGACCGAGTGACGTGATGGCTATAGTGGCAAGCTTCGTTAGAGGCGCAGCTGCAGGCGATAATGGACGCGATGATGAATAATGTGAAGGAAGGTGTTTGGTTAGGATGATAAAGCAGGTGCGTGCATACGAAGTTTAGGGTTGGGTTGCAACAAGGATTGAGCTAAGCTGAAGTTAGTTGCTGATTTGGAACTCAAGCATCATTTATGTGAGTTATTTTTTCAACTTGCAACTATCATCGACTATTGTCTAGATGCTCATTTCTACTATTTTTATTGATTGGTTGGTGATGAATGCTTGGTCGATATGGATTAATTTAATGAAATTGATTTTTATTGGATGATATTGGCTGAAAGAGTGTTATGTACCTTGGTTGAGTTATGTTGTGTATTATTGGTTGAATTTTATGATTGTACTAATTGAACACAATGCTTGAAATTGATCAGAAATGGGGTAAACGAATTAAAAGGTGAAGATTTGAAATAAATGAACTGTCTTGGAAATAAATAGCAAATTTTGGAATAATTTTGCCTATTTAATATTGAAGATACCATAATTAATGGAAAATCTAAAGGTGGAACGATCTTCGAAAAATACAAAAGTGAAATAATTTAAAGGATGGTATGAATAGAAATTATTTGGAAAATGATGAAATTTGGGATTTTATTCAATAAATGAATTTTGAATGTTTATATTTTTATTTATTTACCAATGATCATAAAAATATTTAAAGAATATTTATGAAATGGTATTTGGAATCTATATTTTTAAAGCGATAACTTAATTTTATTTGGATTTAATAAATTAGAAGTTTATAAAATAATATTTTGAAGTAATAGAAAGTTGAATGCAATACATTTATTGAATGGAAATTATTATTTATAGGAATTGTTATATATATTGTTAAGTGAAAATTTGAAAATAATATATTTCGAGAGAAATATGTGATCCTCTAAATTACCCATTACACCTCAATATCACCAATAACAAAGGAGCTGCCAACATGCCTAGCAGGTAATAAATCGTAATAAAAAAAAACAAACTCAGATAACTTTTTGTATGAGCTCTAACAAGGCCACCGCCCATTACATCTTAATATCGATCTCCGGCAAAGCCACCGCCCAATAAAGAAGTGTAAGAAGTATCCAAACAAGATCAATAAAAGAGGTCTACAAGCAGCTCCATCAGAGAATGAACGCCTCACTACAAACGTGGATGAATCAGAAAGAAGGCCTTATTGCATATGAAGATGATCTAGAATGAACGTCTCACTACAAACGTGGATGATCCATAGTGCGACCAAGTCCACAAACTAGACCAACAAGCGGCTCTACCAGAAAAAGAACGCCTCACTGCACACATGGATGATCTAAAAAGAATGCCTCACTGCCAACGTGGAAGATCAGGAATGAACGCCTCACTGCAATCTTGGCGACAACAACCCCGAAAACCTACAAATAGCAATTTAGCACCAATTTCGGCCTAAACCTGCATCTATAGGTGGAACTATACAAAAATATAAGAATAATACACACATATATGTATATAAATGAAATTTATATATACATACATACATACATACATACATACATATATATATATATATATATTAATGAAGTAAAAGTTATAAAACTAAAATTAAAATTATAAGACAGTAAAGAAACAACAATTAGAGATAGATTAAAAAAACGATCAAAACTCATTATGCAACATCTTAGCTTATTCTAAAAATATGAAATAGTGATTTCGAAATCATAAAGGCATAAAAATTAAAAAAATATGAAGTTAAAAACCTATAAATTATAAAGTCTAAAAAAATTATCATTATGCTCCTTTAATCAAAAGAACATTATGAAAATCAGTACATCATTTAAATTCGAGAAAATATTAATGCTATAATTATTAGTGTTAAAAATATTGTTTTTTTGCTTAAATAAATTAACGTTATTTCTACCCTTATTAAGATATTCTTTGAAATGATTATTTTTAGCCAATCTACATTTAGGATTTGAGATCTAATTGAAACAAAATGATGATATTGTAAATTTCAATCTATTAATATAACTATTATAATCAATAAAAAGTATTTGGTTTCTCTCAGACCAAATATACCAACATATTATAAAGAATAAAGTATCTAGTAAATATCTAAAGCTTAAATCTTAAATTACTCCAGTAAAAATCACAATTAACAACTTTAGTTGTAAGAATAAAGTTAAATATTTTAGAAGTATTATTAAGAATGTAGCAAGTATCCTTGTGATCATAATATGTATGATTAATATCTTCAAAATATAATCTACAAAAAGTACATTTATTATCAATTTGCAATATCCTTTCTTTTTTAAAAATTCAATAGTATTTAGTTTCACATGCAAGATTAACCACGTATGAATCTTAGCTATAGGTCGAGCGTTTGCTTTCCAAATGAGGTTAGAAAAGTTATTAGTAACACCCAAGAAATTAAGAAATTTATATAAAGAATTAGAAGTGAATTTCTTACATTTATCCCATTCCTTGTTAATATCATTTTCGTTATCAATATTATATAAATTCAATCTTGCACATAATGTAGAAAATTGTCTAAGAGTTGTACCTTCTAAGATTCTATCAAAATTAGAGTTCCAAGGGGGATCATTATCAAGAGAAATTTTTTTAAAATTAAAGCATTCTTAAAGTTACAAATTTCAAAAAGTTCTTTGTATTCTACCGTAAGAGGAATGACGGATATCAAACGATCATGCCAAAAAGAAGTGTTATTTCTTGAATGAACAGTCATATTAGTACCAAGGTTAAAATTCTCATAACATTTTAAAATTAATTTCCAAAAATTAGACAATTTATTGAAAACCGAAGGTGTAATTTGATATAAATTATTTCTACCATTATAATAATGTTTAGTAATAATTTCTTTCCAAAGAGAATTATCATTTATATCCATAAATTTCTATAACACCTTCCCTAATAAAGATAAATTCATCTTACATAAATTAATAACTCCTAAACTGCCTTCATTTTTTTATTTACAAACTGATTCCCAATTAGCTAAACATTTAAGACTACTGTTAGAATTATCGCCACTCCATAAAAAATCCCTTCTTATTTTATCACTTTTAATAATCACCCAATTCAGAAAAAGATGCATAAACATCCAATAGATTAGAAGAGCAGATAAAACAGAATTGATGGGAACTAATCTACCCGCTTTCGATAAAAAACTCCAATTCCAATTAGAAATTCTATTTTCAATTTTATCTATTATAGTTATCCAGTCATCATGCTTATGTTTAGTTCGTCTAATAAAAAAACCAAGATAATCAAAAGAGAAATTTGTAGTTTTACAACTAAGAATATTAGCAACTAAACCTTCAAATTTATTAACATCATTTGATATTAAAACCGAACTTTTATCGAAATTAATTTTTATCCTTGAAAGAAGTTCAAAGCTGTATAAAATAAATTTGAGGGTACTGATATGATTAGGCAAATGAGAAGTAAATAATAAAGTATCATCCGCAAATTGAAGAATAAAGAGACCATTGCGCGAGATTTCACTACCAACATACCTTAAAGAACCATTTCTAATCATTTTTTCAATGATCATAGCGAAAACATCAGCAACTAAGTTAAATAAAAGAGACGTTAAAGGATCATCTTGCCTTAAACCACGTTTAGGTTGAATATTGTTTCCTAAAATACCGTTAACCATTATACTGGAATTACCAGTTCTAAGCAAATACATAATCCATCCAATCCATTTGTGACTAAAACATCTAGCCAGCAACATATCAAGTAGAAAATCCAAATCTACCGCGTCAAAAGCTTTCGCAAAGTCCAGTTTTAGAAGTGCACATGTAATGTTAGTTTTACAACAACGACTCATGTATTCTTGAACAGAAGTCACTCCATCTGTGATATTTCTACCTTTAATGAAAGCGGTTTGTGAACAATCAATTAAATTGTTCATTCTTGTGCTAAGTCTATTAGCTAAGACTTTTGAGATAATTTTAAGAGAATAATCGATTAGAGAAATTGGTTTAAAATCTTTTAAATTATTAGCACCGATTTGTAATGTAATATAATGACGTTTTCAAAATTAAATATAAGTTTCCCAATATGAAATTCATTAAACATGCTAATTAAATCAAACTTTAAAACATCCCAAAATAATTTGTAGAATAAAATAGGAAACGCATCGGGACCTGGGGCTTTACCGCTAGACATGTCATTAATAGCCTTCAAAATCTCATCTTCAGAAAAAGATTATCAAAGTCAATAAGGTTAATTCTAGATTCAATAGGATAAAGTTTATTCCATCTAACGTTTATTCTATGCTTATTCTTATTGCCAAAAATATCCCTAAATAATTGGTAAATGCCTTATTTAGATCCCTTTAATCAACTAATTCAAAATTATTCACAAAAATAGAGTTTACCGTGTTGCTACGTTTTCTACCATTAGCCATATTATGATTTTTTTTTGTATTATTATCACCTTCATTAATCCATTGAATTCTAGATCTCTGTTTCCATATAACCTCCTCTTTTTCTAAAATCGAATTGATTTCTTCTTTTAAATTAGCAAGAACATTACGCTCTCAAAGTTTTAGTTGTCTAGTTTCTTCAATCTTATTAATATTAAGCATTTCAAAAAGTAAATTTTCTTTTTTAATTTTAATACTACCAAAAACATTCGTAATTCAATTTTTAAAATAATTCCTAAGACCCCTAAGTTGTATAACAATTTTTTTTGGCAAAGTTATCCATATTTATGATATTAAAAAATTCATTAAAATCCATTTATTTTTAATTAGATTAGAGAAATTTTATTCTAATAGCCACATTTTTTAAATTAAAAAGTTTTATTAACAATTTTATGATGATCACACATAAGAATGATAGAGAAATGATCAGGATATGTATATGGCAAACCAAAGACTCTATAAATAGGAAATTTATCCTTAATTTTGCCATTGAGGAAAAATCTATCTAGAAGGACCATATAAGGGGACTCCCTAATATTACTCTAAGTGAATTCTCTATTAGGAAGTAGTAATTCAATCAAATTAAAGTTAATAATAAATTGGTCAAATTCTTTCATAGAAGAGAAATTCCCTTCCCGGGGTGAACGTTCACTTAAAAAACGCGTAACATTGAAGTCACTACCCATAATCCAAGATCCAGGAGCTAATGATCTAAATTCCAAGCATTCATTCCATAGAACTCGGTGACCAATTTTTGAGTTTGGTCCATAAATATTAGAAATATTTAATAAAGCGTTATCTCTAAGTTAATGAGAACAATATGTAAAAAGTGTTGCTTAGTAATAATTTGAAGAAATTTAAATGAATTATCATGCTACCTGATAAGTAAACTCTCAGAAGCTCCAATAAAAGGTAAATAGGCCCAATTTCTAAAATGAAAGCCACCTAATATTTTATAAAAAGAATATCGAGATAGTCTATTTTTGTCTCCTATGAAAGGGAAATATCAATAAAATTATCTTGAAAAAATGCTCTTTTTATCACATTTATTTAAATTATGCAGACCTCTGATATTCCTACTAATAATCCTCATAATCCACATGATCGAAACCTCTCAATTTCCCTACTCCTAATGTATGCAGTATCTAGTTCATTATCACTAAAAACAAAAACAGTATCCCTAGCTAACTAACATAACTCACTAGTGGAAAGACTACCTAGAGCATAAGAAGAATAAGTATCGCCTAAAACAAATATCATAGCAGAGCCTAAATTTGAAATGCCATTCATAACGCTCGAATCAGGAGACTCACCCATAAACAAAGAATGAATGTTATGGACCCTAGCACTACGACGAACAACACCATTGATAGCAACTGATTTCCTATGCCTACCTCTCTTAGTCGATGAAGATAAAGATGAAGTTTTGCTGTCTATATAACAATAACTGACATCTGTAGTCGATATACATGCTGCGCACTATAGCACATTATCTAAAAACAATGCCACTAACTGAAACATCCACGCTAGAAGAAAAACTATTACCCACAACTACATTAGCATTTATTTCTTCTCTATCTTTGAACTCCTTCACAACAAAGTTAAAAAATAAACTATCCACTATCAGAAAACTGTCACCAGCCTTGATAAGAATACCATCATCAATCTGAAACCCAACTACCTCTGACCGAGACTCCCCAATAGCAGCACCTGACAACCTTCTCACATCCACATCATCAAAAACACCATAGACTAACTTCGCAAATATATCATTATTTTCCTTGAAATCAACTTCAGCATTGTGAACAACTTTGCCAACCATATCATGAAAGTTTTCAGTATCCATAACCTGATGAACATCATCATACAGAATCCCCACAACCTCTGACTAGGATTCCACATCACCAGAGATTGACAATCTTCTCACATCCTTATCATCAAGAACCCAACCTCAACACATGAATGATCATCACTAGTAACAACATCATTATCCTCAAGCAAATCGACCCCATCCAGCAATACATAAATATTGGAAAACCTGTTCTCTGTCGCATTTTTAAATCTCCAACCACATTACCATAATTAACCAAGTAGTTTGATATATCATCATTTACCATGTGCATATAAACATCAAGAGAAATACTAGCCTTATAAGCATCATCATAAAAATCACTCTTATCACCGTGCATTCTAACATTATCCAAGCAGGCACATGAAGCAATCCTATCATCTGAGACGTGAGCATCCAATATCTGCTTACTATCATTACCTCCTACTTTATAACTTTTTCAAACTGACTGTTAGAAGCAATAGAGCATTCCTGAATTTGATTATCAATTCTGCTTTGATACGAAGATGAAGGATCAACAATATCAACAACATTACATTGATAATTCACATCTGCAACTTCACTCAAATCAGAGTACTTTCCTATTTCTTCCTTTGACTTAAGACAATCAAAACTATCAGCAATGGTTAACTCAAAACACCCCATTACACGAAATTTTGTTCTGGCTCTCTGTTATAATGACATAGACAAATTCATTGCTTGATTCACTCAGCTGAACATTAGAATCAGAACCCCCCTTAGAAAGATTTGCATTCTTAAAATCAGGTATGGTGTCAATGATTCTCAAAGAATGAGAACCTGAACTACGATGTATAATAAGAGGGTCTAAGAGAAATGGATCAAAGAACTTAAGTTCCTCCCTTTGGATTGAGTTAGCGATAACAAAAGCTTCATTAACCACCTCAAAACTGCTCGAATTATCATTCTTCACACAAGAAAATGCTCCCAAATCTACAGCCGAATCAACACCATCCAAAGAATAATCAGATTTTCCAAAATACTCCTCAGGATCCTTAAATTTCTTTCTATAATCCTTACCAATGTTAACCGCATTGATCACATCAAAGTGAATGAACAACTCCTCTAAATATTCAATTCCATCTTTCCTCTGAATCTATAAATGGTCTAGCAAAATTTGCTTGAGTTTCATACATTTTAGAACAAAAGGAACTCCATGATCAGATAAAGAAGGATTTTGCACCTGTCAGAGATCAGAACGAATTTCGTCGAACACTGGACTCTCTTGTGACCAAAATGACCACACTCAAAACACCTTATAGGGTCGCGACAATCTTTTGCCAAATGACTAAAGTCTCCACAACGAAAGCAAATTATCTTACCTCTTTTGGTTTCAATCCAGTTCTTAGAAATTGGCTTCTGATAAAATTGGAGAAAAAAAGTTGGGATCTTTGACCACTTGAGCATATGTACGACGACTAAAAGCAGAATCGCGATTACAAAAAGGGAAAGAATTGGGAGAATTGGTAAAGAAAGAAGGCAAGAACGAGGAAGAAAAAGATGGGAACAAAGCAACATAAGGTACCATTTTTTATGTCCGTCTATCCACCTATCGGAGATCGGAGCGAATTTTCATTTAATTGAAAATCTTTTAAATTAATATTAATTATAATTTTTTTGGGAATATACTATATAAGTTAGAATTTTAGTTCCATGAATTACTTCTCAATCATAATAGTTTTAAAAGGAATTGAAAGGTAACGTGGGCCATAAAACATTGGTTATGGAATTTTATATTATAGGTTTGGGAGATTATTTTTAATTGAAAATCCTTATTAGTAAAATATAATTATTTAAAATTATTATTTGCAAGAAATCATGAATTATAGAACTTATTTGATATTATTATTATTATTTTAAATATATTATAGAAGAACCTTAAAACATATGAATTATTTTTAAAAGGAGTTTAAGTGATTTGAAATTGAATAAAGTTTAACATATATTTCCTTGTAATTAAATAAGAGAATTGCAGAAATATTTATTTTTGAAACTATAAATTGGTTATAAAGAAAGAATGAGAATTTTGTGATTTAATCTTCTTTCAATTGAAAGTTGATATTTGAAATTGTATTGAAGATTTTGGGCAAATTGTATTTTATATAAGACCCATTCTGATTCAATAAATAGTAGTATTGTGCATTTTGAATGATTTATTTTTCTATGTAACGAAGAATTAGAATAAATGGAGTTATAGTATCTTCTGGTATAGAACTTTCGCTAATATTTCTTTGGTTATTCTTTGGACTTGTTATATAGAATAATACAGTGTGAAATTCTAGTTTATGAGCAATTTGAGTACATGGATTAGTAAAACCATCTGGTATTAGACATTCGGTAACATTATTTCAGTTACTTGTTGAATCATGGTATAGAATATTATTATGGAAAGGTAGTGTAGTTTACGAGCATTGAGTAAACAAGTAAGTAACACCAAGTGGTATAGGATGCCTACGTTGATATTTGTTCGATTACTTTCTGTAAGTGAGGGACACTCTTATTTTATGAGTTAACATCTTTGTTAGTCATTTATTTGGATAGGCCAGTGTCAATCTTAGTTGGCTAATCACGAGGTTGTGCCCTAGATTAATAGCATCAGCTTATTATATGTGTTGTGTGCTGATATCTAGATTGTGTGATGATATGCTCCAATGCCACACTAGCCAAACAATCTATTACCATTGGGCAGTAGGCTCGTGACTATAACATAAGATGGACAAAGTGTCACGAAAACTGGGAATAACTAAGACTGTGGGGTGCGCTGCGTGTTGCTAATGCTATATCGTCCCTTGGAGTGTAATATATGTTATAAAGCTTCCATTTGGAATATATGGGATTTGTAACGACCCTACATTTTAATTTAATTTAAATTGATAATTAAATGAAATTTTGAATAAAAATTTGTAGAATTGATTATAAGGGGCAGCGAGTTTCCCCGATTCAAATAGAAAAAAATATATTAAGTGGTATGAAATTGAAATGTTTGTATATATTGGATTTGAAATAAAATAAGAAATAAATGTTTAAGTAAATTTGAATTTAATATATAGGAAATATGAACTACAAACAAAGTATATTTATAAAATATAAATCTATGTATAACAAGACATACAAGTCAATGAAATATTTAAGTTAGAAGTGTAATTAAATCCATACAAGATGAATTATAAAATATAAATTAAACACATTGAACAAAATATAATAACATTTAATGTCATTCATATTACAAAACAAGTAAAATAATATTTTAAGTTAATAATAGAAATTTATTCATATTCCAAAGTATAAGTTAAATATAAAATGAATTAAACTATAAAATGAGTACGAAGTAACACCTTATCTAAAAATATAACAACATATAAAGAATAGAATTCATTTATATTATAAAGTATGCAAGACAAATTAAATTTGTACAAAAAAAAATAAAAATAAAAATAAAGTAAACATATACAAACAAACCCACCATCAGCCGAGCTAAAGAAAAGTAGGCAAGAACATAAACAAAGCAAAATACCTACAAACTAACTACATACATAATTTAAAACAAAGTAACAAATAAAAATATAAAGTACAAGCAAGACACCTCTAGCAATGCAGCCTATGATTAAAATATCTCAAGCCATTAAAGCAAGATTCGGCCACCAAAGTAGAAAAGAAAAAAAAAGATCTCTTTAGTCAACCAAAGCAATGTTATCAGACATGCCTGTTGTACAAAATAATATACATCCTGTAAATTCACTTTTTTTTATATATAGTTCATCACTTGTACTAAATATATCAACCTGTAGACATGTTTCCCCTATATCATCTTCATGTCATTTCGTCCATCTTCCAAACTGAGAAAGAAAAGAAAAAATATATATATATATATATAAACAAAACAAAATTCAAGTTAGAAAGCAAGCTCCAGGTTTAACTTCAAATTCATGAAGCAAAGCAAGTAGCAGATTGAACAAGCTAAAAACAAATCATTACAGATCAAAAGCATTTCCAGAATTATGTTCAAGGCCCCTCTGTTCTTTGTTTTCTGCTCTGCCTCTTCTTTTATAAGGTGAGTAACCTTTGAAATTTGTAATAAACTCGGTTGCATACTAACTAATTTGAAATGAATGTGAATCATATGACATCTGCTGTGTATATATTTTTGTATGGTATGTCTGTTATTCCTTTAGAGTATCCTCTGCTCATACCTTCCAGTACTCAAGTTTTGTTTAAAAAAAAAAAAAAAAAATTTTTTGTCTTGTTATCTTGTCTTTGTTTAAATTTAAGTTTCATATGAAACTGGTCTGCTGATCATGAACTTTAGTTTTAACTTATACTTGAGTTGAAATAATATGTAAATATCTCTGGAATTTTTTTTAACAGATGAATCAACTTTGAAATAGTGAAAATTTAAACTTCATAAATTTTTGTTTCAGAGTTAAGATCTGAACAAACATTTAAAAACATGAATTTTAAAATAAAAATCAAGATTTTTAGAAAAAGGGGTATAGTGCAGTTTTGAAATAAACTGTAAATGCAAATTTGGGATTTTTGGGTGACCACTGTTATCGGGGTGGTCGGGCTTGCTCATGGCGATCGAGGAGGCTAAGGTGGTGATGGGAAAATTCGCTGATGATGGTACATTTCACTGTGGAGGAAGTGGTTGGAGTTTTGAATCTGGAACCCTAGTTTTTGCTGCGTCTATTGAATTGATCACCATGGTTTGTGTGATGGACCGAGTGTCACGAGCTTTTGAGGGAAGGTTGAGGAGAGGTGGACGAGGCTACGGCCGGAGTTTGGTGGCCTCCGGTGGTGGGAGCATCGAGCGCGACGTGTTGACAGGTTTGAGTAGCACCTGTCCTTTTTGCTGTTCCAGGTTTCGAGCTCGCCTTCGATTTTGAATGGCGACATGAATCTTGGGTTTTTGGTGAACGAGATCAGGTTGGGGGAAGATCGATGACTTGCTCGACATCGAGGTGGTGGCTGGAAGCGATTAACTGGGTTGTACACGTGCACGCGGTGCACGTTGAAGTTGGAGAGGCTGTAGTGTTTTGGGAAGGTGGCGTGAATGCTCGGGGAAGACTCGAAGCATTCGAGTGACAATCTCGGGGAAGACTCGAAGCATTCGAGTGACAATCTTGGGGAAACTTCATGTCCAACTCGATGTAAAACCAAGGAGGCTCGACTAGTTTGGGTTCAGAGTTTAAAACCTGTACTAGTTAACAGTTTTTAAAATTTTAGTTTTTTTTTATCAAGTTCAAACTGAGTCTAAATAAAGTTTAAGTATATGAACTCAAGTTAGATTGTACAATTAGATTTTGATAAAATAAAGTTTGTTTTTTTACTCAAATTTGTTCAAGGCATTAAGTAGTTTAAAAAAAAAAAAAGTTAAAGTTAAATGGAAGTTAAATGTTTGTTTTAAACTTGAAATTTGAAAGTTAAAATGTAATGTGATTTAAAAGCTCAAAATTTAAGTAATTGAATTTAAAGGCTTTCTTATATAAGTTTCCTATGTAAATAATAAATATTCTTTACATTTATTTTAAGGTTTATAAATTGATATTTAAATTGGTTAATCTTTAAATACATATTCATCTTGAATCTTAAATTCAAATGTAATTTGAATTTTAATTTAAAAGTGCAAGGTTCAAAATACACTTAAATGATTAATGAAATCATTAATAAAGAAATTAATTATCTTAGAGATAGTTAAGGTAATAAAATGATTTAATTAATAAGTAATTAAATAATGATTTATTTAATTTATAAATAAATAATTAGATTAAATTATAGTTAGAAATGATTAATAATGAATTAATCTAAGATAAATTCTTAATAAAGAAATTAAGAAATGTCATTAGTTAATGAAGATAATTAACTAAAGATTATTAAGTATAAATTAAGGTGATTAATTTAAAAAAAAAATTAATTAGATTAATTAATTTAGATAATCAATTATAAATTTTTTTTTAAATGAAATCACTTAATGAAAGTAATTAAGGACTTATCACTTATTGTAGTAAATTTTGGGTATTTTGACTTATTAAGGTTAATTAATTATGAAATTGGTTTAAAGGCTAATTTAATCAATAGGATTAATTAATAATAATTTAATCAACTGAGATGGTTGATTTATTAATTTATATCAAATGATTTGTAAAATAAATTGGGATTGGATAATTAAATTCATAAGTAATTAATTTACTTAGTCAGATTCGATTCCAATGCTTTGTTTTATCATTTCTTTTCCCGCACTTTTCTTTTGGTATGTAGACAATAATAATCGAAGGCCGCTTACACATGTACAGGATCCCGAACGGGCCCTAGGCACACTATGAGTTAGATTCCTGAGAGAGCTTAGGACAATAACAATCGAAGGCCGCTTACACATGTTTGTGATCCTGAACGGTCCCTAGGCATGCTCTTAGTCGGATGCTTGAGATGAACATTTAGGACTCCTACTTGTTTAATTTCTGATTATTTGTTTTGATTTGAATATTTTAATTTTGATAGCTGATATTGATCGCCTTAGAGTCCCACCATGGGGCAGGAGTGCAAGGTGCAAATCTCCTTTCCAGAGAGCGAGTGGATGAACTTGTACGATATTGATCGCCTTAGAGCCCCACCATGGGATCGGAGTGCAAGAAGTAAATCCCCTCACTGGAGAGTGAGCGGATGTGCTTACCTAATCCCCCTTGACTTAAAAAATAAACAATCTAGAAAGATCATCCCTTTTACTCAAAACATTATACGATCTAGGAAGATCGCACATTAAGCTAAACATTAAACGATTCCATAGAGATCACATGTTAAACGAAACATTAAACGATCCAGAGAGGTCACACATTAAACTTAAGCAGTCTAGAAAGATTGGACTTTAAAATAGATTCAGTTTTGCAAAAAAGGATCCGAATGCCATATAAGTGGAATAAAATGGATAAATCCTGGACGAACACAAGATGACTTTGATATATGATGTGATACAATATGTGTGACGACCGAACTCGATGTCCGACAAACAACATCAAATTCGTATCGCCGGAGCTTGCAACAACATTAGATGATAAATAAGTAAATAACACAGCGGACATAAAAGATGATATCACTGATACAACATGAATACAATATCCAATGCATCAATTTGATACAATGATAATCATCAATATAAGAGAATATACAACAAGAAATACAGTGGAACAGAATCCAAAACTCCAAAGACAAAGCTCCAAAACTTCAAGCTCGATCCACCATCAAGGTTGCACAAAGCTAAGCAAGGTCAGACCGTGCACTCCAAAGACTCCAAAATGTATCAAACAGAAAGCTGAAGCTACCAAACAATATCTACTATCCGACTATCTGAAAAAAACCAAACTCTAGACTGCCCATGTGGAAAATTGTGGGCACCCAGAGTTTAGGAACGAAACAATAAACTCCGAGTCAGTCATGAGATTGGTGTGAGCAACAAAAACATTTGGTCTTTAAAAACAATCAAAAGGTTTTAAATTTGAAATCCGCAATGCTTTTGGAAAATGAAACAACCATAAGGCCTCCCGCCACACACACAATGCAAACGCAGAATTGGAGGAGATTTCTCCTTATGATAGTAAAAAATGCTTGATATGCGAAAACCATTTTGATATTATTACTAGTGCATAGTGCAGAAAACATTTTGAAAGTATAATATTAATCTTAGCCAGCATAGGCATTTCGCACTTATGCCTACTATAGCTACCATGTTCAATAGCAGGTTACCGCCACATCCCATGACAGGTTATACAACGAAAACCGTATAGGGCTCATATTGTTTTATTTGGATTTTCTAACAAATGGTTAGGCTAAGGAACTTCCTATTGCCACATGGGAACGCCTCTGGAGGGATGCCCCGAGAACCTACCTTGCTCTCTGCCAACACAAGGCCGGTTACCCCCTTCCCGGGAAGTAAAACCTAAGATATGCCACCCCCGGTCTTTTGCGACCTTTATACGAGGATACTCTACACCAACAACATCACATAGTAATAAATATACTACAGTGCCCACATGAGTAAGTATCTGGGCTCCATACCATGATACTACCCTTTTCCAGAAGGAATGGTCATACCCTAGGGGAGCTACCCCTGAAACCTTGCCGCATCTTTCCTGTTTCGACCATTACCGGGTTGTGAGGCTCGATGAGGTCTCGTCCACAAAGCTGTGCTTTTTCACAAAGCCATGCTTTGATCACAAATGATCAACAGATGATCATCAACAAACAGCAGCACTTAGCATGCCACACTACCAAATTGGGAGACATCGCTGATAACCTTCAACTACATAACCTCTGGGCTCGTACGTCTCAGAGAAGGGTGTTAAGCTAAGAGAATAAATTCTCCGCCACCAAAAGATACGTATTTGAAAGAAATCTGCTTTATATCTCAAAGTGTAATGTCAGACATACAACCATACAAGTCTGTTTCGGGTTCGAACAAAACCGAAGGCATTTCCGAAGAAGCCCTTGCAATCCGGGTATTCACAATCCCGATCTGACTTCTCGTCACTTAGGAAATATCTATACCGTAGCTACTAAATGCAGAGACAATCGATAGGTCATCCTATCATCCTCGCAAATACCCGGTCTTCACCACCGGTCTTCAAATGCTATCCATAACGACGTATCATTATTCAGAATGGGTTATATGACACAAAGGTCCTCTCCCGGCTAAACCGAATAATGAGCGTAAATTTAAAAACATATGGATATGGGATTTCAATTAAGTCACAACTTTAAAATTCAAAACTTTCTTTCAAATGGTTTAAACCAAGTACCATTTCAAATCTTTTAAACAAAAAGATTCATTTCACAAAGTTCATCCTGTTTCACAAAGATCCATTCATGTATTTCAAAACGATTTCCATTTCAGTTAGATTAACTCATTAAATCTTTAAATCAAGATTTAACTTATAGCTTTAAAAACCATTTACAAAGATTCATCCATAACTTGGAAGACCATTTTCATTTTAGACTTGAATCCTTTTAACACAAATTGGAAGTTCATTACTTATATAAAAGCTTTATTATTTGAAAAACAAATAGTTTTATTTCGAAAAAATCCGATCTCATTTTATACAAGTTAAAATCTTTGGGTTAATTCAAATTCTCAAAATAACACTTAAAAAAATGGTTTAAAACCCATATAACTTGTATACCGTTTTTAAATCATAAATTCCGAATATAGAATTCAATTTCAGATATTGAATTCCAATTTAAATCAAATTATTCAAATTTCACATCTCAACTAAGTAATTGAGAAATTTTATTTTTAGAATCCCTTTTTCAAAAGCTTTTTATTTTAAACCCAATCCATTTCCAAAACCATTTGGATTTAAAATTCAAATTCAAAACTATTTTAAAAATCTGTGACTTAACCGATTTCCACGTGAAATCCATATTTGTGTGTGTATGGTGTAGTGCAGGGTTTTTTTACACAATAGTGCACAACATCAATCATCACAGATTCAATCATATCAATCTCGATAAGCGGTATAACCCATAACGCTTATCTATATACACAGATTCATAGATAAAATAAAGTATTCAATCACAAAGATTCATCATTACAATTCGATGTGGGTTTCGGATAACCAACCGGGATCCGACTCCTTGTCGCATCGAAATTCAAATGCCGTTTTACGGGCAAGGAGTTTTCATATACATACAGAAACGTATCACAACTCACGGTTCAGCATAAGGCAATTCACATCACACAGTATCACAATCACAAACAAAAATATCAATCCAGTACACAACATTTGGTGATTAATCAATTATATTCAATTTAAGGTGAAGGTGATTTAAAAGAATTAACCACATAATTATTTTTATTGATTTATTTAAATCAATGATTAACTATTCTTAATGATAAATTAATTAAATTTTAATTAATTATTCCGTAATCAATTATCTTAATTAACTACTAGTTATAAATTAATCAACTTTAATTATCTAATTAATAATTTTAATTACAAATAAATTAAATACCTAATTATTAATTAACCAATCTTTAATTACAACTAGAAATTAATCATTGTAACGAGTGCGATTTTATGACGCTCGAAAACCGACATCGATACGTCCACTGTATCAACTGCCGAGCAATCGAATGCCGGAAAACCGTACCGTTAGGGTTAAAGAAGAGGTAGAAGATAGAAGAAGAGAGAAAGAAAAAGAATAGAACAGAAAGAAACAACAAAACAATATCAGAATCTCACAATTGCAGCAGAACAACATATAATAAATGAATGAATAATCTTTAAACAAAAGAACTATATCAGTTATTAAATTACATCACACTACATTACATTATCAGAGTTTACAACAACAAACAGCGGAAAAGAAATACAACATATACTAGTAATATACTACGCCATCCAGCTTGCCTCCAGATTTCTACAGCAACTCCCGAATCCAGAATGACCTGATAACCTAACTCTAGACTGCCCGTGTTAAAATTGGTGGGCACCCAGAGTTTAGGAAGAGAACAATAAACTCCAGGTCAGTCATGAGACTGGTGTGAGAACTTCTAACAGTTTATCTTTTAAAAAATCAACAGGAATATTTTAAAATAGATTTGCAATGCTTTTTGGAAAATGAGACTACCATAAGGCCTCCCGTACACACACACACACACAATGCAAACGCAGAATCGGAGGAGATTTCTCCTTATGATAGTCAAAGATGCTTGATACGCATTAAAAAGAAACATTTGATATTATTTCTAGTGCATAGTGTAGAAAACATTTCAAAAATATAATATAAATCTTAGTTAGCATAGACATTCCGCACTTATCCCAATATAGCTACCATCTAAACAGTGGTGACCACCATAAGTAAATGGTAGGTTCTACAACTATAGCCATACAAGATCGTATTGTTTATTTGGATTTCCAACAAATGGTCAGGCCAAGGAACTTCCCATTGCCACATGAGTACGCCTCTGGAAAGACGACCCGAGAGCCTAACCTAACATTACGGTTAGATCTCTGCCAACATAAGGCCGGGTTACCCCTACCAGGGTAACTACTGACACGAATATGCCATCCCCCGGTCGTACCCGACCTTCATCCGAGGATCCTCGATTCTAACAACCACAAAGTAATAAATTTGCAGCAACAAAATAGATTAAGTATCTGGGCTCCATACCATGATACCACCTCTATCCAGAAGGAATGACATACATTAAAGGGGCGCTACCCCCTAATAACCTTGCCGCATCCTTCCCATTTTGACCATTTCCGGGGTGTGAGGTGCGACAAAGTCTCGTCCACAAAGCTACGCTTTATACAAAATCTGTGCTTTGATCACATATGCTCAACAGCACTTCGTATGCCACATTACCAATTTGGGAATGTATCACTAGTAACCATCAACTACATAACCTCTGAGCTCGTACGTCTCAGAGAAGGGTGTTAAGCTAAGAGAATAAATTCTCCGCCACCAATAAAAATATATTTGATAGAAACCAGCTTTACATCTCAATTTGTAACGTCAGACACACATCCATACAAGTCCGTTCCGAGATCGAACGGAACCAAAGGCACTCCCAAAGAAGTCCTTGTAATCCGTATATTCACTACTCACGTCCGGACTTCCCATCACTAAGGGTGATAAAACCTCTATATCGGAGATCAGCCGATGCAGAGTCATTCGACGGTAATCCTTCCGTTTTCAAAAATATCCGGTCTTCAACACCGATCTTCAAATGCAATTCATAACGACGTATCACATATTCGGAATGGGTTATACGACCCAAAGGTCCTTTCCCGGCTAACCCGAATGGTGAGCGCTTATTTTATAATAAGTGTGGCATTCAAATTCAAGCAAATCACAATAAATACCCATTTAACGGTAAATATTGATAGTCGGTTATTTAACTATCCATAGGTATGCACAACATCACCAGATTCCAAATAATTTTCCAAATTATTTATTTTTCAAAAGTATCTTTACAAGATATATAATTATTTCCACACTTCAAAAATAAATCAACGTTTATTTTTTTAAACAAATTTCCCTTTTCTTTTATAAGTTCCATAGTGAATTTACATTTCCAAAATATCTATGAATATACGATTTTCAAATCGATTTCTAATATTCATTTTCAATTTATCTTTAAAAAGATACAATCTCAAAACATTTCACTTCATATTGGATAAAATACGTTTCCATACTTATTTAATAATAAGTAATTCACAAATCTATTCATTTTCAACATTTGGAAGATACTCAATGTACTTAAATCACCGTTAAGTATATATATATTTCTTTAAGGAAAACATTCTCTTAAACACATTTATTTGAGTCCAAACGAATGTTGCATAAAACATCGTTACGACGACCCAAAATCACTAGTATAGGGATTCGAAATTAAGATAGATATATAAATCCCAATACTATATAAAACGTTTCCTTTCGGAAATCATTTACTATAACAACAGTGTTATAGTCCATCATTTCCTTATTTCTCGAAAACGTCTATTTCAACAATGAATGTTGAAATCTATGTATTCGATACTTAATGCATTTTAAAACATCTTTAAATCGTTTCAATTCTATCTAAAATATCACTTCCCAAAAACATTTTTTCGATATATTATTCACTGTCCAAAATCGTGAATATATCGCCTCTAATAAGCTTCTATATTAAATTCATCAAATTTGATAAATTTCGGATTTATAAAACAATGTCTATAAATCCCCATTTATATTTTTATAAAAACTTCAATTTACAAAATTTAGAAATCTTACTACTTATAAAATTCCATTTATAACCTCATTTTCAGCATTAACAGAACTCCTTTTATAATTCCATTATTTCGATTTATAAAATATATATTTTATAAATCTCATCTATAAACCATTTATACTTATTCAAAAATCTCAATTAAAATGCCAAAATCCGATTTATAAGTAAATTGCTTATAAATATTTTATTTTACAAAATCTATTCATTTTATAACTTCACAATTTATAAATCTATAAATTTCATTTACTTATGAAATTCATTTATACTTCATTTTAACACTTAATAAAACTCGTTTTATAATTCCTATATTTTTAATTTATAAATATAATTTTTATAAATCTTTTATATAAATCGTTTATAATAATTCAAAAATCCCAAGTTAAACCATTTTACAAATTAATCAACTACTTATTTCAAAAATCACATTTCGGTTATATTTCACAAAAATCATAATTTTTATAATATTAAATTTTATAACGTTTATTATGAATCAATTCAAAAATTTAATAAAACGCATACTTTCAAAAATCACTTTAAAAATCCTTTTAAAATTTTGAAAATCATTCCTTTAACATTTTTAAAACTCCAAAATAGTCCCAATGATGCAACAGCACCAAACAATCAATCATGGCATCCAAACATCATATATCGTCATATGATAATCAACAAATATCACAATATCTGAAATCAAATAAATACTGACGAGGAATCCAGTTAGATCCCTCCAACCTGTTTCCCTGCATCCACAGACATTAACACAATACCAATTCCGTTTCCAAACGGAATATCGCGGTATATGGGTTCATATAAAAATTATCCGCTATTATGCGGCGCAATAGGGTCTCATTCGCTATATAATGCGGGAAAATCAACTCCAAGTACATATATAATACCAATTCCATTCAAGTTGGAATTATCGCGGTATATGTTTTTAATAAATAACCTCCGCTTAATATACGGCGTATAGGGTCTATTTAAATACAACAGATAATAATTTATCATCCAATCACATAATCAAGCAATTTTAAATCTAACTATTTAGAAATTTAAATAGAAATAATTTTGAAGCAAGATGAGAAGTTCTCATCTTGCTTCTAATAACGGTTGCAGTGTTTTATTTTTGAATAAAATTAAACGCGCGTTTAATTTTACCCAAAAATTTCACTATCTCCAATTGACTCCAAACAAGCTCCATTGCGTAGTGCTCGGCAATACGAACCCGACGCAATTTGTTTCATGCGTTTTCGACTTCGTATGAAAAAGTTACGGCAATTTAAAGTTTATACAAATTTAAATACAAATCAATTTACATTTTCTATTTATTTTCTAACCCTAAATCATCTCAGCCGTCCATTTTTAAGCTAAGCAGATCTGGCCACACATGTTATTCTTCTTCCCTTCACGTTTTCTATAGGCTATTCACGCTCAAGAAACCCATAGGCCGCCATTTTAATTCGAATTATCGTGGCCACCACGATCATCAAGAAGTTGATCAACAACCTCCACTAGAACGCCCTCGACAAGAGCTACCCACGGCCACCATAGCTTGAAGCTCGGCCCTGTCATCATCTCGAAAAACGTGCCTAGACCGAGCACGAACGCGGCCTTACAGCTCCCTCCACGTCGCCTCATATTCAATCTCCACCGTTGAATAGGAAGATCTCTTCGTCCTCTACAATATTGTAGTTGAAAGTTTTTGGTATAGGATGACGGATTGGAACAAAATAGAGGAGGAAGAAGAGTGATTTTCAGCCATTAATGATGTAAGTGGCGGCTGAAGCATTAGGGTTAGGGTTTTGAGCAAATTGTGAGAGTGGAGGTCCTTTTATAGAAAATTACGCGACACTTTTCATCCCGAAATTTTCCGAACTCCAAACGAAGCGTTCCGGCTGGCGTTTCTAGGGTTTACTCCACGTTTCGGACACAATGGAACGTGTTTTGGAAGCTAATTCGATCATATGTACGAGTTACGAAAATAAACGATAAAATTTAAATTAAATCGATTAAACCAATTTCTATGCGTTTTGGCTTGCCTCGAACATACCGTAAATACGATTGACACGAAATTTGAAATCGAACAATAATATAACATCACAGATCCGATGAAACTATTTTCGTCGAAATCCGAGACTGTTTGAAAAATGGCTATTTTAACTCGTCAATTAAATATTAAAATATTCAATTTTCATAAATTAAATTTTAATTCGATTTTAAAAGTTCTGTAACATCATTCTAACTTAAATATGATATAATACAACTTTACGAATCATTTTTAATCATTTTAAACCCAATTTCCACTCATTTCTGTAATTTCAAATATTAAATTATCGATTTAATTGACCAATTAAATCCAGATATTCGAAATAAATTTATTCGACTTACAAATTTTACTTGCTAAATATTTAAAATCAATTAAATATACAAATTTTAATTGACAGAAATTATGGGTTGTTACAAACTCCCCCCTTAAAAGAATTTCGTCCTCGAAATTACCAAGTAAGAAAAAGTTACAGAATCCATTAATTTTTTCCAAACCCATAGTTAAACTTCTTACAATAACTTTACTAAGTTTTCAAATCATAGTTAATTATCTTTCAAAACCAACTACTATTGTTTAACTTTCAAATTCAAATCAAAACTTTAGTTATCAATTTTTTTTTCAATTTTCCCAAAAATATTCTAACGCCTTAAATTTTCAGAAAATTTCGTCATAGTCTCCTTTGCGCGGCTCGATCCAAAAAAAATGACAATATATATATCACAAATATACATCTCATCAAGTAATGAGGCATCCCACAGGGAAAAAAGTGTAAAAGTACGATATGTAATCCGAGATATGTACCTTATATATTATTAGCGAGCATATACGGCTAATATAGCGCGAAAGCGATCTTCAAATGCGAAGCAAGCGCAATTCGCACCCACTAAACACTCAACAAACCATGAGAAACATGCATATATGAAAGTAATATCAATATACAACATATATCACTGCAACAACTACATATGCCAATATAGCAAATGCAACAAAAGCAATAAATGCACCCACCAAACAATTATCATCCAACAAATCCCTATCAAATCAATATGCATTCACTTCTCATTATTATTCAATGAATTGGTTTTTCAATTTAATCACAATTGATTCATTAACATTGGACTTTTTTTTTACTAATATTCACTTATTCATATTCAATTAGTTTACATTCACTAATTTACATTCAAGTTAGTTTACTTTCAATTCAAATTCAATTACATAGCTTTCCATTTATCAATTCAATTTCATTAATACTTAACGAATTATATACAATCAACTAACAATCATATAACAACCCAACCATAACCATCATAACCAAATTTCTAAATTTACATTCTATTTGGTTTAACACTTTTTAACTCCAATTGGTTGACATTAAATTGACTTCCATTCAATTATTCAATTTCTCAACTTCATTAGCTCCTAATGAATTTACACTTACATTCATTATCCCATATCAATTCTTTTACATTCGATTGATTAATATTCCATCCATTTATCAATTCATTTGCTAATTCCTTTAACAATATATGGTTGAATTTCATTTATATAACTCAAGTTCATATTCATCAATTCTCTTGATTAATTTACTTCGATACCAAAATCAACTTTATTCAACTTCACTTAAGTTATATTCCATTTCAAACATCATTTGTTTAATTTAACTTAAAATTCCACTTACATATTTAAACTTCCAAATCCATTAACTCTTCCAAAGCTAAATTTATTAACTCATATTATAAGTTCAAAACTTATTTCACTTATATTCATCAATTTCAATAGCTTATCTAATCCAAATCAATTTATTTAACTTTCCTTTAGTTAAATTTCAAATCACATGTCTTTGATGACAACTCAAATTTATTTTAACTTGGATTTTAATTTCAAATTTGTTTATCACAATCAAACTTCAATTCCCAATTTACTATGGTAGCAAATCTATCACATAGAGACTCGAAAATGATACTGATGATGCTGCAGTCATCACCCTTATTATTTTCCAGTAATAGTAGTGAATTCAGTGCTTAATATTCTTTCAAAATTTTCCTTTTATTCATAAATCACATTTGCAAATCTTTTTCTTATATATAAGATTATTTCACAATTGTAAATCGCATTAATTATAATTCCATACTTATAATTCTTCGCTTATAAAATTTATTCTTTTACAATATGTTTCATTTAACTTATTCAAACATCTTGCAATTAACTTATATATATTCTTACATTTCAACAACCAAACAATCAATTTTATATACACTTTAATAATTCTGAAAAATTATTCCTTTATATATAAAATATAATCAAGGTAAAATTATTTCATTTACCCAATTTAAAATGATACTATGTCGGTTTATCTTGTTTAAGAGTTTAGAAACCCCTATCGTTAATACGGCGTCCCATCTACCGACCAGAATTCACAAACAACTCAACGGATAAGCAAGCACAATATAAAACATTTTTATATTCACTAACAAATACGCGCTCATAGCTATTATTACACTCACACTCATTCTAGAGTACTACCGACTCTATCTCTAATGAGTAATACCCAACAGAGCTAAGGTTGTCGCTTAACCATAAGCTCTGATACCGAATGTAACGATCGCGAGACAGCGGCGACCGGTAGGCTTTGCAACCATCCCAGACCCACTGTGGCTTACACTGGTACCCGAAACTTGCTTTTACGGCCAGCCTTTTGACTGTCACGGGTTACGCCTAACCAACCTCATAAAGAGGACATGCGGGGGCAAGAGTCTCCTGTTCGCCACCTAACCGCGAAGCGAGAACCCCCCATCACATTTCAGTAAGACAAGCAAGTCTCGTCCACGAAGGTCAACATCAATACGTCCACTGTATCAACTGCCGAGCAATCGAATGCCGGAAAGCCGTACCGTTAGGGTTAAAGAAGAGGTAGAAGATAGAAGAAGAGAGAAAGAAAAAGAACAGAACAGAAAGAAACAACAGAACAATATCAGAATCTCACAATCGCAGCGGAACAACATATAATAAATAAATGAATAATCTTTAAACAAAAGAACTATATCAGTTATTACATTACATCACATTACATTATCAGAGTTTACAACAACAAATAGCGGAAAAGAAATACAACATATACTAGTAATATACTACGCCATCCAGCTTGCCTCCAGATTTCTACAGCAACTCCCGAATCCAAAATGACCTGATAACCTAACTCTAGACTCCCCATGTTAAAATTGGTGGGCACCCAGAGTTTAGGAAGAGAACAATAAACTCCAGGTCAGTCATGGGACTGGTATGAGAACTTAAAACAGTTTATCTTTTAAAAATCAACAGGAATATTTTAAAATAGATTCGCAATGCTTTTTGGAAAATGAGACTACCATAAGGCCTCTCGCACACACACACAATGCAAACGCAGAATCGGAGGAGATTTCTCCTTATGATGTCAAAGATACTCGATACGCATTAAAAAGAAACATCTGATATTATTTCTAGTGCATAGTGTAGAAAACATTTCGAAAATATAATATAAATCTTAGCCAGCATAGGCATTCCGCACTTATGCCTACTATAGCTACATCTAAACAGTGGTGACCACCATAAGTAAATGGTAGGTTCTACAACTAAAACCGTACAAGATCGCATTGTTTCTTTGGATTTTCAACAAATGGTCAGGCCAAGGAACTTCCCATTGCCACATGAGTACGCCTCTGGAAAGACGTCCCGAGAACCTAACCTAACATTACGGTTAGATCTCTGCCAACACAAGGCCGGGTTACCCCTAACTGGGTAACTACTGACACGAATATGCCATCCCCCGGTCGTAACCGACCTTCATCCGAGGATCCTCGATTCCAACAACCACAAAGTAATAAATTTGCAGCAACAACATATTTTAAGTATTTGGGCTCCATACCATGAACCACCTCTATCCAGAAGGAATGACATACACTAAAGGGGAGCTACCCCCTAATAACCTTGCTGCATCCTTCCTGTTTTGACCATTTCCGGGGTGTGAGGTCCGACGAAGTCTCGTCCACAAAACTACGCTTTATACCAAATCTGTGCTTTGATCACATATGCTCAACAGCACTTCGTATGCCACATTACCAATTTGGGAATGTATCATTAGTAACCATCAACTACATAACCTCCGAGCTCGTACGTCTCAGAGAAGGGTGTTAAGCTATGAGAATAAATTCTCCGCCACCAACAGAAATATATTTGATAGAAACCAGCTTTACATCTCAAATTATAACGTCAGACACACATCCATACAAGTCCGTTGCGAGATCGAACGGAACTGAAGGCACTCCCAAAGAAGTCCTTGCAATCCGGATATTCACAAATCACGTCCGGACTTCTCATCACTAAGGGTGATAAAACCTCTATATCGGAGATCAGCCGATGCAGAGTCATTCGACGGTAATCCTTCCATTTTCAAAAATATCCGGTCTTCAAATGCAATCCATAACGACGTATCATATATTCGTAATGGGTTATACGACCCAAAGGTCCTTTCCCGGCTAACCCGAATAGTGAGCGCTTATTTTACAATAAGTGTGGCATTCAAACTCAAGCAAATCACAACAAATAGCCACTTAAAGGTAAATATTGATAGTCGGTTATTTAACTATCCAAAGGTATGCACAACATCACCAGATTCCAAATAATTTTCCAAATTATTTATTTTCCAAAAATATCTTTACAATATATATAATTATTTCCACACTTCAAAAATAAACGTTAATCAACGTTTATTTTTTTAAACAAATTTCCCTTTTCTTTTATAAATCCCATAGTGAATTTACATTTCCAAAATATATATGAATATACGGTTTTCAAATCAATTTCTAATATTCATTTTCAATTTATCTTTTAAAAAATACAACCTCAAAACATTTTACTTCATATTGGAAAAAAACATTTCCATACTTATTTAGTAATAAGTAATTCACAAATCTATTCATTTCCAACATTTGGAAGATATTCAATATACTTAAATCACCGTTAAGTTTATATATAATTCTTTAAGGAAAACATTCTCTTAAACACATTTATTTGAGTCCAAACGAATGTTGCGTAAAACATCGTTACGAAGACCCAAAATCACTAGTATAGGGATTCGAAATTAAGATAGATATATAAATCCCAATACTATATAAAACGTTTCCTTTCGGAAATCATCTAATATAACAACAGTGGTATAGTCCATCATTTCCTTATTTCTCGAAAACGTCTATTTCAACAATGAATGTTGAAATCTATGTATTCGATACTTAATGCATTTTAAAACATCTTTAAATCGTTTCAATTTTATTTAAAATATCACTTCCCAAAAACATTTCTTCAATATATTATTCACTGTCCAAAATCGCGAATATATCTCCTCTAATAAGCTTCTATATTAAATTCATCAAATTTGATAAATTTCGGATTTATAAAACAATGTTTATAAATCCCCATTTATATTTTTATAAAGACTTCAATTTACAAAATTTAGAAATCTTACTACTTATAAAATTCCATTTATAACCTCATTTTCAGCATTAACATAACTCCTTTTATAATTCCATTATTTCGATTTATAAAATATATATTTTATAAATTTCATCTATAAACTATTTATACTTATTCGAAAATCTCAATTAAAATGCCAAAATTCGATTTATAAGTAAATTACTTATAAATCTTTTATTTTACAAAATCTATTCATTTTATAACTTCATAATTTATAAATCTATAAATTTCATTTACTTATGAAATCCATTTATACTTCATTTTAACACTTAATAAAACTCGTTTTATAATTCCTATATTTTTAATTTATAAATATCAATTTTATAAATTTTTTATATAAATCGTTTATAATAATTCAAAAATCCCAAGTCAAACCATTTTACAAATTAATCAACTACTTATTTCAAAAATCACATTTCGGTTATATTTCACAAAAATCATAATTTTTATAATATTAAATTTTATAACGTTTATTATGAATCAATTCAAAAATTTAATAAAACGCATACTTTCAAAAATCACTTTAAAAATCCTTTTAAAATTTTGAAAATCATTCCTTTAACATTTTTAAAACTCCAAAATAGTCCCAATGATGCAACAGCACCAAACAATCAATCACGGCATCCAAACATCATATATCATCATATGATAATAAACAAATATCACAATATCTGAAATCAAATAAATACTGATGAGGAATCCAGTTAGATCCCTCCTACCTGTTTCCCTGCATCCACAGACATTAACACAATACCAGTTCTGTTTCCAAACGGAATATCGCAGTATATGAGTTCATATAAAAAATTATCCGCTATTATGCGACGCAATATGGTCTCATCTGCTATATAATGTGGGAAAATCAACTCCAAGTACATATATAATACCAATTCCATTCAAGTTGGAATTATCGCGGTATATGTTTTTAATAAATAACCTCCGCTTAATATACGGCGTATAGGGTCTATTTAAATACAACAGATAATAATTTATCATCCAATCACATAATCAAGCAATTTTAAATCTAACTATTTAAAAATTTAAATCGAAACAATTTCGATTGAGTGAGAAGTTCTCACCTTGCTTCCAATAACGGTTGCAGTGTTTTATTTTTGAATAAAATTAAACGCGCGTTTAATCTTTCCCAAAAATTTCACTAGCTTCAATCGACTCCAAACCAGCTCCATTGCATAGTGCTCGACAATACGAACCCGATGCAATTCGTTTCATGCGTTTTCGACCTCGTATGAAAAAGTTACGGCAATTTAAAGTTTATACAAATTTAAATACAAATCAATTTACATTTTCTATTTATTTTCTAACCCTAAATCATCTCAGCCGTCCATTTTTGAGCCAAGCAGATCTGGCACACGTGTTCTTCTTCTTCCCTTCACGTTTTCTACAGGCTATTCACGCTCAAGAAACCCATAGGCCGCCATTTTAATTCGAATTATCGTGGCCACCACGATCATCGAGAAGTTGATCAACAACCTCCACTAGAACGCCCTCGACAAGAGCTACCCACAGCCACCACGGCTTGAAGCTCGACCCTGTCATCATCCCGAAAAACGTGCCTAGAACGAGCACGAACGCGTCCTTGCAGCTCCCTCCACGTCGCCCCATATTCAATCTCCACCGTTGAATAGGAAGATCTCTTCGTCCTCTACAATATTGTAGTTGAAAGTTTTTGGTATAGGATGATGGATTGGAAGAAAATAGAGGAGGAAGAAGAGTGATTTTCAGCCATTAATGATGTAAGTGGCGGGTGAAGCATTAGGGTTAGAGATTTGAGCAAATTGTGAGAGTGAAGGTCCTTTTATAGAAAATTACGCGACACTATTCATCCCGAGATTTTCCGAACTCCAAACGAAGCATGCCGGCTGGCGTTTCTAGGGTTTACCCCACGTTCCGGACACAATGGAATGTGTTTTGGAAGCTAATTCGATCATATGTGCAAGTTACGAAAATAAACGATCAAATTTAAATTAAATCGATTAAACCGTTTTGGCTTGCCCCGGACAAACCGTAAATTCGATTGACACGAAATTTGAAATCTTACAATAATATAATATTACGGATCCGATGAAACTAGTTTCGTCGAAATCCGAGACTGTTTGAAAAATGGCTATTTAAACCCGTCAATTAAATATTAAAATATTCAATTTTCACAAATTAACTTTTAATTCGATTTTAAAAGTTCTATAACATCATTATAACTTCAATATGATATAATACAACTTTATGAATCATTTTTAATCATTTTAACCCAATTTCCAATTATTTCTGTAATTTCAAATATTAAATTATCGATTTAATGGTCTAATTAAATCCAGATATTCGAAATAAATTTATTTGACTTACAAATTTTACTTGTTAAATATTTAAAATCAATTAAATATATAAATTTTAATTGACAGAAATTCTGAGTCATTGCAATCATTCTTAATTAATTTCCCAACAATTAATTTATAGTAATTATTTATCTTAATTAACATTTAAAAATCTTCCTTACACTTTGAAAATCAATTTATTACAATTATAAGAAGCTTTAATGTTTATTAACTTTAACCCTTATCTTTAAGTTGACCATTCAATTAGAACATTAATTATGATTAAAATGATGTTAAGTATTTACTTAAATAATTTAAAACTTGGAATAGTTTCTTAGCTTAATTTGTCAAATAGTAATTACTTCATTAGTACTAAATGTTTGTTCACAACATTTACTTTAAACTCAATTAGGCTAAATCCTTTCGAAAATAGAACCCGAATTTACCCAGGTTTTACTCAAGTGTTACTCGAGTTTTCCTCCATCTTTCCCCGAGTCATCTCTCGTGCCTCACCATACTTCCTTCTTTTTTTCTTTTCTGTTATGTTTAAGTTAAAACTTAAATTTATCTATAACAACAGGATACAAAACGTAGGATCGATTTCACCCTAGAAGGGGGGGGGGATGGGGTGAATAGGGTGATGCTATTAATTATAAAAATTAATTGCGGAAGCTTATAAAATTATTTCAACACAGATCACAGAATAATAGCAGCACAGATTATAGCAGAATAATAAATGCAGAAATAGAACAACACAGAATTTACCCAGCTTCGGCAAAACCCTGCCTACGTGCTGTCCCCAAGGTTTCTACTAGAAATTAAGTAGTCACATGCTTACACACGTAAACTCGCGACACCCGCTACTGACTAACCTAGCTCTACGCTCAAAACCTTACCACAACTCAGCTACTGAGTTGCGAATTCTCAAACTACGCCACGTAGTTTGTCCCCTAGTCACACGACTAGAAATTACAACGGTTTAAATTGAAATACAAATTTTAAAACAATTAAAAATAAAACAACCCTAATTTTAAAACAAAAAGCCCTTATAAACTTTAAAAAATAGCCGGCCCCTTTTATATTATTTGGCCCGTTCCCTTTTTGTTAATGGCGGCTTTATTCTCTCGTTCCTCCTGATTAAAAATTAGGGCTTTGCTGCCGATGATCGAATGACGATTTACATCCTTGCTTTGTTGATTGACTATCTCTTTGAGTTGCTCACGGCAGCTTCTATTTGATCGAGTTCGATGTTTTGCTTCGGTATGTAATTTATCCTTTTTGTGCTTTAATTATTTCATACTTGAACTCGATTATCAATTGCCGATGATGATTGTGGGTTTTGTATAAGTTCGATCTCCTTCATTTGCGTTCGTATATATTTGTTTGAATTTGTCAATTGATTTGCTTGGCCGTTCGATTTTGTTTTGTTGCTGATGATTTCTCTGACTTAATCAAATTCGTATAATTTATGCTTGCTTCTCACGGTATAGATTATTGTTCTTGGCCACCACAATTTCGATTTTTTCATCATATTCTTTGATCATGGCTTTGACTTTGCTGTGACGATATTGATTTATTTCATTTCTGTAACTTGTTGGAATTTGACCCTATTGTGATTTTTGTGTCACTGTATTTTGCACTTTACCACAACATTTTTTATACTATAATTTCGATACTGTAGAGTCAAAATTTTCAGTGACATTTGCTTCTACACTTTGTCTTGTTCTTTGTTGTAAAGTTGAATCACTGTCATTTGTTGATTTCGGCCACTTAACTTGGTAATCATGTTGTGTTATTGACATGAGCCTGGCATTGTCACTTGTAGTAGGTGTTGAAGTTTTAACTTGTATTCTTCAGGGTGTACTCGAGTCTGCTGCATATATGTATGATTGCATCTGAATTGTATACTTGATGCAGTTTTCATGCACTTGATTTCTTTGTAGTCTCTGGTATCATTCTTCGAGACAGTTTGCATTTCAATTGCTGGCTTTGACATGCATTTGTTTGAACGTGCATCCTGACCTGATTTTGTAGTTGTTTACGTTCTATCTGCATAACAATATCGGCCTACATTGTTCATGTCATTCTGCTTTCTGCTGTGTTTGAGTCTTCTGTGCACTGTGCATATCACTGCACTGCTTTGAGTCAGGTTGCATACTCTCTGATCAGTTGCATTGTTCATGTCATTTTGATGGCACTGTCCAATTGAGTTGCCTTTCAGTCTTTGTGACTTTTGCAGTTTGATTATGCAGTTTTGGGTTTTGCTTATATAACTTGAACTTGGTTTGGATTTTTGCTTCAAGCGTGCTTCTGGTTTGATATGCACCGTGCCTTGAGTGTGCTTGCATCTGAGTTGTATTCATGTGTGTCCAGACCTGAATGTACAGTCTTGTATATGCTTTGAGTCATGGCTGCTGTGTCACTGTTGTGTGCTGTTTGGTTCTGGCCATATCTTTGGTGCACTTGTGTTGTTTGGATCTGCTCTACTAGTTGCTTTGAGTTGAATCATGATAGTAGTGACTTGACCTTTGCATTTTGTTTGTGGTTTGGTGCCTTCTTGAATTTTTTAGTCTTTTGTGAGCATGTTGACTTTTAATTGGATTGTGCATTACACTTGAGTTGAATCCAGCTTGTAGCTCGGATTTGACCTTGTGCTGAAAGTTGTGCCATTATTTTATTGCACTTGAGTTGAATCCGATAATTTGGGTTTGACCTATGCTCACCTGTCCCTGTAAATTTATAAAGTGTATATATATCGGTGTGCACGACCTTGTGGCATATACAGTGATACAATGTGCATGTCACAAGCTGTTCGTGTATGATGAATTCAAAGTTAAATAATGACGAACGACCCAAATAACTGAGGCAAATATTATTTTCAAAATCGTATTTTATTTTATACTGCAAAAATATTTCCTTTTCTATTTTACTGCGTCAATATTTATTTTTGCAGATTGCTCAGATGCTGGATTCAATTTGGAGCGAAGTTGAAGAAAAATACGAGTGTGAGTGATATGTAGTGAGATTAACTGTAAATGTGAAATTTTGATGTAATTGAATTTGTATTGTAATCAAAGTTGTATATGTATAGTGAGAGCTTGAACTTTGTACTATTCAAAAATTTTAATAAATATTTGTTTGAATAAAAATTCTGTTTGAATTCAAATTCTGTGTTATTTATTTTTATTCAGCAAATATTTATTTAATCTATGAAAAATAAAATAGTACATTAACAAATACATTTACATGAATATATGTATGTTTATTATCATCAAACAAAAATCATATAATCGCATATTCAACAATCTCCCCTTTTTGATGATAACAAACATATATTTAAGATTTTGAATATGTTAAATGTATTTGATCATTTATGCTCTAATTTCTCCTCCTATTTAAATGCTTTCTCTCAATATACACTGCAAATCAAAGAAATAAGCTACAGGTTATTTCATAATTAGGAAATGGAGGTGGAGAGACAAAAATAAACGTCACGTTTTATTTTGAAAGCTTCAGGCATTAATAATGCATAAAAAATGTATGTAGGAATGGAAAAGTTTGCAAACCAAAGGAAAGTAAAATTTTGTATACGCGAAAATGAGGTGGCAAGAATTAAATGCAACCTAAAAGTCCAGGCTCAGGTATTAAATGGAAGGAGAAATGAACGGATCAAGTATTAAAAATGAGATAACTATTTTAAAACGTACATGTAACAATTAATAACAAAAGAAATGAAGGGACCATGTACATCGCACAACCTTTTTGAAATTCAATTTATGAAACGTAACCAAATTAACTTCATTAACTCAAATAATATTCAAATTTGTACGCATTTATCCTTTTTTATCTATGCATAATAAATAAAATTACTTACCATAAAAATGAAAACGTTCATTTCGGTTTTTCCAAAATGATCTTTTATTTCCATTAAAACAACCTTTCTGTTTAACACAAAAGGTGCATTTCTTTTATTGAATCTATTAATTGCAGTCAACGTTTTCTTTTCTTCTAATTGAAATATTTCAATTACGTTAATTGCAATTACTTACAACGTTAAATTTTAAAATAGACAACTAAAATAGATGAAAAATAGATTATATGTTTCCTTTAGTCATTTAAACACGTTTATAAATTTGTTGTTTATATAGCAGAGTAAAAATAGCTTACTTAAATAAATTATTTTTCTACTCTTGTAATCCATCTATATACTAAAAAACAGTTCAAATATACATATATTTCTTCCTTGAAGTAAATCATTATATTCTTTATTTTAATGAAATTAAGCCTACATTCACAAACGAAACATTCATTTTATTTGATATAAATATTAATTTCATTAAACCAACTTTCCTTACATTTTCATAAAACATAAGCTACGTTTAATTACACCTATTAATTTACAATTTGATGACCTCTCTACCATTAACTGAAATTATTCAATTACACTAATTTCAATTGTATACAAAGGTGAATTTCAAAATGAAAAAAATTAAATGTAATTAGAAAAAGAACAACCATTTCTTATCAAATAGTAATTTAAACATACTTATGCACTATTGGATACAAATAGAGATTATACATTTCTTACCAAATAATAGTTTCTCATCTCTGCAGCCAGTCTTTCAGCTACCAAACATTTCAAATAAATAAACATATGACTTCTTCTTTAACAAAGAAACATTTATTATTCCATAGAAACATTAATTATTCCAATCAATTGGAAATTTACATTCAGACAATTGTTAATTTCATTTATACCAATGTTGTTAAAATACACACTAACATTTGTTATCATCCTTATAGTATTGCAAACATACGTCATTAATAGAGATTTTAATTAAGCTCATAAATGATAACATTGGGACGGTATGGTCTAACCATTTCTCTTCTTTAAGAAAGAATGAAGACGAAAAAGGTTATTCACAAAATGAATATCAAAAAATCATGATTGGTAAAACAAGGCACCATAAAAGAAAAGGATAAAACGGGTTCAACGACTCGAATAAATCCTAAGGCACGACTCCTAAGAAGGACTTAGGACAATGATCCTTACTAGATTATCCTACATTGTTCCGAAGTTTGGCTCTGATACCAAGATGTGATGTCCCACCACTATACTCACGCTAGCCAAGGACACTACGAGGTAATGCGGTCAACTAACATGAAGAATAAGGCTGTTGAGGAGCGACCATCCATGTAATGACTTCATGCGAGTACCGATATGTAAGATGGTATGCCAAGCATTTCTTTTCAAGAGGAAATCCGACATATCAAACACAAACTCAAAGCGACTACACAGTGGCTATGAGGTCTTCGGAAACAAATATAGAAATAAGCATTTCACAAATCAGTCATAGATATCCATATCAGAAAGGCGGAAACAGATATGAATATATCACATAAAATGTACATCAATGTAGTGGTCATACAAGGTCCACTACATCACAAAATAATAGATATAAGTGCTAGACAAAAGAATATGTATACATCAAGGTGTCTTTGTCTTGAATGTATAATGACAAAAACTACTAAACTAAGTAGTTAGACAAAAGTCAGATGATGGTCCATGATAAGTAGTGAAGCAGAAGCACCTGTAACATCTCGGTCTGACCCGAGTATTATTTAATAAGAAAATAATAAACGGATCAGTCTAGCTATAAATATCAGATAAAACGAGATAGAATAAGAGATATAATCGAAAAAACGTATGATAACAATAATGTCATACTATGAAAAGTAGACATTCATCAACTACAAAAATCATACAATATCTCAAGAATCTCAGAAGTAAAAAAGAATGTCATGTTCTTTATTTTATTCACCAAACCATAAATATTGACAAATATATCAATGCCAATCATAAAATTGGTGAAACACAAATTCTAGAAATCGTCAATTAGAAATTGAAAAATCACAAAGCGGGGCCTATAAAAAATGTGAGTATGAAAACTCACTAACATGTGCATCACAAATGTGTCGCTAACCCATGCTCGCTAACCATAGAGCCGGTGCAACGATGTAGTACAACGGTACACCCGAGGACCCTGAAACTCAAATAGTTTGGAACAACAACGTAGTACAACGGTATGCCCGATGAACCTGATAAGCCCGTACAACGACGTAGTACAACGGTACACCGATGAACCGAACTCCATTAAAGAACGTGGGTCGCTAGCCCAAAAAATGAGTCGAAACTCCAAAGAACCAATAGGTCGTTAGCCTATAAAAGAAATGAGACGAAACTCAATAAAACAAGATACAGTCACCCCCCGTGGACAAAGAGACATAACATATCGCTAGTCTAAATCACAAAATGATCATCATTGATCAATAAAAAGTGTGAATTACACTAAGCTAGTAAATAAATGAGTTTAGCTTCATGTCCCATAACCACTGGCTTAGCTTAAATATTTACGAACAAATTTTAGATCCCCACTCAAAAATTGTCACAAGAGTTTCAATCGAACAAGTCCAAAAATAAACCGATGAAGTAAACGCAAGCGTTTCATACCACTTGTTTTGCTAAGCCGTTTAATTAGATTTTCTCATACGAACGAAGTAAAGGTTTGTATATATTAATAGGTTGGAAAACGGTTTTATATAGAGCTTTGTATTAAAAATAGAGTTGAAATCATCTTTGTAAAAGAGTTCGAATATTTACTACTAGTATAGAAACCTTTATATTTCAAAGTGACAAGTCATAGAAATGATTGTAGAAACAATCAATCACCAAAATTTCACATACGAAGACGTGAATCAAATCCATAGAAATCGATACCAATCCATCAAAAATGGATATTTCCAAAAATCCCGAAAAAGAAGTCATCAAACTGGATAATAAATGATAACAACAAATCGGATCAACACGAATCCATTAAAATTGGAAATCCACTCAAAGCTGCCTAAATTAGGCAAAAATGCAATTTCTCAGATTCAGCCGACTAGACCGTGAAGTCAGATGACTGATTCAATGCCTGGAAAACCTCTGTTTCCAGTTCAGTCGACTGCCATCAGAGTTCAGTCGACTGACACATGCCTAGAAATACTCGGTTTCCATGCTCAGTCGACTGAACTCAGAAGCCAGTCGACTGAATCTGCAAATTTTAGTCTTCTCAGCCTAGCCCTACCAAGGGCAAAAGTCAAAAAATTGCGATCAGAAGAGCGATTGGCGTTAGGGGTTTATGCCAATCGGCAACCCAACCCTATAGGCTCTTTGATACACCACCAAAAACAATGTTCAAACATCAAAGATAGGATTTTTAAAGATTTGACTTCAAAACACCAAAAATTGGTATATTCATAAAACCAATTCAATCCAAAGGAAATGAACAACGAATAGATGTTAGGAATCACTACCTAACAACTATCAAAGATATAGACATAGATGTAAGTTCAAAACCTCACCTTCAAAACTCAAAAACAACAAAGGAGAAGCTTGAAAACAAAGGGAAGATCAACAACTCTTCAACTTCAACTCTAAAAGCCCCAATCTAAGATCATAAGAAAATATTTCCTAAGTTAGGTTATATAAAATTTCTGAAATTGGAGAGAGATTGAGATGGAGAAGAAGAGGATGCTTACCTAAGCTTCTCTTTGATTTTGGAGCTAGAACTTGAATTTGCAAAGGAAACTAGGGCTTAGGATTTTAGTTTCCAATCTCCTCCCCCATTTTTACTAAAGCTTGAAGTGTTTGAAAATGAGGAATGAATGAAGAGGAGAGGGGGTGGAGTTAGAATATAAGATGAGTTGGGTTAGTGGGCTGAAACCCAAACACAAACCCAAAGCCCTAAATGAAAACATCCAAATTCTACTCAACACCAAACATATCGATGTTTATACTCAAAAAGGTTGCAAACGCCTTTTTTAACTCAATGGAAGCAGTCTCAAGTTCTAATTGGACTGTTTGCAAAAGCAGCTTTTCGGACTTAAATCCGACTAATGATGCTATATTTAAATAAAATATTTAAATATACAATCGTAAAATATGCATGTTGTTACAGATTCCCCTCCTTAAAGAAATTGCGTCCTCGCAATACGTAAGAAAAATGAAAAATGAAATGTAACAACCACAAAAGAAAATTTAAAATAAGAAGTCACCTCAAAGAGCACGAGAAAGTAAGTCCGGATGTGTTCGCTCAATGAATTCTCTAGATTCCCAACAGTAATCCTTAGGATTTGAGGACCATTGAACTTTCACAAGCGGAACATCTTTATTTCGAAGGCGATTAACCTCCAATGCAATAATATGAATAGGATGTTGCTCATAAGTCAAATAAGGCGAAACTTAAATTTCTTCAATAACACCGGGCTCAAGAATTAAATCAGAATCCCTAACTCATTTCCTTTTTTTCTTCTTACTTTTGCCTCGTTTTGGCCATGATTTCTTCACATATTTGCATGCTCTCCACTCTAGTGCCCTGGCCATCACCTCCACTACCTCCTCCTCCTCATCATCAACCACCTATTGTAGGATCTAGATTAACCCTAGAGGGGGGGGGGGTGAATAGGGTTATAGCAAAATTTTTAATTTAAATTCAGAAATAAACTACAGAAATAAATATGCTGAAAAATAAATCACACACAAGATTTTACCCAGCTTCGGCAACCCCTGCCTACTGCTGCATTCCCAGATTTCTATTAGAATTAAACAGTATCACGCTTACAAACACTCTAACAGACTTGCAAACCCTGCTACCGCCTATAGAGTTTTGCAAACTTGCAAACCCTGCTAACTGGACTAACTCTAACTAGACAATCTGACAACACCTAAACCCTAGGTGATAATTTATCATGTTTTGTTTTGAAGAGAATATACAATTCAAGCAAATTATAAAAGCAAGCACTAGATTTAAAGCAATTTAAATTATCTTGCCTTTAAAAAAAAACTTAACCCTATACAAACAAAAAATAGCGGTCACTTCCCTTTCCCTTATTTCACCCGGTCCATTTTCTTTTGTTTGTGAAACAAATGGCGATCTCTATCTGATTAGGGTTTCGTTCCCTTTTGTTCCAGTTAGGGCTTCGATTTCTTCGATTGAACTGTGATTCGTTGCCCTAGCTCGCTGCTTCTCTGATGGTTGACTATGGCTAGTTTTACAGTCGCTCGATCGAGTTTATTGCTTGTGTATTCGGTATGTACTGTCTCTTTTTGCTTTTCTAAATTGATACTTGAACTTGATTGCTCTGTGTGTTCTATGATGATTTCTTGGGTGTATTTATAGGGTTGAAACCCTAATTAACACTGTCTGACTTGATTTCTCACGTCGTTGATTTTCCTGAATTTGTTTTTAGGGTTTTCCTTTCTTGATTCAATTTCGAGTAATTGCTGTCCATATTTGAATTCGAATTAATTGATTTGAAGATCTCTTGCTGCATTTGTTGTCTCGGTCTTCATTTGAATTAATGCTGTCCATATTTGAATTCGAATTAATTGATTTGAAGATCTCTTGCTGCATTTGTTGTCTCGGTCTTCATTTGAATTAATGCTGTCCATATTTGAATTTGAGTTGATTGCTGCAGAGATTTCTTTCCAAATTAGAAATCTTTGATTTAATCAAAGACTTAATCAAAGGATACTAATTTTTTTTAATTTAGGCTTGATTTCTTCACAGCCTTATATTTGCCACTGTCTTTCACCAGTTTACTTTATATGTGCATATATACATTTGTATGTGTGTATGCATATATTTATTTGGTTTGTGCTTTCATTTTGTGATTCATCTGATTACTGACTTGCACATTTGTTTTGTTCACACATCACTTTACTTGAACTTGGTCTGGTGCAACTTGTTTCATTTATCTGTTGCATACATGAGAGTGATACTGCGCTTTATTCATGCTTGTTACATTCAGTTTGCACTTGAGTTTGTGACTTGGAGTCTGCAACTTGATTTGTGCCTTGTCCATTCTCATGTGTTCATGTTGCTGGATTTGAATACATCTGTGCATGTCACAGTCATGTCTGCTCTGAACTTTTGATCATGTTGCCTTCGTGTTGTTGTTTGCTTCACTGTTGCATTCCACTTGTGTTTGCACTGCACTGCATGTTATGTTGGCCATTTGGTCTTGTTTTGTAGTGATGCACTTGATTGCTTCTGATTCATCTTTGAGGCAGTTTGCATTGTTTATGTTACTTTGATATGTTGTATCTGCATTCACCATAGTTTGTACCTGCATTTTCCATACTGAGTTTGCATTGTTGCAGTTGGTCAATGTAATTGCTGTTACATTACTTCACAGTGGTGCATTTGTTCATATAGCTCTGTTGTTGCTGTGTTCCATGAGCATGCTTCACTGGTGGTTGCAGTCTTGTGTTGGTAACCATCTTCAAGCATGTTGCAGTTTGTAGCTTTCATGCATTTTCTCTGTTCATTGTTCATTTTTGCATTTGGTGTTTGTAGCTGCTATGCAGTTGCTATGCATCACTATATATATATATACTGTGTTCTGTACTGCATTGATGCAGTTTCCATATTTTGTGTATTTTGATGCTGTCTTGATTTTGCTACTTTCACTTGAAGTCTTGGCCAGTTGATCATCTTGCAACCTGGTCTGGCTTGCTTGAGTTTCACTGTGATAAGTTGTGCATGTGTGCTTTTGTGCTTTGAGACAGTTTCATTGCTTGGTCTCTGTTGCCTTGAATTTCTGGTTGGAGCTGTGCACACGAGTTGGCGAGGCAGTGCACACGTGTACGAATGTACACGTGTGTACTGCAGCCACTCATAGTTACCTGTCCCTGATAAAATTACTGATATGCACAGATATTGCATAATCAAGGATGATGACAATAACCCATGTATCCGAGACACAAACAAATTTTATTTTTGCAAATTTAAATTTGTTTGTTTTCAGATTACTGTTGTAGTTGCTAATTATACAGGTACACAGGAGACAGGACGAGAAGTGGAGCTGGACAATGCAGATAGATGCAGATGTGCAGACAGAGTGAAAAACTGAGTGTTGAGAGTTGTAGTGAGAAGAGTAAAATGTATGAACTGATGTATGTATGTATATATATATATATATATATATATATATAGAGAGAGAGAACTGAAAAACTTTGTATTGTTTAAGTGTTGTAAAATATTATATTGAATAAAAAATACTGTTTGAATTATATAAATTCTGTGCAATAGTATAATTATTCAATATGAATATTTCTTCCTTTCTTTATATAGTTCAAACTACAAACACACATATATATTGATATATGTTTGTTATCATCAAACAAAAAATCACATCAAACAATCTCCCCCTTTTGATGATGACAAACATATATATTAAAGATTTTGAAATGCTAATACATGTGTTTGAAAAAATTTTTTAGCTCCCCCTATTTGAATGCTCCCCCTACAACCAAGACCTCTCCCTATTTAGGAGTTAACAAAATTTACAAAGGAATAAAAGAACTAAAGAAAATTAACTAACGATATTTAACCAAATTTGTTGAAATATTCCAAAAAATATTTACTTTCTCATCAAAATCTTGTTCTTCTCCCCCTTTTGTCATTATCAAAAGACTGACAAAAAACAATGGAGCAGTAGGAACAAAAAATAATATATCATAACGAGATAAAAACTTCCATATTGTAGAGGATGGATCGATGATTGGTTTTAATAAGAAGAGAGATATTTTAACATTAATTTGACATTTAAGCACAAAAACAAAAAAAATAAGCACTTACTAACCACTCATAACCATAAGGACTTTTAAATGGGATTAGCAGTTACTTATTAGTCTAAGCATCCAGACCAGAATACTTAGTTACCATACTCCATCCATGCATAACCATAAGGACTTTTAAATGAGAATGAAGTAATGATAAAAATAATTCTCTCATATGTTCCATCCATGCATAACCATAAGGACTTTTAAATGAGAATGGATACATGAGATTTATTATTTATTATTAATTTTTTTTTTTATTATTTAATTTAAAAATAATTCACTCTTCTTATTTTATCAAACCATTATGAATGATAGAAAAATGGTAGAAATAGAAATGATCATGGAATAAGTTACCAAGTTAATTATATTATGTAATATCCAGTACTGAATACCATATTCGAATCAATCTTTGGAAAATATCCAAAACTTGTTTGAATCCTAGAAATTGAAGTTGAAAGTATATATCCAAGAATATTTCTACCTAACAATGAAAAAATGGTTAGTCAATTTCTATAATCCCCAAATCCAAACGTAATCTAGAAAATCTGTCTTCAGGGAGGGGTTTTGTGAAAATATCAGCAAGTTGAGCCTCAGTTGAAATATATTCAATGCAAATGTCTTCCTTAGCAATGTGATCTCTAAGAAAGTGGTGTCTCACATCAATGTGTTTTGTGCGTGAATGATGAACAAGATTATTTGATAAGTCTATTGCACTTTTACTGTCACATTTTAATGGAACTTGTTTATAAACTAAGCCAAAATCAGAAAGAGTTTGCATCATCCATAAAATTTGAGCACAGCAACTTCCTAAAGCAATATATTCTGCTTCAGTGGTGGATAATGCAACACAATTCTGTTTTCGACTTGACCATGAAACTAATGAATGTCCTAGCATGAAACATGACCCGCTGGTGCTTTTCCTGTCAACCAATGAACCAGCATAATCAGCATCAGAATAACCAACTAAATCAAAGTTTTCACAAGAAGGGTACCATAATCCAAATTTGTGTGTGTGTGAAAGATATCTCAAAATTCGTTTAGTGGCTTTCAAATGAGATTCTTTAGGATTAGATTGAAAACGTGCACACAAACATACAGAGAACATAATATCAGGTCTAGAAGCAGTAAGATAGAGAAGTGAACCAATTATCCCTCGATATTTTTTCTGATCAACAGCACTTCCTTTCTCGTCTTTGTCCAACTTTGTTGATGAGCTCATAGGAGTTCTCAATGGTTTGGAGTTCTCAATTCCAAATTTCTTCACCAGTTCCAACACATACTTGGATTGCGAAATGAAAATGCCACCACTGCTTTGCTTGATTTGAAATCCAAGAAAATATTTCAATTCTCCAACCAAGCTCATCTCGAATTTAGCCTGCATGACTTGTTCAAATTTCTCGCACAAGATTTCATTAGTAGCACCATAAATGATATCATCCACATAAATCTGAACAATCAAAAAATCACTTCCTTTGTGTAATAGAAACAGTGCCGTGTCAGCACTCCCCTTTTTAAAGCCATTTTCCAAAAGATATGTACAAAGGCAGTTATACCAAGCTCTAGGAGCTTGCTTAAGACCATATAATGCTTTTTCAAGTTTATACACATGATTTGGAAAAACATGATTTTCAAATCCGGGGGGTTGTTCAACAAAAACTTCTTCTTTCAGATCACCATTTAGAAATGCACTTTTTACATCCATTTGTTTAAGTTTGAAACCTTTATAACAAGCAAAGCTGAGCAAAATTCTAATGGCTTCTAACCTAGCAACTGGTGCAAATGTCTCATCAAAATCTATGCCTTCTATTTGGTTATATCCTTTTGCGACCAACCTAGCTTTGTTTCTAATTACATTTCCTGATTCATCAAGTTTGTTTTTGAACACCCATTTTGTTCCTACAATTGGATAGTCATTAGGCCTAGGAACTAATTTCCAAACTTTATTTCTCTCAAATTGATTAAGTTCATCTTGCATTGCTAAAACCCAACTTTCATCATTAAGAGCCATTTCAACAGAATCAGGTTCTATTTCAGAAATAAAACCACTATGACAGCAAAACGCACACAAATTTTTATCAAATGCAGAACGAGTGCGTATACCTTCCGTAGGATCTCCTATAACCAATTCAGGAGGATGATTGGATTTGAATTTCAATCTATCAGCATCAACAGTCCTACTTCCATCTTTCTCAGTAGATGTCCCTTCTTTAATGCCTTCATGATCTACCCCATCATCACCTGTTTTTTCAGTCGTCCTTTCCAGATCAGATTCATCAAATTTCACATTGACTGATTCAACAATTGTCTTTGTTCGTTTGTTGTATATCCTGTAAGCCTTGCTCCTTGTTGAATAGCCCATGAAAATTCCCTCATCGGCCTTTGATTCAAATTTTCCAAGTTGATCACCTGTGTTAAGAATAAAACAAGGGCATCCAAAAACACGAAAGTAAGAGATGTTAGGTTTCCTTTCATGCCACACTTCATAAGCTGTTTTGCCTAGTATTGGTCTAATCATTACTCTATTCATTACATAGCACGAAGTATTCACCGCCTCTGCCCAAAAAGTTAGAGGTAGTTTATACTCACTCAACATGGATCTAGCCAATTCTTGCAATGTACGATTTTTCCTTTCAACCACCCCATTTTGTTGAGGTGTTCGTGGAGCAGAAAATTCATGTTTTAAACCATTTTCTTCACAAAAGTTTTCAAATTCCGAATTTTCAAATTCGCCTCCATGATCACTTCTCAAAGTTTTAATTGAAACTCCTTTTTCATTTTGAACAAGTTTAGCAAATTTTGAAAAATAATCAAAAGATTCAGATTTTTTGGCTAAGAAATAAACCCATGTAAATCTAGAGTAATCGTCAACCAATACATAACAATAACGTTTTCCATTCAAACTTGCAATTTCATTTGGTCCAAATAAGTCCATATGAATTAATTCGAGGACCCTTGATGTGCTAACAATATTTTTAGGGCGAAATGATGATCGACTAAGCTTGCCCAAGGAACATGCTTTACACACTTTGTTATCTTTAAATTTCTGATGTGGTAACCCTCTGACTAAATCTTTCGTTTCAAGATTTCTTAAGAGACTCATGCTAGCATGTCCAAGTCTCCTATGCCATAAAGATGCCTCTTCGTCAGTGGCTACCAAACATCTGGAAAGATTTAGATTGTCAAACGAAAGTGAGTAAACATTTCCTTTTCTTTTGCCCATAAAAACAATGTTATTAGAAGTTTTATCAATGATTTTGCAAGTATCACTATCAAAAACCACATTCATACCTTTGTCACAGAGTTGGCTAATAGAAATGAGATTGCGATGCAAATTATCAACGTATAAAACATTAGTCAAGGAAAAAGTACCATTACTTACTTCACCTTTCCCAATAATCTTACACTTGCTATTGTCTCCCATGATCACATTTCCACCTCTAAACTTCTCTAGGCTAAGGAACTTAGATTTATCACCTGTCATATGTCTAGAACAACCTGAATCTAGAAACCATTCTTGTTGCTCCTTAGCCCGCCAACAGACCTACATAAAGAGAGAGGAGGATGACCTAGAGAAACTCTTAGGTCCAATGATATTAGTAACTGAAGCATTGTGAACAAACAATCCCTTTGGAACCCAAACTTGTTTTGTCCTTTTATTTTTGTTCCTATAGACATGAAATTTGTTTGTAGAATTCTTAGGAACCCAAACTTGTATAAATTTTGTGTTCTTGTTCCTATGACTACAATTTTCAACACGATGTCCAATTTCACTTCTAACAAAGATACTCTTACCTTTTGCATGATCATCAACCTGTGTTTTCCCAAAACCTAGTCCTTTTCTATTATTAGCAAAGAGTTGATTTCCCAACAACATGTTAAACGATTTTTCTCCTCTTGAAAAGTTATTCGGAGATTTTTCAAGATTTTGTACTTTGGTTTTTAGTGTTGTGTTTTCAGTTACAAGTGTGGTGCATCTATTTATAAAATCTTTTTTCCTCGTGTCAATGATTTCCTTAAGACTTGAGTTTTCTTTTTCAAGATTATCGAAGCTATTCTTAAGTCTTGATATTTCTGAATCTAAAGTTTTACATTTTTTACAGTCCAGGTTTTGAATATTCTCAAGTTCAGTTTCTAACCTAGTATTCTCATGAACAAGTTCTCTCCTGTCAGACTTCAATTTTTCAATCTTAGTTTCAAGAGTATCAATTGTATTAGTAAGATCATAACACATCAAAACAAGTTCTTTATAAGAATAGTCACGTACCTCACTGGATTCCTCTGAACTTGTTTCTGAATCTGATTTTGCCATAAGGCACAAGTTAGCCTCTTCTGAGCTATTATCCGAAATTTCTTCTCCTTCTTCATCATCCCAAGTTGCTGCAAAGGCCTTCTTCTTCTTTTTCTTTCCTTTGTTGTTTTTGAGAAGTGGACATTTTTGTTTGAAGTGGCCAGGCTTTTTGCAGTTAAAGCATGTCAATTCATTATCGGAATCATCAGAATCTTTTGACTTATTACCACTTGTTTTCTTCTTACGTGGCCTGAATTTTGACCATTTTCTAAGATTATTGACTGCCATCGCAAGCTCTTCAATTGGATCTTCTTCTTCTTCACCGCTTTCTTCTTTGCTTTTTAAGGCAATCGTCTTCTTTTTTGATTCGGAGTTGTTACGTTCCTCTTTTTCCTTTAGCTCAAGTTCATATGTCATCAAGTTTCCGATCAACTCTTCCATGCTTAGTTTACTCAGATCTTTCGATTCTTGTATTGCAGTGACTTTTGCCTCAAAGTTCATTGGTAAGACTCGCAGTATCTTCCGTACAAGCTCTACTTCAGTGAAGACCTTCCCAAGCGCTCTAGCATTGTACACCAAAGTTGAAAACCGTCCAAACATATCCTTTATGCTCTCGCCCTTTTCCATTACAAAGTTTTCGTATTCATTGCTAAATAGAGCTAGTCGTGACTCCTTGACTTGAGAAGTTCCTTCGTGTGTCACCTCCAGAGTGTGCCAAATTTCCTGTGCTGTTGTATAATGAGAAATTCTATTAAATTCATTTTTATCAAGAGCACAGATCAAAGCGTTCATAGCTTTGGCATTTGTAGTTTTTAATTTCTTATCGTTAGCATCCCACCTATCCTTAGGTTTAGGAATCTCAGTATCACCAACAACTATAGTGGGAGATTTATAGCCAGTTTCAATAATATCCCAAACATCATAGTCGACAGAACTAAGATAAATACTCATTCTAACTTTCCAATAAGCATAATCATTCCCATTAAACATGGGTGGCCTAGCAATAGATTGCCCCTCAGAAAAAGCATTATTTGGTGGATTCATGACTCTAGAGTTAAAGTAAAATACCAGGCTCTGATACCACTTGTAGGATCTAGATTAACCCTAGAGGGGGGGGGGGTGAATAGGGTTATAGCAAAATTTTTAATTTAAATTCAGAAATAAACTACAGAAATAAATATGCTGAAAAATAAATCACACACAAGATTTTACCCAGCTTCGGCAACCCCTGCCTACTGCTGCATTCCCAGATTTCTATTAGAATTAAACAGTATCACGCTTACAAACACTCTAACAGACTTGCAAACCCTGCTACCGCCTATAGAGTTTTGCAAACTTGCAAACCCTGCTAACTGGACTAACTCTAACTAGACAATCTGACAACACCTAAACCCTAGGTGATAATTTATCATGTTTTGTTTTGAAGAGAATATACAATTCAAGCAAATTATAAAAGCAAGCACTAGATTTAAAGCAATTTAAATTATCTTGCCTTTAAAAAAAAACTTAACCCTATACAAACAAAAAATAGCGGTCACTTCCCTTTCCCTTATTTCACCCGGTCCATTTTCTTTTGTTTGTGAAACAAATGGCGGCCTCGATCTGATTAGGGTTTCGTTCCCTTTTGTTCCAGTTAGGGCTTCGATTTCTTCGATTGAACTGTGATTCGTTGCCCTAGCTCGCTGCTTCTCTGATGGTTGACTATGGCTAGTTTTACAGTCGCTCGATCGAGTTTATTGCTTGTGTATTCGGTATGTACTGTCTCTTTTTGCTTTTCTAAATTGATACTTGAACTCGATTGCTCTGTGTGTTCTATGATGATTTCTTGGGTGTATTTATAGGGTTGAAACCCTAATTAACACTGTCTGACTTGATTTCTCACGTCGTTGATTTTCCTGAATTTGTTTTTAGGGTTTTCCTTTCTTGATTCAATTTCGAGTAATTGCTGTCCATATTTGAATTCGAATTAATTGATTTGAAGATCTCTTGCTGCATTTGTTGTCTCGGTCTTCATTTGAATTAATGCTGTCCATATTTGAATTCGAATTAATTGATATGAAGATCTCTTGCTGCATTTGTTGTCTCGGTCTTCATTTGAATTAATGCTGTCCATATTTGAATTTGAGTTGATTGCTGCAGAGATTTCTTTCCAAATTAGAAATCTTTGATTTAATCAAAGACTTAATCAAAGGATACTAATTTGTTTTAATTTAGGCTTGATTTCTTCACAGCCTTATATTTGCCACTGTCTTTCACCAGTTTACTTTATATGTGCATATATACATTTGTATGTGTGTATGCATATATTTATTTGGTTTGTGCTTTCATTTTGTGATTCATCTGATTACTGACTTGCACATTTGTTTTGTTCACACATCACTTTACTTGAACTTGGTCTGGTGCAACTTGTTTCATTTATCTGTTGCATACATGAGAGTGATACTGCGCTTTATTCATGCTTGTTACATTCAGTTTGCACTTGAGTTTGTGACTTGGAGTCTGCAACTTGATTTGTGCCTTGTCCATTCTCATGTGTTCATGTTGCTGGATTTGAATACATCTGTGCATGTCACAGTCATGTCTGCTCTGAACTTTTGATCATGTTGCCTTCGTGTTGTTGTTTGCTTCACTGTTGCATTCCACTTGTGTTTGCACTGCACTGCATGTTATGTTGGCCATTTGGTCTTGTTTTGTAGTGATGCACTTGATTGCTTCTGATTCATCTTTGAGGCAGTTTGCATTGTTTATGTTACTTTGATATGTTGTATCTGCATTCACCATAGTTTGTACCTGCATTTGCCATACTGAGTTTGCATTGTTGCAGTTGGTCAATGTAATTGCTGTTACATTACTTCACAGTGGTGCATTTGTTCATATAGCTCTGTTATTGCTGTGTTCCATGAGCATGCTTCACTGGTGGTTGCAGTCTTGTGTTGGTAACCATCTTCAAGCATGTTGCAGTTTGTAGCTTTCATGCATTTTCTCTGTTCATTGTTCATTTTTGCATTTGGTGTTTGTAGCTGCTATGCAGTTGCTATGCATCACTATATATATATATATATACTGTGTTCTGTACTGCATTGATGCAGTTTCCATATTTTGTGTATTTTGATGCTGTCTTGATTTTGCTGCTTTCACTTGAAGTCTTGGCCAGTTGATCATCTTGCAACCTGGTCTGGCTTGCTTGAGTTTCACTGTGATAAGTTGTGCATGTGTGCTTTTGTGCTTTGAGACAGTTTCATTGCTTGGTCTCTGTTGCCTTGAATTTCTGGTTGGAGCTGTGCACACGAGTTGGCGAGGCAGTGCACACGTGTACGAATGTACACGTGTGTACTGCAGCCACTCATAGTTACCTGTCCCTGATAAAATTACTGATATGCACAGATATTGCATAATCAAGGATGATGACAATAACCCATGTATCCGAGACACAAACAAATTTTATTTTTGCAAATTTAAATTTGTTTGTTTTCAGATTACTGTTGTAGTTGCTAATTATACAGGTACACAGGAGATAGGACGAGAAGTGGAGCTGGACAATGCAGATAGATGCAGATGTGCAGACAGAGTGAAAAACTGAGTGTTGAGAGTTGTAGTGAGAAGAGTAAAATGTATGAACTGATGTATGTATATATATATATATATAGAGAGAGAGAGAACTGAAAAACTTTGTATTGTTTAAGTGTTGTAAAATATTATATTGAATAAAAAATACTGTTTGAATTATATAAATTCTGTGTAATAGTATAATTATTCAATATGAATATTTCTTCCTTTCTTTATATAGTTCAAACTACAAACACACATATATATTGATATATGTTTGTTATCATCAAACAAAAAATCACATCAAACACCTATCACATCGTCTTCCTTCGACCAAATCTGGCCATACCTTCCCCATGACCAAAAACTCCACAAAAATGTTGCAAACTCCTTAAAATATGCCTAACCGAGCCTAGTCTTCATCACCATCACCTTGGATTGCCTTGGCCACCTCCACATGCTCCACCACCACCATGATATGACCATTTACCCTCAGCCTTACCTCTGTCTAGATCTGAAACATGTCATGATTGAGCCCTAGGACCATGTAGCCGAGCCCAAAAGTTGACAAAAAAACTCAACTATGTTGCCTTGTCTCCTCACATTCATGCGTTGTGACTCCTTTGCCACTTCTAGCACATGTGGCCTGCCTCCATAGACTCAAACCTGATCCAAAACCACACCAAACCCGACCATATTCACCCCCTAGGCCGAGCAAGTAGATGTTGAAAGCATGGAAAAAACTATTGTGTTCAATTTTCTTTAATTTCAAAGTTGTTTCAAATTCATTGTGTATTGAATTTATATTTATATTTGATTTTGTTTATGGGTTTTGACAAGATCATTAGCTCGGTTCTCTTCCACTTGAATCTTTTGTCATGTCATAATGCCTTCTAGAATTCATCTGTGTTGCTTGTTTTGCTAACTCCAGCATAAAAGGTGAGTAATTCACACATGACATCTGTACTTATATAATTAGTAAATTAACACCATGCGAATCTGTAGATTTTATTATCATGTTATACCTACCCGTGTTATAAATAATGTTAATCCTGTTTATTTATCTGTCATATCATCTGATGCTGCTATATGTTGTTACTATTTAGTTTATTTTGATCATCACTACAAGTTCCCTATTAGTATAGAAATCACTATGGGTTGAAATGATACATACCCGAACGGACTTTAGAATAGAGAACAATCATTATGGACTGGAATGATCGGCCTGAGTGATTTTTATTTATTTGTGTTTGTCTTGGAATTGCGGGTTTGATATAATCAAAACCTGAAAATTTTACTCATTTCAGATATAAATGATAATTTCTGATTTAGGTGTATCATTTTGAAATTTATAACAACGGGTACGATGTTTTGTGTGTCATGTGATTTCCTTGTGATTATTTGATGCACACCTTTGATTTTAAGAGTGTGGCTAGAGGTGAGCGGTTACTGCAGCTCTACGTTACCCTAGTCACAATAACACTGTTATTTGCATTGTTTACTTTAATATGGATATTTCTAGGATAGTGGTTATTACTACTTAATTGATGGTTTGGCTGATCCTTAAAGGATGGGCGATCCCAAGCATCCTTTAAGTTATTGTGCGTTGCTATCACAGTTCACTTGAGTTGGTTTACATGGTATAAGTATGTTTGTCCTGACTCGAGTGTTTGTGTTTTACTTTACGCTTGGGTCCGCCTGAGAATGACAGCTTTGGATTCACTTCCTGGAGCTAGAGTTTAGCTGGAGCTTATCTGTTTATCTATCCATCTACTTCTTCCAGTTAGTTCCTATTCGGTATCTATCTCTGTATTATTGATTTTGTATCTAGACTTCTATTGTATCCATTTTTAAACTATGATATTTTGTATATATTTTGAGAGTTTGTATATAGTAGCTTTATGAACTACTATGGTATTTTATTTCCGCTGCGAGTATTCTGATATTTCTGTGTCTGTGATTCTATGAATGATTTTATTTGCTCCAAATTTTATTACAGTATGTTATTTTGAATTATTCAAGTCTGACATGTGTGGATTATTGTTGATTTGAATGGTCCAAAATAGTGGGTCGTTACATTTGGTATCAGAGGTTTTAGGCAAACCTTAGCCTGAGGAGCAAAAAATCATTAGAGATAGGGTAGAAATTCCCCTAGAATGAGTGAAACCAATCTCAGAATCATTTCTTTGTAAGAGAACGTATTTTCGAAGTATAAAATGATTTTCAAATGATTTTGAAGGATTTTTAAAGATTATTTTTGTAACGACCCACCTTTTTGGACGGTTTAAATCGACAATAAACTACACATGTCTAATTCAAACCATTCAAAATGGAGGATTGTTAATGGGGTAAATAAGAAAATAAAAGAAGGAAAAAAAATAAACACAGAATCTCGCAGTGGAAGGATGAAATATAATATAAAAAAACGTAATAGTTCATGAAACTATTTTCAACAAAATCAGAATTTACACTTTTTTCAGGCAGAATAAACAATTGCTATAATAATAGTAGATACGGTCCTCGACTCCGTCTTCGTCTTCAGAAATAAGTGTCATCGCTAAACTGAAATACTCGGTCTGACCCAAGAGTAAAGTAAAACAAAAATACTCGAGTCAGGACTAAATTCTTATGTAAGTAGGTAACTCAAGTGAAATGTACATATAACTCAATAAGTGAAATACTTAGGTTTAAATAAACATCATCTTTCACACTATAAATCGGTTCAGTTCAAATACCGACTTTATGTTCATTTCCAATCGATTTATTATTAAATCTAACTTCAGATTTCAATTCTTCTCTTAAAGCTATTAAGTTATAAATCAAACAAGTTTGAATCCAAACAAAAAAATTGATTAAATTTCAATTTCATAATTTTAAGTTCAAACATAAATTCAAACTTACAATATTCCAATTTTATTTCTAAATCAATTTATTTAACCCAAAGTTGTTTTATATCGGGTATACATCATTTCAATCCAAAGTGATTTTGTTAAAGAGAACTTGAAGTGTGAGAACAATAATAACATACATAACATAACATGTCACTGATAAATATGCGTGCATAATTAACAAATTAATATATATACATGCATAACTAACATATCACATGTGTCACATATCGTAAACAACATAAGTGAATATTTCAAATTCTGACATGTCATACACTAACATAACATATAAACATATAACACGACATATGTACAAGGAACTTGCATGGTCAAATAACATGGCATCTCATTTTCCCCAAACATAACACATTATTTACACAAAGCATAAGTGACATATTATTAACATAGTATGTATAACATATGATTTTATTAACTAACTCATTTTTTTTAACAAAGCATTTGTGACGTATTTCAATACAAGGCATAAAAAAATTTTCTAACACAACACATTTTTTTACATCTCATATGTGACATATTTAACATACATATGTGGAAATCAATCAAATCAACATAATACACTATTTGTGACATATAAAACAACATGTGCATGTGAATGTTATAACACAAGTTCAACGAAACATAACAACATATATCACATATTCTTATCTAAAGCAAACATTTCAATCAATGTTATTTACCTAACAATAAAAATGTTAATCGTGAGTGATTGCTCACCTTTTGAGGTTAGAGAGTTTTTGACAACACAAATTGATATATTCTAGATGAAATCAAAACACGACGAGCTAACCAATCCTACCCATAGCAACAATCCAATAGCAAAGCAAATCACGACAACGCCAGTCGAACAAACTGAGTTTTCTTCTTCTTCTTTTTTTAGAGAGATGAAGCAAGAGAGGAGTGATGCAGGTTGGCGTTTGAAGAGAGAAGGGATAAAGTTTGAAGTTTGGGAATTTGTGGATTTAGGAATTTTGAAGCTTCTGTATTTATGAGGAAGAAGGAGAAAGTGTGAGCAGAAAGATTCACATAGAGTAATGAGAAACAATCTGTACGTACTTGTTTTTGTTCTCTAGTGGAAAACCAAAAGAGGCATGTATTTAATAAAAGAAAGCAATAAAACCAAATATGGAAATAGTGGCAGGTGTATTGAATAATAAGGAAATGAAGGTACTACTTAGGATTTATGTGAAGCCCCACCTCTATACCCACGCTAGCCAAGATGTAGTGCTGTCAACTAGCACGGACTATAAGGCTGTTGAGGAGCGACCATCCATGTGATTTCTTATCACACGGTGGCTATAAATAATCTTCGGAAACAAACATAGAAATAAGCATAACACAAATCAGTCACAGACATCCATATCACAAAGGCGGAAGAAGATATGAATATATAACTAACACATGAAAGTTTACATCAGAGTAGTGGTCAAAAAGATCCACAATAATACAAAAGAACAGAAACACGTGCTATACAAAAGAATACAACTATGAGTCTATATCTCAAGTGTAAACGACAAAAAATGCTAATCTAAATGGTCAGCCAAAAGTCAGAGTAGTAAATCACTAGGGGAGAAGTCAAGCAGAAGCACCTGTAACATCTCGGTCTGACCCAAGTATTATTTATAAGAAAATAATAAACAGATCAGTCTAGCTATAAATATCAGATAACATGATATAAACAATAGATATGGCTAGAACATATAGTAACCATAAAGACATACTATGATAAGCATGTAAATGAAGATCATCAATAGATCAAACAATATCAAAAGAATCTTCTAAAAGATCCAAATTCACCTAAACATAAAAGCTGGAAAATCATAACAATGAAAGTCATGAAAATAGGTGAAGCACAAATTCCAGAAGACTACACAAGAAATCCAAAAATCATAATATAGGAGCATGAAAACTCACAAAATGGGAGTATGAAAACTCACCTACACGTGCAACACAAAGCGAGACGCTATCTCATGGTTGCAAGCCATTAATTTTGACACATGAATGGCCCGAAGAACGTGGGGCGCTACCCCACATATGTGATGGCGAAACATCACACAAATGCAACGGCGAAACATCACAAGAGCGGGGTCTAGTCTCCCTCGCAGACAAAGAGACATCGCACAGTTGCTAGTCTAAAACACAAAAATGATCGTCATGATCATCAAGAAGTGTCAATTACACTAAGTTAGTAAATATAAAAGTTTAGCTTCATGTCCCATAACCACTTGCTTAACTCAAATATTTACGAACAAACTGTAGATCTTTACTAGAAAATTGTCACAAAAGATTCAATCGCACAAGTCCAAGAATTAACCAACGAAGTAAACGCAAGCGTTTCATACCACTTGTTTTACTAAGTCGTTTAATTAGATTTCTCATACGAGTGAGGTAAAGGTTTGTATATACTAATAGATTGGAAAACGGTTTAAGGAAAAAGCTTTGTAGTAAAATAGAGTTAAAATTGTTTTGATGAAAGAGTTTTGATTTTTACTACTAGTATTGAAACCTTCATATTTCTAAAGTTGTTATCCCGCCTTTTTAGCAAGGTCGTGATACCATAAAATCGACCGAGAAGCCCAAGATAGTTTGTCTCGAAGAATGGTCAACTCAGCATCTCAACAAAGCAAGTTCTGTTGAATGTTTTTCAGATAAGATCCCCTACGGAGGGGGGTCCGGGGGGTGGCAACCCCTCAAGGTGGGGGTGCGGGGGCAACGCCCCCGCTACGGGGTTCGACCTGCCCGGTTAGGTCGTGGGGGTCCAGGGGGCAGCGCCCCGTCCAAAACGGTACGACCTAGTGAAGACCTAAGGGAGGATATGATCGAGCGACCTAATAGTTGCGACCTAGGGGTCTAAGGGGTCAAGCGACCTAGTGGTTGCGACCTAGAGGTGTTCGCGAGTTAAGGGAACCAAGACCGAGCGACCTAACACTCGAACGACCTAAAGAAGCAAGGGGCAAGCGACCTATCGTAGAAATAAGGCCTAACGACCTAGGGAAAATGCTCGTGCGACCTAAGTGGTCATACGACCTAAAGTTAATAAGGTCAAGCGACCTAACTCAACCATCGACCTACGACCTAACGGGGTAAACGGTCAAGCGACCTAACAATATAAGGCCGAGCGAGTTACAAGGCGAACGACCTAGTGGTTGCGCGCGACCCAGCTGGACACGCGACCTAACAGTACAAAGGTCCAACGACCTAAAGTTATTAGGTCATGCGACCTAAAGTGTCGCGACCTAGCGACCTAGGGGCTTGAACGACCTAACGCCGCATACAAATCCGAGCGACCTAACTCGATCAGGGACCTACGACCTAAAGCCCAACGACCTAGCGACCTAAAACCAAACGACCTACGACCTAACTTCGAGTGCCGAGCGACCTAACGTTGTAGGCCATTTTAAGGTCGGAAACGAGCTATTTTGAGGCCGAGACTTTTCCACGCGAACGACCTAGCATAGGCAAAACGACCTAAGTGCATAATTTCACCAAAAACACTAAAAATTGGAGTTTTTCGCCAATTCGATTCAAACCAAATGCAAATGTGCATGCAAACGTGATAGGGAATCATTCCCAACAGTCCAAGATAGTTATAGGCAAGAATTGTGAGATAAAATCTCACCTTTTCACCAAATTATGAAGGTAAATCTTAAAGGTGAATAGAGAAGCAACTACAAGCTTGAATCCAATGCTTTTCCTTGAATTTGGAGTTGAATGATGGAGTTGGAGTTGAAACCTAGGCTTGGAGTTTCTAATTTTCCTTTCCACTCACCATTAATGTTAAAGTTTGTGTTTGGTAGGAATTTATGAAGAGTGAGGAGAAGGAGAGAAGTGGGTTTGAGTTATAATGGCTAGACTAACCCAAAGTCCAAAGCGGAAAGAGTTAGCAAAATTTCACTAACTCCAAACCTATCAATGTTTATACTTAAAAAAATTATAAACGGCATTTCGAACTCAATGGAAGTGGTCTCGAGTCCTAATTCGACCGTTTGCAAAAAGTAGCTTTTCGGACCAATATCCGAATAACGATAAAATATTTAAACAAAATATTTAAATATATAATCGATAAATATGCGGGTTGTTACAGACTCTCCTCCTTAAAGAAATTGCGTCCTCGCAATATATAAGATGGAAATAAAAAGTAACAACCATAAAAGCATATTATCACAAAAGAAATTTGAAATAAGAAGTTCACCTCATTGAGCACTAGAAAGTAAGTCCGGATGTGTTCGCTCGATGAATTCTCTAGATTCCCAAGAACAATCTTTAGGGTTTGAGGACCATTGAACCTTCACAAGCGGAACATCTTTATTTATAAGTCGTTTGACCTTCGAAACAATAATTCGAATAGGTTGCTGCTCATAAGTCAAATTTGGCGAAACTTCAATTTCTTCCACAATACCAGGCTCAAGAATAGAATCGGAATCTCGAAGGCATTTCCGCAATTGAGAAACGTGAAACACGTCATGCATGGCAGAAAACCAAGCCGGTAATGAAAGGCGATAAGCCATGGAACCAATACGTTCAGTGATAGGAAATGACCCAATATATCGAGGCGCTAACTTTCCCGATCGACTGAAACGTACAACACCTTTCATTGGTGAAACACGAATAAAAACAGAATCTCCCACAGAAAATTCTAACTTCCTTCTTCGATTATCGGCATAGGATTTTTGTCTACTCTGGGCTTCTTTCATCCTACGTCGAATAAGTTCAATCTTCTCTGTGGAATCACGAATAAAGTCTGGACCTAAAACCAGCTTCTCACCGGCCTCAAGCCAATAAGAAGGAGATCGGCATGGCCTTCCATAGAGTGCCTCGAAAGGTGCCATACCAATACTAGATTGAAAGCTATTATTATAGGAAAATTCAACAAGTGAAATATGATCTTCCCAACTTCCACCAAAATCGAGCACACAAGCACGAAGAAGATCTTCAAGAGTTTGATTCACACGCTCGGTTTGTCCATCGGACTGGGGGTGATAAGCAGTGCTAAAATTAAGCTTCGTTCCTAAAGCTTTTTGAAGACTTTTCCAAAATCCACTAGTAAACAATGGATCTCGATCACTAACAATAGAAGTAGGAACTCCATGCAATTTAACAATTTCTTTGATAAAGAGTTTGGCCAAAAGAGGAACGGTTCGGTAAGACCGAACGGGAATAAAATGGGCGGATTTAGTAAGTCTATCAACGATCACATAAGCTATCATGACCCGAACGAGAACGGGGAAGGCCATCTATAAAATCCATGGAAATTTGGTCCCACTTCCAAATTGGAATTTCTTAAGGTTGCAATAACCCACCAGGCCTTTGATGTTCGGCCTTGACAAGTTGGCAAGTCATGCAACACTTAACAAAGTTAGCAATATCAGATTTCATTCCCTCCCAATAATAAAGTTGCTTCATATCAGCGTACATTTTACTACTACCGGGATGAATGGTGAATTTAGAACGATGAGAATCTCCTAAAATATCTTTACGAAGATCACCAATATTTGTACGATAAGTCTACCAAATTTTCGAATGCCGCCACGAGAATCAATATCAAAGTCTTTCAAACCTTCAATATCAATTTTATCCTTAACATTTTGGCCAAGAAGAGCCAATTCAGGATCTAGCCCTTGAGCTTCAAGAATGCGGTCTAAAAGAGAAGGATGAGCCTCAAGGCTACATAAAACAAGTGATGAGCATAAATCAGATACGCGCTCTCGAATCTCACAAGTAGATAAAATCTCGAGATCATTCCATTCAGATATCATCATAGAAACAACTGCTTGTTGTTTACGGCTAAGAACATCGGCGACACGATTACCTTATCGGGGGTATAAAGAATATCAAGATCATAAGGTGCAAGGAACTCGAGCCAACGCCGTTGACGCAAATTAAGTTCCTTTTGAGAAAATAAATATTTCAAAGACTTATGATCCGTGTAAAGAATAAATTTCTCTCTCAATAGATAATGACGCCAAATTCGAAGGGCGAAAACAATAGCCGCGAGTTCTAAATCATGTGTGGCATATCTAGTCTCGGCCGGCTTCAATTGCCTAGAAGCATAAGCAATAACACGTTCTTTTTGCATAAGAACGACACCCAAACCAACGTGACTAGCATCAGTATAAACAACAAAATCTTGATTCCCCTCGGGAATAACAAGAATAGGAGCATTGGAAAGGAGTTCTTTCAATTTCTGAAAAGAGGCTTCACATTTGTCCGACCAAATGTATTTAACTCCCTTCTTAGTCAAGCCAGTAAGAGGCACGGCAATCTTAGAAAAGTCTTTAATGAAACGACGGTAATATCCCGCCAATTCGAGAAAACTACGAATCTCTGTCACACTCTCCGGTCTCTTCCAATCTTGAATCGCTTCAATCTTTGAAGGATCCACGGAAATTCCGGATTCGAAAATAATATGACCGAGAAACTTCACACAAGATTGCCAAAAGTGGCATTTAGAAAATTTCTTCTTTAATTGATTACTCCTAAGAGTTTCCAATACAATCCGAAGATGCTTTTCATGCTCCTCCTTGGTTTTCGAATACACAAGGATATCAGCAATGAAGATGAGAACAAACCGATCGAGGGAAGCCTTGAAAACTCGATTCATGAGGTCAACGAAGTAAGCCGGAGCATTCGTTAAATCAAATGGCATAACACGCCATTCATAAGATCCATAACGAGTACGGAACGACGTCAAAGGAATACTATCCTCAACAATACGAAGCTGATGAAAACCGGTAGCCAAGTCCAACTGTGAAAAGACCCTAGCTCCGCTAAGCCGATCAAACAGATCGTCAATCCGAGGTAAAGGATATTTATTTTTAATAGTCAGATCGTTAAGCTTGCGATAGTCAACACCAAGCCTAAGCGTACCGTCGGATTTCTTCACGAAAATAGCCGAATCTCCCCAAGGCGAGGAACTAGAGCGAATAAATTGCTTCGTCTCCAATTCGGACAACTGTTTGCGCATCTCCTCATTTTCCTTATTGGACATGCGATAAGGAGGACGAGTAATAGGTTGAGCTCCAGAAACAAGATTAATTTTGAACTCAATTGCTCGTTTAGGTGGTAAACCTAAAACGGGCTCGAATATGTCGGAAAATTCACGACAACGTGAATACGAGAAATAATATCATCTTCATCATCATTATCGTTATCACGAGGATTTAAAGAATATAAAGATGCCACCAAGCATGATTCTGAATCTTTAAGATTAACAGAAATCTAATTAACAGATAGTGGATGTCGGAGATGAATAGTCCGCTCAGGACATAGGATATGAGCTTCATAACGGTTAAGCCAATCCATTCCCAAAATCATTCCAAAGCCTAGGTAACGCATAACATGCAAATCGGCTAGGAATGGAAAATCACATAAAATAATCTCCACATTTTTACAAAGCAAACTAAGAGTTGCGGATCCACCAACAGGATTCGCAATTCTCAAGGAAGTCATTAAAGCATCAACATTTAGAGGGAAAGTGTCGACAAGTTCCTTTGATATAAAAGAATGGGATGCACCCGTATCAAAGAGAACTCTAATAGGCTGATCATGAAATAAAATAATACCATCAAGAATGGAACGAGAAATACCTTGGCCACGAGATGTGTTGCCAGGGGCTTGAGCCACGTTTAACTTTCCCTCTTTCCTGCCTTTTAGTGTGGGGTACATATGTATATAATGTTCCGAGCTCTTGCAATAGCGACAACTTTTGGGCTTCGAACACTTGTTCGCAAAATGGTCCTTAGAACCACAGTTATAACATTGCCCGCTACTAGAGGAAGGTGTCTTTGCAGCCGAAGTTGCTTGCTTACCCTTTTTGTTGGGATAAGAACCTTTAAATTTGTTAGGCCTCTTTTTGTTGTTGAAGTTTGGTTTAGCGCCAACCACTTCAACATCACTCTCTCTATCGGCCTCTTCAAGACGAAGAGCGATATCGACGAGTTGATCAATGTAACTTCTAGTTTCAAGAGTAGTGGCTTCTTAAGATTCTTATTTAAGCCATAAACGAACCTCTGGTTCTTCCTCAGTGGAGTATTTATATATTCGACCCCATATTTGGAAAGTGATTCGAATGATGCAACGTAGTCCGCCACAGAAGACTGACCTTGAACAACGTCAACAAATCTCCAAGCCAAAGTTACTTTTTCAGCCTCGGGCACGAATTTCGATTCGAAGCGTTCCCGGAAGTGATCCCAGGAGAGATCCGCTTCATCAATTTCTGAGATTAACAGCTCATACCAATCCAATGCTCTTCCTTGGAGCATACTGGAAGCCACCTGGACTCGATGGAGGTCAGTGAGGTTCATGCGAGAGAAGATTCTATCGCACGTTCTGAGCCAAGCTTGGACCTCGATGATAGTTTCAGTGCCTTTAAATTGCTTCCCACCCAAGTTGGTGTAATCATTGCACAAACGTGCAAACCCAGATTTAGGGTGAGTAGGTTTCGGATTAGAACCAGCTGCTTGAGCATTCGTGACAAGGTCAAGAAGTTGCTGGGTAGTCATAAAAACTCCATCTTGGGGAGTTGCAGTAGATTGACCGGCACGGGGACATCCAGGTCTAACCATTTTTCTTCCTTAAGAAAGAAGGAGAAGAAAAAGATTATTCACTAAAAGATATATCAAGCAATCTTGATAAGTGAAACAAGGAATCATAATAAAAATAGGATGAATCGGTACGAAGACTCGAATTAATCCTAAGGTACGAATCCTAAGCTGGACTTAGGACGATGATCCTTGTTAAGTTATTCTACATTTTTCCGAAGTTTAGCTCTGATGCCAAGCTGTGACGCCCCACCTCTATAACCACGCTAGCCAAAAACACTACGGTGTAGTGCTGTCAACTAGCACGGAGAATAAGGCTGTTGAGGAGCGACCATCCATGTGATTTCTTATCACACGGTGGCTATAAATAATCTTCGGAAACAAACATAGAAATAAGCATAACACAAATCAGTCACAGACATCCATATCACAAAGGCGGAAGAAGATATGAATATGTAACTAACACATGAAAGTGTACATCAGAGTAGTGGTAAAAAAGATCCATAATAATACAAAACAGCAACACGTGCTATACAAAAGAATACAACTATGAGTCTATATCTCAAGTGTAAACGACAAAAACTGCTAATCTAAATGGTCAGCCAAAAGTCAGAGTAGTAAATCCCTGGGGGAGAAGTCAAGCAGAAGCACCTGTAACATCTCGGTCTGACCCGAGTATTATTTATAAGAAAATAATAAACGGATCAGTCTAGCTATAAATATCAGTTAACATGATATAAACAATAGATATGGCTAGAACATATAGTAACCATAAAGACATACTATGATAAGCATGTAAATGAAGATCATCAAGAGATCAAACAATATCAAAAGAATCTTCTAAAAGATCCAAATTCACCTAAACATAAAAGCTGGAAAATCATAACAATGAAAGTCATGAAAATAGGTGAAACACAAATTCCAGAAGACTATACAAGAAATCCAGAAATCACAATATAGGAGCATGAAAACTCACAAAATGGGAGTATGAAAACTCACCTACACGTGCAACACAAAGAGAGACGCTATCTCATGGTTGCAAGCCATTAATTTTGACACACGAATGGCCCGAAGACCGTGGGGCGCTACCCCACATATGTGATGGCGAAACATCACACAAATGCGACGGCGAAACATCACAAGAGCGGGGTCTAGTCTCCCTCGCAGACAAAGAGACATCGCACAGTTGCTAGTCTAAAACACAAAAATGATCGTCATGATCATCAAGAAGTGTCAATTACACTAAGTTAGTAAATATAAAAGTTTAGCTTCATGTCCCATAACCACTTGCTTAACTCAAATATTTACGAACAAACTATAGATCTTCACTAGAAAATTGTCACAAAAGATTCAATCGCACAAGTCCAAGAATTAACCAACGAAGTAAACGCAAGCGTTTCATACCACTTGTTTTACTAAGTCGTTTAATTAGATTTCTCATACGAGTGAGGTAAAGGTTTGTATATACTAATAGATTGGAAAACGGTTTAAGGAAAAATCTTTGTAGTAAAATAGAGTTAAAATTGTTTTGATGAAAGAGTTTTGATATTTACTACTAGTATTGAAACCTTCATATTTCTAAAGTTGTTATCCCGCCTTTTTAGCAAGGCCGTGATACCATAAAATCGACGGAGAAGCCCAAGATAGTTTGTCTCGAAGAATGGTCAACTCAGCATCTCAACAAAGTAAGTTCTGTTGAATGTTTTTCAGATAAGATCCCCTACGGAGGGGGAGGGTACAGGGGGGTGCGGGGGCAACGCCCCCGCTACGGGTTTCGACCTGCCCGGTCAGGTCGCGGGGGTCTAGGAGGCAGCGCTCCGTCCAAAACGGTACGACCTAGTGAAGACCTAAGGGAGGATAGGATCGAGCGACCTAATGGTTGCGACCTAGGGGTCTAAGGGGTCAAGCGACCTAGTTGCGACCTAGAGGTGTTCGCGAGTTAAGGGAACCAAGGCCGAGCGACCTAACACTCGAACGACCTAAGGAAGCAAGGGGCAAGCGACCTATCGTAGAAATAAGGCCTAATGACCTAGGGAAAATGCTCGTGCGACCTAAGTGGTCATACGACCTAAAGTTAATAAGGTTAAGCGACCTAACTCAACCAGCGACCTACGACCTAACGGGGTAAACGGTTAAGCGACCTAACAATATAAGGCCGAGCGAGTTACAAGGCGAACGACCTAGTGGTTGCGCGCGACCCAGCTGGACACGCGACCTAACAGTACAAAGGTCCAACGACCTAAAGTTATTAGGTCATGCGACCTAAAGTGTCGCGACCTAGCGACCTAGGGGCTTGAACGACCTAACGCCGCATACAAATCCGAGCGACCTGACTCGATCAGGGACCTACGACCTAAAGCCCAACGACCTAGCGACCTAAAACCAAACGACCTACGACCTAATTCCGAGTGCCGAGCGACTTAACGTTGTAGGCCATTTTAAGGTTGGAAACGAGCTATTTTGAGGCCGAGACTTTTCCACGCGAACGACATAGCATAGGCAGAACGAGCTAAGTGCAGAATTTCACCAAAAACACTAAAAATTGGAGTTTTTCGCCAATTCGATTCAAACCAAATGCAAATGTGCATTCAAACGTGATAGGGAATCATTCCCAACAGTCCAAGATAGTTATAGGAAAGAATTGTGAGATAAAAATCTCACCTTTTCACCAAATTATGAAGGTAAAGCATGAAGGTGAATGGAGAAGCAACTACAAGCATGAATCTAATGCTTTTCCTTGAATTTGGAGTTGAATGATGGAGTTGGAGTTGAAACCTAGGCTTGGAGTTTCTAATTTCCCTTTCCACTCACCATTAATGTTAAAGTTTGTGTTTGGTATGAATTTATGAAGAGTGAGGAGAAGGAGAGAAGTGGGTTTGAGTTATAATGGCTAGACTAACCCAAAGTCCAAAGCGGGAAGAGTTAGTGAAATTTCACTAACTCCAAACCTATCAATGTTTATACTTAAAAAAATTGTAAATGACATTTCGAACTCAATGGAAGTGGTCTCGAGTCCTAATTCGACCGTTTGCAAAAAGTAGCTTTTCGGACCAATATCCGAATAACGATAAAATATTTAAACAAAATATTTAAATATATAATCGATAAATATGTGGGTTGTTACAATTTAATTAATTGCATGTTCCACTCAATTAAATATAATAGCACCAAATATACTTTTTATACACCCGTTTTGGACAAAATTAACATAAAATAAATAAATTTGAATACAACAACCAATGTAACGTTACACAAAATAAAAGATGATCCGAAGCTCAAATTCAAGTTATACGATATATTAATAAAATAGTATGTATATATATACAAATTTTAAAAGAAAATATATAAAATAAAACATGAATGAGATAGTAGTTATAAAAAAAGCAATAGAATATGAAATGTGCATGAATATGAATTCGTGATGTTCATCACCTTTCATACTTCAAAATGAATATAATGCCACATTAATCCAATATGGAAATATACTTCAATTCAATAATTTCGTTAATCCCAAATCAACTCAAACTTACGCCTATTTAAAAGTTTTATTAACATACAAAAAAATTTTTGAACACACCAACCAAGGTAACAGGGACCACCGCTACATAAAATAAAAGATAAACCATGATTCCAAATTCAAATCAAAGTCCGCGTTTTTCTAAGTGCACAATCATGAACATAAAATATTTAATTTATTCTAAATTTTACGATTAGCATTATACCTCTATACTATCAAAGACTACTATTTAACGACCGTAAAATGTTGCTTGAATATTTAATTTTTCTCTTTTATAAGATTACGCTTACTTTAAAAACAATAACATTCATTTTGTTTTCATTAAAACATCCTTTTTATTTTAACAATAACGTATGTTTCGTTTGTTAAATCATTAATTACAATTAATGTATTTCTTTTTTTACCTTTTTAATGTTGAAAGATTCCAAATCAACATAATTGTAATTAATTTCAAAATTACTTTAAAGCGGATCCTAGCAAACGTATATTTCTTTCATTAAACATCATTAAATTCAGTTAAATTCTCTTTCCCTTTTATTCAAAGATTCCAAGTTAAATTAACGGCAATAAATTTCAACATTAGAATTTAAAACGGAACATAATTAATGGATATATAATTAAAATAATTGAAATCTTTTTTGGAGTAACTTAAATACATTTGTAGAATTGTTGTTTACATATGAGATTATAAAATAACTTGCTTAAATAGTATCAATGACATACAAACAACAAAATTTATATTTATATTTTATTATTATTGATAATTTCACCAAACTTCAATAGTTTAAATTCGATTAAATTTAGTAGAGTTCTTAATTAAATACAATTTCAATTAATTCAACTTTATCTTCTCAATTCCTGAATCGTTTAACTAATTAGGTCTTATTAAATTAAAACTTATACTTCTTTCCTTTTATGTAAAATCCAATTATACTAAATTTTATTAACAAATTAATTCCAATAGGTTAATATGTAAGATGAGCGAAAATCAAGACTAAAATTTAAATAAGTTTGAATACGTAATTATACATTTATTGTTTACAAATAGATTAGAAGTTAATTTACAATTAAAACCCAATTCTAGTTAATTATATTTCATGCTTTACATAATATTAAATCTATCCAATTAAACTTTTATTAAACCATACGTTTGAAATCACATAAAATAGTTGTCACTTTATTAAATCAAAATCAGATGTTATAATTCAAAGTACATTTTAATTAAAATCATAATTTTTTAATTTCTTACTGTATTATATTCTAAAATTTGAATTTTCTCCTTTTCGAAAAATACGGTACGATACACTCTCCCCCACTCAAAACTTTTCGTCCCCGAAAAGGAAGGAGGTAGGGGAATAGAACAACTAGAAATAAAAGTAGATTGAAAGTTAAAATTAACAATTAATTTGAAACTATATAAATTTTACCTGAAATATTCATACTTTTCAAAACCCATTTGTAAAATTTCTTGCTTCCTCTACAAATATCATTTATATGTTTAAATAACACCTTTGTAAATATATGAAAACTATTTGAAAACAGTTATTTACATCATTACTTATATTTACAAAAAAGCTATTGAAAACATTAATCCATAGTTCATAAGTTTATAAATTTTATCTCAAGATACTTTTCAAATATTATTAATAAATCAATAATCATTTACTTTAAATATGTTTTATTTAATTAATAACTTCTAAAATATTTATAACACTAAATTTTTCTATTAAACAATGTAGTATATAAATAAACAATATTTAAAAAGGATAAAGTCAATAAGGAAAAGAAGGTAGATTCGGAAAAACAGAATATAGGTGAACAAATAAACTGAGCAGATCAGGTAGATTCAAAAGAATAGTATCGGGCGTGAATAGTTAATCCAATACAAAATTTCTTTATTGGAAATACCATTATAATAAAACACCTTTATATCGAGACAAATTTTCCTTTCGAAAATACTTCTATAACTCGATGTTTCAACAAGTTTATCCTCGTTCTTGCAGACTCTGGCCATGCATTGATCAGGCGCAAAGCTAGAATTCTTCAAGTACTTAGTATACCTGTTTCAACACCCAGTGAAAATACTTGAAAAACTTTTAAAAACAAATATGGAAAGTACAATCCAAACAAATCAACCAAACCATTTGTCCAACCATGGATCGCAGATACACAAAGATTACGCCTGAATCCCTCAGGTAACATCCGTATCCGTAAGCTTTCTCAGCCCTGCGAATTTCGCCATGATGACTAGTAGACCGCAGATACACAAAGGTTACGCCTGAATCCCATAGGAAACATCCGTATCCGTAAGCTTTCTTATCCCTGCGGATTTCGCTACTAAAAACGGCCTACGTAGATCACAGGATACACAATGGTTACGCCTGAATCCCCCAGGAAACATCCGTACCCCTAGGCCATCTCAGCTAGGCGAATTACGCTACGCGGTCGTGCCAAGAAAAGAAAAACCATGGGTTACACCACGATAGGACACTCGGGTATCACATCTGGAAAAACAAAATCAGAGAGAATAATATCGATAGAATGAATCCAAGATGTGGCCGCAAATCAGATATCAAGCAGAAGGCACTTTCCATATCTTTACTTTGAAAATATGTATCATATAGTACCTTTTCAAATCACTTTCAAATATCATACTTATATAGACTTCGATAATATAAGATTTCACTTTTCAAATTGAGTACCTTTCCAAATCAATAGTTTTCGAATCAACTTCATACTTATACAAATCAGTTTTATATAAGTTTGATAACTCCCAAATCAAGTATTCAGTAAAATAAGGTTCTCAATTTCAATTTGTTTCAATATCTGATCAGTTTCAAAGCCATATACTATTTCACCAAATTATTACTTCCAGATTTAATATCTTCAGTTTCAAAGTTTCCAAAATAATAGGCTTAGAAAATAATCCTAGCTCCTAAATCACATAATTTACGTCAAACAAATTCATTTCCAAAATCATCATATAAATACTGGGTTTTAAATTCCAAATCTATTTTCGAAACCAAATATTTTCTAAAATCAATTATACCTAAAATGACTACCAGTTTAAAACACCCCCTTTTTAAACCTTTAAACTATTTATTTCTATTCGAAATATCAATTTACTTTTCAAACTATTTAAAACTAAATTTTATTCAAAACAATCCAAATTAAATTCCATATCAGTATAATTAAAAATAGTCTTATTCATTTAGTTAATAATACAGTTTCAACTCATTTACCTAATCAAATGATTTATATTTTTCTAGGATTACTTTGCTTTGAAAATTAAATCTTGATTTGGAAGTGCTCGAACCTTTAAAAATAGTCGAAGAAACCAAATTTTTAAATCCAAGAGTTGGAAATCAGCAACAAATCAATAAATCAATTCCAATAGATAAGGTTATAGCAAAAAATCTGAAACTCGAGGACTGAACACCGGCTTACTTTAAATCATTTCAAACAAACACACACACACACACACACACATATATCTTTCAAATATCAAACCATACTTCAAAATCTGAATCAAAATTTGTTTCACAAAATCACTCGCATAACAAAGCTACTAGAGTGGCCTCTCCCCCACTCTGAAACTCAAAGTTCAATGTCGACGATGCGTGCACCTTTCACCGAAATTATTTTCCAACGACACAAGTGAGTTATGGACTTCTATTTTCTTGAAAACTTCTTTGAAATCATTGGAACTCGTTTGAGTCGTTTGAAACACTTCTTATTCAGAAAATACTTTCGAATCATATTATTATATATTTTCAAAATCTTGAACCCAATTTCAACATACCGGAATTCAACTCCTCGAATTTTCAATTTAAAATCCTTCAGTTATAAATCATTTTTATATAAATTAATTTCTTATATAATTTTCAAAATTTCAAAACTTCAAATTCTAGTTTTTTTAAAAAGGCATATAATCCTTATCGAAAGCAATTTCTCTTTTATATATAGAATATAATCATACTTCATATTTGTTTCATAGAATTTCTCCTTCTGATATAAACATTAATATATCCATTCTCATAATATTGCTTATATTTCTCTTTAATTTAAATTACATTCATTTCACATGTAATATTTCTCATTTATACTACATTTATTTACAAATCATTTCATAAGGAATTTTTTTACGTTTATAACCAATTTATTAAACTTAATTCCTCTTTATAAGACATTGTTCAAGTTTAAAGTTGTCACAACTTTATTTGTAACCATTTATTGCAACATCCATTTATTTCATAATTTACAAGTCATGGCGTTATTTGTAGTCGTTTCAATTTTAATTCATGTTTGCTTATTCCATTTAGTTTCACCTTTACCTTTCAATTTATTTATGACACGTTTCATAAATGTTAATTAAGTTTATAAACATATTTTTCCAATTTAATCTCATTTACAACATTTCCTTAATCACAATTTCCATTTAAAGATCCCAAGGCTTAAAGTTCACACTTGTATATTATTACATTACATGCCAAGAATGTATAACCCAATTCTATTCATTTACCAAACATAGATATAACAAATTTAACCTTGTTTTACTTGCTTTAAAATTAAGGTTGTCAATTCAACTATATAATTCAACCCAATTATCAAGTTTCACTCATATATTAATTCAAAAGGCTTCGATTATCCAAAATATCCAAATATTCCATTTTTTTCAATAGTTGAAACTACATGTCAACAAATAACAAAATTCACAACAACATTTCAAGTTCATAAACAAATATCCTAATTATTTATTTTATTCTCTTTAATACACCATTATTAAACTAATGTTTAGTCTGTTAATTCATTCAACAACAATGTTTATAATTTGATTAAATACAACAAGTCAACAAAAATGATAATAATTAAATATTACCATTTCATAAATCAGACACATTACAAATAACTATATTAGTCATAAAATATTATTCCTTTATATATATCATATAATATTAGGAAAAATAATTTCATTTCAAAATTTATACAAAACATTTTTATAACATTAACAAATACACGCTCTCGTATATACACTCAGACAACTCATTCTAGGGTATTACTACCTATCCCTAATGGGTTAACCCCAATAGGCAAAGGTATGTCTAAAACAAAGCTTTGATACCAATTGCAACGACCCACCTTTTTGGATGGTTTAAATCGACAAAAACTACACATATCTAATTCAAACCATTCAAAAGGGAGGATGGTTAATGGGGTAAATAAGAAAATAAAAGAAAAGGAGGAAAAAAAATAAAACACAGAATCTCGCAGCGGAAGGATGAAATATAATACAAAAAAATAAATAAATACATAAATAGTTCATGAAAATATTTTCAACAAAATCAGAATTTACACTTTTTTCAGGCAGAATAAACAATTGCTATGATAATAGTAAATACGGTCGTCGACTCCGTGTTCGTCTTCAGAAATAAGTGTCTTCGCTAAACTGAAATACTCGGTCTGACCCGAGCGTAAAGTAAAACAAAAACACTTGAGTCAGGACTAACATTCTTATGTAAGTAGGTAAACTCAAGTGAAATGTACAGATAACTCAATAAGTGAAATACTTAGGTTTAAATAAACATCATCTTTCACACTATAAATCAGTTCAGTTCAAATACCGACTTTATGTTCATTTCCAATCGATTTATTATTAAATCTAACTTTAGATTTCAGTTCTTCTCTTAAAGCTATTAAGTTATAAATCAAACAAGTTTAAATCCAAATAAAAAAATTGATTAAATTTCAATTTCATAATTTTAAGTTCAAACATAAATTCAAACTTACAATATTCCAATTTTATTTCTAAATCAATTTATTTAAACCAAAGTTGTTTTATATCGGGTATACGTCATTTCAATCCAAAGTGATTTTGTTAAAGAGAACTTGAAGTGTGAGAACAATAATAACATACATAACATAACATGTCACTGATCAACATGCGTGCATAATTAACAACTTAATATATAACATGCATAACTAACATATCACGTGTGTCACATATCGTAAACAACATAAGTGAATATTTCAAATTCTGACATGTCATACACTAACATAACATATAAACATATAACACGATATATATACAAGGAACTTGCAAGGTGAAATAATATGGCATCTCATTTTTCGCAAACATAACACATTATTTACATATAGCATAGGTGACATATTATTAACATAGTATGTATAACATATGATTTTATTAACAAACTAATTTTTTTAACAAAGCATATGTAACGTATTTCAATACAAGGTATAAAAAAATTTCTAACATAACACATTTTTATTTTACATCTCATATGTGACATAATTAACATACATATGTGGAAATCAATCAAATCAACATAATAAACTATTTATGACGTATAAAACAACATGTGCATGTGAATGTTATAACGCAAGTTCAAAGGAACATAACAACATATATCATATATTTATATCTAAAGCGAACATTTCAATCAATGTTATTTACCTAACAATAAAAATGTTAATCGTGAGTGATTGCTCACCTTTTGAGGTTAGAGAGTTTTTGACAACACAAATTGATAGATTCTAGATGAAATCCAAACACGACAAGCTGACCAATCCTATCCATAGCAACAATCCAATAGCAAAGCAAATCACGACAACGCAAGTCGAACAAACTAAGTTTTTTTTATAGAGAAATGAAGCAAGAGAGGAGTAATGTAGTTTGGCATTTGAAGAGAGAAGGGATGGAGTTTGAAGTTTGGGAATTTATGGATTTAGGAATTTTGAAGCTTCTGTATTTATGAGGAAGAAGGAGAAAGTGTGAGCAGAAAGCTTCAGATAGAGTAATGAGAAACAATCTGTACATACTTTGGTTTTGTTCTCTAGTGGAAAACCAAAAGAGGCATGTATTTAATAAAAAAAGCAATAAAACCAAAATGTGAAAATAGTGGCAGGTGTATTGAATAATAAGGAAATGAAGGGACCATTTAGGATTTAATTAATTGCATGTTCCACTCAATTAAATATAATAGCACCAAATATACTTTTTATATACCCGTTTTAAACAAAATTAACATAAAATAAATAAATTTGAATACAACAACCAATGTAACGTTACACAAAATAAAAGATGATCCGAAACTCAAATTCAAGTTATACGAAATATTAATAAAATAGTGTATATATATTTATACAAATTTAATAAGAAAATACATAAAATAAAACATGAATGAGATAATAGTTAGAAAAAAAGCAATAGAATATGAAATGTGCATGAATATGAATTCATGATGAACATCACCTTTCATACTTGAAAATGATTGTAATGCCACATTAATCCAATATGGAAATACATTTCAATTCAATAAATTTCGTTAATCCCAAATCAACTCAAATTTACGCCTATTTAAAAGTTTTATTAACATACAATAAATAAATTTAAACACACCAACCAAGGTAACGTGGACCACCGCTACATAAAATAAAAGATGAACCGTGATTCCAAATTCAAATCAAAGTCAGCGTTTTTCTCAGTGCACAATCATGAACATAAAATATTTAATTTATTCTAAATTTTACGATTAGCATTATACCTCTATACTATCAAAGACTACTATTTAACGACCGTAAAATGTTGCTTGAATATTTAATTTTTCTCTTTTATAAGATTACGCTTACTTTAAAAACAATAACATTCATTTTGTTTTCATTAAAACATCCTTTTTATTTTAACAATAACGTATGTTTCGTTTGTTAAATCATTAATTACAATTAATGTATTTCTTTTTTTACCTTTTTAATGTTGAAAGATTCCAAATCAACATAATTGTAATTAATTTCAAAATTACTTTAAAGCGGATCCTAGCAAACGTATATTTCTTTCATTAAACATCATTAAATTCAGTTAAATTCTCTTTCCCTTTTATTCAAAGATTCCAAGTTAAATTAACGGCAATAAATTTCAACATTAGAATTTAAAACGGAACATAATTAATGGATATATAATTAAAATAATTGAAATCTTTTTTGGAGTAACTTAAATACATTTGTAGAATTGTTGTTTACATATGAGATTATAAAATAACTTGCTTAAATAGTATCAATGACATACAAACAACAAAATTTATATTTATATTTTATTATTATTGATAATTTCACCAAACTTCAATAGTTTAAATTCGATTAAATTTAGTAGAGTTCTTAATTAAATACAATTTCAATTAATTCAACTTTATCTTCTCAATTCCTGAATCGTTTAACTAATTAGGTCTTATTAAATTAAAACTTATACTTCTTTCCTTTTATGTAAAATCCAATTATACTAAATTTTATTAACAAATTAATTCCAATAGGTTAATATGTAAGATGAGCGAAAATCAAGACTAAAATTTAAATAAGTTTGAATACGTAATTATACATTTATTGTTTACAAATAGATTAGAAGTTAATTTACAATTAAAACCCAATTCTAGTTAATTTAAATCAAAGTCAGCGTTTTTCTCAGTGCACAATCATGAACATAAAATATTTAATTTATTCTAAATTTTACGATTAGCATTATACCTCTATACTATCAAAGACTACTATTTAACGACCGTAAAATGTTGCTTCAATATTCAATTTTTCTCTTTTATAAATTTCGCTTACTTTAAAAACAATAACATTCATTTTGTTTTCATTAAAACATCCTTTTTATTTTAACAATAACGTATGTTTCGTTCGTTAAATCCATTAATTACATTTAATGTATTTCTTTTTTTGCCTTTTTAATATTGAAAGATTCCAAATCGACATAATTGTAATTAATTTCACAATTACACTAAAGCGAATCCTAACAAACGTACATTTCTTTCATTAAACATCATTAATTTTAGTTAAATTCTCTTTCCCTTTTATTCAAAGATTCCAAGTTAAATTAACGGCAATAAATTTCAACATTAGAATTTAAAACGGAACATAATTAATGGATAGATAATCAAAACAATTCAAATCTTTTTTACAGTTACTGAAATACATTTGTAGAATTGTTTTTTTACATAAAAGAGTTATAAAATAACTTGCTTAAATAGTATCAATGACATACAAACAACAAAATTTATATTTATATTTTATTATTATTGATAATTTCACCAAACTTCAATAGTTTAAGTTCGATTAAATTTAGTAGAGTTCTTAATTAAATATAATTTCAATTAATTCAACTTTATCTTCTCAATTCCTGAATCGTTTAACTAATTAAGTCTTATTAAATTAAAACTTATACTTCTTTCCTTTTATGTAAAATCCAATTATACTAAATTTTATTAACAAATTAATTTCAATAGGTTGATATGTAAGATGAGCGAAAACCAAGACTAAAATTTAAATAAGTTTGAATAAATAATTATACATTTATTGTTTACAAATAGATTAGAAGTTAATTTACAATTAAAACCCAATTCTAGTTAATTATAATTGGTTCCATGCTTTACATAATATTAAATCTATCCAATTAAACTTTTATTAAACCATACATTTGAAATCACTTAAAATAGTTATCACTTTATTAAATCAAAATCAGATGTTATAATTCAAAGTAAATTTTATTTAAAATCATAAAATTTTAATTTCTTACTGTATTAAATTCTAAAATTTTAATTTTCTTCTTTTCGGAAAATATGGTCGTTACAATTTTGGTATAAATTTTCTTATTTTTAAATCAAGATTTTCTTAACTTCAACCCTTCGGTATCCACCTTGTCACCTTGGTTAGGATTCTTATCGATTAGGATTCCTTGAACTTTGGAACGCTCCCACTTGTTCTGAAATCGAGTCTTGTCTTCCTTTTTTTTCTGTTTTATTTTGGGGCATTCCATTACTTCACTATTGGTGACCTCTATAAAGGTCGGTGATTCCGCAAATCTTTGAATGATTTGTAAAGGGGTGAAACTCCTTTACAATTGGTATTTGTTCACCTGAGATTTCTGTATCCTCAGTTTACGATGCTATCTACCTTCTACTATACCTGGATTCTATCTCTGGCGATCGAATGTCGATTTGCCTTAGATTTCCGCATTGTTTATATTCCTAAAGTCACGGTTGACCCGGTTAAGGTCGCCCGCGATTTATGTAGGCTTATCCATCTTTTATTTGGTAATTTAATTATCTCATCTTCGTTCAAGCTTAACTTTTAATCATAATTCTATTTGAGTAGAGTTCCTCTAAATTTGAATCTCTGTTTGTTTTGAAATCCATCCTTGAATCATCCCTTGAAAATTTTTTGTTGATTGTATTTTGAAATTGTGTATACATCGAAATTATTATTATTTTGATAAGGATGATCGCATTTTTATATAAGAGGGAAATGTTTTCGATAAGGATTATATACCTTTTAAAAACGAGAGTCTGAAATTTTGAAAGGATTTGAAGTTTTGAAAAATTTATAAGGAATTCGATTATATAAAAGGATTTATAACTAAAGGATTTTGAATTTGAATTTCGAGGAATTGAACTCCGGTAGTTTGAAATTTGGTTTTGAGATTTCAAAAATATATAATAATAATACGATTTAAAAGTATTTTCCAGATAAGAAATGTTTCAAAAGAGTTCAAATGAATTCCAATGATTTAGAGAAATTTCAATGAAGTTTTCGAGAAAATAGAAGTCCAAAACTCACTTTTGTCGTTGGAAAATAATTTCGGTGATGAGTGCATTCGACATTGATTTTTGAGTGTCAGAGTGGGGGAGAGGCCATTCTAGTACCTTTGCTATGCGAGTGATTTTGTTAAACCATTTTGATTTCAAATTCCGAAGGATGATTTGATTTTCGAAAGATATATGTATATATATTTGAAATGATTTGAAGTGAGCCGGTGTTCAGTCCTCGAGTTTCGGATTTGATTTAGGATAATTCTACTTGTAAAAATTGATTACTGATTTGTTACTGATTTCCAACTTTTGGATTTGAAATATGATTTCTTCGACTATTCGAATGTTCGAACACTTCCAAATCAAGGTTACTTTTCAAAGCTAAGTAATTTTGAAAGGTCTAAGGTATTTGATAAAGAATATAAGTTTAGTTTTGTATGATTAAAGTATAAAGTAATATGATTTATATAAGTTTGAAACTGTTTGTTGAGTAAAATAAATAAGACTATTTTGAATTATGCTAGTATGAAATATAGATTTGAAATGTTTTGAATAAAGTGTGTATTTATATATAGAATGATAATCTTTCCAATGGTAAATTGGATTTTTCATATAGAAATAAAATAGTCTGAAGGTTTTAAAAAGGATGGTTTTAAATTTAGTAACCATTTTGGGTATAATTGATTTTGAGAAAATATTTGGTTTCGAAAATAGATTGGAATTCAAAACCCAGTATTTATATGATGATTTTGGAAATGAATTTGTTTGACTTGAATTCTGTTGATTTGGAGACTTAAATTATTTACTAAACCCATTATTTTGGAAACTTTGAAACTGAAGATATTCAATTTGAAAGAAATAATTTGGTGAAATCGTATATGATTATGAAACTGAATTGATATTGAAATGATTTGAAATTGAGAACCTTATATTATTAAGTACTTGATTTGGGAGTTGTCGAACTTATATAAAATGGATTTGTATAAGTATGATGTTGATTTGAAAACTATTGATTTGAAAGGTACTCAATTTGGAAAGAGAAATCTTATATAATCGAGGTCTATTTAAGTGTGATTTGATATACTATTGATTTTGAAAAGTATTCGATTCGAAAATAGAATCTTATATATAATAGACTTTATATAAGTATGATATTTGAAAGTGATTTGAAAAAGGTACTATATGAAATATATTTTCGAAGTAATGATATGTGAAGTGCCTTCTGCTTGATATCCGCTCTGTGGCTACATTGTGGATTCATTCTATCGATATTATTCTCTCTTATTTTTTGTTTTCCGGATGTGATACTCGAGTGTCCAACCGTGGCGTAACCCATGGTTTTTTTTTTCGAGCGCGACTGCATAACGCAATTCGCCTAGCTGAGATGGCCTAGGGGTACAGATTGCTTCCTGGGGGTTCCAGGCGTAATCATTGTGTATCCTGTGAACTATGTTAGTCGCATTAGTAGCGAAATCCGCGTGACTAAGAAGGCCTAGGGGTACGGATTGTTTCCTGGGGGATCCAGGCGTAATCATTGTGTACCATGCGGTCTACTAGTCATCGTGGCGTAACTCGTAGGGCTGAGAAAGCTTACAGATATGGATTGTTTCCTGGGGGATCCCGGCGTAACCATTTTGTATCTACGAACCGTGGTAAGACAAAAGTTTTGGTTTGGTTGTTTTGTTTAGATTGTACTTTCCATATATGTCTTTAAAAGTTTTTCAAGTATTTTCATTGAGTGTTGAAACAAGTCTACTAAGTACCAGGAGAATTCTAGCTTTGCGCCTGATCAACGCATAGCCAGAGCCTGTAGGAACAAGGATAAACTTGTTAAGACGTCGAGTTATAAAAGTATTTTGATAAATTATTATATAAAGGATATTTTGATCATTTATTTTACCTTTCTAAATAATTGAAATTTATATAGCTTTAAAATAATGGTTCATCCTTGTCTTTCAACCTATTTTCCTTCCTAGATATTCCTATCCACCTATTTTCGCTTCTAGCTATTCCTGTTCTCCGCCTTGTTAAACTTACCTATAACAGCAGTTATCAGGTATAATTTTAATCTTCTTGTCATCTTGTCTTAATCCTATTTCATTCTTTCTTTTTCTGTGTTTTTCCGTACCTCGTTCCTTTTCGAGGACGAAAAGATTAGAGTGGGGGAGAGTGTAACAACCCTGTATTTTGCGATTATTTTAAATTTTTATTTTAATTATTTTAACTGAAATTCTTCATTTAAAAACTTTATTTTATTTATTAAAATGGATAAATTTTGTTATTTTAAATATAAATTTTGTTTTCTATGTGAATTATAATTCCAAACATGAATAAATATAATATTTTCCAAAAAGTGGATTTTGGTCAAAATGGTCAAACTTTGACGTTTAAATTTAAAATTTGAATTTTTGAATTTTATCTTTTATTATGAAAATAGATTTAATGTCAAGAATACTGCTTTTCGTTTCGTTAAAATCGGAGTAATATTGTGAAAGTTATGCTTTTTACAATATTGTGTGTAAATTGTTTTATTTAACAAATTTGTTTATTTTAAATTTATATAAATATTATCTTTTTTGTAAAATCATGTTCTAATTTGTGTAACATGATATGTTATGCATATATTTTATGTAACAGCCCAAAATTTTAATAAATATTTTTATTCATTTTATTTTAAAAATACTTTGGTGTTTAATTCTTTAAAAGTTTGAATTTTAGAATTTTCCTAAACTGGTTATATACCATTTGCCCAATTTTATTTAATATAAACAATTTCTGGAATTTTAGATTTTGGGTTAAATGTTGACTCTAATTGAAACTTTAAAATTTAAATTCTAACTTCCAATCTTTATTTAAATTGTATATAATTACAACATTTGTTTCGTTTTTCCATTTAATTTGGATATATACTTTGTGAATTAAGTAATAAACAATGTTGTAAAAAGCAACTAATCTATACGTTTTATTGTATATGCTCTACATCCGTTTTCTTAGTTAAGTAATAAACAAATCAAATGGATATGTAAGAAATCAATTTTTTTTAAGTTGAGTAATAAACAAAGTTGTAAATAGCAATTAAATTATACGTTTTATATCCGTTTCTTGTTTATTTTTCTGATGTTTATTTATGCGGTACGTTGTTTACTGAATTATTCTTTAGCATATATTTTATTGAATAAACATGAAACAAATAAATATAAGATACTTTACTTTGTTATTAATTTTGGGCATACGTTTCAATTGATTTATTGCCTTTACAATGCACACCACTTTGATTCCATACTTTAGCCATTCAAATCAACAGCCGCCTATTTGCCTTGCAATTCACGTATAACATTTCATCTCATTCCACTTTTCCATTTGCTTCTCTTGATTTAATAGGAATAAAATCCTTAAATTTCTCTAACGTTTCAATTATTTATTTCCCGCCGTTCTTCCCTCTAAATCAACATGAAACTTCTCTGTTAAATACAAACTCACGTACAAATTTCTTTGCCGCATCTCATTTGATCATCTTCTTGTGTGAAGCTTGCTCCTCTGTAAGCAATGGCTGTATATATATATATATTCTTTCATTTCCTTTTTTTCTTCTTCCTTTTGCCTCGTTTTGGCCATGATTTCTTCACATATTTGCATGCTCTCCACTCTAGTGCCTTGGCCATCACGTCCACCACTCCTCCTCCTCATCATCAACCACCTATCACATCGTCTTCCTTCGACCAAATCTGGCCATACCTTCCCCATGACCAAAAACTCCACAAAAATGTTGCAAACTCCTTAAAACATGCCTAACCGAGCCTAGTCTTCATCACCATCACCTTGGATTGCCTTGGCCACCTCCCCATGCTCCACCACCACCATGATATGACCATTTACCCTCAGCCTTACCTCTGTCCAGATTTGAAACATGTCATGGCTAAGCCTTAGGACCATGTAGCCGAGCCTAAAAGTTGACAGAGAACTCCACTATGTTGCCTTGTCTCCTCACATTCATGTGTTGTGACTCCTTTGCCACTTCTAGCACATGTAGCCGTGCCTCCATAGACTCAAACCTGATTCAAAACCATACCAAACCCGACCATATTCACCACCTAGGCCAAGCAAGTAGATGTTGAAAGCATGGCAAAAACTATTGTGTTCAATTTTCTTTAATTTCAAAGTTGTTTCAAATTCATTATGTATTGAATTTATATTTATATTTGGTTTTGTTTATGGGTTGTGAAAAGATCATTAGCTTGGTTCTCTTCCACTTGAATCTTTTGTCATGTCATCATGCCTTCTGGAATTCATTCGTGTTGTTTGTTTTGCTAACTCCAGCATAAAAGGTGAGTAATTCACACATGACATCTGTATTTATATAATTAGTAAATTGACACCATGTGAATCTGTAGATTTTATTATCATGTTATACCTACCTATGTTATAAATTATATATTGTTAATCCTGTTTATTTTTTGTCATATCATATGATACTGCTTATATGTTGTTACTATTCAGTTTATTTTGATAACCACTGCAAGTTCCCTATTAGCATAGAAATCACTATGGGTTGAAATGATACATACCCGAACGGGCTTTAAAATAGGGAAAAATCATTATGGGCTGAAATGATAGGCCTGAGTGATTTTTATTCATTTGTGTTTGTCTTGGGATCGCAGGTTTGAAATAATCAAAACCCGAAAATTTTACTGATTTCGGATATAAATGATAATTTTCGTATCACTTGATTTAGGTGTAAAATATTATCTGGACCCGTGGTTGATTTCAAAATGTAATTTCTTATAAATTTCATGTATTGTAAATGAAAGAGAAAAATAAAAATATGAAATTTGACTTATATTAGATTTAAAATGGTTAAGCAGTGATTTTCTAACAGGATAAATGGTATAAATTAATAGATGGTTTGAGTTGTAGTGTGAAAGTTAGATTTAACTTAATAATGAGAATTTAAGTAAAAATGGAATTATAAGATGAACTTGGTAATTAATATAATTGATGTATGAATTGGATAAATATAAAGTAAAATAAAATATCAAGTTATTTGTAAAATAAAGTTAAGCAACTTAAGTGTATTTTGAATTTAGGCAATTAGTTTAAAATGTTAAATAAATGGATAGTTAAATGGAAATTTTGGAATTTAACTTAACTTGGAAATGTGAAATTTGGTTTGAAATTAAAGGTTAAGTTAAGAAATTAAAAATATAATTTAATTTATATAAATAAAATGGAAATTAAATTATAATTCGAAAATGGTAATAGAAATTTAAGTGTTAAGAAATTTGTTAAAATGTGAAGAATAGGAAATTGTACACTTGAATTTATTAAGTGAATTATTGAAAATTTGATTTTATTTATAGGAAATTTACTTTATAAAAATCATAAGTTAAAGGTATTTTAATGAACATTTTGAGTATTAAAATATGATTTTTATAATGTTTAAAGGGTTAAAATCAAAGTTCATTTGTGGCTGAAATTTCAATATTTGAAGTGTTTAACTGAATAAATGAACTCAGAAAAGGCTAAATTTTTGGGAATTTAATATTTGATTTGAAGAAATAATGACTTCACTTTTGAATGGTTTAAATAAATGATTTTAATTTGGAATTATAAATCATTTTGAAATTTATAACCACGGGTACGATGTTTTGTGTGTCATGTGATTTCCTTGTGATTATTTGATGCACACCTTTGATTTTAAGAGTGTGGCTAGTGGTGAGCGGTTACTGCAGCTCTACGTTACCCTAGTCACAATAACACTGTTATTTGCATTGTTTACTTTAATATGGATATTTCTAGGATAGTGGTTATTACTACTTAATTGATGGTTTGGCTGATCCTTAAAGGATGGGCGATCTCAAGCATCCTTTAAGTTATTGTGCATTGCTATTATAGTTCACTTGAGTTGGTTTACATTGTATAAGTATGTATGTCCTGACTTGAGTGTTTGTGTTTTACTTTAAGCTCGGGTCAGCCTGAGAATCACAGCCTTTGATTCACTTTCTGGAGCTAAAGTTTAGCTGGAGCTTATCTGTTTATCTATTCGTCTACTTCTTCTAGTTAGTTCCTATTCGATATCTGTCTCTGTATTATTGATTTATGTATCCAGACTTCTATTGTATCCATTTTTAAACTATGATATTTTTTTATATGTTTTGATAATTTGTATATAATAGCTTCATGAACTACTATGGTATTTTATTTCCGCTGCGAGTATTCTGATATTTATGTGTCTATGATTCTGTGAATGATTTTATTTGCTACAAATTTTATTACAATCTGTTATTTTGAATTATTCAAGTCTGGCATGTGTGGATTATTGTCGATTTGAATGGTCCAAAATAGTGGGTCGTTACAGTCATGGCCCGAACGAGAACGGGAAAATCCATCATTAAAGTCCATGGAGACTTGATCCCACATCCAAATTGGAATGTCCAAAGGTTGCAATAACCCACCGGGCCTTTGATGCTCGGCCTTAACAAGTTGGAAAGTCATGTAACGCTTAATAAAGTTAGAAATATCATATTTCATTCCATCCCAATAATAAAGTCGCTTCATATCCGCGTACATTTTACTACTACTGGGATGAATGGTAAATTTAGAACGATGAGAATCTTCTAAAATATCTTTACGAAAATTACCAATATTTGGCACGATAAGTCTACCAAATTTTCGAATGCCACCATGAGCATCAATATCAAAGTCTTTCAAATCTTCTATGTTAATTTTATCTCTACAACTTTGGCTAAGAAGAGCCAATTCAGGATTTAGCTTTTGAGTTTCAAGAATGCGGTCTAAAAGAGAAGGATGAGCCTCAAGGCTACATAGAACAAGAGATGAACATAAATCGGATTCACGATCTTGAATCTCTTAAGTGGACAAAATACCAAGATCATTCCATTCGAATATCATCATAGAAACAACTGCTTGTTGTTTACGACTGAGGGCATAGGCAACACGATTTCCCTTTCGGGAGTATAAAGAATATCAAGATGATAAGATGCAAGGAACTCGAGCCAATGTTATTGACGCAAATTAAGTTCCTTTTGAGAAAATAAATACTTCAAAGATTTATGATCGGTATAGAGAACAAATTTACTCCCAAAAGATAATGACGCCAAATTCTAAGGGCGAAAACGATGGACGTGAGCTCTAAATCATGAGTGACATAACTAGTCTCGGCAAGCTTTAATTGCCTAGAAGCATAAGCAATAACACGTTCCCTTTGCATGAGAAGGCTCCCAAACCAACGCGACTGGCATCGGTATAAACAATAAAGTCTTGGTTCCCTTCGGAAATTACAAGAATAGGAGCATCGGAAAGGAGTTCTTTTAATCTTTGAAAAGAAGCTTCACATTTGTCTGACTAAATGTACTTAACTCCCTTCTTTGTCAAACTAGTAAGGGGCACAGAAATTTTAGAAAAGTCTTTTATGAACCGATGGCAATAACCCGCCAATCTAAGAAAGCTATGGATTTCCGTCACACTCTCCGATCTCTTCCAATTTTGAATCGCTTCAATCTTCGAAGGATCCACGGAAATTCCGTACTTGGAAATAATATGACCGAGAAATTTCACACGAGATTGCCAAAAGTGGCACTTAGAAATTTTTTCTTTCAATTGATTGCTCCTAAGAGTTTCCAACACAACCCGAAGATTCTTTTCATGCTCTTCATCGGTTTTAGAATAAACAAGAATGTCATCTATAAAGATGAAAACAAATCGATCGAGGAAGTGTTTGAAAACTCGATTCATATGGTCAACGAAATAAGCTGGAGCATTCGTTAAATCAAATGGCATAACAAGCCATTCATAAGATCCATAATGGGTATGAAACAATGTCAAAGGAATGCTATCCTCCGCAGTACGAAGGTGATGAAAACCGGTTGCTATGTCTAACTGTGAGAAGACTCTAGCACCGCAAAATTGGTCAAATAAATCATCAATCTGAGGTAAAGGATATTTATTCTTAATGGTAAGATCATTAAGCTTGCGGCAATCAACGCAAAGCCTAAGTGTACCATCGGATTTCTTCACAAAAATAACTGAAGCTCCCCAAGGAGAGGAACTAGAGCGAATAAACTGCTTTGTCTCCAATTCAGATAATTGTTTACGCATCTCCTCATTTTCCTTATTAGACATACGATAAGGAGGACGAGTTATAGGTAGAGCTCCAGGGATTAGATTAATTCTGAACTCAATTGCTCGCTTAGGTGGTAATCCTCAAAAGGGCTCAAATATATCGGGAAATTCACGAACAACGTGAATGAGGGAAATAATGTCTTCCTTATCATCATCATCATGATGAGGATTTAAAGAATATAAGAATACTACCAAATTGGAATCCGAATCTTTAAGAACAATAGAAATCTGCTTAACAGATTGAGGATGTCAAAGTTGAATAGTCCTCTCGGGACATAGGATATGGGCTTCATAACGGTTAAGCCAATCCATCCCCAAAATCATTTCGAAGCCTCAGTAACGCATAACATGTAAATCGGCTTGGAAAGCATAATCACATAAAATAATCTCGACATCTTTACAAAGCAAACTGAGTGTTGCAGATCCACCAACCGGATTCACAATTTTCAAAGAAGTCATCAAAGCCATAACACTTAAAGAAAAAGTATCAACAAGTTTTTGATACAAAAGAATGGGATGCACCCGTATCAAAAAAACTCGAATAGGATGATCACGAAACATAATAATGCCATCAAGGATAGAATGAAAATTACCTTGACCACGAGAAGTGTTACTAAGGGCTTGCACAACATTTAGCTTTCCCTCGTTCTTGCTATGAAGTTTGGGACAAGAAGATAAAAGATTACCTGAACTTTTGCAATAACAACAAAAGATAGGTTTCGGATACCTATTAGCAAAATGGTCCTTAGAACCACAATTGTAGCATTGCCCGTGACTAGAGGTAGTAGTCTTTTCTACCGGAGTTGCTTGTTTCCCTTTCTTGTTGGCATAAGGACCTTTGAACTTAATAGGCCTCCTCTTGTTGTTGTTGAAGTTCGGTTTGGCACCCACAACTTCAACATCATCTTCTTTTATCGGCCTCTTCAAGTCGAAGAGCGATATCAACAAGTTGGTCGAAAGAAACTTCCAATTTCAGAAATAAAGGCCTTTTGAGATCCTTATTCAAGCCATAGACAAACCTCTTATTTTTCTTCAATGGGGTATTAATGTACTCGACTCCATATTTAGAGAGGGATTCAAAAGGTGCGACGTAATCCATCACAGAAGATTCACCTTGAACAAGTAGCTCTGAGCTAAAGTTACTTTTTCAGCTTTCGGCACAAATTTCAATTCAAATCTTTCCCAGAATTTCTCCCAAGTAAGATTCGCTTCAATAGTTTCAGAAATCAGAAGCTCATACCAATCTAATGCTCTTTCTTGGAGCATACTAGAAGCCTCTTGGGAACGATATAGATCAATAAGATTCATGCGAGAAAAGATGCGATCGCATGTTCAAAGCCAAACTTGGACTTCTATAACGCTTTCGGAATGCTTGAATGGCTTTCCACCTAAATTGGTATAATCACTGCATAAGTGTGCGAACCCAGATTTTGGGTGAGTATGCTCTGGAATGGGTCCGACAGCTTGAGCATTCTTTATAAGATCTAGAAGCTGTTGGGCAGACATAAATACTCCATCCTGAGGAGTAGCACTGGATTGACCGGCGCTGGGACGACCTGTCTAACCATTTCTCTTCTTTAAGAAAGAAAGAAGACAAAAATGGTTATTCACAAAATGAATATCAAACAATCATGATTGACAAAACAAGGAACCATAAAAGAAAAGGATAAAATGGGTTCAACGACTCGAATAAATCCTAAGGCACGACTCCTAAGAAGAACTTAGGACAATGATCCTTGCTAGATTATTCTACATTGTTTCAAAGTTTGGCTCTGATACCAATCTATGACGCCCCACCTCTATACACATGCTAGCCAAGGAATACGAGGTAATGCCGTCAACTAACACGAAGAATAAGGCTGTTGAGGAGCGACCATCCATGTAATGACTTCGTGCGAGTACCGATATGTCAGATGGTATGTCAAGTATTTCTTTTCAAGAGGAAATCTGAAATATCAAATACAAACTCAAAGCGACTACACAGTGGCTATGTGGTCTTCGAAAATAAATAAAGAAATAAGCATAACACAAATCAGTCACAGATATCCATATCACAAAGGCGAAAACAGATATGAATATATCACATAAAATTGTACATCAAAGTAGTGGTCATACAAGGTCCACTACTTCACAAAAGAAATAAGTGCTAGACAAAAGAATATGCATACATCAAGAAGTCTCTATCTCGAATGTATAATGACAAAAACTACTAAACTAAGTAGTTAGACAAAAGTCTGATGATGGTCCCAGATAAGGAGTCCAGCAGAAGCACCTGTAACATCTCAGTCTGACCCGAGTATTATTTAATAAGAAAATAATAAACGAATCAGTCTAGCTATAAATATCAGATAAAATGAGATAGAATGAGAGATATAACCGAAAAAAGTATGATAACAATAATACCATACTATGAGAAGTATACATTCATCAACAATAAAAATCATACAATATCTCAAGAATTTCAGAAGTAAAAAAGAATGTCATATCCTTTATTTTATCCACCAAAGCACAAATATTGACAAATATATCAATGCCAATTACAAAATTGGCGAAATATAAATTTTAGAAATCGTCAATTAGAAATCCAAAAGTCACAAAGGGAGAGGCCTATCACAAACGAGAGTATGAAAACTCACCAACACGTGCATCACAAACGGGTCGCTAACCCATGGTCGCTAACTATAGAGCCGGTGCAATGACGTAGTACAACGGTACGCCCGAGGAAGCTGAAACTCAAATAATTCAAAACAATGACGTAGTACTACGGTATACCCGATGAACCTGATAAGCCCATGCAACGACGTAGTACAATGGTACGCTCAATGAACCGAACTCCATAAAAGAACGTGGGTCGTTAGCCTAAAAAATGAGTCGAAACTCCAAAGAACCAATAGGTCGTTAGCCTATAAAAGAAATGAGACGAAACTCAATAAATCAAGGTAGCATATCGCTAATCTAAATCACAAAATGATCATCATTGATCAATAAAAAGTTTGAATTACACTAAGCTAGTAAATAAATGAGTTTAGCTTCATGTTCCATAACTACTAGCTTAGCTTAAATATTTAGAACAAACTGTAGATCTCCACACGAAAATTGTCACAAAAGTTTCAATCGAACAAGTCCAAAAATTAACCAATGAAGTAAACGCAAGCATTTCATACCACTTGTTTTGCTAAGCCGTTTAATTAGATTTTCTCATAAGAACGAGGTAAAGGTTTTTATATACTAATTGGTTGGAAAACGGTTTTATAAAGAGCTTTGTATTAAAAATAGAGTTGAAATCATCTTTGTAAAAGAGTTTGAATATTTACTACTAGTATAGAAACCTTTATATTTCAAAGTGACAAGTCATAGAAATGACTGTAGAAACAATCAATCACCAAAAATTCACATCGAAGACGTGAATCAAATCCATAGAAATCGTTATCAATCAATCAAAAATGGATATTACCAAAAATCCCAAAAAAGAAGTCATCAAAGTCGATAATAAATGATAACAAATCGGATCAACACGAATCGATTAAAATTGGAAATCCACTCAAAACTTCCTAAATTAGGCAAAAATGCAATTTCCCATATTCAGTCGACTGGACTGTGAAGTCAGTCGACTGATTCAATGCCTGGAAACTCTCTGTTTCCAGGTTCAGTTGACTGACATCAGAGTTCAGTCGATTGACACATGCCTAGAAACACTTGGTTTCCAGGCTTAGTTGACTGAACTCAGAGTTCAGTGGACTGATATAGGGACACGAAATTTTCCGGTTCCAGGTTCAGTCGACTGAACTCAGAAGTCAGTCGACTGAATCTGCAAATTTCAGTCTTCTCAGCCTAGCCCTACTAAGGGCAAAAATCCAAACAAATTGCGATCGGACGAGCGATGGGCGCTAGGGATTTATGCCAATCGGCAACCCAGCCCTATAGGCTCTTCGATACATTACCAAAAACAATGTTCAAACATCAAAGATAGGATTTTCAAAGATTTGACTTCAAAACAACAAAAATTGGAATATTCATAAAACCAATTCAATCCAAAGCAAATGAACAAGGAATAGATGTTAGGAATCGCCACCTAACAACTATCAAAGATATAAACATAGATGTAAGTTCAAAAACTCACCTTTAAAACTCAAAAACAACAAAGGAGAAGCTTGACAACAAAGGGAAGATCAACCACTCTTCAACTTTAACTCTAAAATCCCCAATCTAAGATCATAAGAAGATATTTCCTAAGTTAGGTTATAGGAAATTTTTGAAATTGAAAAAAGATTGAGATGGAGAAGAAGAATAGGATGCTTACCTAAGCTTCTCTTTCATTTTGGAGCTAGAACTTGAATTTGCAAAGGAAACTAAGGCTTAGGATTTTAATTTCCAATCTCCTCCCCTATTTTTATTAAAGCTTGAAGTGTTAGGAAATGAGGAATGAATGAAGAGGAGAGGGGGTGGAGTTATGATATAAGATGAGTTGGGTTAGTGGGCAGAAACCCGAACCCAAACTCAAAGCCCTAAATGAAAACATATAAATTCTACTCAACTCCAAACATATCGATGTTTATACTCAAAAAGGTTGCAAACGCCATTTTGAGCTCAATGGAAGTGGTCTCGAGTTCTAATTCGACTGTTTGCAAAAAGTAGCTTTTCGGACTTAAATCCAACTAACGATGCTATATTTAAATAAAATATTTAAATATACAATCATAAAATATGCGGGTTGTTACAGAAAAATTCATTTGCAAATCAATCATCTTTACTACTTTAACACTTTTCAAAAATTTTATCCATAAAATTCCTTGCTTCATTTATAAATACCATTTTAAATTTTTTTAAATAACACCTTTATAAATATATGTAAACTATTTGAAAATAATTATTTACATCATTACTTATATCCAAAAGAGGTTATTGAAAACCTTAAATCCATTATTTACAAATTTTATTATTTTTAAATCTAAAATACTTTTCAAACATTATTTATATATCAACAATCATTAACTTAAATATGTTTTATTGAAGTAATAACTCACAATATTTACAACTTTGATAATTAACTATTAAAGCAATTGTACATAAATAAACAATATTTTAAACAATCAAAAGTATTTAGAAAAGAAACATAAAAAATTACCAAAATATCCTTTATATTTATCAAAATACTTTTATAACTCGTTGTTTTAACAAGTTTATCCTCGTTCTTGCAGACTCTAGCCATGAGTTGTTTAGGCGCAAGGCTAGACTTCTCCAAGTACTTAGTAGACCTGTTTCAACACCCAATGAAAATACTTAGAACATTAAAATAGATATGGAAAGTGCATTCACCCATGGATCGTAGTTACACAATGGTTACGCCGCTATCCCAACGAAATCACTTGTAACTGTAGGCATCTCGCCCCTCGACTTACGCCGCTATCCCAGTGGAATCACTTGTAGCTGTAGGCATCACACCCCACGATTTACGCTATCCAACAATATCAAATGAATATAATAAGTGACCCAGCATACGAATCGAATAAATGACCCACCAAAGGGATCCGTTAAATGATCCACCAAAGGGATCCGATAAATGACCCAAAATTTAATCACTTTAAATATGAATATGTAATATTATTTTTAAATAATAAATAAATGGATTTTATTATTCAAAATACCCATTATCAAATATTAATTAGTGATGGTGAAATGATTTTTAAAACGTGTTTACAAAAATAAGTTTAAAGGAAAATAAAAATGTGACCAGAAGGATTTTTCCAAAAATTCAACTTTTCACCGTTAAAAAGTTGTTTAAAATGTTATGAACACCATTGTGCACATTTGAGTAAACATAAACATACATACACTTATAATTAATATAAGTATGGATTAGTAACTTAGTAAAGATAAAAATATGTGTTTACTGAAGTAAGAAGTGAGATGTGACATTTTTCAAAGTTTAAGTTTAAATAAAAAGAAAGATATGAAATGTCACTTGCACACAACATCTTAGTACAAGAAAGAGTTTTACATGATGGTTAAAGGCAAGGGCCTCTATGTAACATGTAGAACAAGGTAGGATGAAAGGATGATGTGGAGAAATTTGAGTGGAGGGTATGTAAGCAAGGTCATGTTAGTAATTTTCCAAATGTACTTTGTTTAAAAGTAAATTCCTAACCTTTAGTTCTCATTTTCCATCCCAATTTACCTTTTCTAATCTTTCTTCAAGCTTCTTTAAAAAATTCCATGGCTTCCATGAATTTCTCAAAATTAATAATCATTTTTTTCCATTTTCCCTTAAGAAAAAATGGTTCAAACCTTTAGCTTTCTTCTCTAAACCACTTCACCCCCAAAACAAACCATCTCCACCTTTTCCACCTAAGGACGAGCCGTATCTCCACATGGCCAAACCATTTAGGCCTTGTTAGGTCCATAAAAATATAATCTTTGTAAAGGAAATCTAAGATCCAATGTCGGTGAAGAATTTATGCTAGTTTTGGTTTGATTCGGTTGATTTTTGGTAAGTTATCTCACTTTAAAGTCAAATTTCAAAACTTTTATTTAGTACTACTAATTTGTTGCTAGTTATTATTTTTTAAAGTGGTTTGCTTGTGTTTACATATATGTGAATTAACGGTAATGTTTGTTGTGGTTTCGGAAATGAAGTAGAAATGTTAAGTGATGTTTAAAGTTATGGTCTTTACTTTGTATATGAGCTTATGGCATATGTTTGGATATATAAGCTTATGTATGGATGTAGTAAGATAAAGAAAAAGTTAACACTTGATTAGTGATTGTTGCGACATCGAGATCCTTTGTTTTATAGTTAATTTACATAAGTGTTTTTCTAGAAAAATTATATGTTTTATACTTCCTTTTTAGTTTCCAAAACTTTACTTTTTAGTTTTTATAAACTTTATATTATGTTTATAAAGTATGTTAAGGAAAAGTAAAGGCATAAAGGGGTATTTGAGATGTAAAACAAGTATTGAACATGGTATCCACAGCGATAGCAGCTGTGGATGCAGTTCGCAAAAAGTTAATGCTTTCTAAATTTAAAAGTGTTTCTTTCTAAATATTTTTGAAAACCTTTTCAAGCCACTAAATAAATGAAAAGTTAATTATTTTTTAATTAAGTATGAGTTTAATAATTAATTAATTAATTATGGGTAATTAGTAAATAATTAGTAATTAAGTAAAGTAATTAGTACTTAAGTGATAATTAAGTTAATTAAAGTTAACTTAAGTAAGAAGGTTTTAATTAATCGTTAATTAAGTAAAGAGTAATTAAGTATTAATTTTTTATTTAGTCGATTTTAATTGAACATTATTTAATTATTATTTAAGAAGATTTTAGTTTTTTATTTAATTATTAATTAATTAGGGTTTAATTATTAGCTAATTAGCTAAGACTTAACTAAGATTTAATTATGAACTAATTGTTATTAATTAAGGTTTACTTAATCTTTAAGTAATAATTATGTTTAGATTCAATTATTAATAAATAAATGTTTAATTTTAAACTCTATCAATTATTTTTAATTCAGCTCTTTTTTATAAGTAAACTGATTTTAAATCAAGGGATCTTTTGTCTATGCCATTAAGTTAATCCAATAAATATGAATGTTTTATTGATGACTTATGTTTAGCAGAATAAATCCACAATCTGCTATAACTTAATTGAATAAATTATTTTGGATATCTATTTAGTAGAATAAATCCATGTTCTGCTATAACTTAATTGAATGGATTATTGTGGACGTCTGTTTAGCAGAATAAAATATCGTTCTGCTGTCATTTGAATTGGTAAAATATAAATGTCATATGTTTAGCAAAATAAACCACTATTCTGCTATTATATTTTTTTGGACATGAAATAGTATGCCAATAAATTAATATCAGATAAAAGATGTTTTCTATATGTGCATAGTTGTTATTTGCTTTTGTATATATATCCTAATACTTATGTTATGTGATGTTGGAATAGAAAAGTTATTCCCTATGAAATATTTTATTAAATCTTGTGCATGGGTTTACATAGATAATTTTTCTAAAATAAAGATGAGATTTAAGTTAATTACTTATCTTATTAATGACGTTTTAAAATTAATTAATTATTTTAAACAATAATGCTTAAGATTAACTGATTAATTAATTAGTGATGCGATTGAATTAATACATCATTTAACTAATGGTTCTTAGGGTTGATTAATTATTCAGTCAATGATGTATTAAGGTTAATTAATCATTTTGTTAATGATTTTTTAATATTAATTAATCACTTTAATAAGAATGCTTTAAATTTAATTTAGCATTTTAAATAACGTTGTTTAAGATTTATTAATCATTTTAATAATGGTGTTTTAAAATTGATTAATCATTTTAATAATGATGTTTTAGAGACAATTAATTATTTAAAAAAAGGATGTTTTAAAATTAATTATCTTTTTAAATAGTTTTTTTTTGGAGTAATTAATTGGGATTAAAGATGATCGATTATTTTAAATTAAGATGTTTGAAGTAATCAATCATTGATTAAATTTGGTTAATAATTTTGATAATGGTATTAAAGGACTTTATTAGTCTTTAAAGTTAATATATCATTTTGATAAAGTTCTTTAAAGTTAATATTTTTAATGTGAAACCCCAGCACAAGTTTATTTTTGAAAGAAAGCTCGATTCGGTTATGGAAAAGTAGTGTCATAAACGATATCACTTATATGGAAAGGATATAGTCATACTTTTAACACTAAACGTCGAGGCATGGACTCGTTTCTATCCTGGAGGTGAAAAATGTCACAAGGCAATGCCTAAAGGTAACACTACCTCAACTTGCCTGGCTTCATTTTCAATCGAGGGATGTCACTTTTTTGGATTCGACGAGTAGTGACAAGAATATGAGATTTAATTTCCATATACGATCATTTTTAATTACCCCGATAGTTGATTTATTTACTATCGAATCAGATTTCATCATTGTGTATCGTTGATTTATGACGATTTGTTGTTCATTTGAGCTTTGTTATCCTTTGTCGGAAATGACTAAAACCAAAAAGTGAGTAAGGGCAAAGTTATGTAGGGTTGCTCCTATTAGGCTATACACATCTACGCTAAGTATGTTTCAGTTATACATGCACTCAAATATGAATTGCTCAGATTCTTGGTAAGGTTGGCGAGGTTCGGCTTGGAGTTTCCAAGAGGTATCACAGCATAGAATGACCCTCTCAAGTATATTGACTAGAGGTATACTTTCAATAAGGGGGTTCACCCTCATATTCATTTCTTAGAAAATTTCCCTTCTCTTTCCTTTGATTCCAGGTTTTTAAATTTACCTCTTTCTTAAATTCATCGGGAAGTGTAGAGGGCACTTCGCAGTATTTCATTATTTGTATCCATGTTTGGGACTAGATGTGGCTATCATGAGGGGAAACCTGTTCTACAAATAGCGGCATGGTATTAGATATTGTATTTATTTCCACCATTTTGTTTTGAGATTTACTTATACTAGACATATTGTCTAACCTGAGTTGTTTATTTTTCCTAAACTCTTGGGTTGTCAATTATATTTGAGTAGTCCAAGAGTAGCAGGTTTTGTTTAGGCACTTCGAAGACGATGGACGATCAGGAGGATTCGTAGTTATCTAGTTATTTATTTTCGCTGTTATGTCCATTTTTCATGTATATTTGTACCAGCATGTGTAAAGGCAGAGTGTATTACTACCCAGTATGATAGTCGTAGTACTTTTGTATAACTCTGATAACTCCGTGTAAGTAGAAATCTTTTGTATTATACAATTTTGTATAATATATAACCGTTCCATTGTAAGGTTTATCTATTATGTCATGTTCTGTTCTTTATTTTACCTCTTGAAAACTTGTCTTTCTGATGCTTGGGCAATGACACACGAATACCGTGGATGTATTAAGTGTCATTCCTAGGGGTCAGAAAGGTGTGTGATCACATCAGTCCTCACATCCTATGTTATATATTATTTTTATTTTACAGATGGGCAACCTATTGGACATTGATGATGATGTTTTATGATTCGAGATTGAGTGATATACTTAGGCATTTTTGTGTACTAGCCTGGTTATACTTTATGATGTCTCACATATTCATGATTTCCATATTTTGATGTTGATTATGGATATGGATGATTTACCCATTTGATAATGTTTCGATTAGTCACTATTGATGTGATTTTATATGGGGGATGAAATTTTTATGCATGGTTTTGTGACAATCACCATTTTGGCATTTTACTTTTGTTTATGATATCATACCGCACCTTGCATATTCCAAATATATATGTTGACCTTTACATATGGACATGTCTGATTCATGTATTATTACGTAATACTCAGGTCAACCCAAGACATTTCAGGTACAAGTATGAAATGACCAGTTTGTATCTCTGGGTATTGAGAAGGCTAATTATCTAGTATTGTTGTTTATTATTTGTAATGTATAGCTTCATTTATGTATATCACTATGACGAATGGATTACACTCTGTATACTATAGATATTTGAGATATTTTATGTTCGTCGTCTCTTATATATATTTCATATTATATCTTATCGCTGTAATACTGACTCTGTGTTCTCTTTCATTTAACATATAATGTGTATTGTTTTATTCTGGAGACGCATGTAATTATTTCTTTACACCAATATTGAGTAAGTATATGTGAGTTTTGTTGGATTTTAAAGACGTACCAGTGTTAGTACAAGGGAATATTCACGTATATAGACCCATTATCGCTCATTCTTTATATTACCGAACAATAATATTTTTGTGATACTCTTTGGTAGTATAGGTATAGAGATAGGGTGTCTCATTTGGTATCAAAGCTAGTTCAGAATAATATAATATATATTTGAGACACGAGTTATGGCCTTAGATGAGACTTAGAGTTCCTATTCCCTTGGGTGTAATGGGTAGTTACCCTATAATAAGGGATTTTTTTGTGTGTGTGTGTGTGTAATTAATGATTACTGGAGTACTCATTTTGGGATGCATTTGTGTTTTTAAATGTATATTGTTGAATATAAAATATAAAATGGTTTTCATGGTAGTATAAATGGAAGGAGTTGGTCCGACCAGTAATGTCGGTATTGGTGTTGAATATTAGATATGTGGTGGCTTAGACTTAAATCGTTATACTCTAATTTTTTATTGATTAGAGTGTGCAACTAAAGTTGATGAATTGTTTTCCCCTAAGCACATTGATTGTTTGTTTCTTATGTGTGCTTAATTGATTGATGTTCATTATATTAAATTTGTAGTTGTCGATTGGAATAATATTGACTAGGGATCATTATCGGAAGGATGAAGGCCTATTCAAAATTGATAATGTAACCTTGTTGTGTCTTGAGTAGTGGATTACTGCTAGGGAAAATTGACAATTTTAGTTTTTACAATACAACATATATATATATATATATATATATATATATATATATATATATATAAAAAAAACTAAAATCATGAAATGAATTTAATTTTTGGCATTTACTTATTGCTATGAATGAATGAGTATAGTGTTTGCTTGATATTATATGATGTTTTATTATTGATGTATGCTATTTGAATTGTTGAAAATGATTTTTATTTTAATGCGTATATAAAGAGCATTTGTAAATATTTGAATTGTTATGAAACTTATGTTTGGATAAGAATCTTTTAACCTATACACATAATGTATTAGTAAACGTTTTCATAAAAGTAAGCAAATGTTTTAAATTGGAAATCCTTTTGAAAAATATATGTACATAAATGTGGTATTTGATTATGTGAGATACGTGTAACGACCCACCAATTTATCACTTTGATTAATTGTATTTATTTATAATTTTATGCAAATAAAAGGATGATAATATTGATAATATTGTTCCAAGTGATAAAAAGTAACAGTAATCTTATTTTGTATAAATATTTTCCTTAAAATTTATATCGATAAAATGATGTTGTATTTAAATAAGATTTGTGAATTTAAATTAAGATTTAATGATTTAATTATTTTTTAGTTATCCAAATAATTATTTTAAATGATGATAATTCATTTTCGATAGTTAAAAGAGATAATGAATAATTTATAATATTTTTATGAAGATATATAATTGATTTGAAAATATAAGGAAAAATCAATAACGATTTATCGGTATAATGACAATTTTTGTAAATTATTTCTAAAAATTTATATGGTGAATAATTCAAATGTGATCATTTTAATTAGTTTAAAATGTTAAGAAATTTATTTTTGAATTTTTGTTTACAAATATATGTTTGTCAATAAATAAGTGAAAATGTGACCGATAATTGGTTCTCAGGATTTCAACGATTTAACGAACAAAAGTTGTTCGAAGACGATCGAAGTGTTAGGCATCTACATGTACATACATATATATGTCACATTCACATGATAACAAGCACATACATATGTAAATACATACACACACACATATTACAAAAATGATTTAATAATTCCTAAGCTTAACTTTTAAGTAACCATAAAGCAAACATCATTTCATTATACCAGACCATTAAGTCACATCAACCATCACATGGCTTTGGGGGGCATTCACTAGAGGCTAGAGCAGGGGTGTGGGCTAGGGGTATTTATGTGACGATCCGTCTTTCATTCCATCGAAAGACGAGTCATAATGTAGAAAGAAATAGGTAGAAAAGAAATAGATAGAAAGAAAGAACTAAAAACAAATCACAGAATCTCACAGCGGAACGGAATATATATATTACATCACATATATCACATCGTCACTAGTATAATACATCAGAGTCATAAATTTTTACATACATCATACTAGACAGTCGTGGTGACCTACCCATTCATTACAAACCAAAATGCAGACAGAGATTCTAATACAGCGGAATACAGATATAGCTAGATACGTGGAAGCCACCTGCTCCAATTCCTACTCCAAAATACATCGAAGCAAACCTGAAATCACTTGGCTACCCATAAAAATTTGAGTATCCAAAAGTTTAGGAAAACGGAAAATAATCGCTAGCTCAGATATGGGTCTGGTGTGAGTAAAACGGTTAAATTTATTTAAATTGAAAATCATTTGAAATCAAGGGTATCTCGTCAGACTTGCCGCACATAAACACAGATGAGTTTTTCCCTTACGATAATCAAAACACTTTCATAGGAAATCCGGTGATATTATAATAATATTTAGGGTTTCAATATAAAATATAAAATATATGGAATGCTTGCATCCCACGTTCCAACATATTTGGGCATAATCAAAACGTACGGCACTTATTGGAGATTGGGTTTCATACAATGGCAGAGCTACTGGGTAACGCCCATCATGGTGCATCTCTAGAAAAATAACACCGAGGACCACTCTCGATCCCCAGCAACACAAGACTGGACTACCCCTTAAACTGGATAGCCCGAGTAAGATCACCTCGCGGTTGGGATTAGCAATCGCCACACAACCAAAATAAAGGGACTCTAGACAGGGGTAACCTTACCCTACTTGGGAGTGTCCCACATAGCCTTGCTGCATCTCCTTTGTTTTAGCCATTCCCGATTGATGAGGCTTGAAGCTACGATTACCTTTTAAGAAAAGATTCACTTAGAATGCTCATCGTCCTTCAATGACGATGGTCTGATAGCATTCGTCCATACAAGTCCGTTCCGGGTCTGAACGGAACTGGAGGCACTATCTCCACTACACTCATATTGGAATCACCCTTAGATTTAGTGACAAATAGCCTGTCTTCCGCAAATCATCGTTCCCCCAATTTCCCCACAACACACCCTAATACGAAAAATCAATCTCGAGTCCAAAACAGAAGTGAACCGACCACCCTTCTCCCACCTCGTCTAGCCATCACTGACCACCGGCCAACGCCACACTTCACCAGTAGGACCGCCGTGACCTCCCCTTCCATTTCCCCCCATACCGCAGCCCTAAATCTCCATCATGTCGCCACCATTTCCTCAAACCGACCACGACCCAAAACTACCCTTAAACCCTATATTGACTTTGACCGACCACTACGCCACATCGTAAAACGCCCCAACATTTTTCTCAAACTCCCCATATCTGCCACTTCCTTCTGACCCAACGCCGACCCCCATCACCGCCTAGTTCGCCAAAATTTGCCCCTAGACCAAAAATTGGTCATCATCCATTATCACGTCACATAAGAAACTTAAAACTGTGAAACGACCTTCAAAAATCACCATTTTCGACGACGAACCCATTCACATAAGTAAAAGCACAAATTTTGACATTTGAATTCTTACAATATTTGACTAGTTACTGTAAAACTCTCTTTCTACGCTCTATGCTTCATACTATTCACCAAAACCAATTTCAAAATAAAGTACAATCAATAAAAAACAACTTTCCCTTTTATATCGTAACCTAAACCATATCAAGTTGAAAGATAGGAATTTTAGAAGTTAAATGTGACAGTTTGTAACTTATAGCAGAACAAAAAGGTGAGCAGGACTATGGTCTTTCTTTTTATGCCCTTTTATATACATTCATATACAAGTATATACATATGTTACCGTACAAGCATACACATCAAACAGAACTTCAATTTCCATGGCCAAGACTATAACATATATTACCAGTTAAAAGTTTAGTTTTACTCACATATTATTTCCTTGAACAAAGCCTGCTTTGAAAAAAATGCTACTTGTTTTTGTTTGATCTCCTGTACTTGAGTTGTTTTTGGTTTCCTTTAAGTTGTAATGGCAGCTTGTTTTTTTGTTTTATTCTTGTTATTCGAATGAAAAAAGAAATGAAACAATGCAGAGTTACTTATAGAGAGAAGAGTAGGCTGTAGTTCACTATGTACAACAAGTTGATTTTTATTTTTACTTTTCTTTCGCTTGATTTATTTAATTTGAGCTCTTTGACATGATTTGAAAATTGAAAAAGTGATTTGATAATTTAGAAGGTTGATTTGATATAATATATGCTTGAGGGATTGTGCATTTAATGCTATGTTCCTTATATGTTTACATGCATACATATATCCTTAAATATATACAAACTACATACATATGTGAACCTGGTTTTGTTTTTTTTATCATATGAACACATTTTTACTTACACAACATATATAGTTACTTGCCTAAGCCATGTGTCATTTTTATATAAATTCTACTTATTTTATATAAAAACAAAATATTAGCCCCTTATGTATTTATTCTTATTCTTAAATACATATATTTTCATTTCAATTTTTATATTAAAGTCATGCATATCATACACATATATATCTATAAAATATAATAACACCCTATAATAGAAAAAGCGGAGTGTTTATTTAAATATTTCTGATAGATTAATTTTTTAGATTTTTAATTCATAGCTTCCTAACTATATATATATATATATATATATATATATATATATATATCTCAGGATTTATTATTGTTTGACTGATGAAAACTTATATTATCAATAATTAAATCAGAAAATTATCAAAAAAAATAGTGTTAAAAATCCAGGTCATTACATTCCTCCCCCTGTAAAAGAATTTCGTCCTCGAAATTTAAAAGCCAGAAATAATTCAACTTTTATCAAAAAGTTTTTATGTTCACACAGCAAAGCATACACATCATTTGTGCCATGGAAAACAGTTATACATAGAACAAAACAATCCTAACTACCCTGACAACAACTCTGGATAGGCTTCCTTTACACTATCCAGAGTTTCCCAGGTACAATCTCTGGGATCCTCGCTCCATTGAATCTTAACTAACTTTACCACTTTGTATCGGAGCTTCTTCTCGTCTTGATCCACAATCTGAACTGGATGCCTAACCACGGTTAAGTTCGGTTCAACCTCTAAATCTTTCTGAACCGATGGTTCTAAAACCAATGATGGAGTCATGCACGTATTTCCTAAGATGAGATATGTGGAATACATCGTGAATCCCAGCCATCCTTTCTAGTACTTCGATCTTATATGCCAAAGCACCGATCCTTTCGAGTACACGGAAAGGTCTTATATACCTTGGAGCCAGTTTTCCAGTCTTACAAAATCTGATTGCTCCTCTGATTGGGAAAATCTTAATGAATACCAAGTCTCCAACTATGAACTCCAAATCCCTTCATCTCTTATCGACGTAGCTCTTCTGACGATCCTGGGCTGCTTTTATTCTTTTCTTGATTAGCTCGACCTTCGCAAATGCTTCTCGAATCATGTCCGGACCAAGGATTAAACAATCCTCTGACTCCACCCAACAAGTTAGTAATCTATATGGCCTTCCGTAGAGAGCTTTGTAGAGTTCCATTTCAATGCTTTCCTGGTAACTGTTATTGTAGTAAAATTCCACCAGGTGTAGATGATCTTCCCAAGATCCATCGAAGTCCAGAATGCAGGCACTCAACATATCCTCTAGAATGCGGTTCAGCCTCTCTGTTTGCCTATCTGTTTGAGGATGATAAGCAGTGCTTAAACTCAACTTCGTTCCAAGGGCTATTTGCAGAGCCTCTCAATATTTACTGGTAAAAATTAGGTCATGATCACTTAAAATGCTTTTGGGAACTCCTTGCAATCTCACAATCTCCCTCATGAAAATCTCCGCTAGGGAAGCTGCAGTTCTAGTTGATTTAACTGGAATAAAGTGGGCACTCTTGGTTAATCTATCTACAATAACCCGCACTCCCTCATTCTCCTTTCTAGTTCTAGGAAACCCATCGATGAAACCCATTGATATCATCTCCCACTTCCACTTTGAAATCTCTAGAGGTTGCAACAGTCCCGCCATCTTTTGCCGATCTACCTTTGACAGTTTGTACACTTATTGACAAAGGTAGAGATGTCCTTCTTCATTCTTGGCCACCAGAAAACTCTTTTCATATCTTTGTACATTTTATTCACTCCTAGGTGGATACTTAACCAAGATTTATGGCCTTCCAACAAGACTTCTTGCCTCACTCCATTCACATTCGAAATGCACAATCGCCCATTAATCCTCAAAACGCCTTGACTGTCCATCTCAAAATCTGAATACCGACCCTCCTCAACTCCTTGAATTAATTCTTCTATAGTTCTATCCTCACTTTGATTACTCACAATCCTTTCCTGACGAGTCGGGGTAACTTCTAGAAGAGCCAAAACTGCATTTCTACTCAAGGCGTCTGCCACCACATTTGCTTTCCTTGGTGTATAAAGAATGTCCAGATCGTAGGATGCCAGGAATTCCACCCACCTCTGTTGCCTCAGGTTCAGGTCCTTCTGGGTGAAAGGATATTTTAAGGGTTTATGATCCGTCAAGAGCTCAAACTTTTCACCTAATATAAGAAAGAAGTTCACTCCTAAATCTCTAAGGCTTAAAAAGGAACTAACAAGAAAAAGAGGGATCCTTACCCAACAGATAATGCCTCCACATTTTTAGTGCGAAGACAATAGCCAGCAACTCCAAGTTATGCATAGCATATTTCTTCTTATGAGGCTTTAACTGCCCGCTCATGTGCACAATCTCTCTTCCACGCTACATCAAAACTGCTCCTAGCTCTACTCCACAAGCGTCGGTATACACTACGAATTCATTGTTCACATCTAGAACAGCCAAAACGGGTGCACTGGTTAACCTCACCTTCAATTCTTGGAACACCTCATCGCACTATGGAGTCCATTCAAATTTCACTCCCTTATTAGTTAGCTTGTTCAAATGGAAGGAAATCTTAGAGTAATCCCGGATAAATCTCCTGTAGTATCCTGCCAAATCAAGGAAACTACGAACCTCCGTAGGTGTCAGTGTTTGCTTCCACTCCTGAACAGCTGTGACCTTTACTGTATCCATAGAAATACCATCTCTCGATACAATGTGTCCTAAATTTTTTACCCCCGATTGCCAGAAATGGAACTTTGAAAATTTCGCTTTTAGGACATGTCTCCTTAAGGTTTCCAACACTACTTCTAGATGATGCCTATGCTCCTCCTCTGATTTGGAGTAGATAAGAATGTCGTCGATGAACACTAGCACGAACTTGTTCATAGCATGTCTAAAGACACGGTTCATTAAATCCACAAAGTAAATCGATGCATTGGCTAGCCCAAAAGGCATAACTAGCCACTCAAAGAAACAGTCAGGCCCTTTGAATGCAGTTAAGGGTATACCATCTTCAGCAACCATCAGTTGGTGAAATCCCAAAGCTAAATCCATTTGGGAGATCACAGTAGCCCCATGAAGTTGGTCAAAAAGATCGTCGATGCAAGGTAATGGGTACTTATTTCTAATGGCTAGCTTATTTAACTCCCTATAGTCTACATAAATATTAACAACCCATTCGACTTGGTTGCAAACAATATCGAAGAACCCAGCTCGAACGACTGGGTCTGATCAATCCTCTCCTCAAGAAATCCTGAGTCCGACTCACCAATTCTTCCCTCTCTCTCGAAGCCATTCTACTTTTTGGTTGAACTATAGGCCTTTCCCCTGGATCTAAATCAATATGGAAATCGATCTCTCGATGCGGGGTTAAACCTTTATCTTCTTCAAAACCGTCCGAAAAGTCTCTAACAACTTCAATGGATCCTAATCCTTTGAGATACTTCGAGCACATGCAACAGACTACTCAAATGAATTCCAGGGCTATTACATTCCACCCTTGCAGTCCTTCCAACCAGGTTTCCAAAAATACCGTTCTCTCTTCACATTCGAAGTATAAGGTCAAATCCTTTAAAATCTAATACATAGGGATCACACGAAAAGCTATGGGATTGATAAGAAATTTTCAGGCCTTCATAAATCATACTCAATTGGGTCACTCCCCCTATGGGATTTGATACGTAAATAGAGTAGTCTATGATACTTAGGGTAAGGTGAAATTACTATACCATTTCCAAAGAAATAAAGCTAAAAGAAGCACCAGAATCAAACAATACTCTAACATAAACACCATTTAAAAGCAAAGTACCTTCGAGGACGTTTTTAGCCTTCACATCCGTTGAAGCTGATGGTCCTTTCTGGATAGCAAACACCTTATTTGGCTGAGCCTTCTGTAGGAGTGGGTAGGCTTTCACCATGTGCCCGGGTTGATGGTAATTGAAGCACAGGGTCTTCTGAACCATTTGAGAAATTGGTCCGCTTGGCTGCTTCGAGGCTTCACCTCTTGGACAGAATTTGGCAATGTAACCTTCCTGTTTGCAATTATAACATTTCTTGATTGCATGGTTTCCTCCTTGCTTTCTTTTGCCTTGTTTCTTCCAATTCGGGTTAAATTTCCCCTTATTCTGATTGGTAGCACTGCCACTTGGTGTTGCAACTACTGCTGAGGGTTACCTTTCCAAAATTTCTTCTTACCTCAAAGCCATATCTACCAGTTCCACAAATGATCCCTTAAGATGAGCGGTCATCTTCTCGTGGAATTCGGGTCTCATTCCTAATAAATTCATTTCATTTTTCTTAAGAGGGGTGTCTATGAGTTCAGGGCCATAACGAGATGACTCAATTAACTTGGTTTCATATTTTTCCACTGACATATCTTCTTGCTTGAGGTCTAGATAACTCCTATACAATCGGGTTCTACCTGCAATCGGCATGAACTACTCCTTGAACGCCTCTTTGAATTTGCTCGAACAAAATTCATCCTCGGGAATATTCGCTGTGATTGAGTCCCACCATGCAGCTGCTCCTCCTGTAACTGCCACGATGCCAGAACTTGCTTCTGCTCATTAGAAAGATCCAAACACTTGAAAATTTCCTCACAAGTGCGTAACCATGCTTGCACCTCGGTGATAGACTCATTACCCTTAAAGGGTTTCCCTCCAAGATTCGTAAAATCCTTGCACAGCGTTGTATAGTTCACTCAAGGCTGTACTGGAGCTATGGCTTTTCACAGCTACTCTGCCACCACCTACATTAGGGGTCCTTCCATTTGTGGTTGTTGTGCTACTTGCTCCTCTGCCTTGCCTTCCCCTTATACTCATTTTTGACTACCTGAACATGGTAACCCAATAGTTAGGGAGGTGTATATATGTATATATAAAAATTTACAAGTACGCTCTCTCAAGATGGAATTAACCTAAAAGCCTAGGTATTCACTCAACCTAGTGCTCTGATACCAAATGTGACGAACCGCCTTTCGTTGCGTCGAAAGACGAGTCGTAATATAGAAAGAAATAGGTAGAAAAAAATAGATAGAAACAACTAAAAACAAATCACAGAATCTCACAGTAGAACGGAATATATATATATATATATATATATATATATTACATGGTCACTAGTACAATACATCAGAGTCATAAATTTTTACATACATCATACTAGACAGTTGTGGTGACCTGCCTATTCATTACAAACCAAAATGCAGAAAGAGATGCTAATACAGCAAAATACAGATATGGCTAGATATGCAGAAGCCACCTGCTCCAATTCCTCCTCCAAAATACGTCGAAGCAAACCTGGAATCACTTGGCTACTCGTAAAAATTTAAGTACCTAAGAGTCTAGGAAAAAAGAAAAATAAACTCTAGGTCAGACATGGTTCAGGTGTGAGTAAAATAGCTAAATTTATTTAAATTGAAAATCATTCGAAATCAAGGGTATCTAGTAAGACTCGCCGCAAATAAACACGGATGGGTTTTTCCCTTACGATAACCAAAATACTTTCGTAGGAAATCTGGTAATGTTATAATAATGTCTAGGGTTTTCGATATAAAATAGAAAATAGCTGGAATGCTTGCATCTCACGTTGCAATATATTTGGGCACAATCAAAACGTACGTCTCTTATTGGAAATTGGGTTCCATACAATGGTAGGGCTACTGGGGTATCGCCCGTCGTGGTGCATCTCTAGAAAAATAACACCGAGGACCACTCCTGATCCCCTGCAACATAAGACCGGACTACCCCTTAAACTGGAGATCCCGAATAAGATCACCCAGTGGTTGGGATTAACAACCGCTACACAGTCGAAATAATGGGACTCTAGATGGGGATAACCTTACCCTACTTGGGAACGACCCACTTAGCCTTGCTGCATCTCCCCTATTTTAGCCATTTTTGGTTGACGAGGCTTTAGGCTACGATTACCTTTTAACACTTAGAATGCTCATCGCCCTCCAATAACGATGGTCTGATAGCCTTCGTCCATATAAGTTTGTTCCGGGTCCGAACGGAAACGAAGGCATTATCTCCACTACACTCATATTGGAATCACCCTCAGAGTTAGTTATAAATAGCCCTTGCATTCTGAATCTTCATTCCGGATCTTCCCTAGAGATCTTCATGACCTGATCGTTTATTTTGGATCGATGTGATTTTCGAATAATACTGATATCTGATCCCGGTCTCATCGAATCCAAACGGTAGATTTTAAGGCCAAGTTGTTTAAACAAATAATTCAATTTCAGAATGTCAACATTCATATGGAAATTTAATTACACATGTCTATTTCCAATAAATGTCTCAACATTTATATTATAACTATTCAATTTATTAGGGTACTTCATCAGAGAACAACTGAATTGACTACACAAGAGAAATCAAAGCAAATCACATATTCTGAACTATTTAGACAATTTATAGTCTATGTTAACAAATCACAACCACCATCTATTTAATTTAAAACAAAATTAAATAATTTTTCCAAAACCTGCTTATTTATATTTCAAAATTAATTACAAAACTATTTATTTTATATTTAATTAAATTTTAGAAATTTATTAATAATTATCACAAATAAATTAACATATGATTTCATTAATATAAAGTTTAAATTGTTTTATTTACTTGAATTTATAAAAATTAAATTAATCGCCAAAATTTAATCAAGCATAAATAGTTTTGGGTAATAAGATAATTACAGTTTCCTACATTGTTTTAAGTTAAAGAAAATAAGTATTTAATGATTTATGGGCTTTTTTTTGGGTGAATTCATTTTAATTTTTTTTTAAAAAAAAACAAGGACAGGCCTAATTGGCCCAAACCAGAAACAAAGAAAATTCCCCCTCCCTTTTTTATCTTCTCTCTTATTTCCCTTCTCTTCCTTCGTCGTCATTTCTTTTTGCCTGCACAAAGGCTTCGCCATGCACGTGCATGCTCGAACGATGGCTCGCCGACCACCTCCGAACCTTTCCCCACATCGTCCCCGACTTCTACAAATCATTGGTCCCCCAATTTCCCCACAGCACACCCTAATACGAAAAATCGATCTCGAGTCCAAAACAAAAACGAATCGACCACCCTTCTCCCACCTTGTCCAGCCATCACCGACCACCGGCCAACGCCACACTTCACCAGTAGGACCGCCGTGACCTCCCCTTTCATTTCCCCCAATATCGTAGCCCTAAATCTCCGCCATGTCGCCACCATTGCCTCAAACCCGACCATGACCCAAAACTACCCTTAAACCCTTTATCGACTTCGATCGACCACTACGCCACATCGTAGAACGCCCCACCATTTTTCCTGAACTCCCCATCTCCGCCGCTTCCTTCTGACTCAACGCCGACCCCCATCACCACTTAGCTCGCCAAAATTTGTCCCAAGACCAAAAAATGATCATCTTCCATTATCACGTCACATAAGCAACTAATAACCGTGAAACCACCTTCAAAAATCACCATTTTCGATGATGCACCCATTCACATAAGTAAAAGCACAAATTTTGACATTTGAATTCTTACAATATTTGGTTTCTTTCTGTAGAACTCTCTTTCTACGCTCTATGCTTTATACTATTCACCAGAACTAATTTTAAAATAAAGTACAATCAATAACAAACAACTTTCCCTTTTACATTGTAACCTAAAGAAAATCAAGTTGAAAGATAGGAATTTCAGAAGTTAAATGTGACAGTGTTTAACTTACAGCAGAACAAAAAGGTGAGCAGGACTATGGTCTTTCTGTTTATACCCTTTTAGTATATAAGTATATACATATGTTACTGTACAAGCATACACATCAAACAACACTTCAATTTCCATGGCCAAGACTATAACATATATTACCAGTTAAAAGAGTTTAGTTTTACTCACGGATTATTTCCTTAAACAAAGCCTGCTTTGAAAAAAATGCTGCTTGTTTTTGTTTGATCTCCTATACTTGAGTTGTTTTTGATTTCCTTTAAGTTGTAATGGCAGCTTCTATTTTTTATTTTTATCCTTGTTGTTAGAATGAAAAAAATGAAACAAGGCAGAGCTATATATAGAGAGAAGAGTAGGATGTAATTCAGTATCATAAGTTGATTTTTATTTTCAATTTTCTTTTGTTTGATTTATCTTGAATTGAGCTCTATATCCTGATTTGAAAATTGAAAAAGGGATTGATAATTCGAAAGGTGGAATTGATATAATATATGCTTGAGGGATTGTGCATTTAATGCTATGTTCCCTTATATGTTTACATTCATACATATATCCTTAAATATATACATACTACATACATATGTGAACTTATTTTTGTTTTTTTATCATATGAACACATTTTTACTTACACAACATATATATTTACTTCCGTAAGCCATGTGTCATTTTTATATGAATTCTACATATTTTACATACAAACAAAATATTAGCCCCTTGTGTATTTATTCTTATTCTTATATACATATATTTTCATTTTTATTTTTATATCAAAGTTATGCATATCATATACATATATATCTATAAGTATAATAATATCCTATAATAGAAAAAGTGGAGTTTTTATTTATATATTTTTGAGAGATTAATTTTTTAGATTTTTAAATCGTAGCTTCCCAACTATATATATTAGGATTTGTTATTGTTTGACTGATGAAAACTTATATTATGAATAATTAAATCATAAAATTATCAAAAAAAATAGTGTCAAAATCTGGGTCGTTACAATTTAGGTAATTATGCAATTGAATATTTTATTCTAAGGTTTTTCTTGCAAATACCACCCCTTTTCTCAAAAATTCTTAATACCATTTCATTTCTTCTTCCTCTTCTTTTCAATATTTCTCAGAGCCTCTTTAATGGCTTCTTATTCGTAGAAAAATATTTTGTAAAAGATAGAATAAATATAACAAATAAAAAGAGGAAAAAGGTATATACTAGCTTATAATGTCAATCCAATTCAAAACTAGTTTGAAACACCTCCTCTTCACTTCCAAAACTCATGACCACCACCCACCATTCCCTTGGTCATGAGCACCATCACCATTAAGGCTAGGCCGAGCTCTCTCTTAGGTTGTAGGCTTGGTTTCGTTTGCTTTGGTTCGATCATAGCGGAACTATAGCCGATTTTGTATTAGCTCAAAGGGAAAATGAAGATGAGAACTCCTAAACTATTATATTATATGTTGAATGATGATATGATATTTGCAAATGGATGTTAATATGCTTTTATCATCAAGTTTGGATTATTTCGTATAAATGTTGAAAATAAATGCAAGTCATGGAAATACACGTTGATAAGTATAAAAGAAATCACTTTCTTTGAATTAATGAAATGATGTGTATGGAATATTAATCCTCTTAAAAAATAGTTTAAAATGAGTTTGAAATGTTTTATAAACATTTAAAAGTGTTTTGATGAAGTTTGAATAAGAATGGAAAATTTAGCCAAAAATAGGCGCGTCGCGTAATGGTAGTTCATGATTTGGCACCATAAAAGTCAAACAACTGTAAAAGTTGCAATATAGCTCGGAATTCTTCGAGATAAGAAATTTTTGAACTAGTATATCCATAGTTTTCCAACGAAGAAAGAAAATAGAGATTTCGATAAGTAGATTTTGAGATATGAGTAAAACAAGTTTTTAAAAAATCGTGATTTCGCAATTCAAAATCCAAAACTGGATTTATTTGAAAATGATGTTTTAAAATTGTTTAGAAACATGAAATAAATTATAAAAATATTTTAATATTTTTCAAAAGTTATTTGAGTTATAAAAATGAATTTCCAAATGATAAAAAGTCATTTTGTTCAATATAACTGAAAAATACTTTCCTCAGCACTTTTTTGCAGCACTTTTCAATAACTTTTGAAATATGGTTTTAAGCTTGACGATTCTTTTACAAATCTTTTAGTAAAGTTTTTTCTAAATGATTAACAAAGTATTTTAAAGGTGATTTGAAGGAAGTGGTTAAATAAATAATTAAAAGTTAGTAGAGTATGTTAAATGATTTAGAGTCGATCAAATTACTTGACCGCTTTATGGGTGCTAGAGAGGTAGTGTCTAGGCTTGGGTTTGGAAAACCAGTTTCGTACTCTCCCTAGCTATCCAGACTAGCCTGATGGAGGAGATAGTAAATTTGATTTACTCGGATCAAAGTTTTTCCAAAGAATAATATTCTTTAGAATTAACAACTTGGATTTTATGGAGATAATCTTCTTCTACTCGGTGTTTAAACCTGAAGTGGGAACTCATACTATTCATGGAATTTAAAAGGTGATTTCACCATTATTCCATCCATAGTATGTATTGAATACAGGGATTGATATTGAGTAGAATTAGACAATTTCAATAGATTCTACTCACATAATATTTACTGGTTTTGGATTGACATCCTAGATAACCAGGTTTTAACTCAATCAAAATTTTGAATTTTGAATTAAGAAATCTTTGTTAAGATTTAAATGAAATAATTTTGGAAATGTTTTCTAAGTAAAAAATGAAATGATTTCGAATTATTCTAAGTTTAAAAAAGGGTTTTAAGTAACCAGAGGATTTGATAAGAGAGGTTTAATAATTCCGTATATACCGGAGAGAATGTTTTGGAAACGTATATCTCTAAAAGAGATTTTGATAAAAAGTACTTAATCAATTAAAGAACGATTCCCTATTCATAAAACCTCTTTTTATTGATGATTGGTTCGAAGGAACCAGGGTTCAATCTTGGGAAATTCCTCTCTAGAGACCACTTCGAACCCATGTATGCATTTGAAAAATAAAGAACCGATAGAGAGAATGAAGGATGAAGACCAAAGATCTTCTGGATGAAAGGACTGGTTGTTGATAATTCTGGTTAGATCCAAATACTAAAGTGGCAGTGGTCCCTTCTTTTCTGAAATTCTTTGGGTTGCAAGGACTTTTCGCTACTAATCCAAGATTAGTTCGGGCATGATGTGGTAGGAGAGTGCCTTTAGTTTCGTTCAGTCTTAGAACGGAATTGTGTTGATGGATGTCTGATGCTGCATTCTTAAGAATTCATCAGTTACTTTTATAAACATACATCTGTTTGGTGGCGGAGAAGGCAAGTTCTCTTAGCTTAACACCCTTCTCTGAGACATATAAGCTCGAAGGCTATATGTTTGTGGAAGTTAACAGGGATCGATGGAATGGCAGTGTGGCATTCAAAGGAAGATAATATGCTATGTAAAAGTTAATTATTACCTTAAGCCTCACACCTAGAAATGACCGAAACATGGTAGATGCGGCAAGGTTATGTGGTCCGTAACCATTAGGATATGATCACCCTCTCCTAGATATGTTTATTCCTGCTATAACGTTCGGGACTTAAATTATTGTGGATGTATACTGTGAGGGCCCTTGGATAGGTTGGTAATGACTAGGGTGATGACATATTCGGCACTATCTAGGAAGAGGTGGCTGGTCTTGTGTTGGTAGAGGACCATCAGTTAGGCCTCGGTACATTCCTATAGAGGTGTACTGTCGAAAGGTAGTCCCTTCACCTAGTCCTTTGTATAGAAGTCCATTCTCTAATAAGTGCCTGCCATTTTGTTCATAGAGCCTAGTATGCTAGAATTTAATAATGATAACAATTTCGTCTAAGATTGATAAGTTTACTTACAAATCTCTTCAAAGATATGTCACTAAAAATAATATGAAGTAATTTTACTTAAGAATGTTTTGGTTATCTTAAGGGAAAAACCCATTCCGTGTTTATGTGCAGCATGCTCTTATGAGATACCTTTTTATTTTCAAAACGCTTATTTTGAGTTCGCACACCAGTCCCATGACTAACTCAAAGTTTATTTTCCTTTTCCTTAAACTTTGGGTGCCCTAATTTTCTTAGGCAGCCTAGTAGGCATATTTAATTTAGAAGAAAGCTAGAGGGAGCTCAAAGCATGGAGTTAGAAGATTTTACCAAAGATTTTTGTCTATTTCCACCACACTGTTGTACTATAGTATTCCACATTTGTAAGGAAAGAAATTTATAGCTATCCATATTTTTAACTTCGATAAATGTATTTTAATTTCCGCTATAAAGTTTCATTAAAGTAACATATGTGAGATTCTGTTCTACCTTTATTTTTCTTTCTTACCCTTGAGAATTCTCTTCTTCGACACTTGGATTTACGGCACATGAATATCAAGAATGTATTAGTGTCGATTTTCGAGAGTTAAAGAAATGAGTCCTCACAATACGCCTAGTCAACATTATCGTTACAGATTCCTAAACTTAGGCAAGACATATGGACACAATGTTTTGTAAAGATTTCAATGTTTTGAAAAGGTTGCAAATGTCTTCAAACGATTAGAATGTTCCGGTAGGAATAAATATTTTATATAATATTAAAATAAATATTTTGAATGGTAGAAAAATGTTTTGGAAAGTGTGTTAAACTATATTTTGAAAAGAAATCAGTGTTTTGATGTAAGATAAGAGCAATTATATAATGTTTTGAAAATACAAGCAATACATTTTTGGAAGATGTTTTAAAGATAAAGTACTATTTTTTGCAAATAGTATGAGCTATATTTTAAAAGAGGAAATTATATATTGTAGCATTCCCGAATTTTGAACAAGTTTAATTTGACAATTACTTTAATTTTTGAAATCAAATTGTGAATAAATGTGAATTTTTCCAAATCTAATTAGATATTTGTATATAAAATTTATTTTAAATTTAATTGTGAGATTGAAAATTCAAGAATAATTTGGAATTAAGTATGGATTAAATGAGTATTTCTTTGAATATTTGGGAATAGATATGTATATAAGATTTATATGAAAATATATAAACATAAGAAACATGTTTAAAAGTTAAATTCTGTATATATAATATGTATTAAGGTATAATTAGTTTTAAAAATCATTTCCTTTAAATTGATAGAAATGTAAAATTGGTTTGTAAATTTATAAAATGAGACTTTAAATAAAAAAATTAGTTTATAAATAGAATTTGATTTGGAATTTAAGAATAAGTTCTAAAGTACATATATACATGTTGTTTATTTATATAGATAAATACTTATTTAAAGATATAATAGTTTGAAAATGAATAAAAGTATTTAACACTTTCTTTTAAATTTATATATATACATAAGGAAATCATTACATAATTTATTTTAACATAAGGATTTAAAACTAAAAATATAAATAAAATGAAACAAGGGTTTTAAATATAATTTAAAATTTAATTGAAGTAGGGATATAAACATAAAATGGATAGTTTAAGACATTTGTAAGCATTTCAATAAAAGGATTAACAAGTGTAAAATAAATAAACATCAAAGTAACAAGTGGCATGCTATTTCTTTTAAAAATGTATCAAAGAAAATGAAAAAGAAAAAAAATTAGGCCTATTTTTCTTTCATGTGAAAAACTGAATCAAAATGTTCAAAAGCTTAAACCTGGATTCAGAGTTTTCAACCTGGAAATGAATTCAACCCGAAAAGAAAAAAAATTGAATCAAACTTCAACCTGGAAAACAATCTGGAAATCAAGAAGCAGAGTAATTCCAGATTTTCAAACAGCAAAGCATGGATTGAACAAAACAAGTTTTAGTTTGAATCAAAATTTCCAATTTCCTATCCTCTGTTCACATGACCAGGTGAGTAAACCTCTAACCAATGTTGCTTATGAGATGGACCTTTATTTGGAATCTGTTATACTATGGTTGCATGATGAAGTTTTGTTGTGGAAAATATCAAATGCTTACAGGTTATAGATGTGCATATATATGAACGAAGAGTGCATACCGATTCTGTGCTCAGTAACAGGATTTAAAGCCATAAATAAAATAAAATTAAAATTTCTCTTTCTATGATCAATATTAGAGAAAGATTATTGAAGGTAAGATTAGATATGGATGTAAACTTATTTTTGAAAATTTATTTATAAAGTATAAGTTTGAAAAACTGTCTGGAAAATGAAAAGAACAGGGGAGATTGAAGAACAAGTAAAAATCAACTCCAACGATTTGTAAATTCTGGAATGTAAATTGAATGCTTAAACTAAAACTCGATTTTAAAAACAAAAATCATGATCTTTGGTTGGAAATTTTATGTGAGATTCTGGGTTAACCGGAAAATGATTTTTGAGGAAACTCTAGTGATCGATGGCAATGGGACGGTCAGGGCTTCGACTGGAGATACAGGGGTGATCGAGAAGTTTGGGAAAATTGCAAGGGGGATGATCAGAGCATTGAAGTGAACGCTGTGATTGATTTTCGTTTGTAACCCTAGTTTTGAATGGGTGGTGTATTTTGATCGAAGTGACTTCTCTTGTTGATCGAGCTCAATGAAACTCAGGTAGACGTTAGCTGGGAGGTTGTCGAAGTTATGGCCGGAGTTGCTGATGCTCCGGTGGTCGGAGGTGTTTGGGCGAGGTTGTTTCAGGTTGGGTTATGGACTACAGATTGGGTTTGAATGCTCGATTTCGTTCTGCTATCGCTTTCTTCAAGCTGGGTGGTCGGCTAGCTTGAGATGGTCGTCGTTGACTTGTAGGTGGTGGTGAGATTGATCGGAGGGCTCCAGACTCGTGTGCATCGTGCACGCGTATGAATTCGCGTATCAGGTAGTTTTCGTGTTGGGGAAGAAGAAGTTCGAACTCGAAGCGTTGCGCAAAATGACTCGAAGCAGGGGATAGTGAAGGGGGGACCCGAAGTATAGCTCGAGTAAAGTAAGGAATGGCTCGAGTAAACAGAGGAATTTCTGGGTTGAACGAAATAATCTTGGATTATCTGTGGTAATACCAAAACAGCTTTGAACATAAAAGAAGAATCAAGTTTTTTTTAAAATATATTTCGTTTAAATTAATTTCCTCTTAGATTAGAAGTTGTCTAAGTTTAATTTTTTTTATTAAGAAGGTTTTAAATTAAATTGTTTTAATTAACTAAGTTTTAAAATGATTTAAATATATACATAAACTTTTATTTTGAAAGTTTAATTCAATAATATTAAAGATTTGTTAAAGAATGTTGAAAAGGTTAATTAACTTTTAAAGTTTAAGTTAAATTTATTTGTTAAACGAAATAAATTACCTGAAGTTAATGACTTAATAAAAGCGAATAAAATAAATCAATTCATAAATTTAAGTTTGATTAATCAAGAAATAATTAAAGGATAACTAATCAACTAAGATTAATTAAATTAAGGTAGTTAATTACTTAATCAAAAAGGAAGTAACTAATGATTTAAGTTAAGTAATTAAGTGATTAAGATTAATTTTTGATTAAGGATAATTAATTTATTAATTAAGAATAATCAATTAAAACGATGATAAATTGAGGGGTTAATTAATTGATTAAAGATAATTAATTAAAGGTAAATTGAATAATTAAAGGTTAATTAATTAATAAAGGTGATTAAGGAATGATTATTAAGTAAGGGTTAATTAATTATTGTAATTAATTAAGAATAATTAATTAAATGGTTTGTAATTAATTAACATTAATTAACCAAGATTAGTGACTAATCTGATTCAAATTAATCAGATAATTAATTGATATTACTTATGGATGTTTGGATTGAATGATTTAATTGTTCGATATCCCTGATATGATGCTTTGCGGTATGATTTATCTTGATTTGTGCTGTGATCTGTGATGTAATTTATTTATTTGTGGTGTAATTTATTGTCTATGATGAACTTATATTATTCATCCATAATCTACAAATAAAGATAAGCGCTATAGATTATACCGCTTATCGATATTTCTGTGTTTGAATCTGTAATGGTTGATGTTGCTGCACTATTATTGTGTAGAACCCCTGTACCACACTATACACACACAAATATGGATTTCACGAGGAAATCAGTTAAGTCACAGATATTTGAATTTAATATTTTGAAATGGTTTTAAAGTTGGAATTTTTAATCCAAATGGTTTTAGGAATGAAATTGGGTTGAATTTGAAAAATAATTGAAAAGGAGTTTTGAAGATAAAAGTTATTTTAAATAACATGATTTAGTTTGAAATCTGAAATATTTTGATTGAGTTTGAATTCAGTATTTGAAATTGAATTCAATGATTTAGAAATTTTGGTTTAAAAAGATGGTACAAGTTATAAAAGGTTTTTGTATGGGTTTTAAAACCATTTTAAAAGTATGATTTTGAGAATTTGAATTTAACCCAAGTTTATATTTGAAAGGACTTAACTCGTGCAAATAAAATCGGGTTTTTCAAAATGGAAATAGTGGTTTCAAATAATAATTATGATGAAAAGATTTCAAATTTGAAATTGAATGGTTTTGAAAGCTGAAATTAAATCTTTGTAAAAGATAGTTGAACCCTATTTTGAAATTAAAGAGGATTCTAAATGGGGTATCTTTTATAAATAAAAGATTGAAACGGGAATTGTTATGAAAATTATGAAGGAATCTTTGGAAATTATTTTAAAAGCTATGAAATAAGTCTTTAATTTAAAGACCGGATGAGTTAATCCAACTTGAAATGGAATTGTTTTGAAAGGCTATAAATGAATCTTTGTTAAAGGTTGGTGAACCTTGTTTTTAAATTAAAAAGGGGTTTTAAAAGTGAATCTTTTATTTAAATGATTTAAGTATGGAAATTGTTTAAGCCGTTGAAGGTTTTTGAAATGAATCTTTTTGTTTAAAAAATTTAAAATGGTAATTTGTTTTAACCATTTGAATGAAAGGTTTTGGGCTTTAAGTTGCGACTTAACTGAAATCCCATTATCCATATGTTTTTAAATATTGCGCTCATTATTCATTTTAGCCGGGAGAGGACCTTGTGTCATATAACCCATTCCGAATAATGATACGGCGATATGGATAGTATTTGAAGACCGGTGGTGAAGATCGGATACTTTCGAAAACGAAAGGATGACTGTCGAATGTCTCTGCACCAAATGACCCCACTATAGAGATTTGAGCACCCATTGTGATGGGGAGTCCGGACGTGATTAGAAATTATTCGGATTGCAAGGGCTTCTTCGGAAGTGCCTTCGGTTCTGTTCAAACCCGGAATAGACTTGTATGGATGTGTGTCTGACATTACACTTTGAGATGTAAAGCTGGTTTCTATCAAATACATTTCTGTTTGGTGGCGGAGATTTATTCTCTTAGCTTAACACCCTTATCTGAGACGTATGACCTCAGAGGTTATGTAGTTGATGGTTACTAGTGATACATTCCCAATTTGGTAATGTGGCATACGAAGTGCTGCTGATCAATTGTTGATCAAAGCATGTCTTTTGTGAAAAGCGTAGCTTTGTGGACGAGACTTCGTCGAACCTCACACCCCAGAATGGTCAAAACAGAAAGAATGCAGAAAGGTTATAGGGAGTAGCGCCCCTTAGGGTATGTGCATTTCCTTCTGGATAGAAGTGGTATCACGGTATGGAGCCCAGATACTTAACTTATGTGGATATCACAAATATATATATATATATTACTTTGTGATTGTTGTTGTTGAGGATCCTCGGATAAAGGTTGTTTACAACCGGGGGATGGCATACTCGTGTAGTAGTTACCCATTTTTGCAGTGGTAACCCAGCCTTGTGTTGGCAGAGATCCGATTAGGTTCTCGGGGCGTCCCTCCAGAGGCGTACCCATGTGGCAATGGGAAGTTCCTTGGCCTAACCATTTGTTGGAAAATCCAAAGAAATAATACGCGCCCAGTACGATTTTAGTTGTATTACCTGCCATCTACTTATGGTGGCGCCCCACTGTTTGGATAGTAGCTATAGTAGGCATAGTTCGGAATGCCTATGCTGGCTAAGATTAATATTATACTTTCGAAATGTTTTCTACTAGGCACTAATAATAATATCAAAATGGTTTTCGCGTATCAAGCATTTTTGGCTATCATAAGGAGAAATCTCCTCCAATTCTGCGTTTGCATGGTGTGTGTGGTGGGAGGCCTTATGGTAGTTTCATTTTCAAAAAGCATTGCAGATTTCAATTTTAAAATCTTTTGTTTTTTTAAAGATAAATTGTTTTTGTTTGCTCATAGCAGTCGCATGACTGACCTGGAGTTTATTGTTCCCTTCCTAGACTCTGGGTGCCAACAATTTCCCACACAGGCAGTCTAGAGTTTGGTTTTTCAGATAATAGATATAGAATCGATTTTGTAGCTTTCGGCTTTCTCTTTGGTATTCTTTGAAGACTTTGGATATTGAAGTATTTGGTTAGGACGACTGACCTTGCTCGGCTTGGTACAACTTGATGCTGGTTCACGCTTATCGAATTGGAGATCTTTGGAATTTTGAGCCTTTGCATTTGGAGATGGGATACTGTTGCAGTTTGATATTGGAGTTATCTCTTTTGCTATTCATTTTCCGCTGTTGTTTATTGTCTTAGATATTCTTGTATCATATTGATCATTGTTGTATATCATTGGATATTGTATTCATTGGAATTGTATATGATATTCATTTCCTTATCTTCCGCTGTGTTGTTATACTTAGTGTGTTATAATGTAACGCCCCACCCCGAGACCTACATTAACAAAGAGCATTACTGGGTAATACTGTCTGCTAATGCAGAGAATAGAGCTGAATAGGAGCGACCATCTATTGCCTTGTCTTAAATATCTATTGAATACGTCGACAATGCCATTTTTTCCCCCGATTCAAATGGATTGACATATCCAATAAATACTTAATACAAAGCCATAGGTGGCTATAGGATCTATCAAAAAAAAAATACAACAACTCAAATGTAAAACACATCATAGAACAACAGACAGTCCCATAGATACACACATACACTGATACATCACAAAGTATACAAAATGATACATCATATATGTGGTATGACGACCACAATACAAACACGAGTCAAAATAATATACATATCAGAGTAGCAAACCAAAAAGGACTACACAAAAAGCTATAACAAAAAGAGCTAGCAGAATAATCCATGCAGAAGTAGAATAAGCTAAGTCCAAAAGTACCTAACCTGAAACACCTCGGTCTGACCCGAGTATAAAATACACGGGTCAGTCTACTAAACGATCAGTAAGAAGTGATAGTAGAATTGTGATGACCCAGAATTTTAAGCAATATCAATTTAATAATCTGAATTAAAAATTAAATTGATTTGATAAACTTTGTGATATGATTTAAATTAATTTAATAATCCAATAAAATAAATATTTAATTTATAGATTTTATCTTCTAAAAACTAGTAAATTGTTTTCTATTTATAATGTATATAGAATATGTATATATTGTAAATAGATAAACCTTGTTTAAATTTGATAAATAAATAAATCTTGTTTTCTATAAATATGTATATCTTTGGTAAAATTGGGTATAATTTTAAAGTTAAACTTTTAAAAGCTATTGAATCAATAAAATATGGTTTTAAATTGATAAGACAAAAATTAATTTGTTTAAATTAATTTATTTGATATTAAGTTTTTAAAAGTATATAATAAATAACTATATGATTTTTAAATACATAAGGTAAATTATTTAAATGGTTTAAAATATGTTTAACTAAAGTCTAAATTTAAATAAAAATAACAATAAGGTTTGTTTTGATTTCCTTTTAAATACAGTGTGATAAAATAAGTCTTACCAGCATGGGGAAGTCTTACCTCCTGGTGGGGAAGTAGAATTGCACTGGTCTTCAGGTCAACAGCAGTAAGTCTTACCTCCTGGTGGCTGGTCTAAATGAGATTGATAAGCGGACCATTTTTCATGATTATCAGCTTCCCAACCTTCCTGATGGTACCATACACTTGGGCATTCCATTGTCATCTAGGAAAATTGGGACCAGTGCGTGCTTACCACTCTTTGAAAGAATTACTGAGGCCATGAACAGGTGGGCAAGCAACAAGATATCTCAGGCTGGTAGATCAACTATCATTAAATCAATTATACAGGCCATGACGGTGTATTGGAGCAGATGCTTTTTGCTGCCATCTTCTCTACTGCAGAAAATTAGGAAAGCTATGAATCACTTTCTTTGGACTGGAAATATGTACTCAACCAAACTTATTCCTATTGCTTTTGCCAAAGTGGAAAAACCACTTAAACTTGGTGGGTTGGGGTTTAAGTGTTTGCCTATTTGGAATCAAGCTGCCTTTTCTAAGCACTTTGATAATCTGATTAATGACAGGCCTAACATTTGGGTTAAGTGGGCGAGGAAACATCACCTTGGAAATAAACATTTTTGGCTTATGGATCCTTCTCCCCTGTGTGGCTGGGTGTGGAGAGCCATCCTTAATCTAAGAAGCATTCTACTTCCCCATGTCCAGCTGATCATTTCCCCTGACTGTGATGCAAGGTTCTGGTTTGATCCTTGGGTGAGAAGAGGTGTGATATTGTATAACATGCTTACTTATGATCAGGTAATTCAAACTGGCATCCCTATTAATGCAAGTGCTAATGATTACTGTGTTGATGGTGTCATTATATTGCCTTACACCTCCAACCCTAACATCAATCAACTATGGGAGTCTGTGAAAGCCTACAAGTTACCATCTGTTGGTAGTGGTTATGTATGGGCAGCAAAACATGAAAGGCATTCAATAGCTTGCATTTACAAAGCACTAATTGGTGAAACAGGTAACTCTGAATTTAGATGGCATTCAAGAGTGTGGAATAGCTTTACGTCTCATAGCCTCAATTTCTCTTTGTGGAAGACTCTCAGAAATGCTTTGATGACAAAGGTGAAATTATGTAGTAGAGGTTTTACAGTGGACTTGAGGTGTGTTTTCTGCAATATTGTTGCTGAAGATACTGACCACCTGTTTTTTGGCTGTGGGTTTACATCAAAAATTTGGAAAGCTTGTCTCAATAGTGCTGGCTACAATGATACCATACTGCATGGTGATGCTGAGTGGAATAGGTTGTTCAGGAAGACTAGGTGGATGACTTCAACAACCTTGTGGCATTTGTTAACATTGAAGGTTTATGTGAATGCAATTTGGGAAGAGAGGAATGCAAGGGAATTTGATAACAATAGGAAGTCTGCTACTGCCTTAATTAGTGTTATTACAGCTAAGGTTAGGGAGAAGGCTTCACATCAATCTGCGTATGATACTATGGATTAAGGGGTTGGTGTATGTACTTGTGTTCTTGCTTGTTTGTCTTGTGTTTTTCTTTCAATTCTAGGTTGTATCTCTGTGTTTGTTGGAGCAGTTTGGCCTGCTCTGTTTTGTTTACTGTTTGTGTGTTTAATAAAGATGGTTAGGGTCCATTCAACCCTCCTTGCCGTTCAAAAAAAAAAAAAAAAAAAAAAAGTAATTTATTAATAAAGAAACAATTTCTTGTATAAATCATTTATAGTTATCAAATTTTGTTATTTTCAAAATATAATAATACATTGTTTTAACAAATAGATTTTTAATAAAAATAATTGTTTTTCAAAATTGAATTGTGTAGTTATATATGTAAAAATATAACTTAATTTCAAAATTTGATTTTAGAATTTGATTTGGATTTGAATTTAAAGCTTTGAAAATTTAAAGTATAAATATTTTTAAATTGTTTCGATTTTAAAATATTTGTATAAACTTTATTTTATAAATATAATTGGATTTATTCATTTCAAAATTATCTACATGTAAATAAGTACCTAATCACTAATTAATTAAACAAAGATTTACTTTTATCTTATATTAATCTATTAACTAAATAACTAATTAACATTTAATAATAACTAATTAAATTTAAAGACAAGTGTAATCTTCTTAGGCTTTATAATAACATATATTAGATAATAAAGTAAGGTTTATGCAAATGTTAAATTTAATGACAAGTGTCATTTTAAAAAAACTTTAATTTTTCTTTATTTTTAAAACCACATGTTCATATAAAACCCTTTATTTCCTTAACCCCATTTCTTTTCTATTTCTCTAAATCTAAAGCCAAGAAGAAGAATTAAAAACAAACCACCTCAAAACTAAAATCTGAAAACACTTTCTTTGGAAATAAAATCAGAAATCAAAAAATGCAAAATCATTTTCAAAATTGAATCAAACATGCAAAAGATCTGTAGCATGCAAACAAAACCTGCTTTTTCTTTAGAATCTGGATTTCAGAAGCAAATCTGTTTTTAAAAGCATCTGCATTCTTCAACCTAGAATTAAAGGAAATCCTGTAATAGCATGCATGAAGTTTCAAAATTAAAGAAGCAAGCAACTCAGTTTTCATTAAGCAATTCAAGATTGAAGCAAAGAAAATTCCCAGTTTTAAAACTACAAAGTCTTTTTCAAAATCATGGCTCTGTCTTCCAATTTAATCAGGTGAGTAACTTTTAAACTCAAAGTAAATTATGGTTGCATGTTATTATTGTAGAATATATTGCAATTGTGTATATTTACAAGTATGTTTGTGTAGATATTATTGATGAATTCTGCTGTAAGAAGTGTTCATTTGAATATCTGAGACATCTCTGTTCCCAGATTTAAAATTCTGGTTTATAATTTAAATTCAAATCTTTTAGTTTAGTCACTGTTAAAAACTTAAGTTTCAAAGGAAACTTGTATGTTCCATCAAAGATTTAGTTAAAATTCATTTAAGATAAATAGGTTGGTAACATCACTAGGAATCAAGGGGGAAGGCTGAACAAACTTAATATGAGTAAAATGCAAACATCTTAATTTATAAATTCAAGAATGTAAACCGTATTCTTACCCTAAAACATGATTTTTGAAGCTTAATTCATAATTTAAAATGATGGGATAAGGGTGCAGTTCTGTGATGAACATAAATGGGAAACTTGTGATTTCTGGTGATCTATTGATATTGAAGGGTCGGGATTCTTCTTGAGGGTAGAGGAGTAATCAGAGAAGCTTGGAAAAATAATTGATGGTGATGCAAATCACCGTGGCAGCAGCGGTGATGATTTCATATCAGTAGCCCTAGTTTTTGGAAGATTTAGTAAATTGATCGGCAAGGCTTTAATGTTTGATCGAGTGCAACTAGGTTTTAGGATTTGAAAGCTTGGTCGTAGACGAGCCTGTGACCGGTGGTGGAGGCTCTCTGGTGGTCGGAGGACCGTGAATGTGGCGATGACAGGTTTTGGTGGGGGGTTTGGTTTTTCTGTTCCAGGTTTTGAAATTGAACTCGAATTCAAATTCGAGTAGTGTGGAAGCTAGAGGATGACCGAGGTGGAATGACGAGTTGGTCGCCGATGTGTGAAGGCCACCAGAGGTGGCTGGAGTTGGCCGGAGACACGGTGCATGTGCACTGTGAACTTTCGGTTTATGATGTATTCTGGGTGGAAGCAGAGAGGATTGTCTCGAGTTTCACTCGAGTAAAAGTAAAGGTTTACTCGAAGCAACAAGGGTTTTGATCCGAAGCAAATTTTGGGTTCCCTCGAGTTGATTCAGTTTGTTACAGGTTTTATAAAACCTGCCTGTAAATTTAAATTTAAAACATATTTGAATGAATTCAAAAATTGTAATGATAAGATTTAAAACAAGTTTAAATCTAGTATGTAGTATAGATTCAAATGGTTTTGAATCTTAAAAAGTTTTTAAATTTTTAAAGTGGGTTTTTCAGTTAAAAAAAAAAAGAAACCTGACAGTTTCTAGAATTTGAATTTTATATTAAAATCTGAAACATAATTTAAACAGTAGTTTGAATTCAAAGATTAAGTTCAGTTTTTTTCCAAATACTTTTGAATCTTAAGGCTTAAAAATGAAAGTTGGATTTTAAATAAAGAGTTTTAAATCAAGGTTTAAAACAAATTTAAATCTAAGATTAAAATCAAATGTTTTGAATAAATAATGGATTTAAATTTCTTGAATTCAAATCTGGGTATTTGAATAAGTTTTTAAAATTCTGAATGTTTCCAAAACAAGTTTAAATTTAAATAGCTTGTTAAAGGTAAATTTGTTTTCAAAACAAATATTTAAACTTGATTTTTGAATTAAGTTCTTTATAAAAGGGTTTATAAATGGAAGTTAAATGATTTGTTAACCTGAATTTGCAAGTTAAATTGTAATGTATTTAAAGGTTTAAATTTTAAATAAAAATTAAGTAAATTAGTTTAAAGGTTTTTCTTATATAAGTTTTAAATGTGAGTAATAAATGTTATTTACATTTATTTAAAGATTTATAAATTGAATTTAAATTTAGTTAATGTTTAAATAAATAATCATTTTGAATCTCATATTCAAATGCAATTTGAATTTAAATTTAAAATGCAATGTTCTAAATATACTTTAATATTAATGAGGTCATTAGTAAGAAATGGATTATCTTGAAATTATTAAGGTATTAAAATGATTAAATAAATAAGATAATTAAGGAATGACTAATTTATTTAATTTATAATTAATAATTTGGATTAATTTAAAATTAGAGATTAATTAAGAAGTAAATTTAATTAAAGAATGATAAACGGTTAATGAAGGTCATTAACTAAGGATTATTTAACAATTAATTAATATGATTAATTTTTAATAATTAATTAGATTAATTAGTTAATGATAATCATTTGTAAATTATTTTAAGATTAATTACTTGATGGAAGTAATTAAGAAATTAGTTACTTAATGTAATTAATTAAGTTTAAATGTAATTTGTTTAAGATTAATTAATTAAGTTTAATTAATTTTAATCACTTGTTGGTTGATAATAATTACTTAATGTAATTAATGGAATGTAATTACTCAGTAAAGTAATTAAAGATAATTACTGGATGTAATTAGTGGATAATGTTGGAATTGTGAAAGTAATTTGGATTAAATTACTTTGTATAATTAATAAAGGGATTAATTAAAGAAATTAATTAAGGAGTAATTAATTTGATGAAATAATTAAGGTAGTTAATTACTGAATGTGATTAATCAAAAGTGATTAATAATTATGGTTTAATTGAGATTAATTACTAAATGTAATTAATTTAAATAAGATAATTAATTAAATGTATTTAAGGATTATTAATCAAAATAATTAATGATGTAATTAAGATTGATTAATTAAGATTAATTAATCAGTGATAAATGATTAAAAGTAATTAATTAATTAAGGATTAATGTAATTAATTATAGTTAATTAGTTAATGAAGTAATTAAAGTTTAATTACTGATTTTGGTTAAGAGACATTAATTTTTGAAATTAATTAAAGGATAATTACTAGAATGTAATTAAAGAATAATTAATCAAGGATGATTAATTAAGGCGATTAACTAGAGGATAATTAATTAATTAATTTGTAATTAATTAATGGATATGTAAGCAAGATTTATATTGATGTAGTAATTAATTTACTTTAAATTAATTAGAGACGATGTAATTAATTTAATTCATTTAAATTAATTATAGATGGTGTGATTATAGATCATTGCTTGTGAATGGATGATATTGGTTTCCTTGAATGGTTTGAAATCTCAACTATGAGATTAGTAATGTTGTGTGATATGGATGCATTGGTTGCATTATGATATGGATTATATTTGATAATGATAATATGGATTATATATTGTGATGATAATGTTGATTATCTATTGTGATATGTGAATTATCTATCTGTGTGTATATAGATAATTGTATTGAATTGTTTCAAACTCTAAAACAACTTGGCCTTAAAAGACACGCTTTGGATTTCGATGAGACTGGGATCGGGTTTCCAAATTTGGATATCCGAAAACCACATCAATCCAAATTAACGATAGGCCGTGAATCTTAAGTGAAGAGTGAAGACTCGAGGTGTAAGGACTATTCGTTAGTATAACTCTGAGGGTGATTCCAGGATGAGTTTGACGGAGATAGTACTTTCATATTCGTGATGAAGATTCAGAGTGCAAGGATTATCGTCGTTAACTCTGAGGGTGATTCCAAAATGAGTGTAACGAGATAATGCCTTCGGTTTCGTTCGAATCCGGAACGAACTTATATGGATTGAATGCTTTCAGAACATCGTTAGATGGACGATGAGCATTCTAAGATAAATGTGTCCTTTAAAGGTAATCGTAGCCTCAAGCCTCATTAACCGGGAATGGCTAAAACAGGGGAGGTGCAGCAAGGCTAAGTGGGTCATGCCCAAGTAGGACGAGATTTTCCCCTGTCTAGAGGTCCCTTTTTAATCGGCTTAGTGGGCGGTTGGATATGCGCACCAACTGCGGGGTTGTCTTGTTCGAAAATGTTCAGTAAGGAATGGTTCCGGCCTTGTGCTATAGGGGATTGGGAGTGATCCTCGGTATGGTGATCTAGGCCATGTACTGTGACGGGCGGTACCCCGGTAGCCCTGCCATTGATGGAATCCAAAATCCAATAAGTGCCAACAGTTTTGATTGTATTACCCACTTTTGTGGCTAGTAGCTGGAATTTAATGAATGTAACAATTTCGGCTATTTCATATTTACTTGAAAACCCTAGACCTATTATAATATCATCGGATTTCCTATCAAATGTTTTGGTTAGCGTAAGGTAAAAACTTTTCCACGTTTATGTGTGGGAAGTCTTACGTGATACCTTTCTTTTCAAAAGGTTTTTCAAAAGTTAAGCAACTTTAACCTGTTACTCACTCTAGACCCATGTCTGACCCGGAGTTTATTTCTGTTTTTCTTAAACTCTTGGGTACTCAAATTTTTACGAGTAGCCAAGGGATTCAGGTTAGCTTTGACGAATTGTGGAGGAGCAATGGAGTAGGAGGCTTCTGCGCGTAGATATGTATAGTATTCCGTTGTGTTTGGTATCTCTGTGTTTATCTGTATTGTGTTTTGAGTTGTAATAACTAGACAGGTGTTTATAACTGTCTAGTATGTATTGTATTATCTGTGTACTCTGATAGTTGTTGTATATGACACTATGTAATACTTATGTTATTAATATAATTTATTAGTTCCGATGTTCAGATTCTGATGTGTTGTTTCTTCCTTCTTCTCTTTCTTTCTCTTTTCTATCTCTTTCTTTGTTATTAATGATGCGTCATTCTATAGAGATGAATGGCGGGTCGTTACAAGAATAATAGAGCATAAGAGCATAGTGATATTCTTCTTAAACAAGAAGAAACCATAAGAAAGCAAACCGTAGTTATATGGAGGATACACAACATGTATGCATATATAATTAGACTAGGTGATAGATTGCGATTGGTTCAATAAGCATAAAACACAAAGGAGACGAAAAATCTCATGAATCACTAAAATGTAGCATGCCTCATATCATCGGCAATCATAAATCAAATAAGAATGGTTTAGGGAATAATACAACGTAAACTCCTAAAAGAGTAATTCCCAAACCCGCCATATCGGCAACTCTAAGGAAAACTTAAGCAAAAGCCATCTCAACATAAGCCATAAGGTAAATGTCAACAAAGAGATAAAAATCTCATACAACGCCAAAAGGCAAATCCCATAAATATCGCCAATAGGCAATCTCAATATACATATACGCCAAAAGGAAAATCTCAACACGCCATTGTAGGCAATGAAAATCTCAAAAGAACTCCCAAAAGTCCAAAATCCCGAAGTAATCACCATCGAATGGTTCAAAGGACCTATTCCAAAATGATGACATACAGGGGTAAAAATCATCTCAAAAAGGTTTTGCACGTGCTATTTTTGCCGAGTACAGTTTCACACAATAGGTACCTCGCCCAAAGGCAAACGTCAAAAGACAAATACGCCGCAATGGCAAATACGCCTCAATGGAAAATGTCCGAAGACAAATACGGCGCAATGGCAAACGTCCGGAGACAAATACGCCGCAATGCCAAATGACCCAAAGGTCCAGTACTGGCACGCCAATAGGCAAATGTGTCACAAACTCTTGGAAAGAAACCCAAAAAGTGTTAACGTGTGTCCCATACCACCCATTCGCACTAAATGGTTTACTAACAGCTAGTAAATTTCACAATCAAAGCAGTAAAATGTTCATCTCATATCATCGGTAAACTCGACTCGAAGGTCAAAACGATCAAACGGACAAGCTAGGAATTAACCGAAAGGATAAACGCACGTATCGCATACTACGCATTTTACCCAATCGTTTAACTCTCCTTCTCATTCGCTCGACAGTGCAAAAATGTGTAATTTTTATAGAAAATAATTTACCTTGAAAATAAGCTTTGAAAACCGATTTCGAAAACCATTTGGAAACCATATTTGAAAATTTCCCTTATTATAAAGAATAAATAGGTTTTATACTTGAAAATAATTTAAAATATTATATAATAATTATTTTTAAATCTCCTAAATTTATAAATATCATTTCAAAAAGAATTGGAGAAAACGGTGCTCGAAAACGACCAAAAACAAGCAAAATTCCACTAAGACCGAAATTCAAATTTAAATACAAATTAAATTCAAATAATTCAAAATTTGAATTTCAAATTAATTAAACCGGGCTGACCTATTGATAGGAATCATAGCCCTCAAAATACTACAGAAATATCACAAAAACTGAAGTAAAAGTCAAAAATCATACGGAAAATGAACATAAACACTTAGGCAAAATAATACCCAGGTCTAAAATCTTCTCTGGGTTCAACTTTCGGACATAAAACAGGTGGCCGAACGATCTTTGATTCAATTGAAAATTAGTGAAAATAATGTAGAAAAAGTTTATCTTTCAAACAAAAAAAGAATCAATGAATTCCAAAAGAAAATGAAAAAGTCATGCCGTCACAAACATGGACTCAGACCATGTTTGTAACAGTTCAACAAGGATGTGCCCAGGCTTAAAAATCCACTCTGGGTTCAACTTCCAGGCATGAAACTGAGGAACAAATTATATCGGATTGAGCTCAAAATTAATAGGCTTTCAGTAGAAAACTTCATCTTTCAAAAAAAGAATCATGCAATTTGGACAAAAAAAGTTACGATGTCTTAAAGTTGCACCCGGACAGTGTTTTCACTGTAAAATCTGGGTAGAAACATGGTCCAGGTCGAAGTTTGGCGGCAAATTTCTATAAGCTATCTAAGTCGAAATGACTTGAAATTTGGTATGAATATAATAAAAAACTATATCTTTCAAACAAAAAAAGGATCACGTAATTTTATTAAGAAATGAAATAGTTATGCCATCGCAAACAGGGACTCAGGCCATGTTTGCAGCAACAAAACACAGTTTCTACAGGCAGAAAAACTGTGTTTTGTTGATTTTGCAACAATGGTTTGAACACTCAAATCATAATACTTTTCTTTCAAAATTTGCAGAAATGAAGTTCAACATGCAAGCTATCAAATGCAAGAAATCCAGCAGCATTTCTTTGCCGGATTCAAAAGTTATAGGCATTCAAAGATGCAACATGGAAAAGATTTCAAATAAAAAATAACAGCAAAAATTTACCGAAAAAGCTAAATTTTTACTTGCTTTTGAAATTTTTTGAGCTTGGCTCGGCTAGATTATGTGAGTATTTCAACTCACCTTGCTGTTGCAAGAGAAAGACTTGGATTTCTGTTGCAAGTTGGAAGCTTTTTGCTAGATTGAAGCCTCTAAGAACCTGTAGAACAAAAGAAAACGACATGCAAGAGGAATTCAACAATAAATTAGAGAACCCATTTTTGAAATTAGGATTTTGCTGAAATTGTAGGGTTTTGGAGTTGATTACCTAAGATTTATTCTCTAGATTGAAAAACATAGCAATTTGATGGATTTATTAAAGAAATTTGCTTGGATTTCAATTTGATGGAGGTGGGTTTACTGGTTTCTGTTTTAGGCTGAAGGAGGAAGAAGAAGTTGAGAAAGAAAAAGAAAATGAACGTACAGAATTTGTTTTGTCATTTTCTCAACCAGGTTAAGTCCTAATGGGCCTTGGATCTATTAGTAGAAAGAAATAGAATGGTCTATTGGTTAAATAATCAACTCTTAATTAGAAAATGTATACATATTTACACTATTTAAATAAACGAATGTCATTTTCTTTCAAACTTTCACACAACAAGGTATGTAATTTTACATACTTATGAAGTAACATATTTTATACTATATAAAAAGATTAATTTTAATTTTTAAAACATTTATATTATTAAAATCCCTTATTTTACAAAAATACATAATTTTAACAAATAAATGGACAAAACATTATTTTTAACTTCTAAAATTCCAAAAAAATATTTTTCTTGCTTAGAAAAATATAACTAACCATTCTAAACTCAAATTTGTAATTGAAACTCATTTTTAAATCAATTTTCACCTTTTTATTTGATTAAACAACCTTTAAAAATCAATTACTTCCTTTAAAAATTATTAAAAGAAGCAATTGGAAATAATTAATAAAATTATTGCATTTTCTCTAAATAAAAACTATTTTTCATTTATTATTAACCCAAAAAAATAAAATAAAGTTTCAAACTTTATTTTCTCATTTTATTCCAAAATTCATTGTTTATTCCAAATAAACAATTTAATTTCTCCAATTTTATTTTAATTCACAATATTAAATTATAACTACCATTATAATTTAATATTTACACGTAATCTCTGAAACCAGCGTTGTTACAGACTCCACCCCTTAACAAAATTACGTCCACGCAATTTCTATAATGGAAGTTATCTATAACACCTATTTCATCACAACAAGATTCAAATCAAAAGATAGGATCATAGATATTCACCCTCAACAGAGGATGAAAGGATCATGACAAGTTTGCTCGGCAAATCCTATGGTTTCCCAAGTACAATACTCAGGGTTTGCGTACCATAGAATTTCATAAGTTGAACATTCTTATTTCGAAGGTGTTTAATATTCAAAACAACTATACGAATAGAATTCGGCACATACACAAGTCGGTGAGACTCGTGATCATGCAACATAAGTGAATTAACAATCGAGATTAAATCTCGAAGAAACAATGAAATTGGGTTACCTGGAACATATTATGAATACCTAAAACTGAACAGAAAACATTGCATGAAAGCAATCGAACCAAGGCGTTAAGTAATAGTAGATGATCCAATATAACTAGGAGCCAACTTTTCGAATATACTGAAACGCACTTAACTCCTTTAAAGGAGTAACACAAATAAACACAATCATCAAAAGAGGTTTAAATAAAAGATAGGTGGGATTTCAAGCTACCACCATAACACATGACTGCATGAATGCAAGTCATCACAAGAACCGCACTAAGGCAAGAGACACAAGAATGGATTACAAGGAATTTTCCCAAAAATTTGTTATAAGAGTTTTCACTCAAATCCATTTTCTTTTATACATAAAATTCAAACTTCAATACTTGAAATTTTTTAAAGTGTCTTACTTAAATTTTCAATTCAATCATCTTTACTTTAAATTTAAAGTAAATTAAATTAGAGTTGTTCCATACTCTAATTCCAAAAATAAATATACTACAATAAGTAATATATTTTTTTCACTAAATTTATCAAATTTAAACCATTTTACTTTATGATTTAAAAAGGACACTTATTAGACCCTTCATCGATGGCTTTAAATATTCACTATTTAAATTTTCTGAAAATTTAAATAAGTGTTTAATTTTTCAAAAAATTCGGCGGGGTCTCCATTGCATAGAGAGCCCTATAAAATTTTATAAATATGAATTATATATACACATCGACAAAAAGGTCGGAACACAATATAAATATATATATATATATATATATATATATATATATAATTCTTAACACATAAATACTTAGCAATTCATATCTTTCATTTTAAGCGTTTAAAATGCAAGCATGCTTACTTTTATACTTACTATTTGCTAATTAATCATTCAAATAACCTCTTGCACCTGCACTTAATTTATTGAAACATATTATCATGCACTTATAAACATATGAAGCATTAAAATCATAGTTTAAATAAGATAACAACTCAAAACTTCAAAATTTTCAAATTCAGGCCTGCTACAGAGACTCAGACTGTTGACATAGTAAAACTCACAATCTAAAAGTACTCATAAAATAAAAGTTATTCCACTCGGTCCAAGATTTCCAGCGATATAAATTTCATCAAAATCGGATTTAGGGTTTGAGAGTTATGCCCAATTTACTTTCAACTTTAAACTTAGAAATTATAAAAGAGGACAGAAATGTCCATCAGTTTTCAAACTAATTTTTGAATAACCAAACTGCAAAATTTTCATAAATGATACAAATATGATTTCTAGCTTACTGAAAGTACTCTCTTTTTCAAAATGTATGGACTCATTTTGATTTGTATATCATAAGTTATCGCTGTTTTAAACAGCACATTTTAATCAAAATTTTCCGACACAAGACCCTTTTATTGTCAAAATTTTCAAACCATAATTAAATCCACACTACATAATTCTAGTTCAAATTTTTTTTCTCTAAAACATTTATTATATGATCCTTTTCTTCAGAAAGCTAAGACATCTAAAATTACGCTATAATTTATACAACAAACTTTCAACATGGTTTACAAAGAAAACTTTTACCCAATTAACAAACAAGTATTTTAAAAGAAGTCTCATATTTTAATTAAGTTAATTACTGCATATATTAGTAAGAAACAATTATCTATCCAAACTAGACTTTGGAATTACATATTGATTTGATTTTTTTATAGAAAAATTGCTTTCATAATTAAAAATCTTATCTTGTTGTTCTATTTATTATCATTTCTAGTTTTTCATAAAAATTTGCATTTTATAATAAATGAATCTTTTATATCCAATTTTCTCTTAATCCACAAAGCTAGACATTTATTTTATTATCACTTAGAACTACCCAAGGTTGATATTTAATTTTGTTTTTAATTGAACTTCATAGATACATATTTAACATGTTTTTAACACTATTTAAATTCATAACCAAACTTACTCTAATGGTTTTGCTCCTTATTAAATTTCATGCTAATTCAAAAGCACCAAATTAGCATTTTCTCAAATTTTCCCAAAGGCGTACTTTTTTTTCACTTGTTATTAATCAAATGATTAAATGTTTAAACTAATCTTAATAACTATCCTTTTACTTTTTTTCTAAACCTCATTCCAATCAATATTTTGGTTTTCTAAACAATTCATTTTCCTAGTTTGAATACTTTGTTTTATTAATCACTATCACATGATATTTATATCCAATTAAAGAATTTCCTTAATTAAAATTATTTGCCATATAAATGAATTAGCATAAGGTAATATTTTCCAAAATACTTTACCCAAAAGCTTACTTAAGCATCCTAAATTTTCCATGTATGTAAAATTTCACAAACATTACTATAACCAATAATGAATACAATTTATTTAAATGAAACCATATTCAAATTTTCCAATTATCAGTTTATAAAATAGTAACATTTAACTAATACATTTGTAGTGAATGACATTTTAAGGACTGCAAAGTCGACCAAGATCAACATTGCCTCTCCACTGCCCTCTATGTCACACTATTTCCATAAGTCCTAAGTATGTACATAAAATACATATCTCAAATGGCAGTTTTAGAATTTTCAAAATCTTTGCAATATCTATATAATTTTGCGTTCAACATCCATACTAGTAAATATTATTTATTGCCATTTCAAAAACATGTATCACATCGCCTCATAAGCGTTTAGGAATCCCTATCGATAACGCTGATCAGATGCATCGACCAGAATTCTTAAAATACTTATTAGCCAATTGACACAAGAAATTATAAAACCTGTTTTGATTTCTTAAGGAACCTTAAACTTGGTTATAACAATGTTTATTTTCAAAACATAAAACGTTTTCTGATTATACAACCATACAGTCAATTCATAAAACAATCAAGCTATATACTTAAATATATCTCTTGTTAGAAAGATTTTCCATTCACATGGATGCTTTCTTTCCAAAAAAAAAATTCTTTTATTAATTTTACTTCTTTAAAGTGAATCCATCAAATTCTTAAACATTAAATTTTTATTTCATTTTAACCTTTGGTTAAATACCACTTATGGATTAAATTTCATTTTCCAAATTTAATCTTTCTAATAATTATTGCGGTAGCTACAACTTGAAGACACCGGAAGTTCTTATCATTTGCATTGAGTAGGTTTCTAACTCTTAATTATATAACCTACTCAATATTATTTCAACAATTACTATGATAACACACATTCATGCAATTATCAGCCAAACAAGCATTTATTAAAAACAAAGCATTAAATTTGCCCAGCAAAAACAGTCACTATTTCCGCTGCGCAACTCTAATCACTAAGGATCAAAACACATAATTTAAATCTAAGCCATCTGAGGTCTAATTTTTACTATTTTAAAAATAGTGATATTTAAAACCCTTATAATGTTTTCAAACTTATTATCCATTCTAAGAAAATGAAAAGACTAAAGGCACGATTGAGGAATACGATAGTGGAAAACTATGTTATCACTTGTATTATACTTGGATGTACTGTAATACGTGTTTCTATTCTGTGTTTATCATATCTTGTTCTGAGCTCAGCTCTGATACCAAGCTGTAACTCCCCACCCCGAGACCTACATTAACAAAAAGCATTACTGGGTGATACTGTCTGCTAATGCAGAGAATAGGGCAGGATAGGAGCGACCATTTATAGCCTTGTCTTAAATATCTATTGAATACGTCGACAATGCCATTTTTTTCCTGATTCAAGTGGATCGACATATCCAATAAATACTTAATACAAAGCTATAGGTAGCTATAGGATCCATCAAAACAAAATATAACAACTCAAATGTAAAACACATCACAGAACAGCAGATAGTCTCATAGATACACACATACACCGATACATCACAAAGTATACAAAATGATACATCATATATGTGGTATGACGACCACAATACAAACACGAGTCAAAAGAATATACATATCAGAGTAGCAAACCAAAAAGGACTACACAAAAAGCTATAACAAAAAGAGCTAGCAGAATAATCCATGCAGAAGCAGAATAGGCTAAGGCCAAAAGTACCTAATCTGAAACACCTCGGTCTGACCCGAGTATAAAATACACGGGCCAGTCTAGCTAAATGAATCAGTAAAAAGTGATAGTAGAATAATAGAGCATAAGAGCATAGTGATATTCTTCCTAAACAAGAAGAAACCATAAGAAAGCTAACCGTAGTCATATAGAGGATACACAACATGTATGGCATATATAATTAGACTAGGTGATAGAATGCGATTGCTTCAATAAGCATAAAACATAAAGGAGACGAAAAATCTCATTAATCACTAAAATGTAGCATGCCTCATATCATTGGCAATCATAAATCAAATAAGAATGGTTTAGGGAATAATATAACGTAAACTCCTAAAAGAGTAATTCCCAAACCCGCCATATCGACAACTCTAAGGAAAACTTAAGCAAAAGTCATCTCAACATAAGCCATAAGGAAAATGTCAACAAAGAGATAAAAATCTCATACAACGCCAAAAGGCAAATCCCATAAATAGCGCCAATAGGCAATCTCAATATATATATACGCCAAAAGGCAAATCTCAACACGCCAGTGTAGGCAATGAAAATCTCAAAAGAATTCCCAAGAGTCCAAAATCTTGAAGTAATCGCCACCGAATGGTTCAAAGGACCTATTCCAAAATGACGACATACAAGGGTAAAAATCATCTCAAAAAGGTTTTGCACGTGCTATTTTTGCCGAGTACTGTTTCACATAATAGGTACCTCGCCCAAAGGCAAACGTCATAAGACAAATACGCCGTAGTGGCAAATACGCCGCAATGGAAAACATCCGAAGACAAATACGCCGCAATGGCAAACGTCCGGAGACAAATATGCCGCAATGGAAAATGACCCGAAGGTCTAGTACTGGCACGCCAACAGGCACATGTATCACAATCTCTCGGAAAGAAACCCGAAAAGTGTTAACATGTGTCCCATACCACTCATTCGCACTAAATGGTTTACTAACGCTAGTAAATTTCACACTCAAAGCAGTAAAATGTTCACCTCATATCATTGGTAAACTCGACTCGAAGGTCAAAACGATCAAACAGACAAGTTAGGAATTAACCGAAAGGATAAACGCGCGTATCCCATACTATGCGTTTTACCCAATCGTTTAGCTCTCCTTCTCATTCGCTCGACAGTGCAAAAATGTGTAATTTTTATAGAAAATAATTTACCTTGAAAATAAGCTTTGAAAACCGATTTCGAAAACCATTTGGAAACCATATTTGAAAATTTCCCTTATTATAAAGAATAAATAGGTTTTATACTTGGAAATAATTTAAAATATTATATAATAATTATTTTTAAATCGCCTAAATTTTTAAAAATCATTTCAAAAAGAATTGAAGAAAACGGTCCCCGAAAACGACCAAAAACAAGCAAAATTCCACTCAGACCAAAATTCAAATTTAAATTCAAATTAAATTCAAATAATTAAAAATTTGAATTTCAAATTCATTAAATTGGGCTAACCAGTTGATAGGCATCATAGCCCTCAAAATACTTCATAAATATCACAAAAACTGAAGTAAAAGTCAAAATTCGTACGGAAAATGAACATAAAAGCACTTAGGCAAAATAATACCCAGGTCTAAAATCTTCTCTGGGTTCAACTTTCGGACATAAAACAGGTGGCCGAACGATCTTTGATTCAATTGAAAATTAGTGTACATAAAGTAGAAAAGTTCATCTTTCCAAAAAAAGAAGAAATAATGAATTCCAAAGAAAAATGAAAAGTCATTCTGTCACAAACATGGACTCAGACCATGTTTGTAACAGTTCAACAAGGATGTGCCCAGGCTTAAAAATTCACTCTGGGTTCAACTTCCAAGCATGAAACTGAGGAACAAATTGTATCGGATTGAGCTCAAAATTGATAGGCTTGAAGCAGAAAACTTCATCTTTAAAAAAAAAAAGATTAATGCAATTGGGACAAAAAATGAAAAAGTTACGATGTCTTAAAATTGCACCCAGACAGTGTTTTCACTGTAAAATCTGGGTAAAAACATGGTCCAGGTCAAAGTTTGGCAGCAAATTTCTATAAGCTATCTAAGTCTAAATGACTTGAAATTTGGTATACATATAATCGAAAACTCTATCTTTCAAAAAAAAAGAATCATGCAATTTCAGTTAGAAATGAAATAGTTATGCCATCGCAAACATGGACTCAGGCCATGTTTGCAGCAACAAAACACAGTTTCTACAGGCAAAAAAACTGTGTTTTGTTGATTTTGCAACAATGGTTTGAACACTCAAATCACAATATTTTTCTTCCAAAATTTTCAGAAATTAAGTTCAACATGCAAGCTATCAAATGCAAGAAATCCGGCAGCATTTCGTTGCCGGATTCAAAAGTTATAGGCATTCAAAGATGCAACATGGAAAAGATTTCAAACAGAAAATAACAACAAAAATTTACCGAAAAAGCTAAATTTTTGCTTCAATTTTTTGAGCTTGGCTCAGCTAGATTATATGAGTATTTCAACTCACCTTGCTGTTGCAATGGAAAGACTTGGATTTATGTTGCAAGTTGGAAGCTTTTTGCTAGATTTAAGCCTCTAAGAACCTGTAGAACAAAAGAAAAAGACATGCAAGAGGAATCCAACAATAAATTAGAGAACCCATTTTTGAAATTAGGATTTTGCTGAAATTGTAGGGTTTTGGAGTTGATTACCTGAGATTTATTCTCTAGATTGAAAAAGATAGCAATTTGATGGATTTATTAAAGAAATTTGCTTGGATTTCAATTTGATGGAGGTGGGTTTACTGGTTTCTGTTTTAGGCTGAAGGAGGAAGAAGAAGTTGAGAAAGAAAAAGAAAATGAACGTACAGACTTTATTTTCTCATTTTCTCAACCAGGTTAAGTCCTAATAGGCCTTGGATCCATTAGTAGAAAGAAATAGAATGGTCTATTGGTTAAATAATCAACTCTTAATTAGAAATGTATACATATTTACACTTTAAATAAACAAATGTCATTTTCTTTCAAACTTTCATACAACAAGGTATGTAATTCTACTTACTTATGAAGTAACATATTTTATACTATATAAAAAGATTAATTTTAATTTTTAAAACATTTATATTATTAAAATCCCTTATTTTACAAAAATACACAATTTTAACAAATAAATGGACATAACATTATTTTTAACTTCTAAAATTCCAAAAAAATATTTTTCTTGCTTAGAAAAATATAACTAACCATTCTAAACTCAAATTTGTAATTGAAACTCATTTTTAAATAAATTTCCACTTTTTTATTTGATTAAACAACCTTTAAAAATCAATTACTTCCTTTAAAAATTATTAAAAGAAGTAATTGGAAATAATTAATAAAAATATTGTATTTTCTCTAAAAAAAAACTAGTTTTCATTTATTATTAACCCAAAAAAATAAAATAAAGTTTCAAACTTTATTTTCTCATTTTATTCCAAAATTCATTGTTTATTCCAAATAAACTATTTAATTTCTCCAATTTTGTTTTAATTCACAATATTAAATTATAACTACAATTATAATTTAATATTTACAAGCAATCTCCAAAACCAGGGTTGTTATATATAAGCTCCGGCTAACCAGATTCGATGTTTGGATCTGCGGCATTTGAATATGAGTGTCGTATTCGGTGCCGATTTTCGAAGGTCGAGTCAGGGTCGTTAGAAATTGGTATCAGAGCTAAAGTTTGAAACATTAGCTCAGGAGTTTAACATATTAAGTAGCTCATTAGAGATACGGTGAAGTATACCCTAGAATGAGTAATCCCTAAGATATTCGTCTGTAGGTCTCAGTAAATTATCTTGCTATCCGCTGATAGTAAGTATGAGTGCAAGAAGAGGATAAGATAGGGGACAGGGGAGTACCACTACAAATGGTCAGTACCCTGTAATAGCGGAAACAACTTTCTCTATCAATCTCCTTTGATTCATCTTTTCAATTCTTTGATGATACCTGGCAGCTCCAGGAAGAAGCTTTGATATATTTGCATGGATATAAACTCCAGATAGGTCAGAATTTTTTGTTTGGATGAATTGTTTGCTTTGGTTGCTATGGTTGATAGGTATATTTTGGTTGTTTAAACTAAAAGTTTTGGTATTGTATTCATATATCTGTTTATTCTTTTGGGTCTCGATATATTCTATGAGGGGATAGTTATCCTTCGAACTAACCAATACCCTACATACTTCGTAAATTTGGATGACCCGAGTATCTTGATTCGTTCTTGTATCCATTATTGATATTCTGATTTGGGAAGCCAAATGCAGAATAGATATTCGGTTTGATCTGGTGATTCATCTCTCGATCTTTCTATATTCTTTTGTTGTCTCCCTTACAAATTTCGAGGATGAAATTTTCTATGGGGGAAATCTGTAACATTCCTGAATTTTGAACAAGTTTAATTTGACAATTAATTTAATTTTTGAAATCAAATTGTGAATAAATGTGAATTTTTCCAAATCTAATTAGATATCTATATATAAAATTTATTTTAAATTTAATTTTGAGATTGAAATTCAAGAATAATTTGGAATTAAGTATGGATTAAATAAGTATTTCTTTGAATATTTGGGAATAGATATGTATGTAAGATTTATATGAAAATATATAAACATAAGAAACATGTTTAAAAGTTAAATTCTACACACACACACACACACATATATATATATATATATATATATATAAAATATGTATTAAGGTATAATTAGTTTTAAAAATCATTTCCTTTAAATTGATAGAAATGTAAAATTGGTTTGTAAATTTATAAAATGAGATTTTAAATAAATAAATAAAATTTTGGATTATAAATAGAATTTGGTTTGGAATTTAAGAATAAGTTCTAAAGTACATATATACATGTTGTTTATTTATATAGATAAATACTTATTTAAAGATATAATAGTTTGAAAATGAATAAAAGTATTTAATACTTTCTTTTAAAATTGTATATATACATAAGGAAATCTATTACATAATTTGTTTTAACATCAGGATTTAAAACTAAAAATATAAATAAAATGAAACAAGGGTTTTAAATATAATTTAAAATTTAATTGAAGTAGGGATATAAATATAAAATGGATAGTTTAAGACAATTGTAAGCATTTCAATAAAAGGATTATCAAGTGTAAAATAAGTAAACATCAAAGAAACAAGTGGCATGCTATTTCTTTTAAAAATGTAAATATCAAAGAAAAAGAAAAAAAATCAGGCCTATTTTTCTTTCATGTGAAAAACTGAATCAAAATGTTCAAAAGCTTAAACCTGGATTCAGAGTTTTCAACGTAGAAATGAATTCAACCTGAAAAGAAAAAAAATTGAATCAAACTTCAACCTCGAAAACAATCTGGAAATCAAGAAGCAGAGTAATTTCAGATTTTCAAACAGCAAAGCATGGATTCAACAAAACAACTTTCAGTTTGAATCAAAATTTCCAATTTCCTGTCCTCTGTTCACATAAGTAGGTGAGTAAACCTCTAACCAATGTTGCTTATGAAATGGACCTTTATTTGGAATCTGTTATACTCTGGTTGCATGATGAAGTTTTGTTGTGGAAAATATCAAATGCTTACAGGTTATAGATGTGCATATATATGAACGAAGAGTGCATACCTATTCTGTTCTCAGTAACAGGATTTAAAGCCATAAATAAAATATATATAAAAAAATTCTCTTTCTATGATCAATATTAGAGCAAGATTATTGAAGGAAAGATGATGATATGGATGTACACTTATTTTTTTGAAAATTTATTTATAAAGTATAAGTTTGAAAAACTGTCTGGAAAAGGAAAAGAACATGGGAGATTGAAGAACAAGTAAAAATCAACTCCAAGATTTGTAAATTCAGGAACGTAAATTGAATGCTTAAACTAAAACTCGATTTTAAAAACAAAAATCATGATTTTTGGTTGGAAATTTTGTGTGAGATTCTCGGTTAACCAGAAAATGATTTTTGAGGAAACTCCGGTGATCGATGGCAATGGGACGGTCAAGGCTTCGACTGGAAATACAGGGGTAATCGAGAAGTTTGGGAAAATTGCCGGGGGATGATCAGAGCATTGAAGTGAACGCGGTGATTGATTTTCGTTTGTAACCCTAGTTTTGAATGGGTGGTGTATTTTGATCGAAGTGACTTATCTGGTTGATCGAGCTCGATGAAACTTAGGTAGACGTTAGCTGGGAGGTTGTCAAAGGTGTGGCTAGAGTTGCTGATGCTCCGGTGGTCGGAGGTGTTTGGGCGAGGTTGTTTCAGGTTGGGTTATGGACTACAGATTGGGTTTGAATGCTCGATTTCGTTATGCTATCGCTTTCTTCAAGCTGGGTGGTCGGCTAGCTTGAGATGGTTGTAGTTGACTAGTAGGTGGTGGTGAGATTGATCGAAAGGCGCCAGATTCGTGTGCATCGTGCACGCATATGAATTCGCGTATCAGGTAGTTTTCGTGTTGGGGAAGAAGAAGTTTGAACTCGAAGCGTTGCGCAAAATGACTCGAACCAGGGGATAGTGAAGAGGGGACCTGAAGTATAGCTCGAGTAAAGTAAGGAATGGCTCGAGTAAACGGAGGAATTTCTGGGTTGAACGAAATTATCTTGGAATATCTGTTGTAATACAAAAATAGTTTTGAACATAAAAGAAGAATCAAGTTTTTTTAAAATAGATTTTATTTAAATTAATTTCCTGTTAGATTAGAAGTTGTCTAAGTTTAATTTTTTTTATTAAGAAGGTTTTAAATTAAATTGTTTTAATTAACTAAGTTTTAAAATGATTTAAAGATATGCATAAACTTTTATTTTGAAAGTTTAATTAATAATATTAAAGATTTGTTAAAGAATGTTGAAAAGGTTAATTAACTTTTAAAAGTTTAAGTTAAATTTATTTGTTAAACGAAATAAATTACTTGAAGTTAATGACTTAATAAAAGTGAATAAAATAAATCAATTCATAAATTTAAGTTTGATTAATCAAGAAATAATTAAAGGATAACTAAACAGTTAAGATTAATTAAATTAAGGTAATTAATTACTTAATCAAAAAGGGAGTAACTAATGATTTAAGTTAAGTAATTAAGTGATTAAGATTAATTTTTGATTAGGGATAATTAATTTATTAATTAAGAATAATCAATTAAAATGATGACAAATTGAGGGGTTAATTAATTGATTAAAGATAATTAATTAAAGGATAATTGAATAATTAAAGGTTAATTAATTAATAAAGGTGATTAAGGAATGATTATTGAGTAAGGGTTAATTAATTACTGTAATTAATTAAGAATAATTAATTAAATGGTGTGTAATTAACTAACATTAATTAACCTAGATTAGTGACTAATCTGATTCAAATTAATTAGATAATTAATTGATATTACTTATGGATGTTTGGATTGAATGATTTAATTGTTTGATATCCCTGATATGATGCTTTGCGTTATGATTTATCTTGATTTGTGCTGTGATCTGTGATGTAATTTATTTATGTGTGATGTAATTTATTATCTACGATGAACTTATATTATTCATCTATGATCTGTAAATAAAGATAAGCTCTATAGATTATACCGCTTATCGATATTTTTGTGTTTGAATCTGTAATGGTTGATGTTGTTGCACTATTATTGTGTAGAACCCCTGGACCATACTATACACACACAAATATGGATTTCATGAGGAAATCAGTTAAGTCACATATATTTGAATTTAATATTTTGAAATGGTTTTAAAGTTTGAATTTTTAATCCAAATAGTTTTGGGAATGAAATTGGGTTGAATTTGAAAAATAATTGAAAAGGTGTTTTGAAGATAAAAGTTATTTTAAATAACTAAATTTAGTTTGAAATCTGAAATATTTTGATTGAGTTCGAATTCAATATTTGAAATTGAATTCAATGATTTGGAAATTTTGGTTTAAAAGGATTATAAAAATTATAAAAGGTATTTATATGGGTTTTTAAACCATTTTAAAAGTATTATTTTGAGAATTTAAATTTAACCCAAGTTTATATTTGAAAGGACTTAACTCATGCAAATAAAATTTGGTTTTCCGAAATGGAAACAAGTGGTTTCAAATAATAATTATGATGAAAAGATTTCAAATTTGAAATTGAATGATTTTGAAAGCTAAAATTGAATCTTTGTAAAAGATAGTTGAACCCTATTTTTAAATTAAAGAGGATTCTAAATGGTGTATCTTGAAACGGGAGTTGTTATGAAAATTATGAAGGAATCTTTGGAAATTATTTTAAAAGTTATGAAATAAGTCTTTAATTAAAGACCGGATGAGTTAATCCAACTTGAAATGGAATTGTTTTGAAAGGCTATAATGAATCTTTGTTAAAGATTGGTGAACCTTGTTTTAAATTAAAAGGGGTTTTAAAAGTGAATCTTTTGTTTAAAAGATTAAAGTATGGAAATTGTTTAAGCCATTGAAGGTTTTTGAAATGAATCTTTTTGTTTAAAAAATTTAAAATGGTAATTTGTTTTAACCATTTGAATGAAAGGTTTTGGGCTTTAAGTTGCGACTTAACTGAAATCCCATTATCCATATGTTTTTAAATATTGCGCTCATTATTCGGTTTAGCCGGGAGGGGACCTTGTGTCATATAATCCATTCCGAATAATGATACGGCGATATGGATAGCATTTGAAGACCGGTGGTGAAGACCGGATTTTTTTGAAAACGAAAGGATGACCTGTCGAATGTCTCTGCACCGAATGGCCCCAGTATAGAGATTTGAGCACCCATTGTGATGGGGAGTCCGGACGTGATTAGAAATTATCCGGATTGCAAGGGCTTCTTCGGAAGTGCCTTCGGTTCTGTTCGAACCCGGAATAGACTTGTATGGATTTGTGTCTAACGTTACACTTTGAGATGTAAAGCTGGTTTCTATCAGATACATTTCTGTTTGGTGGCGGAATTTATTCTCTTAGCTTAACACCCTTCTTTGAGACGTACGAGCTCATAGGTTATGTAGTTGATGGTTACTAGTGATACATTCCCAATTTGGTAATGTGGCATACGAAGTGCTGCTGATCAATTGTTGATCAAAGCATGGCTTTTGTGAAAAGCCTAGCTTTGTGGACGAGACTTCGTCGAACTTCACACCTCGGAATGGTCAAAACAGGAAGAATGCGACAAGGTTATAAGGAGTAGCGCCCCTTAGGGTATGTTCATTTCCTTCTGGATAGAAGTGGTATCGTGGTATGGAGCCCAGATACTTAACTTATATGGATATCGCAAATATATATTACTTTGTGATTCATGTTGTTGAGGATCCTCGGATAAAGGTTGTTTACAACCGGAGGATGGCATACTCGTGTAGTAGTTACCTATTTTTGTAGAGGTAACGTGACCTTGTGTTGGCAGAGATCCGGTTAGGTTCTCGGGGCGTCCTTCAGGATAGGGGTGTAGAACTAAATATAAAAAGGGATGAAAAAACAACCACGAGTTTCTTTATTTCTAGACAAATACTATTTCTTCTTTTTCCTCATTCTTTGCATTGAAATAAAAAATTTAAATAAAAATGATATGATTCAACCTCAGACCCTTTTGGGGAAATGGAAGAAATAATTGATTAGCCCTTCTATTTTTTTTACTTTAGTTTAGAGTTTAGGCATTATTTTTTCCAGGCGTTCCCATGTAGCAATGGGAAGTTACTTGGCCTGACCATTTGTTGGAAAATCTAAAGAAACAGTACACGCCCAGTACGGTTTTAGTTGTATTACCTGCCATCTACTTATGGTGGCGCCCCACTGTTTGATGGTAGCTATAGTAGACATAGTTCGGAATGTCTATGCTGGCTAAGATTAATATTATACTTTCGAAATGTTTTCCACTATGCACTAATAATAATATCAAAATGGTTTCCATGTACCAAGCATTTTTGACTATCATAAGGAGAAATCTCCTCCAATTCTGCATTTGCATGGTGTGTGTGGCGGGAGGCCTTATGGTAGTTTCATTTTCAAAAAGCATTGCGGATTTCAATTTTAAAATCTTTTGTTTGTTTTAAAGATAAATTGTTTTTGTTTGCTCATACCAGTCTCATGACTGACCTGGAGTTTATTGTTCCTTCCTAAACTCTAGGTGCCCACAATTTTCCACACGGGCAGTCTAGAGTTTGGTTTTTTAGATAGTAGATATAGAATCGATTCTGTAGCTTTCGGCTTTCTCTTTGGTATTCTTGGAAGACTTTGGATATTGAAGTACTTGGTTAGGACGACTGACCTTGCTCAGCTTGATACAACTTGATGCTGGTTCACGCTTATTGGATTGGAGATCTTTGGAGTTTTGAGCCTTTGCATTTGGATATGGGATACTGTTGAAGTTTGATATTGGAGTTATCTCTTTTTCTATTCGTTTTCCGCTGTTGTTTATTGTCACTGATATTCTTGTATCATATTGATCATTGTTGTATATCATTGGATATTGTATTCATTGGAGTTGTATATGATATTCATTTCCTTATCTTCCACTGTGTTGTTATACTTAATGTGTTATAAGCTCCGGCGAACCAGATTTGACGTTTGGATCTGCGACATTTGAATATGAGTGTAGCATTCGGTGCCGATTTTCGAAGGTAGAGTCAGAGTCGTTAGATATATTGTTTTGATAAATCATATATATAGCAATAGTTTGATATGAAAGTGTTTACTTTATGGAAAAGTCATTTTACTACTAGGTGAATATTCTAAGATGATAATATATATGTAATACCTAGGCAAATATTTTAAGTAAGAATATATTTATTATTATTTTTATATAATAATGAATTATTTTGAAAGTTATAAAGTTACTTTATAACTATAGATGTTCTAAGCAGCAATTGCAGCCATTTAACTTTAGTTGGAAATCGAAGTCATTTACAAGGCGGTGCTAATCATTGGTCAATATTGCAGCCAACTGACAATTGTAGTCTCTAGAAATTAATGGCGAGGAAAGGTATTTATTTTTTATAGCATTTGTAAATTTAAAATATGTGTATATATATATATATATGTATGTATGTATTTGTGTGAGGTTTTTGAATGTTTGTGTATTACTTTAATTGGTTTCCACCGATGTTGAAATATTAATATAATAGTAAGTAATAAGAAGTAAAGTTATATATATACATATATTTGTGTGTGTGTGTTTCCAATTAGATGAAAAAAATCTTTTATTTATGGAAATGGATTAATAAGAATAAATGAGAGGGATTTAAGACCATTAATATAAATACCCCTCACCACCTCCTTTGCATTCACATTCTCTTCATTATAAAACAAAAAGGAAGAAAAACAAAACTCCATTATCAAAACAAGGTCAGCCACATTTGGAGGGGAGAGAAAGAAGAAATCAAAGGCAAAACTTTCAATTTCAAAAGGAAAGAGAAGATTTAAACAAAGATTTTAAAAGATTTTCTAGTCTGAGGTGAATAAAATTTCCCCTAAAGTCTTTGTAATTTGTTTAGGTTCGGATTAGATTTTGTTTTTATGATTTTAATGTCGATAGACATGTTCGAACGATAAGGTATGACTTTGAATATGTTTAATGATTTAAATGAAAGGAATTTAATCATGTTTTAGGGTAGAACATGGTTTAATCATATCCGTGTGCCACAAAAATTTAATATGATGTATCTACTGATGGTTGTTAAAGTGGTTTTCGGCATTGGCACAGAGTATGATAATAACCTATCCCGGTCACTTTAACAACCAAACGTTATTATAACACCACGGTCATTTCAAAATAGTTTATATTTCAAAACCAAAATATTATACCCATTTCAAAACACACCAATACGATATCATTCTTCACTTCGAACATATCCTTTTCCAAAAACATAGCACTTTCAAAGTTATAACACTTTCGAAATTATAAAGCTTAGAAATTATAACACTTTGGAAATCATAACCCTTGATAACATAATACCTTGAAATTCATAGCTTTGAAATCATAACATCCCACTTGAACAGTTTAGATATTAATAATGGTATATATAATAAAATAGTTTATAAAATATTTTATATAATAAATAATTAGTATATTAAAATAGTTATAAGTTATTATAAGTTAAAATAGTTTATATTAAAATAATTAGTATATTCAAATTAACTCGAATTCTAAAATCCCATTTAATTCAATCTCAATTAATAAATTTCAACTCAATTTAGTTTCTCAATACACTATTTCAAATTATATTGATTTCAAATATTTATTTGAACCATAAAATAAACCATTTCAATTTCAATGTATTTCAAAGCTTTAAATATTCAACATTTTCAAAACTAAATTTGATAATTTCATATATATATATATATACACATATAATCATATTCACTTTACTATTATTTAGTTTTTAAATATTTACTTAATGATTTCAATAACATTTAAATAAAACTTCAAATTACAAATTTTAAATAAACTAAATATCCTATTTCAATTTATGTAAATTTGAAGATATTCATTTAAATCACTTTTAATCAAAATCAAGTTAAAAATCATATCTTTAAAATCTCAAATTTAACAAATTTCAAATCTAACTTATTTAAGTACAATTCTTAAATAATTACAATTTCAAATCAATTTCTATTTCCCTTCCAACCTTAATTTATTAAAAATTATAATAAACTCTATATTTAAAAATATAAATTTAAATAAATACTTAAACATATTAAATATTAATTAAACCAAAGTTTATTAAATTAAATCTTATTTTTAAACTTATTTTATATTAAAACTAATTTATACATATTTTAAAAAGTAAAATTATAAGTAAATTCTTAAAATTTATAAATTTCAAAGCTAAATTATAGTTTTCAAATTTTCAAAACATGTAATTTTAAAAATCAAGAATTTAACTATATAGAAAATAACGTATATGTGTATATATATATAATATTTTAAATTTAATATTTATATAAAACCATATATATATATATATATATATATTTAAACCTTTGAAATCATATCAATATATATATATGTATGTATGTATGTATGCATGTATGTATATGTATATGTATACAGACAAATGGTGTCTGTATATAATTTTCTGTCCTATGGTCAAGTGATATTTATCATTTCAATCCGTAATTTAAATATATACGGGTATATATCTTTTCAACACGTAATCCCAAATTCAATTCAATGAAAATCACTTGGGTTTATCATTTTAACCGATAACGATTTTCTCCAATTCTACAGATCGTTTGGGTATGTATCATTTCAATCCATAGGGAATTCTATACTAACAAGGAACTTGCAGAGTGATAACAAATATGATAATAATATAACATGCATATATCATCAATATAAATAACAGACAATGGTGTCAAATATCACAGGTGAACAGATACAGATAATAACATATATATAGCAATGTAAACAACTAATAGTAGCATATTCAATTGTTGTTTCAATTGAAATCAAATTTGATAAATATAAGAACATTAATCATAAGTGATTGCTCACCTTTCGAGGCTAGAGAGGATAGACAATGAAGCTGAGTTATGAAATGCAAGCACGACTACCAAAGTAAAGCTAGATTGACACGAATTTCATGAACAAGCTGATAAATAGGAATCGATGAGAACTAATCAGAATCAGCTAATATAAATGAAATAAAAAGAATATTATATTAATATTTTCCTTAAAACAAAAACTCAATTTAAATGCATTTTTTAAATGACATATCTACGTATTACATTTATAAAAATCAAACATATACCTTAACATATAATAATATATACTTATATACACCTCTACATATATATATATATATATATATATATATATATATATATATATTGTAACTTTTATAACTTTACATATACAACAACTTTATATGATTTATAAACTTTAAAAGACTTAGATAGCTTTTTGTACTTTATAACATATAGCAGCTGGATATGAGCAAACCGAATACACTTATATACTTTATAAACTTATAAACTGCAACATATATACCATCTTAACTAGAACATAAAATAGTACATCATGATATATATACAACTTAACATTTTATTATATGATAAACAAATCTTAAAACAAAAATATATATAATACTAACATAATATTTTCAAGCAACAGGGTCAATACTAGATGTAAACAAATATATATATATATATATATATATATATATATATATATAATTTACTTTATATAATATACATATACTAACTAAAGCAGATCATATATGAAATATACTAACATACATAATGTACTGTATACCATATATATATAATTTATATAGACTACTCTAAAATTTACGTACTAAAAATATATATATAAGCTGTCATAATAACCTATACTTATAGAACTAACAGAATATACATAACTTACTTAATCTAACACACACACACACACACACACATATATATTAACATACAATATATCTCACGCAAACCTATAACTTGTACAGACTTATTATAAAATATATATATATCAACCAAAACATATACATATCTATCAGATTTAAAAAAAATGTAAACATCACCATATGTACAATTCATTTCATCTGCATAAGCAAAATATATATAAACTTTTATAAATACATATATGTTTACTATAACAGCCTATATATTGAATATAATACAAACAAATAAAATAACATATGTGTATAACTAACCTACATATATTTTATATATTTCTAACATATATATAATAAAATTAAGTATGCAATATCTAAACTAACAATATATATAAAGTTTTGGAAAATATACATATATTTTTTCAATAGATTTGCCATCCTAACAAATTAAATAAACTATATATATACAATTTTTTTTGAAACACATATATATAAACCAGGCTTATATACTTCCATAAACCCACAACATCCATATATATAATTTACATAACAAAATATATAAACATCTAGTAAATTATATAATTAACATATTGTAAACTAACAGACCAAACTCTAATATAATATATATAACTTCCTATATAATATACATAACATACCAAAGAAGCAGAGGTGAGGACACGCATAAAGAAGCTTGCGAGGAGGCTCGGCCTAGGTGGGAAGTTGGTCGATGTGACGACCCGGAATTTTGAGCAATATCAATTTAATAATCTTTGTTAATAATTAAATTGATTTGATCATTTTATATTATAAATTGACAAGTTAAACTTTATTTTAAAGATTAATGATAACAATTTGTTAATATCTATTAATATTTTTCCTTGCAATATGAATAGGCAAGATCAATTCTTTTGAAGTTTATAATAATTTGATTTGGAATTATTTATTTTGGTAAACAAGAAGTTTTAAGGTAATAAATCTTTGTATTCAAATTGTAATATATATGAATATATATATTGTGATTTGAGATTTGTTTTAAAATTTAATATGGTAAATTTCAAATTTAATATTAGAATGTTCTATTTGAAATGTGTATATATATTTGTATATACATATTTTAAATAGGAATTTTATTAATTTGAGTTTAATGAGTATTTCCAAATTTTATTTAGATATATATATATATATATATATATATATATAGTTTTGAAAATTTGAAATGTTAATTTGATTTAATGACTTTGAATTGATAATTGAGATTTAAATTTTAATGACAAAGTTAATTCCTTATTTATGATAAATATGTACTTTAAGCTTTTAAATAAGATTTAAATTAAAAATTCATTTGTTTTAATAGTCTTTCATTTTAACATAAGATAAATTGTTTTAAAATTTCTATATAAAGAATTAAAATAGATATCTTAAGCTTATAAACATATATTATATAAAATAAATCAAAATATAAGTTATTTAAATTTACATGAATATTTATTAAAAAGGTAAATACATATTTCTATATTACATAATTACATATACATAGCTTAATAATTATAAAATAAAAAGAAGTAACATTTATAAAACATTAATTAAACAATAATAACACTTATAAAACCACTTGTAAGTATATTAATGTATGTTAAAACACTTGTAATCATATTTACATAGGTGTAAGTAAATTAGAGTTTCATTGTGACAAATGGCATTCTCTTGTAAATATAATTTAAAATTAAACTTGTAAATATAAAACAAAAGTTTTCTTCAGCTAATAAAGAAAATAATATTATCTTCATCTCAACCAAACTAAATAAAATCAGAAAGAAGAAATCTGAAAAGAATTGTAAATCAAAAGAGATAAATGCAGAAAAACTGTAAAACCTGAAATAGGAAGAAATCTGGAAACAAGAAATTTAAAAGCAGTTCAACATCAATACAAGATCTTCAAATGCAAGTAAAACTTCAATAAATCTGGAAATTCAACATGCATAAAGGGAATTGAAAGCCTGGAAAGTATATGTAGTTCCGCTCTCTGTTTTCTGCAAATGTACAGGTGAGTAAATGGAATTTTAAAAACAGTTTTTATTCTGAATTTTAATTTTTTCTTATGATGAATATCATGATGTTGATGAATTCTTGAATTAAAAGTTTATGCATGTTTGAATGTTAAGCATTTTGATGCCTGTGATGATGAAATGACTCTGTTTGTTTATAAACAGGCTTCACCTTCTTTATATAATTCAATAATTCAATTTTAAATCCAAACTAGCTTATGATTTGAAAATAAAGTTTGTTAGGAAACATGTAATCTTCCTTCTAAAAATAATTATAGGATTTTGTAATGGATATTTAGTTCAAAGTTTTTAAATTTACAGTAAAATCTTATTATGGGTCAAAAACTAATCGAATCAATTTTGGATTTGAATTATATAACTGAATTCCTAATGCAAAATCATGATTTTTGAGATTAGTCTCATGATTTTTAGATTAGAAATTTAAGAGAATTTTGGGATTTTCTATTTTGGGGTTTTTGGCCGATTCTTGGTAAACGGCGACGAACTGGGTATCTGGATTGAGCACGAAAGTGATGGAGAAGATAAGGATCATGGGAAAAATGATTTGAGAATTTATTTATGGTTGATTTGGCCGTTAATTGTTGGATTAGGGTTTAACATCCTGAAGTTGATGTCGTTTTCATCTTAATTTTCACGGCGATGTGGAGCTACTATAGATGATCGCAGGGGTTGCCATGGGATCTGGAGGTAGTGAAAGAGCTACGGTGGAGTCGGTGGGTTTTCTCGAAGTTTGAGTTGCCGTGGATGTTGGGTTTTCTGGCAATGGTGTTTCGAGCTGATGGGTTCGAAGGTGAATTTTTGATTTTCGATCGAAATTGATTTTCCTAAGGGCGCGATTTGTAGTAGAGGTCGTGTGCGACTTGGGGAAGGTCGGCATGGAGTTCGCCGCTGACCGGCGGCGACGTGCACGTGAATGTGCACAGTTTTCGTGTTTCGGCTATGGATGTTGGGGTAGGGAAAGAGAAGAGATGGAAGACTCGGAGTATTCTTCGTGTAACTGCTATTTAGGCTCGAAGCAGGTTAGGGATGGATTGCTCAGGTTAACGCGTGAGTTTTGTGGGTTGCTCGGGTTGATGAGCGTGTTTTTGTTGTGGGTTCTGCAGTTTAAAGTTTGAGTTTAAAGTTTTAAAATAATTAACAGTAAGGTTTATGAAATTTAAAACAAAGATAATACGATTTTGTAAATGGTTAAAGTTTTAAACAAAAGTTAAATAAGTTTATATATAAAACTAAATTTGTTTCAAAGTTATGTTTAAACAAGTTTTATATATAATAAATATGAAAGTTTTAAAATAAATTAAGTGAATTTTGAAACTACTTTTGTATTAAAATTTTATTAAAGAACTTTAGAAAGGTTTTAAAGATTTAAAAGTTCAATTTAAAATGTGTTTAATTACAATTGATTTATAAATGTTATATTTTTTTTCAAATAAAGTTTAATGATTTAAATTGGGTAATCAATTATAATAAAGATTATCTTAAGTAATTTAGAATTTGAATTAATTAAAGATAAATAAATTTGTGAAGATAATTAAATCATTTTTAATTATAAAGAGTTACGGGATAATAAATGATTTAATTAAGATAATGGTTTTCTTAATTAAGAATCTTTATAATATAAGAAGTTAAAGAATCATTTGATTAATTTTAAATGATTAAGTTAAATAGTTAATTAAGTAATTAAATTGTGATTAATTAAGATAATCACTTTGGATTAATCTAATATAATTACTTAGGAAAGTAATTAAAGTAATTAAGTGGTTAATTACTAAAGGTAATTAAGTAAAGTTAATTACTTTATGAAAAGTAATTAAGTAAATGTGATTAAGGATTAATCACTTGAGTTATTAATTAAAGAATTAATTAATAATTAGTTAAAGATTTAAATTATTTGATTAATGATTAATTAATAAAAGGATTAAGGATAATTAATTAAGTGATTAATTACTTGTTAAAGTAATTAATTAAGAAAGAAATTTAATTAATGAAGTAATCATTAATTAATGAAAATGATTAATTAATTAATAATTAATAATTTAAGAATAATTAGTTTATAATTAAGTTTTAATTACTAAATGTAATTAAAGTAATTAATCAAAGGTGATTAATTAAAGTAATTAATCAAGTATGATTAATTAAAAGTGATTAATCAAGTATTTAATTAAAAAGTAAATTAATCAATGTGATTAATTAAAAGTGATTAATCAGGTGTAATTAATTAAAGGTAATTAAGGAATAACTATCAAGATAATTAAAGAATAATTAATCAAGGTTGATTAATTTAGAAGGAAATTGAGAGGTAATTACGTAGTATAATTTGGAGTAATTAATCAGGATGATTAATTAATATGGTAATTAAGTGATAATTAATCAGAGAAGATTAATTGAAATGGAATTAAGTAATATTAGTTAATTAATTAATTTGTAATTAATTAATGAATAGTAAAATGGATTGAAGATAATCCAAGTGTTTAAGTAATGATTAATTTAATTTAAGAATTAATTAATTAATCAGGTTTGAATCAAACTTGTTTATGAATAATTAATGATTGAATGATATATATCATTGGATGAGTTAATGATATTGGTTGTTGTTGGATGACATTGATTGATGGATGATGATGTGAATATGCTATATCTGAATGTGATATATATGCTGCTTTGTGATATGTATAGATGCATGTGATAATAGATGCTTATCTATCTGTGTAATATGATACACCCATTTATGTTAAGTGATATTTTCTAAAATATCTATTGTTTAAATCCCTTAAGTACAACTTGGACATTAAAATGGCGTTTGGTTTCGGTGAGACCGGAATCGGATTTCCATATTTGGATATCCGAAAACCACATCGATTCCAATTAAACGTTAGGTCGTTAATCCAAGTGGAGCAAGTGAAGACTCGAGGTGTAAGGGCTATACGTCAGTATAACTCTGTGGGTGATTTCGTAATGAGTTTGACGGAATAGTGCTTATAGATTCGAGATGGAGGTTCTAGAGTGCAAGGACTATGGTTGTTGACTCTGAGGGTGATTCCAAAATGAGTGCAACGAGATAGTGCCTTCGGTTTCGTTCGAACCCGAAACGAACTTGTATGGATTGAATGCTTTCAGCACATCGTCGGGCGGACGATGAGCATTCTAAGATAATTGGTCCTATAAAGGTAATCACAGCCTCAAGCCTCATCAACCGGAAATGGCTAAAACAGGGGAGGTGCAGCAAGGCTTCGTGGGTCGCTCCCACTGGAGAGCGAGATACATCCCTGTCTAGATGTCCCTTTTTATTTCGGCTTTGTGGGCTGTTGGAACTGCAGCCAACTGCGGGATGGTCTTGTTCGGAACTGTTCAGTAAGGAATGGTCCCGGCCTTGTGTTGCAGGGGAGTGGGAGTACTCCTCAGTACGGTGATCTAGGCCACGTACTGTGACGGGCGGTACCCCAGTAGCCCTGCCATCGATGGAAACCCATTTTCCCTACGAGACCCTACGGTTTTGTTTGTATTACCCACTTTTGTGGTTAGCAGCTGGAATTTAATAAATGTAACAATTTCGGCTATTTCATATTTACTTGAAAACCCTAGACACTATTATAATATCACTAGATTTCCTATCAAATGTTTTGGTTAGCGTAAGGTAAAAACTTTTCCATGTTTATGTGTGGAAAGTCTTACGTGATACCTTTTGTTTTCAAAGGATTTTCTAAAGTTAAGCAATCTTAAAACTGTTTACTCACACCAGACCCCTGTCTGACCCGAGTGTTTATTTTCTGTTTTATCAAACTCTTGGGTACTCATATTATATATGAGTAGTCAAGTGATTCAGGTTTTCTCTTGACGAATTCTGGAGGAGCTTTGGAGCAGGAGGCTTCAGCGTATAGATATATAGTTAGAGTTTCCGCTGTGTGTTATTCTGTAGGATTGTCTTGTATTGTATTAGACAGAAATGTTATAACTGTCTAAATTGAGATGTTTAGTTGTGTACTCTGATGTATATGATACTATGTATATGTTCTATATTATATTTAAATCGTTCCGCTGTGAGATTCTGATGTGTTGTTTCTTTTTCTTCTCTTTCTTTTCTTCTTCTATCCCTTTCTTTCTTAATTAGTGATACGATTTTCCGGAAGTGGAAATTCGGGTCGCTACAGTCGAGAGAAAGAGGAGCTTGAATTGGTGGTTGCTTGATAGGGAGGAGCTGTTGTTGTGTGGTCGGGTAAAGGCCGAAGTGGTGAGCTGAGATGAGAGAAGGGTTGGAGACGCTTACACAGGCTAGTGCAAATCGATCTGATGTGGCACCTGCATGGGCTGCTTTGGCCAAGGCTGCTGGGTTTTGAAGGCATGGCTGAGCTTGGTTGTAGTGGCGATGGTTGTGGACCGGAAAATAAAGGAGGCGAGATGGGGAAAGTTGATGCGAGTGGGTTTGGTTGGGGACGGTGATGCCAAGCATGCATAAACGAATGGGAAAATATGAAGCATTGGAATGTTAAATATGAGCAGGCTTGAAAAAGGAGAAGGGGAAGTCTAAAGGTGGTTTGAACGTGCGCAGGTGGAAGTTAACTAGTAATAAAAATGAAATATCAAAATAAATTGAGAACGTGGAAAATAGAAAAGGTCTTGAAAGTTGAATTCAAGGAAATTCAATGCTAATGACCATTGGAATTTACACGGTGGTTAAACGAATAGACAAACGAATTCGAAAAGTTCAAAAGGGTACCGATACAGAAGGCCGTTTTCGCAGTTTCCACGGCGTATTGGACTTCAAAACATAAAATTGAATATACCGCAGAGAATAGCACGATGAGACGATCAAAACGGTATACAAATATCAACGGTACGATCATCGTAACAAAATTCGATAATCGGTACCGAAAATGCTGCGAATTTGTCAGAAATAAGATAAACGAGACAATAGCAGTCCAAATTTAAAGAAATGAAATATGACGTCTCACTCAGAAGAGGATTTACAAATTGATTATGTAAAAATATTCAGGTTTGGAAATTTTTTTATTATCATCAAATATTAACTGATTTGAATTGAAATAAAATCACACAATAAAATTAACTTCCATATTATCCAATAAAAGTTTACCGTTTGCTATGTTTAAATATACGTATTCCAAATATTTAATTTTCATTTCAAAATTCGATTATTTAAAATTTCACAAAAATTGAAATAAATTAAATTATTTAAAATCATTAAAATATCCGGACTGTTACACTCTCTCCCCCACTTAAAAATTTCGTCCCCGAAAAGGAACGAGGTAGGAGAATAGAAACAACTTGAAAGAAAAATAGATTGAAATACAAAATAAACAATTAACTTAAAACCATATAAATTTCAATTTAAATAAATTAATATTTAATAGTTTGGTTTAATCCATTTTATTAAACCAATAAATAGTCATTCAATTCAAATTTGTAAGTTCAAACTGTCAATTCAAATCATATAAATTTCATTTAGTTTTTAAATTTTGATTTCCAATTAATTATTTCTAGTTTAAATATTTATTCAATAATTTTGGCTTCATTTTATAATTGAAATCATACTTTAAGAAAATTTTAGAATTAAATCCCCGATTCACTTCAAACCATTAGAGATAAGTGTATACATATATATTCTATATATATATATTAAATCAAATCTATAATATATACCTATATATATTATACATCAAGTCATACTTCAGAAATTCAAATCAATTTATTTTCCAAAACAAATGAGTAGCAAAGTTACCGATTGGTCTCTCTACTCTGAAACTCGAACAACAATATCGATGATGCGGCCGTCATCACCGAAATTATTTTCCAGCCACAAAAGAGAAAAGTACTGATTTAAAACTTAAAAAACACTTTGGAAACGATTTATATTCGAAAATACTTTAAATAATATACACTTTGAAACTTTAAAACCAAAGTTTGGAATCACCGAAAATTGAATGCTCAAATTCAAATTTAAATTCATTTAAATTCTAAATAAATTTATAAACATTGTTTTATAATTTCAGAAAAATATACTTATATATAATATAATATACAAAAATTCATTCCATTGCTAAATTTGAAAAAAATATTTTGTTAGTTTGTTCTGTTCAAGTGTTTTGGAATTCCTATCGATAGCGGTGATCAAACGAATCTATCGAAACCATAAGTCAACATAACAACTCAAACAAAACAACATATAAAACATTTTTATATTAAAACAAATGCACTCCCTGTAATGACCTAAAAATTTGGATATTTGAAATTAGAATATTTAATTGATTTTAAATATTTGAAAGTTAATTTTTAACTTGAATTTCAAATATAAATATTTATTGGGTTATTTAATTATTGAATTTTTATAGTTGGAAATTGGGTAAAATATGAAATCTGGAATTTTAAGCTTATTAAAATTATATCAGGGGCTTATAAAATTTATATTGGCAATACTGAAGATAGTAAAAGTGACAGAATCGAAATTAAAAGTGTTTTGTTCGGTCTTAAAAATATATCGTTTAAATTTACATTTAAAAATAACTTTCCAAGGCACAGTCTAGGAATTCAATGAAACCAGTTTCATTGGATCCGTAATAGTGTATTTTTAACGGATTTCAAATTTCGTAGTGTTTGGAGTTGTCGTGAGATCGTACGGTATGTAAACGCATTAAAATTTATATCGAAGTTGAAACAAATAACTGGGTCCAAATAGCTATCTTCTCCATATGATCAAATTAGGACTTGAAACCTTTTCCATTGCATTTGAAATAGGGGTATAACATTATAAACGGCTGGCGGCATGCCTCAATAGGGGTTTGCAATTTTAAGCTACGTTAATCGAGACTATTTGAATTTGAATTTTAATTAAATTTAATATATTATATATCAACATTCAAATATGCATTTCCATCAATAACTTTTCAATTCTACTTCAAAAAAACACTGTTGACCACATCCAACACGTGTCTCCCCTGAGGACTTGCGTGTTCTTTTAAAAAAATAAAAAGAGCAACTGGGTTCGTTTAAAACTTCGTTCTCCCCTCCTTTCGTTTCTGTTCAAGCAAAGTCGGGTTTCTCTTTTCAAATCAAATCTCCTCATATCAAACCGTGTCCCTTTTCTCCTCTAAATCGAACGAAATTCATTGAATAAATAAATAAATAAATAAATAAATAAATGGAAACACAGATCGAACGAAGGAAAGAAGGATCGACGAAGTAATCAATTCGATTCGCTTCGAAATCGAATCGCAGAAATAAGAGGGGTCTCGATCGAAGTCAGCTAGGGTTCTCTCTCGTGCACGTTGGTGGTACATGAGGAGACTCGACGTCTCGACGAGGCGGCGGTGCAGCAGTGAATTTTCAAGATCAATTCCAGGCAGCGCGTGGGGCGGTAGTGGGAGAGGCATTGCAATTGTAAGGCGAAGTATCGAATCCATCTAGGTTTGAGAGTCGTTTTCAGTTTGGATTCAACATAGGGTTCGGAAGCCGATGTGGCATCATCGATGCAGCTTGCATCTCTAGTGGTCATCGTCGACGCAGTCGAGCTATGATGTTAGAAAGGTCAGTGCTTCAGTGAGGTATAATTTTTATTTTCTAGATTAAGGATATATATATATATATATATATATATATATCTTTGTATGTATGTATGTATATAGAAAAAAACGAAAATGACACAATCAGTAAGGTAGGAAAGTTTGTTTTGTTATTTTCTGTGATAAAATTAATGAAAAGAGTTGGTATTTTGAAACTGAAATTTTAAACATTTTGATTTGAAAAGTTTATGTAAAAAAATCAATTTTTAAAACTCATGCAGGATATTTCTATAAGTGTATATATATATATATATATATATATATATATATATATATGTAGTTTCAAAAGAAAAATAAACATACTTTTTTAAATTTACTAGTTGGTTTAAATTAACCTATTTAATTATTATAAGATACTAAAAGATTTATAAAGGAATTATTAGTTTAAATGAAATTAATAAATGATAACTGATTATTTGATTTTTTAGAATATTAATAAACCATATAATGTTTGTTACAAGGTCCAAAATTGGGAAGTTATAGTCGAGATGGAAATGGATTGCAAAACAAAAACAAAGGTGAGTTAATCTCACTCATTTGGATTACCGTTAATTTAAATAGTTAAAATTTAAATTATTGGCTGATTGATTGAACTGACTGGTTGTGATATTATATAGTAATACATACATACATACACACATACATACATATATACATACATACATACATACATACATATATATATATATATATATATATATATATGCTGGAGTGATTGATATTCCCGCATTATATAGTGGATGAGACCTTATGCGTCCCACATAATAGTGGATGACCCTTTATACCGCGATATTCCCCTCGTGGGATTGGTATTTTTATATTGTGCTAAAATCTGTGGATGTAGGGAAACAGGCTGGAGGGATCCAACTATATTCCTTAAAATACTGAAATTTGATATCATAATCTGTGATATGATTTATTGAATTATCTGTGATAGGTTATATTGATTATATTGGGAATTGAAAATATTGAATGTTATGGGTAGACTGAATATATTTAGGGTATATTAAGATATCAAAATATAAAGATTGGATTTTTGAAGGAATTAAAAAGAGAATTTTTAAGTAAATAAGTATAGAGAATTTGGATAAATTAAAGAATGAATTGGAAAAGGATAAAAGTTTATTTTTAAATTCTAATAAGTAAATTTCGAGTATGGGAAGGAGATTTTTGAATAAACGGGAATAAATGAATTTTTAAAATTAAGTGATATTATTTAAATAAATAAAGGATTTATTTTTAAATTCAAGGTGTAAAATAGTTTGGGAGAGATATAGAAGAATTTTGGGAAAAAGTATGAAATTGGTATTTTCAGTTTGAATAAGATTTTATATCATAATAAAGAAGTAAAATCTGAAATTTATGGGTTTTGAAATAAAATTGAGTAAGTAAAGGAATTTATTTTAAAATGGAGTAAATTTTGGAAATTGATTTGAAAATTGATTTAGTGTTTGAAACCGTGATTTAAAAGGAGGATGAGACTATGGAATTTATAAACTAGGCTTATAAAATGAAATAAGATATCGGTAGATATTTGAAAGCATAAATCCACGGTGGGAATTTATAAAGGAATGGGTAATTTGTTTTAAAAACAAATAGTGGTTTTATTTTTGAAGGTATGGGAAATAAATTTACGAGTTTGAGACGTAAATTAAATTGGGATAAATGAGAAGGATTTATTAACTGATTAAATGGACTATTTTGGAATGGGAAGTATATTTTCCTGAAAAGCCAAGTACGTTTTCAAAGTAGATTTTTAAGTATAAGATAGAGGTTTTAAAATGGTTTTAAAAGAATGTTTTAGAAAGAAATTATTATTTAGTGGTTTTAAATTTTTTAAAAGTAAATATTTATTAATTTAATTATATAAGTAAATTATTTTAAATGTTTAACTAGTATTAGGATTTAAAAGATAATTATCTAATATTTGTATCTTATATAATAACTTTTATTTTAAAAATTAGTTTTGGCATAAGTTACATGAGGAATTATTATAAAATTTCATAACTAGTATTTTAAATAAAGTGTTTTAAGTAGTTTTTATTTTAAGTGTTTTAAAGGACATATTTTTGGATAAAGTGATTTAAATTATTTAAAAAAAATCTAAAGTATTAATACTTGGTTATTTTCAGTGGAAATAAAACAATTGGGTGGAAATTTATTCCACGAGAGAAAAAGTGATTTGAAAACTATTTTCAAAGGGTTGAAGTGTAGAAAAATATCTTGCGAACATATTTTGAAATAAATAATTTGGGAAATTATTAAGGCCTGATGGTTGTTTGTGGATGTTATATGATAGTTACATAATCGACTATCAATATTGGCCAATGCGCCTTTTCGTTTCAAAGAGACCGGGATCGGGATTAATTTCTCGAAAACCACTTCGATCTGGTTTGAACGTTTTCATAAGGAAGACAAGAGCTTGGAGTTGAAGATGGAGCAGTTAAGTGCAAGGGCTAATCGCTACTAATCCTGAGGGTGATTCCAAAATGGATGTAGTAGGAGTAGTGCCTTCGGTTCCGTTCGGACCGAGAATGGACTTGTATGGACGAATGCTATCAAAACATCGTCAGGAGGGCGATGAGCATTCTAAGTGAATGTGTTCTAAAAAGGTAATGCATAGCCTCGAGCCTCAACAACTGAAAATGGATAAAATAGAGGAGGTGCAGCATGACTAAGTGGCTAGCAACCAATTAGGGTAAGGTCATCCCTGTCTAGATGTCCCTTTTTATTTGGCTGTATGGGCGATTGGTGATCCCAACCGTGGGGTGTTCTTATTCAGACTATCCAGTAAGGAGTAGATCCGGTCTTGTGTTGTAGAAGATTAGTAAGTTTTGCCTAAAACCAGAGCATTGATACCAACTTTAACATCCTGATATTTTCAACCATTCGCCTCCGCACATGCCGGACTTGAATTGCACATGTCGAACTTGAATTGCTCGAAATATTAGATTGTTACTTTATATTTAGCAAAACTTGGCTATACAGTAAATAAATAAATCACAAAATCATAGACACAGAGTAATATAACAATAAGCAGCGGAAACAAAAGAATAGTAGTTCATGAAGCCACTATATGTATAACAGAGTTAAAACAAGATACAACAGAAGTCTCAAATACATAGAAGTCTCAATACAATAGTCGAATAACAAAATCAGAATATATCACAGTAGGCAACTGAATAACCGCAATCTAAATAAATAGGTGGATCTCCAAGTGAAGCTCCAACTCCAAAGGTGAGTCTCGAATGCTGTGACACTCAGTCTGACCCGAGCGTAAAGCAAAACATCAAACGCTTGAGTCAAGATTAACATTCTTATATCAACAAATCCAACTCAAGTGAAATATCACTGAAATACAAGTAACTTAAAGGATGTTTGGGATAACCATCCTCTAAGGATCTGTGGAACTATCTACTATGTAGTAATATACGCAATTATAATAATGTCTGTAGTAAAGTAAACTATTAAAACAACATTAAGGCGTTACCCATATCCCCTTTAACACATTTTATAGTGCCATAGTCTATCCACTACCGTAATACCTCTTGATCGGGAGGCTACCAGAGGGCAGTCCATAGGTACGACACTAAACAAACTTGTACCGGTCTCGAGATGGTAGGTGACACGACACAACTAGGTAATGCCAGGGTAGATATACCAATTACACTTCCGGGCTATTGGTAACGCAGAGCCGCAACAATCGCCCAACTCGAGCCACACTTCCAAAAAATCCAATAGTGCACCCAATCAATCACAAAGTAATATAATGGTAAACGATGGAGTGTGTCCGATCGGAGGAGCTACCTCACTTAGCCCGCCAATTGCTCCTACTTTAGCCACCTTATGCTAACTCATGAGAGTTAGGTCCACGTATATACCTAATATAGGATCGTCTCCACCATCCTACTTCATTCTGGAATCTCCACCGCACACCCGGTTGTTAAAGTGGTTTTTGGCATTGGCAGAGAATATGACAGTAACCGATCCTGGTCTCTTTAACAACCAAACGTTATTATAACACCGCGGTCATTTCAAAATAGTTTATATTTCAAAACCAAAATATCATATCCGTTTCAAAACATACCAATATGATATCATTCTTCACTTCAAACATATCCATTTCCAAAACCATAGCACTTTCAAAGTTATAACACTTTCGAAATTATAAAGGTTAGAAATTATAACACTTTGGAAATCATAACCTTTGATAACATTATACTTTGAAATTCATAACTTTGAAATCATAACTTCCCACTTGAACAATTTAGATATTAATAATAGTATATATAATAAAATAGTTTATATAATAAAATAGTTTATATAATAAAATAGTTTATATAATAAAATAGTTTATATAATAAATAGTTAGTATATTAAAATAGTTATAAGTTAAAATAGTTTATATTAAAATAATTTGTGATGACCCGGAAATTTTTAACATTTGAAATGAAATATTTAATCAATTTTTAAATATTTGGAGGTTAGTTTAACTTGAATTTCGAATATAAAAATATGAATTTGGCAATTAAATTATTGCATTTAATTTATTGAAGTTGGATAAAAATTTAAATCTTCAGTTTTAAGCTGATTAAAAATATTTTCAAGGCTTAAAAAATTTATATTGATAATACTGAAGATAATGGAAGCTTCAGAATTGAACTGGAAATAGTTTGTTCAGTTTTGAAATTTTATCGTTTAAATTGATATTTAAAAATTGCCTTTTGAGGCATAGTCTCGGAATTCGACGAAACCAGTTCCGTTGGATCCGTAATAGTTACTGATTATCGGATTCCAAGTTTCGTAACAATCGGAGTTGTCGTTTGACCCTGGCAGCTCAAAATGCATAGAAACTGTTTTAATCCATTTAATTTAAAATTGATTGTTTACTTCCGTAACTCGCGCATACGATCAAATTAGGACTCGAAACCTTTTCCGTTGCATTCGGAATAGGGTTATAACATTATAAATGCCTGGCGGCACACCTCGATAGGAGTTTGGGATTTCGAGTTAGGTAATACGAGATATTTTGAATATAAAATTTATAAAAATCAAACCCTACCTTCCTCTACACGCTTCCCCTCTTTAATATTTATAGCCGAACTAATAAATCGATCGAAAAAATAAAGTAAAAATAAAAACAAAACAATGGCCGATCTATCTCATCCTCTTCAACGTCGAGGGGCGTGCGACGTTGTCGTTCGCACTAAGCAAAGGGGTCGCGAGATCGAAGCGCTCGAAGGCGCGATGCGGCCTGGACGACAACGCGCTAGGGTTTCGATCGCGATGGCAATGGAATGAGGAGGCGCGTGGCTAGGTGGACGACGTCGACGCGAGGCCTTCTCGTGTGGGCAAGGCAGTATGTGCGCGAGGCTGTAGCGATGGCGGCGAGCATGTGGAATGGAGGGCCGTGGCTGGTTGAGCATGGAAGCAACGACAGTGGAGGCGACGATGGTCGACAAATCAGAGTTCGCCGATGTCGAGGTCGATGTGGGTTAATAGTAAGTTGTTAAGCAATTTTACAGTTTATTTCTATTCTTCAATTTCAACTTTGATGTAATAAATATATATACATATATAGATAGATTTTTAATCTGCAGTAAGGTTTAAAAGGAAAGATCTGTATTAAAGGATTAACAACAAAGATAATTTAGTTTTTAATTAAAGGGTAAAAGGTGGTTAATTTTTGATAAATGGATAATCAGTTTATTTCGAAAAAATATATATGTATAATTAAGCAAAACTATACATGCATGTTTTAAATTTTAAAACAGAAATGTACATTTTAAATTTACTAGTTGGTTTAAAAATTAATCTATTTAATTATCCTAGGATACTAAGAAGGGAATTTTTGGTTTAAAATTAAATTAATAAAATCATTGGTTAATTAAATTTATCCAATGGAAATTTAATTGTTCGATTTATTTCGGATATTAATAAACTGTATAAAATTATTTATGCAAGGTCTAAAACTGTGAGGAAAAAGTCGGAATTGGATTGGATTGCAAAAAAAAAGCTAAGGTGAGATCTTTTCACTCAATCAGATTTTTTCTAATTCAATTTTAAATAGTTAGATTTAAAATTATTGATCGTGTTGATTGTGTGCTTAAATGATAAAATTATTATCAATTATATTGAAATAGACCCTATGCGCCGCATAATAGCGGAGATTATTATATTTAACCCATATGCCGCGATATTCCACCTTGAAGTGGAATTGGTATTATATATGTATTTGGAGTTGATTTCCCGTAATATATAGCGGATGAGACCCTATTGCGCTGCATAATAGCGGGTAATATTTTATAAATCCCATATACCGTGATATTCCATCTCGAAGTGGGATTGGTATTTAATTGTTGTGCTAACGTCTGTGAATGCAGGGAAACAGGTTGGAGGGATCCAATTGGATTCCTCAAATCTTTGAATTTGTTTCAATATATTATGCGTTGATTTATTTAAAATCTGTGTGTGATTTTATTGTGATTGAAATCGTTCAACGCTAAAAATTTAGCCAAATATATAAAAAGTTTAATGAATGGATTCCAAGTAATAATATTGAAAAGTTGAAGAATTTATTTTAAAAATACGGATTTTAAATAATTTAGAAGAGATAAAGGAATTTATTTTGAAAATAAATTTGGAAAATTTATTTGGTGTTAAAAGAATAAATCTTTGGGAAATCAATTTGGAATTTGATTTGGTGTTTAAAATAAAAATTTGAAATCAAATTGGAAATTGATTTGGTGTTTGTAAACGATCTTTGAAATCAATTTAAAAAATCATATATCAGTGGATATTTGGGAATTTAAATTCACAATGAGAATTTTATAAAAGAAAGGGATTATTTCAAAGACTAAATTGGTATTTGATTTAGAAACTAGATATTTAAATAGTTATATCCTATCTACTAATTTTATTTTAAAATTAGTTTGGACTTGAATTTTATATGAGATTCTAAAATAATATCTTCACAACTAATGTTTAGATAAAGTGTTTTAAAATAGTTTTTATTCTGAATATTCCAAGTATATAAATTTGGATAAGTAATTAAATTATTTTAAAACATTTGATATCGGCAGATTTTTAGTAGAAATAAATAAATATTTGGAAATGTATTCCGCGTAAGGAAAAGTAATTTGAAATTATTTTCAAAGTATTGAAATGTGAAAAGTAATTTGAAATCTGTTTTCAAATGGTTGAAGTGTGAAATATATCTTGCAAAGATATTTTGAAAATAAATAATTGGGAAAATTATTTAAATCTTGGTATTTGTTGTGAATATTTATTGATAGTTAAATAACCGACTATCAATATTGGTCTTTAAACTACATTTGAATTTCGATGCGACCGGGGGTCGGATTCCAAGTGGATACCCGAAAACCACATCGAACCTTTGTGACTGTGATGGATCTTTTATTTGAAAGATCAAAGTGGAAAAATTGTTGTGATTTGTTTGAAATCTGAATGAACACTTATTTTTAAAAATAAGCGCTCGTTATTCGGATTAGTCGGGAGAGGACTTTGTGTCATAAAACCCATTTCGTATAATGACACGATGAAATGGGATTACATTTGATGACGGTGTTGAAGACCGGGTATTCTCGAAAACGAAAGGATTACCTGTCGAATGTCTCTGCACCGAGTTGATCCGGTATAGAGATTTTTATTACCTTTGTGATGGGAATTCCGGACGTGATTTGTTAATATCCAGATTTGCGAGGGCTTCTTTGAAGTGCCTTCGGTTCCGTTCGATCCCAGAGCGGACTTGTATGGACGTGTGTCTAACGTTACACTTTGAGATATAAAGCTAGTTTCTATCAAATACATTTCTGTTGGTGGCGGAGAATTTATTCTCTTAGCTTAACACCCTTCTCTGAGATGTACGAGCTCAAAGGTTATGTAGTTGATGGTTACTAGTGATATATTCCCAAACTGGTAATGTGACATACGAAGTGCTGCTGATCATTTGTTGTTCAAAGCATGACTCTTTGAAAAGTGTAGCTTTGTGGACGAGACCTCATCGGACCTCACACCCCGGAAATGGTCAAAACAGGAAAGATGCGGCAAGGTTATGAGGGTCGCGCCCTTTAGGGTATGTCATTTCCTTCTGGAAAAAGGGTGTGTCAGGTATGGAGCCCTGATGTTTAACCTTTGTGGTTACTGCATAAACTTTTCTTTGTGGTTGTTGGTGTAGAGGATCATCGGATAAAGGTCCCAAAGGACCGAGGGATGGCATACTCGAGTAGTAGATACCTTGTCACATAGGTAACCCAGCCTTGTGTTGGCAGAGATCCGGGTAGGTTCTCGGGACGTCCCTCCAGAGGCATACCCATGTGGTAGTAGGAAGTTCCTTAGCCCGACCATTTGTTGGAAATCCAAAGAAACAATACGCGCCTTGTACGGTTTTAGTTGTATAACCTGCCATCTACTTATGGTGGCTCCCCAGTGTTTGGGTGGTAGCTATAGTAGGCATACGATAATGGTTGTACGCTGGCTAAGATTTATATTATACTTTCGAAATGTTTTCTGCACTATGCGCTAATAATAATATCGAAAGGATTTTGCGTATTAAGCTTATTTGACTATCATAAGGAGAAATCTCCTCCAATTCTGCATTTGCATTGTGTGTGTGGCGGGAGGCCTTATGGTAGTTTCATTTTCCAAAAGCATAGAGGATTTCTTTTTATTTACTTTGTGAAAATAACTATTTTTAAGATCTCACACCATTCCCACGACTGACTTAGAGTTTATTGTTCTTTTTCTAAACTCTGGGTGTCCACAATTTTCCATACGGGCAGCCTAGAGTTAGGTTATCATTATTCGGGAGCAAAGTCAAGAAGTTGCTATGGAAATCAGGAGTTGGAGCTGGATGGCGAGGCGTATCACTTATATATGTAATATTTCTTTCCGCTGTTGGTTGTTGTAACCTCTGATAATGTAATGTGATGTAATGTAATAACTGATATAGTTCTTTGTTTTAAAGATTATTTATCTATTGTTTATTGTTCCACTGCGAAATGTGAGATTCTGTTTATTATTTCCTCTTCTTCTTCTACCTCTTCATTCTTTAACCCTAACGATTCAGTTTTCTTGCATTCGACAGTTCGGCATTCGATATAGTAGACGTATTGATGTCGACTTTCGAGCGTCGAAAAATTGGGTTGTTACATTATGGTATCAGAGCATTGATTAAGCGACAACCCTGGCTCTGTTGGGTGTTACTCATTAGACACAGAGTCAGTAGTACTCTAGAATGAGTGTGAGTGTAATAATAATATATATGAGTGCGTATTTGTTAGTGAAAATAAAATTGTTTTGTATTGTGTTGACTTATCGGTTGATTGTTTATAGATTCTGGTCGGTGCAGTCTGGCCAACTGTATCGATAGGAGTTTCTAAACTCTTAAACAAGATAAATTGACACAGTACTGTTTTAAAATAGGATAAATGAAATAATTTTACCCAAAACTATTTTTGTACATAAAAGAAATGATTTTCTGTAAATTTTTATGGTATATGGTTGCTTGGTTGTTAGGAAGTGATGATATTGATTTATCATCATTATTGTATGGAAATTTAATAAGAAATAATGGTATAACCAAAGATTTAGAGATAAATTCATTTAACAAATGAAATTTATAAAGATGAATTGAAAGGATAAGGGAATGAATTCATATATAGATGAGTTTTGTAAATGTAAATTGTAAATGTGATTTTTAATTTGGAATAAAATTCAATAATGGAATGAAATTGGTAATGTGAATGTATAAATGATTTTTATAAATTGAAATGAGATGCCAGAGTAATCATTGAAATATAGATTAAAGGATTTGGATTGAAATTTCAAAATATTAATTTTCTTTAATTTGAAAATGGTTTCCAAAAGTCTGGAAAATAATTATTTGAGAAGTTTTTTTGAGTTGGATATGAAATCTGGTGGGGTTTGAAATTTAAAAATATTTGGGAAAATATTTTGAAGGGATATAATTGATTTCAAAGTTGGTTTTGAAATGTGAGTAATTGTTAAAAAGACTATGGAAATCTTTAAAATGTTACGATATCTAAATAAGTTTGATACTTATAAAAATATTTGAAATTTGATTGGAATAAGATTCAAATTGAAAAGGGATAAATAAAAGTAAGTGTGGAATAAATTTGTGAATGAACAAGTGAGTTAACATTTGTGAGTAAATGAAATGGAATTGAAAAATGGAATAAGATTTGACTTGGATGAAGTTGAATAAAAATCCAAACTTTAGGAAAATAAAAATAAAATGGATTAAATTAAAGTAAACTAATATGATAATTAATTTATGAAATAGGAAAGTTGAATTAGTTAAATTAAAATTCAATTGTGAGTTAAATTTTCAGATAAATTCAAGTAAGTAGAAATAAATTGAAAATTTCCTTGTTATTGATAAAATAAATTCGAGATGAATTGAGAATGGAAAGTTTAAATTTAAAATGGATAAGTGAGTAAAACTAATTTAATTAAATTAGTCGATGGAATGGATTTGATAAAAGAAAATCTAATCAAGGATTTAAGTTTGGAAGTGTTACAAGGAAAAATAAATTTGAGTTTTGAATTGAAATAACTTAAGTAAATATTGGATAAAAGCTCGATTTAAGTAAAATTGTGAAATGGTTGTTTTCAAGTTTTATGGAATGGTTGTGAATGAAACTTGTTTGATTAAGAAATGCAAATGAATGGAATAGAACTAAAAATGTGAGTATAAATATTGACAATGAACTATTGAATTAATATGATGTGAATTTGAATGTCAATAAAGAAAAAAAAACTTGGTTTTGAAAATTGATGCCAAGTATAGTTGATTTATAAGCTATAATTGCATAGTGAATGCATACTTGGTTGTTGAATATACATAAATGAGGTTTATGAAAATGGATGCTAAGCAAAAAAATTTGTATATTAATGCAACAAAATGAATGTGAATATGGAATGCAAAATGAATTGAACGGAATCAATTGGAAATGAAATAGAATAAAGAGTAAATTGAGTTTTTATCGATTTAAGTTAGTTATAAACTAGATTGGATATTCTATTACGTGAATATCGTCGAATTTGCATAGAAATGTTGTCGTTTGACGTGAACGTGGTTGTATAAAATTCTATGAGTTAATGAAAGCCAATAAAATTGATTTTTGAATCAATTGAAATGGATACAAGTTCGTTTCGTTTCAAAAATGAATTGAATGAAAGAAAGTGAATTGTAAATCACTTGAAATGGTATGGAATGTGGTTGTAAGCAATTAAACTTGTATTGAAACCTTATAAATTGCTTATGGGAATTATTTTGAGTGCATTTCTTATGAAAACTATGTGTTTATTATCAAAAATAAGTGAGATGTAAATGAATTTCCTATATATGTCACTTACATGTTTAAATTGAGTAAGTACAAGTACAGGGAGGCCATTTGGCTGGATTTGGTCGCGCTAAAATGCTAATAATAAACCGCTTTGCTTAAAAATACTAAATAAGGTACGCCTACGCAATAAAAACAGGAAATATGAACTGTTTTTGTTTTTTCGACCGGGTGGGTCGATGTATATATATTTATATATTTTGTCAAATTGCAAAAGCTCCTCCGTACAAAAGGGACTCTGCCAAAAGTTTTCGAAAATTTTGGGAGATAGAAAAAATTTAGGAAATTTTTTTGTTAGCGATAAACAATTTCAAATTTGAAATTGTAGTAAATTAGTGAATGAAACTAAATTAAAATAATGATATGAATCAGTTATAAATGGAAGATAAAATTCAATATTCAGAGTTGAAGATAAAAATTGAATTCATATGGTAATGGGAAAACTAATTTGAATAGAAGTAGATATGAAACCTCTGTAAGGAAATTTATAATTGATTTTTGAAATATGTAGCTAGATATGGTTAAATTGGATATACAGGTATTATAAAGCAAGTGGGGAAAATTGATTTTGATTTCTGAAGATAAATTTGAATTGTCCGACCAAAAAGGTATGTGTTTAAATTTCTGTATTAAATTTGATTGGGTTTTTGATCTAGCCACTTGGCCTTTTGTTTTCTTTTGGAATTTGGCAGCCCGTAGAGGCATTTTGTAGTTGTACCGAGCTAGCTGCGCAAAGGAGACGCTGGCAAAAATTTTCGAAAACTTAGGGAGTTAGAAACAAAATTTGAGAAATTTTAAAGGTTTAAAATTTGAATTTGAATTGTTAAAGAAAACGATGTTGTTTGGAACTTATAATTGAAGTTGGAAAGCTAGTTGAAATGATAATGGATCTTTGATAAAAAGGTTTGTTTTGGAAAGTGGATAAAACTGTTTGGTTCGGAAAATATTAAATGGGTTAGGGATCGTTCTTCTTAACTTGTAATTTCGAGATGAAATTCTTTTAAGGGTGAAAGGATGTGACGACCCGAAAATTTTAACATTTGAAATGAAATATTTAATTGATTTTTAAATATTTGAAGGTTAGTTTAACTTGAATTTCGAACATAAAAATATGAATTTGGCAATTAAATTATTGCATTTAATTTATTAAAGTTGAATAAAAATTTAAATCTTCAGTTTTAAGCTGATTAAAAATATTTTCAAGGCTTAGAAAATTTATATTGATAATACTGAAGATAATGGAAGCTTCAGAAATGAATTCGAAAATAGTTTGTTTAGTTTTGAAATTTTATCATTTAAATTGATATTTAAAAATAGCCTTCCGAGGCATATTCTCGGAATTTGACAAAACAAGTTCCATTGGATCCGTAATAGTTAGTTATTATCGGATTTCAATTTTCGTAGAAATCAGAATTGTCGTTTGACCTTGGCAGCTCAAAATGCATAGAAACTGTTTTAATCGATTTAATTTAAAATTGATTGTTTATTTCCGTAACTCGCACATATGATCAAATTAGGACTCGAAACCTTTCCCGTTGCATTCAGAATAGGGTTATAACATTATAAACGCTTGGCGGCATGCCTCGATAGGAGTTTGGGATTTCGAGTTAGGTAATACGAGATATTTTGAATATACGAATTATAAAAATCAAGCCCTACCTTCCTCTACACGCTTCCCCTCTTTAATATTTACAGCCGAACTAATAAATCGATCAAAAAAAGCCTGGACGACAAGGTGCTAGGGTTTCGATCGCGATGGTAATGGAATGAGGCGGCGCGCGGCTAGGTGGGCGACGTCGACGCGAGGCCTTTTCGCGTGCGCGAGGCAGTATGTGCGCGAGGCTGTAGCGATGGCGGCGAGCATGTGGAATGGAGGGACGTGGCTCGTCGAGCATGGAAGCGATGACAGTGGAGGCGGCGATGGTCGGAAAATCGGAGTTGGCCGATGTCGAGATCGATGTGGGTTAACAGTAATTTGTTAAGCAATTTTACAGTTTATTTCTGTTCTTCAATTTCAACTTCGATGTAATAAATATATATACATATATAGATAGGTTTTTAATCTACAGTGAGGTTGAAAAGGAAAGATCTATTTTAAAGGATTAACAACAAAGATAATTTAGTTTTTAATTAAAGGGTAAAAGGTGATTAAATTTGGATAAATGGATAATCAGTTTGATTTCGAAAAAATATATATGTATAATTATACAAAACTATACATGCATGTTTTAAATTTTAAAATAGTAAATGTACATCTTAAATATAGTAGTTGGTTTAAAAACTAATCTATTTAATTATCCTAGGATACAAAAAGGGAATTTTTGGTTTAAAATTAAATTAATAAAATCATTGGTTAATTAAATTTATCCAATAGAAATTTAGTTGTTCGATTTATTTCGGATATTAATAAACTGTATAAAATTATTTATGCAAGTTCTAAAACTGTGAAGAAACAAGTCGGAATTGGACTGGATTGCAAAAATAAAATAAAAATAAAAGCTAAGGTGAGATCTTCTCATTTAATCAGATTTTTTTTCTGATTTAATTTTAAATAGTTAGATTTAAAATTATTGATTGTGTTGATTGTGTGCTTAAATGATAAAATTATTATCAATTGTATTGAAAGAGACCATATGCGCCGTATAATAGCGGAGATTATTATATTAAACCCATATACCGCGATATTCCACCTTGAAGTGGAATTGGTATTATATATGCATTTGGAGTTGATTTCTCGCATTATATAGCGGATGAGACCCTATTGCGACGCATAATAGCAGATGATATTTTATAAATCCCATATACCGCGATATTCCACCTCGAAGTGGGATTGGTATTTAATTATTGTGCTAACGTCTATGGATGCAGGGAAAACAGGTTGGAGGCATCCAACTGGATTCCTCAAATCTTTTAATTTGTTTCAATATATTGTGTGTTGATTTATTTAAAATCTGTGTGTGATTTTATTGTGATTGAAATCGTTGAAGGCTAAAAATTTAGCAGAACATATAAAATGTTTAATGAATGGATTCCAAGTTATAATATTAAGAAGTTGAAGAATTTATTTTAAAAATACGATTTTTAAATAATTTAGAAGAGATAAAGGAATTTATTTTAAAAATAAATTCGAAAAATTTATTTGGTGTTAAAAGAATAAATCTTTGGAAAATCAATTTGGAATTTGATTTGGTGTTTAAAATAAAAATTTGAAATCAAATTGGAAATTGATTTGGTGTTTGTATACGAATCTTGAAACCAATTTAAAAAATCATATATCAGTGGATATTTAGGAATTTAAATTCACAATGAGAATTTTATAAAAGAAAGGGATTATTTTAAAGACTAAATTAGTATTTGATTTAAAATTGGATATTTAAATAGTTATATCCTATCTACTAATTTTATTTTAAAATTAGTTTGGACTTGAATTTTATATGTGATTTTAATATAATATCTTCACAACTAATGTTTAGATAAAGTGTTTTAAAATAGTTTTTATTCTGAATATTCCAAGTATATAAGTTTGGATAAGTAATTTAAATTATTTTAAAACATTTGATCTCGGCAGATTTTCAGGGGAAATAAATAAATATTTGGAAATGTATTCCGCGTAAGGAAAAGTAATTTGAAATTGTTTTCAAAGTATTGAAATGTGAAAAGTAATTTGAAATCTGTTTTCAAATGGTTGAAGGGTGAAATATATCTTGCAAAGATATTTTGAAAATAAATAATTGGGAAAATTATTTAAATCTTGGTATTTGTTGTGAATATTTATTGATAGTTAAATAACCGACTATCAATATTGGTCTTTAAACTACATTTGAATTTCGATGCGACCGGGAGTCGGATTCTAAATGGATACCCGAAAACCACATCGAACCTTTGTGATTGTGATGGATCTTTTATTTAAAAGATCAAAGTGGAAAAATTGTTGTGATTTGTTTGAAATCTGAATGAACACTTATTTTTAAAAATAAGCGCTCGTTATTTGGATTAGCCGGGAGAGGACTTTGAACCCATTCCGAATAATGATACGACGAAATGGGATTACATTTAAAGACGGTGTTGAAGACCGGGTATTGTCGAAAACGAAAGGATTACCTGTCGAATGTCTCTGTCCCGAGTTGCTCCGGTATAGAGATTTTTATCACCTTTGTGATGGGAATTCCGGACGTGATTTGTGAATATCCGGATTTGCAAGGGCTTCTTTGAAGTGCCTTCGGTTCCGTTCGATCCCGGAGCGGACTTGTATGGAAGTGTGTCTAACGTTAAACTTTGAGATGTAAAGCTGGTTTCTATCAAATACATTTTTGTTGATGGCAGAGAATTTATTCTCTTAGCTTAACACCCTTCTCTGAGACGTACGAGCTCAGAGGTTATGTAGTTGATGGTTACTAGTGATATATTCCCAAACTGGTAATGTGACATACGAAGTGCTGCTGATCATTTGTTGATCAAAGCATGACTCCGTGAAAAGTGTAGCTTTGTGGACGAGACCTCATCGGACCTCACACCTCGGAAATGGTCAAAACAGGAAAGATGCGGCAAGGTTATGAGGGTCGCGCCCTTTAGGGTATGTTATTTCCTTCTGGAAAAGGGTCTTGTCAGGTATGGAGCCCCGATATTTAACCTTTGTGGTTACTGCATAAACTTTTCTTTGTGGTTATTGGTGTAGAGGATCATCGAATAAAGGTCCCAAAGGACCGGGAGATGGCATACTCGAGTAGTAGATACCAAGTTACAGAGATAACCCGGCCTTGAGTTGGCAGAGATCCGAATAGGTTCTTGGGACGGCCCTCTAGAGGCGTACCCATGTGGCAGTAGGAAGTTCCTTAGCTTGACCATTTGTTGGAAATCCAAAGAAACAATACGCGCCTTGTACGGTTTTAGTTGTATAACCTGCCATCTACTTATGGTGGCTCCCCACTGTTTGGATGGTAGCTATAGTAGGCATACAATAATGGTTGTATGTTGGCTAAGATTTATATTATACTTTCGAAATGTTTTCTGCACTATGCACTAATAATAATATCCAAAGGATTTTGCGTATTAAGCATGTTTGACTATCATAAGGAGAAATCTCCTCCAATTCTGCGTTTGCATTGTGTGTGTGGCGGGAGGCCTTATGGTAGTTTCATTTTTGAAAAGCATAGCGGATTTCTTTTTATTTTCTTTGTGAAAATAATTGTTTTTAAGATCTCACACCAGTCCCACGACTGACTTGGAGTTTATTGTTCTTTTTCTAAACTCTGGGTGCCCACAATTTTCCACACGGGAAGCCTAGAGTCAGGTTATCATTATTCGGGAGCAAAGTCAAGAAGTTGCTATGGAAATCAGGAGTTGGAGCAGGATGGCGATTCTTATCACTTATATATGTAATATTTCTTTCCGCTGTTGGTTATTGTATACTCTGATAATGCAATGTGATGTAATGTAATAATCGATATAGTTCTTTGTTTTAAAGATTATTTATCTATTGTATATTGTTCCGCTGCGAAATGTGAGATTCTGTTTATTATTTCCTCTTCTTCTTCTACCTCTTCATTCTTTAACCCTAACGGTTCGGTTTTCTGGCATTCGACTGTTCGGCATTCGATACAGTGGACGTATTGATGTCGACTTTCGGGCGTCGAAAAATTAGGTCGTTACATAATTAGTATATTAAAATTGTTTATATTAAAAATAGTTTATAAAGTAAAACATATAAATAATTTTAAATATAATTTAAAAATACTTTATATAATAAAATAGGTTCCTCAAATTTCCCAAGTCGATTCAAATAAACTCAAATTCCAAAATGCCATTTAATTCAATCTTAATTCATAAATTCTAACACAATTCAGTTTCTCAATAAACTATTTCAAATTATATCGATTTCAAATACATATTTGAGCCAAAAAATAAACATTTCAATTTCAACATATTTCAAAGCTTTAAATATTCAACATTTTCAAAACTAAATTTGATAGTTTCATATATGTATATCAAATTCACTTTACTATTATTTAGTTTTGAAATATTTACTTAATCATTTCAATAACATTTAAATAAAACTTCAAATTACAATTTTTAAATAAACTAATATATCCCATTTCAATTTATGTAAATTTGAAAATATTCATTCAACTCACTTTTAATCAAAATCAAGCTATAAATCATATCTTTAAAATCTCAAATTTAAAAAATTTCAAATCTAACTTATTTAAGTATAATTCTTAAATCATTACAATTTCAAATCAATTTCTATTTCTCTTTCCAACCTTAATTTATTAAAAATTATAATAAACTCTATATTTGAAAATATAAATTTAAATAAATACTTAAACGTATTAAATATTAATTAAATCAAACTTTATTAGATTAAATCTTATTTTTAAATTTATTTTATATTAAACTAATTTATACATATTTTAAAATAGTAAAATTATAAGTAAATTCTAAAAATTTATAAATTTCAAAACTAACTTATAATTTTCAAATTTTCAAAAACATATACTTTTAAAAATCAAGAATTTAACTATATATAAAATAACACACACACACACACATATATATAGACAAATGGTGACTATACATAATTTTCTATCCTATGGTCGAGTGAAATGGATATTAATCATTTCAATCCGTATTTTAAATATATACGGGTGTATATATCTTTTCAACCCGTAATCCCAAATTCAATTCAATGAAAGTCGCTTGGGTTTATCATTACAACCCATAACGATTTTCTCCTATTCTACAGATCATTTGGGTATGTATCATTTCTACCCATAGGGAATTCTATACTAACAGTGAATTTGCAGAGTGATAACAGATATGATAATAATATAACAGGCATATATCATCAATATAAATAACAGATAATGGTGTCAGATGTCACAGGTGAACATATACAGATAATAACATATATATAGCAACGTAAATAACTAACAGAAGCATATTCAATTGTCATTTCAATTGAAATCAAATTTAATGAATATAAGAACGTTAATCATGAGTGATTGCTCAACTTTCGAGGCTAGACAGGATAGACAATGAAGTTGAATTATGAAATGCATGCATGACTTCCAAAGTAAAGCTAGATTGGCACGAATTTGACGGACAAGCTGATAAATAGGAATAGATGAGAACTAATCAGAATCAGTTAATATAATTGAAATGAAAAGTATATTATATTAATATTTTCCTTAAAACAAAAACTCAATTTAAACACATTTTTTTAGATGACATATCTACATATTACATTTATAAAAATCAAACATATACCTTAACATACAATAATATATACTTATATACACCTATATATATATACTGTAACTTTTATAACTTTATATATACAACAACTTTATGTGATTTATACACTTTAAACAACTTAGATAGCTTTTCGTACTTTATAATATATAGCAGCTGGATATGAGCAAACCGTATACAATTATGTTTTTTAATAAAATTATAAACTGTAGCATATATACCATCTTAACTAGAACATAAATAGTATATCATGATATATATATATATATACAACTTAATACTTTGTCATATGACAAACAAATCTTAAAACAAAAATATATATAATACTAACATAATATTTTAAAGCAACAGGATCAATACCAAATATAAACAAATATTTATATAACTTACTTTATATAATATACTAACATACATAATATACTGTACACCATATATATAAGATTTAATAGACTAATCTAAAATTTACGTACTAAAAATATATATAAGCTGCCATAATAACCTATACTTGTATAACTAATAGAATATACATAACTTACTTAATCTAACATACACGTATATATATATATATATATATATTAACATACAATATATTACATGCAAACCTATAACTTTTACAAACTTATTATAAAATATATGTATCAACCAAAACATATACATATCTATCAGATTTAAAAAAATGCAAACATCACAATATATACAATTCATTTCATCTGTATAAGCAAAACATATATAATTTATATAAACTTTTATAAATACATATATGCATAATGTAACAGCCTATATATTGAATATAATACAAACAGGTAAAATAACATATGTGTATAACTAACCTACATATACTTTATATATATCTAACATATATATAATAAAATTAAGTATGCAATATGTAACTAACAAAGTTCTGGAAAAATATACATATATTTTTTCAACAAATTTGTTGTCCTAATAAAATAAATAAACTATATATATAATTTTTTTTGAAAAACATACATATAAACCAGGCTTATATACTTCCATAAACCCACATCATCCATATATATAACTTACATTAAAAAAAAATTAACATCTAGTAAATTATATAATTAACATATTGTAAACTAACAGACCAAACTATAATATAATATATATAACTTCCTATATAATATATACAACATACCAAAGAGCAGAGGTGAGGACACGCACAGAGAAGCTTGCGAGGAGGGTTGGCCTGGGTGGGAAGTTGGTCGAGAGAAAGAGGAGCTCGGATTGGTGGTTGCTTGACAGGCGGGTATAGGTCGAAGTGGTGAGCTGAGACAAGGAGATGGGTTGGAGACGCTTGCATAAGCGAGTGTGAATCGATGTGATGTGGCATGCGCATGGGCAGCTTCGGCCAAGGCTGCCAGATTTTGAAGGCATGGCCGAGCTTGGTTGTAGTGGCGATGGTTGTGGATCGGGAAATGAAGGAGGCAGGATGGGGAAAGTTGATGCCGGGTGGGTTTGGTTGGGGACGGTGTTGCCAAGCATGCATAAACGAATGGGAAAATATGAAGCTTTGGAATGTTGAATATGAGCAGGCTTGAAGAAGAAGGGGAAGTCTAAAGGTGTTTTGTATGTGAGTAGGTGTAAGTGAACTGGTAATAAAAATGATATATCAAAATAAATTGAGAACATGAAAAATAGAAAAGGTCTTGAAAGTTGAATTCAAGGAAATTAAATGCTAATGACCATTGGAATTTACTCGGTGGTTAAACGAACAGACAAATGAATTCAAAAAGTTCAAAACGGTACCAATACGGATGGATGTTTTCGCATTTTCTATGGTGTACCGGATTTCAAAACATAGAATTGATTATACCGCAGAGGTCAGCACGAAGAGATGATCAAAATGGCATATAGATATCAGTGTTATGATCATCGTATCAAAAGTCAATAATCGGTATCGAAAATGCTGCTAATTTGCCAGAAATAAGATAAATGGGGCAATAATAGTCCAAATTTGAAGAAATGAAATATGACGTCTCACTCAGAAGAGGATTTAAAAATTGATTATGTAAAAATATTCAGGTTTGAAAAACATTTTATTATCATCAAATATTAACTGATTCGAATTGAAATAAAACTACACAATAAAATAAACTTCCAAATTATTCGATGAAAATTTACCATTTTCTATGTTTAAATATACATATTCCAAATATCAAATTTTTATTTCAAAATTCTACTATTTAAAATTTCACAAAAATTCAAATAAATTAAATTATTTAAAATTGTTAAAATATCCGGGTTGTTACTCTCCCCCACTCAAAAATTTTCATCCTCGAAAAGGAACGAGGTAGGAGAATAGAAATAACCTGAAAGAAAAATAGATTGAAATACAAAATAAACAATAAATTTAAAACCATATAACTTTCAATTTAAATAAATTAATATTTAACAATTTGGTTTAATCCATTTTATTAAATCAATAAGTAGTCATTCAATTCAATTTTGTAAGCTCAAAGTGTCGATTCAAATCATATAAATTTCATTTAGTTTTTAAATTGATTCCCATTTAATTATTTCAAGTTTAAATATTTATTCAAAAAAATTGGCTTCATTTTATAAATGAGCTAATATAAACATGTGTGTATATATACATACGTATCCAGATATTATGATTTATATCTATTGTGTGTGTATGTATAAATATATGTACGAAGATATACATCTTACATTCTCACATGCATATTGGAAATATAAATGCTTAAATATGTACATATGTTTGAGTATATTGCAATATATCTATATTTTGTGTATGCATATTGACCGAACGACATATATATAGTTTGGACATATACATACATATATGTAATCTTTATTGCTGCTTATATTACAAATATAGAATGGTATGAAAACAATTCACAAAAAGCGACAATTAATGTAAGAGTAAATAGAAGAGTGAAGATGAAAAGGTAATTTATGTTGCAATTAAATCTAGTCAGTTCTAAGTTAAAAAGGAAATAATCATGTGATGTAATTCAACATACTTTTCTTCTAACATCAATTAAACATTTAATACCATACGAAATTTCAAACTTAATGCAATAGCCCATAAATTAATCGCTTTGTATTCGAATATTTAAATCATTTTTGAATATTTAAACAATGGATTTTAATAACCAAATAAACATATTTTAAATATTGATTAATGATATTAAAATCATTCTCAAATTTTGTTTAACAAAATAATTAGTTCAAATAAAAATAGAAAATATGACCCTACAACGGTTTTTTTCGAAATTTCAAATTTTCGGCATTGGAAAGTCATCGAAAACTTTATGCACATTTTTTTGTAACTCATATACACATGCACAAACATGTGTATATGTCATGGGATAAGTTAGTTATAGTGTTAAAGTCAATAACCATGCTTAGTTTAAAATAAAACATGATTTGACTAAATATGCATATCAAAACCTAAATAACCTAAGGAAGTACACCATCCATCGCCTAAAACGGCCTAGGTTAGCACAAAGCATGGCTAAGAAGGGGGCTGCTATGGATGTGGGAAAAAAAGTATGAAGGGAGGTACGGTGTTGTGTATTCAAGACAACTTTATGTTATTTTAATACTTAAGTCATTTTACTAAAAACACCCTTCTCATTTGCCTATAAATACATGCCTCTTCTCTCCATTCTTCACCTTACATCTTCACTTCTATATTCATCTCCATTCTCTTCACGTATTCATAAATTTCCATGGCTTCCATTTGTATGCTTATGGCTTAAAACTATATTTTTTCCTCTTCCATCCACTTAAAACTAGCTCATACCTTTCTACATCACTCTACTTACCAAAACAACACCTTAACTCCCCATTTCAACTATGGCTGAGCCCATAACATCCCCTGGTCAAACCTAAACTGACGATTTAAGGGCCTAAAAGTCTGAGCTTGAGTGGAGTGAAGTTTAATTCATGTGTCCGTAAGTTGTTGTAGGAGTTCGGCTTAGTTCGGTTGCATTTTTGTGAGTAAAGCTTACACCTTCAAACCCAAATGTTTTCAAACTATATTTGTGTTCATGTTATAGCTATAGAATTCTTGTTGTGTTGGTGAAATAATAGTTTGGTTGTTGGATTGGTTAGTCGCTTTGAAAGTTAGTAAGTGAATCATAAGACGTATGAAATTTTAGTAGTTAAATTTGCCTTTGTTAATAAATGCTTGATATATGTTGTATTATTGCAAATCACCATGCATATATGCTCAAACACTTGCGATGTGATGTGGTTGTATTGCAAATGACATAGACTTGAATTCAGAACCACCCATATAGTGATAAGCGTTATAATGGCACTTTTGGAAAATCACCTTTTATTAAAACTATAATGACTTGTAAATTCATCGCTTTAGAAAAATTTCAAAATACCCAAAAAATAGGAATTTTAAAACACAAATGATGTGATAACCTAAATTTCTGGACATCTGAATTGATAAGATAATTGGGTTAATTAATAAAAATATTGAATTTTAGAACAAATGAATTTGATATAATAAATATTTATATTTGTAATTGTGTTATATGTGTGTGTGTATATATATATATATTAAATAAAAAATTTATATACAAATTGAATTTATGTTTGTTTAAAAATTTATGTATATCAAATTGATTTTTTTTCCAAATTGGATTTGAAATTGAATTTGAATTTGAATTTGAAATTCAAAAGATATATATATATATATATATATATATATATATATATATCTTAAATTATGCTCTAGTTTAAAATGTATTTTATTTGATTTTATTTATAATATAAATTGTTTATATCATTTTATTTTTAAAGGAATTTATTTATCTAAATTAAAATATGTATTTATAAATTAGAAAATCGATTATAAAAGCTTTATAAAACATTTGAAAATCTAATTATGCATGAAAGTACATATGTTAACTCATTATTATTCTTAATAACATGTGTTAGCAAATTAAATGAGGTAAATGAAAAGTGTCATTTATTGAAATTATTTCTAAAATAATAAATATCAAATAAAGAAAAAATAAATGATGATTTTATAATATCCTTTTCTCCTCTCTATCATTTTCTTTCACCCTCACCTTTCAAAAACAAATAGCCTGCAAACAAAGATCTAAAAATCCAAATACAAGCAACTCAGAAGAAAAAAGAGAGAAGAGGAAATTAACAACAAAACCTGAAGGAAAATCAAGTACAAAATCAAATCATCAAAAGCCTGCATTTTTCAACCTGAGATAATGGAGCAAACCTGAAATCAAACATTCTTCAAATACAACTTCAATCTGATCAATTCAACAACAAATAGTGCCGATTAATAAGTATAGCGATTTCAGATCAAAGGAATTTAAAGCTGGAACCAGAAATAAGTTCACTGTTCTTTATATGGTGAGTAAACTTTAAAATTAAAACTTAAGTAATATGTGAATTACTGGGTGATGGTTGCTTTGCATGTTTGCATATATGAACGTCTGGTGTTTCTGATAATTTTATAATATCTGTTCTTAAGTATTAGCCTCTGTCCTTTAAACTGTGAGCATGAAACATCTATAAATTTGTTGCATGTGATATATGACTGAAGTTAACAAGTGATGTATGCTTGAAAACGTTTGCATGATGGCTTTAAGTTCTGAAAACATGTTTTTATGTGTGAAATTTGGTGCATGTTGAAATAAATCTGACAAATGAGATTTGTTTACCAGGTTACAGGCACATGTCTGTTCAAAAACCATCCCTTATCCCTCTGTTTTATTTTTTTAAAATAGTTTCTGAACAAAACTTGTTAGATTTAACAATATTTAAACTTTAAAATAGTTTTAAGTAAATCAAGGTAAGGTTTCTCTGAGAATTTGGAAATTTACAGGCAAATTCAAGATAAGTTTTTTAAAAAAATCAAACATCATAATTTGATGATTCAAGATTATAATTCGAATCCATTTAGAAAGTTGAGATTTTTAAAACTAAAAGCGTGATTTTTAATAATGTATTGACGTCGAAATTTAGTATTGTCTGGAAATTAATTTTTGGGCCACCTCCGACGATCAAATGGATTTGAATGGTCGGGATTCCTTATGGAGTTAGCCGGATAATTGGGTGGTTCGACAAAAATGGCAGAAGCTTCGATTAATCGCTGTGGTGACGGCAGTGTGGAGATTTAGTATTTTAAACCTAATGTGGTCGGGTCTGGAGAAATGGCCGTAGAGGCGTCTCCAATGCATCGAGTTGCATCATTTTTAGGGAGTAGTAGCGTTGAAGGGTTAGGAAGTTACAGCCAGAATTTTTGGCGATCCGGTGTTCGTCGTTGGCCGTTCGACATGGTTTTAGGTTGGGTGTATGGTTCCAGTTTTCAACTGGATGACGCGATTTTGAATTTGGTCTTGTGCAAGTGATCTGATGGTCTGGAAGGGCTGCAATGGTGAGAGACGTGGTGTCGGAGGGATCAACGTTGGCCAGAGGTGATTCTGGCGGTGGTGCAAGTGCACATGTATAGTTTGTATCTGTGTTTGTGTGGGGGTTTGAGTAGGATATTTTCTCGAAGTAAGAATCGTGCATTTTGGGTTGTGACTCGAGTATGAACTCGAGTGGTTTTCGTGGTTTAGCCTGCAGATTTTTCATTTTAGAACTTTAACTAAAAAACTAAACCAGAATTGTGAAATGGAAAGAACTCGGGTTAGACCCAAGTGGACTTCGGGTTTTACCCGAAGTGAGTGTTAAGAAATTTTTAAAAAGGATTTTAAACTTGTTTTTTTTGGATTTTAAAATGAAATTAGTTTAAACTTTCATTTATAATTACTTATATAATAGTTGTTTTCTTTAACATTGTTTGAAGAAGTTTTGAAAACTTTCTTTAATGTATATTTTGTTAAATAAAGTTATAGTTATTTTAAAATTTAAGTAAAATGAAATTTTAAAGATTTTATAAAAAGCAAGCTTATTAGTTTAAATTAAAACTAGATTTTAAACTACCACTTGATAATATTTTTAAAGCAAGTAAGTTGTGTTTTGAAACTTGTAAATTATCAAGTTGAATAAGTATTTTAAAACTTAATTAATGAATTAATTAAGTAAAGTTAATTTTTAAAATGAAATGATTTCAAATGATAATTAAGGCACAATTAAGATAAGATTTCATCTTAAGACCATTATGGTTTTTACGATTTGAGGTAATTTAGAAATTTAAGTAAAATTAATTGATTTAATTAATCAAGTAAAAAGGGCTGATTAAGTAATTAATTAGGAATAATTAATTAATTTAATTAACTAATGATTAACGATTGGAATTAGTTTTGGGTTAATTACCTGGTGTAATAAATATGAAGAATAATTACTTAGTAGAAGTAATTAATAATTAATTACTTAGTGCAATTAATTTAAGAATTTAATAATAAAAGTTATGGGAAGCTAATTAAGTGATGTAATTAATTAAGAGTAATTAATTACAGAATGAGATTAATCAAGGATGATTAATAAATATAATTAATTAAAGATTAAGTATAATTACTTAAAGTAATTAATGAGGTGTAATTCCTTAGTGAAGCATTGAGTGAATAATTACTGGATGTAATTAATTAAAAGAAAATTACTTGATGGGTAGTAATTAAAGGATAATTACTTGATATAAGGAATTAAGTGATAATTACATGGTGCAATTAAAGGATTAATTAACATAATTAATCAAGTAGTTGGTTTAATTGATGGAGTAATTTAGGAAAGTTAATTTCTGATTGTGATTAAACAAGGTCGGTTAATGAATGTAATTAAGTTAAAGGATAATTATTAAAAGAAATTTAAGAATAATTAACCAATGAAAGTAATTAGAGGATCACTAATTATTGTAATTAATGGTAGTGATCAATCTTGCTTATTAATGATTAAATGACGATGAATGCTTTAAATTGGTTGATATCACTGATATGAATTGCTTTGTGATATGATATGTGTGATGGACGATGATAAGGTGATTATCTAGCAACTATAGATTGCGATGTAAAAGTGTTATCCAATAATTAAAGTTTAATTTTATTAAATTGGATAACTTGGGTTTAGATGACATTTGATTCGAAGAGACCGGAGTCGGGTATTAGTAGATACCCAAAACCACTTCGATTCTTTATAGATTGATATGTGAAATCAATATGCTGAAATGAAATGATTTAAGTGAATTGAGCCATTTAGTCTAAGTTTTGGTACGTAGAAATTGATGTGTGAAATAAGTGATGTCTATAATAACTTGTGAAGTTGTAAATTGATATAAGTTACCTGGGTATTTATAAGTTGTATGCTTTTGTCATTCATGTTTGATGGCTTTACTCACTCTGGTTTCCAGCCTGACCCGGGTGTTACTTTGATGTAATGCTCGGGTCAGACCGAGTATTACAGATTTTCAGGTAAGGACGTTCTGGAGCCCAGGAGGCGAGCTGGAGGGCAGTAACATATGGAGGGTTTTCCACTATGATATATTATTGTATAACTAGGACATGTTGTTTTAAACTGTCCAGTGATTGGTAATGGTTGTAACTCTGATATATAAAAATATAAGTGTACTGATACAGTTCTTCCTTGTAAAACTGTTATTTATGTGATATTATATTTTGATCCGCTGCGAATGTGAGGATTCTGTGACTTATTTATGTTTCTTCTTCTTTCTCTTTTCTTCTTTTCCTAACTATCTGGAATTTTCTGGATCTAAAATTTCGGACCGTTATATTTGGTAGCAGAGCCGAAGGTTAAGCGAGAACCTTGGCTCTGGTGGGATTACTCATTAAGGATAGGTTCAATGGTACCCTAGAATGAGTTGAGTGTGTGTGTGTGTGTGTGTGTGTATGAGAGCGTACTTGTTACTTTCTTATATAAAGATTTTAAATGATTTTATATAAGAATATATGTGATATATAAAGCAATATTTCTTTCTAATAAATATTAAGGTAATTGGTTGTTAAATTATTGGGATTAAATTAAATGGTATTAAAAATACAACCAAATTGAAATTAAATTAAAGATAAGTTTGAAATGGATTCAAACTGAAATTAAATCTTGAAGTTGGGGAAAATTTTCAAAATGAGATGAATTAGAATTGGTTTCAAAACAGAGAAATAGAATGGTTATTGTGTTTAATAATGAGATGATTGTTTTCCAATAAACAATAAAATGTTTTAAGGAAGCAACCATTTAATGAGAGTAACTTGTAAATTAAAGTGGGTTTCAAATTGTGAAGTTCTGAATTCTAAATTTAAACATTTGAAATGGTTTCAAAATGTTAAAGGAAATAATGTTATTCAAACTATTTTGAATGTACTCTTATTTTAGAATAAGAAATTGTTTGTAAACTTTAAAAGAATTTGTTTGAATTAAAACCAAGGATGGTTTAAATTTTAAAATTTGGCTTGGTGGGCCAAGAAGTAAATATGTATATATGTGTGGATATACATAATATCAAAGATAGTTTGAAATAAACTCTAAATGTTGAGTTTTAATTTTGGAAAGAGATGTGATACCCAAAGTGATAAGTTTTTGAACTGATAAGTTAAAAGATTATTAACGTGAAGTATAAAATTTGGAATGGGAATTCAAATTGGGTAAGGTTGTCTGAATTAAGTAAATAGAATTTAACTTTGGGAAAGTTAAATAATTTAACAAGCAAGCTTAATTGGAAATTTCAAGATGAAATTGAGATTTAACTTGGGAAGTTAAATGGTTAATTTGAATTGGGAGTTTGTGTGGTCTCAAAATGGGTTTGAGATCTGGAAATTTAAAATGGATGGATGTTTTAAAATAATTTGAATAATACCATCCTTTGTTATTAATAATCTTTAGGCTGATATTGGATTTGTTTAAATGGATGAAGAAATGGGGTGTGGTAATATATCCATTATTAAGATAAAATGAAATCATTTTGGACTTAAATTTTGAATGTTTAAGATAAAACTTCAAAGGTTTTTTTAAAAAGAATTTAAAATTATTATTTGAACTTTGAAATAAGTTAAAAATGGAATTTGGATTCAAAATTAAATGGTTTTAAAGATATAAGTTGATTTGATTCAAAGGATTAAATCAACAATTAAAAATTTAACTCGAATTTATATAATTCGGGATGGTTTAAATTTGAAATTTGAATTGAATTAGTTCAAATTAAATTTGATTTGAATTAATTAGAATTGTGATTGAACATGGATAAGTTTAAAAATTCAAATGGAAAATTTGAATTGGGATTGGTTTGAAATGAAACTGAAGTTGAATAAGTTCAAATTCAAATGGGAATTGGGATTTATTCAAACAGGAATTGAGATGATTTGAAATTGAAGAGGGTTCAATTTGAAGTTAGTCCAAATTGATTTGAATAATTTGGAATTGTAATTAAAGTTGAATATGTTTAAAATCAAATGGAATTTGATTTGAATTTGGAAAGAAATTGAGATTAATTCAACTTGAATTGGGGATAAATCAAGTTCAAGGGAAATTGAAGTTACTCAAATTGGAATTGAGTCAATTTAAATGGAGGTGGAAATTTAAATTGAATTGATGGGAATGGAGATTGGAAATTAAGCAGTTTGGCTCTGGTCTATTTTCAAATAAATTATTTTAATATAAACTGTTTTAAATCTATTTTCCTAACTATTTACCATACAACTTTTCTTTTTAAAACCCAAGACTATTTTATACTTATTTTACAATTATTTTTGAAACTATTTAACTATTTTACAACTGTTTTATAAACTAATTACTATTTCTCAACTACTTTATAACTGATTACTATTTTACAACTACTTTACTATTATTTAAAATTTCTATAACTATTTGACTATTTTCCAACTATTTTACAATATTTTACAAACTAATAATCATTTTTTCAACTACTTATCTATTTTTAACTTTTCAAGCTATTTTCTAAAATTAAGCTGGACAGAGTTTAAACTATTTATGATTGAATATCCACTTGAGATAAGAATTGTGGTGATAATCCAAATGAGGATTTAAGCAATTGTGGATAAGTGGATAGAAATTTAAGTGAATGTAAATAGAAAAGAAGATTTATTTGGTTAATAATCAATGAAGATAAATATGCAGGATGTACGTATATTATTCTATTCGCATAGTAATTTGATCCAGATTCGAGCATAGAATTTCGAGATATTATATCGATCCGAGTTGGGATTTTTCACTCGATTTTCGACGGCAAACCTGGATATGGGTTGTTGATTGGTTATGGATATTCTCTATCATAGTTATGGATATGCAAGGAGAATGACGGCTTCTGATCAAGAAACCAGATTTGAGTCCGCACTAGGAAGTCGGGTGGACGATACAAGTTCGGAAGTGAAGTTGTGCGATCAAGTGAGCGATCAGATTGGTATAACGTACGGATGATATGTGTGCATCGTACGTGTTTGAATAAAATTGATATTGGGAATTTGTGGATAAGTAATGTGAAATGGTTTTTGAATGAAAATATATATGGAAAAATATATGATGAAGTAAAGTGGAAATTGGAGATTTCTATGGTAAAAATTTACTTTATGGAAGTAAGTAATTTGTTAAGTTGCTTTATAGAGTAATCAAATTTGAATATTTGATAAACAAAGTTGTGTGTGTATATATATATATATATATATTTGTTATGTAAGATAAATCTCCCCTTGTTGAATCCATTGCCAGAAGGAAAAGATTTTTGAAAGTGTTTGAAGTATAAAAAGGGTTTTATATAAGTTTGAAATGATCCTAAGATTTTTCAAGGTTATATATATATATATATATATATATAAAGGATCTTGTGAGAATGATTTGAAAAAGGTTTTGGAAACCTTTGGATTTGGAAAGGCTTTTGATTTTTGGGTAAAATCAATATTGGAATTTGGAAAAGCCTAATTTGAGAATTATCGATTTTGGGATAATCGATTTTGAGAAAGGAGATTTATATGAGATTCATACTAGGTGTATGATTTGGAAGATACTATATGTGTATAGTATAAAGTGTTTTGAAAATGGCTCTGGAGAAAAAGGCGCTCCCTTGTGATGAACTTCTCAGGAGTACCATACGTTGGTACTGCCTTGAGCCTCTAAGGGGGAGGTTCTAAAGTTGATCCTGTGAGGAGTCCGGACAAAACTAGTTCTTGAGGATTATTGGGTAGCGAAAGTCGAGGGCGTTGATGCCTACAGAGGCATTTGGGTTGTGCTGTGACGACAGTGTAACTCGATGTCGCTGCAATCTACTGTGTGAAGGTGCGTGTCAACGGTCTACGCTTGATTTTTCCAGGAAGGCAACGTAACATCGGTAGACTGCGATCTATGGTCAAGTGGAGTGGAGAAGTTTTATTCTTTTGGCAGCGAAATTCGAGGGCGCTGAGGCCTACAGTTATATGGGTTTTTGCTGTGATAGCAACGTAACCCCAGTTGTAGCTGCGATCTGTAGCGGGTTACATTGTGTAATCGAGGGGCGCGGAGACCTACAGTTATCTATGGATTTTGTCGGGATGGCAACGTAACCATCGGGTTAACTGCGACTGTGGATGGGGGTTATGATTTCCAGAGCATTCTCACCAAAGATGTTTCCTCTATTTCAAAAATGATTTCTATAATTTCAATAAATTATTTTCCAAGTATTTCACTAGGTGTTGAAAATGGGTCGACTAAGTACTTATAGATTTTCAGTCATACGCCTGATCAACGTATGACCGAATTTCTGTGAGAACAAGGATGGACTGGTTAAGACATTAAGTTATAAAATGATATTTTGGCTATATTATATAGACTTTAAAGTGTTTAAAGGTTATTAAAGAATATATTTTTTCTAATAATAAGCATTTTAATAATTCTGGCTTCATTCCATTTCGAGGATGAAAAGATTCAAAGAGGGGAGGAATGTGATAACCAGAATTTCTGGACATCTGAAATTGATAAGATAATTGGGTTAATTAATAAAAATACTGAATTTTAGATTGAATAAATGAATTTGATAAAATAAATATTTATATTTGTAATTGTGTTATATGTATATATATAGATTTTAAATAAAATTTTTTTATATACATATTGAATTTGTGTTTGTTTAAAAATTTGTATATATCAAATTGATTTTTGATTAAATTGGATTTAAAATTGAATTTGAATTTGATATTTAAACTTGAAATTCAAAAGATAGATATATATATATATCTTAAATTATGCTCTAGTTTAAAAATGTATTTTATTAGATTTTATTTATGATATAAATTGTTTATATCATTTTCTTTTTAGAGGAATTTATTTATCTAAATTAAAATATGTATTTATAAATTAGAAAATCAATTATAAAGCTTTATAAAACATTTGAAAATCTAATTATGCATGAAAGTACATGTGTTAACTTATTATTATTCTTAATAACATGTGTTAGCAAATTAAATAAGGTAAATGACAAGTGTCATTTATTTAAATTATTTCTAAAATAATAAATATCAAATAAAGGAAAAATAAATGATGATTTTATAATATCTTTTTCTCCTCTCTATCATTTTCTTTCACCCTCACCTTTCAAAAACAAATAGCCTGCAAACAAAGATCTGAAAACCTAAATACAAGCAACTCAGAAGAAAAAAGAGAGAAGAGGAAATTAACAACAAAACCTGAAGGAAAATCAAGTGCAAAATCAAATCATCAAAAGCCTGCATTTTTCAACCTGAGATAATGGAGCAAACCTGAAATCAAACATACTTCAAATACAACTTCATTCTGATCAATTCAACAACAAACAGTGCTGATTAATAAGTATAGCAATTTCAGATCAAAGGAATTTAAAGCTGGAACCAGAAATAAGTTCACTATTCTTTATTTGGTGATTAAACTTTAAAATTAAAACTTAAGTAATATGTGAATTACTGGGTGATGGTTGCTTTGCATGTTTGCATATATGAAAGTCTGGTGTTTCTGATAATTTTATAATATCTGTTCTTAAGTATTAGCCTCTGTCCTTTAAACTGTGAGCATGAAACATCTATAAATTTGTTGCATGTGATATATGACTGAAGTTAACAAGTGATGTATGCTTGAAAACATTTGCATGATGGTTTTAAGTTCTGAAAACATGTTTATATGTGTGAAATTTGGTGCATGTTGAAATAAATCAGACAAATGAGATTTGTTTTCCAAGTTACAGGCATATGTCTGTTCAAAAACCATCCCTTATCCCTCTGATTTATATTTTTAAAATAGTTTCTGAAGAAAACTTGTTAGATTTAACAAGATTTAAACTTTAAAATAGTTTTAAGTAAATCAAGGTAAGGTTTCTCTAAGAATTTGGAAATTTACAGGCAAATTCAATATAAGTTTTTTTTAAAAAAAAAATCAAACATCATAATTTGATGATTCAAGATTATAATTCGAATTCATTTAGAAAGTTGAGATTTTTAAAACTAAAAGCAAGAATTTTAAAAATGTATTGAGTTCGAAATTTAGGATTGTCTGGAAATTGAGTTTTGGGCCACCTCTGACGATCAAATGGATTTGAATGGTCGGGATTCCTCATGGAGTTAGCTGGATGATTGGGTGGTTCGGCAAAAATTGCAGAAGCTTCGATCAATCGCTGTGGCGACGGCAGTGTGGAGATTTAGGTTTTTAAACCTATGTGGTCGGGTTTGGAGGAATGGCCGTAGAGGCGTCTCTGATGCATCGAGTTGCATCCTTTTTAGGGAGTAGTAGCGTGGAAAGGTTAGGAAGTTACAGCCTGAATTTCTGGCGATCCGGTGTTCGTCGTTGGCCGTTCGACATGGTTTTAGGTTGGGCATATGGTTCCAGTTTACTGGATGACGCGATTTTGAATTTGGTCTTGTGCAAGTGATCTAATGATCTGGAAGGGCTGCAATGGTGAGAGACGTGGTGTCGGAGGGATCAACGTTGGCCAGAGGTGATTCTGGCGGTGGTGCAAGTGCACAGGTATAGTTTGTATCTGTGTTTGTGTGGGGGTTTGAGTAGGAGATTTTCTCGAAGTAAGAATCGTGCATTTTAGGTTGTGGCTCGAGTATGAACTCGAGTGGTTTACGTGGTTTAGCCTGCAGATTTTTCATTTTAGAACTTTAATTAGAAAACTAAACCAGAATTGTGAAATGGAAAGAACTCGCGTTAGAAACAAGTGGACTTTGGGTTTTACTCGAAGTGAGTGTTAAGAAATGTTTAAAAACGATTTTAAACTTGTTTTTTTTGAATTTTAAAATGAAATTAGTTTAAACTTTCATTTATAATTACTTATATAATAGTTGTTTTCTTTAACATTGTTTAAAGAAGTTTTGAAAACTTTGTTTAATGTATATTTTGTTAAATAAAGTTAAAGTTATTTTAAAATTTAAGTAAAATGAAATTTTAAAGATTTCATAAAAAGCAAGCTTATTAATTTAAATTAAAACTAGATTTTAAACTACCACATGATAATATTTTTAAAGCAAGTAAGTTGTGTTTTAAAACTTGTAAATTATCAAGTTAAATAAGTATTTTAAAACTTAATTAATGAATTAATTAAGTAAAGTTAATTTTTAAAATAAAATGTTTTCAAATGATAATTAAGGCATAATTAGATAAGATTTCATCTTAAGACCATTATGATTTTTATGATTTGAGTTAATTTAGAAATTTAAGTAAAATTAATTAATTTAATTAATCAAGTAAAAAGGGCTGATTAAGTAATTAATTAAGAATAATTAATTAATTTAATTAACTAATGATTAAAGATTGGACGTAGTTTTGGGTTAATTACCTGGTGTAATAAATATTAAGAATAATTACTTAGTAGAAGTAATTAATAATTAATTACTTAGTGCAATTAAGATAAGAATTGACTAATAAAAGTTATGGAAACTAATTAAGTTATGTAATTAATTAAGAGTAATTATTTACATAATGAGATTAATTAAGGATGATTAATAAATATAATTAATTAAAGATTAAGTATAATTACTTAAAGTATTTAATGAGGTGTAATTTCTTAGTGAAGTATTGAGTGAATAATTACTAGATGTAGTTAATTAAAAGAAAATTACTTGATGGGTAGTAATTAAAGGATAATTACTTGATATAAGGAATTAAGTGATAATTACTTGGTGCAATTAAAGGATTAATTAATATAATTAATCAAGGAGTTGGTTTAATTGATGGAGTAATTTAGAAAAGTTAATTTCTGATTGTGATTAAACAAGGTTGGTTAATGAATGTAATTAAGTTAAATGATAATTATTAAAAGAAATTTAAGAATAATTAACTAATGAAAGTAATTAGAGGATCATTAATTATTATAATTAATGGAAGTGATCAATCTTGCTTATTAATGATTAAATGATGATGAGTGCTTTAAATTGGTTGATATCACTGATATGAATTGCTTTGTGATATGATATGTGGGATGGACGGTGATAAGGTGATTATCTAGCAATTATAGATTGCGATGTAAAAGTGTTATCCGATAATTAAAGTTGAATTTTACTAAATTGGATAATTTGGGTTTAGATGACATTGGATTCGAAGAGACCGGAGTCGGGTATTATTAAATACCCGAAACCACTTCGATTCTTTATAGACTGATATGTGAAATCAATATGCTGAAATGAAATGATTTTAGTGAATTGAACCATTTAATCTAAGTTTTGGTACTTAGAAATTGATGTGTGAAATAAGTGATGTCTATAACAACTTGTGAAGTTGTAAATTGATATAAGTTACCCGGGTATTTATAAGTTGTATGCTTTTGTCATTCATGTTTGATGGCTTTACTCACGCTAGTTTCCTGCCTGACCCAGGTGTTACTTTGATGTAATGCTCGGGTCAGATCGAGTATTACAGATTTTTAGGTAAGGACGTTCTGGAGCTCAGGAGGCGAGCTGGAGGGAAGGAATGCATGGAGGGTTTTCCGCTGTGATATATTATTGTATAACTAGGACATGTTGGGCGAGCTGGAGGGCAAGAACGTATGGAGGGTTTTCCGCTGTGATATAGTATTGTATAACTAGGACATGTTGTTTTAAACTGTCCAGTGATTGGTAATGGTTGTAACTCTGATATATAAAAATATAAGTGTACTGATACAGTTCTTCCTTGTAAAACTGTTATTTATGTGATATTATATTTTGATTCGCTGCGAATGTGAGGATTCTGTGACTTGTTTCTGTTTCTTCTTCTTTCTCTTTTCTTCTTTTCCTAACTATCTGGAATTTTCTGGATCGAAAATTTTGGACCGTTACAAATGAGGTTTGAAATAATTACAACACTGATAATCTTATTTTTAATATATATATATATATATGTATATGTATAAAATAAAAATATACACTTGGGTAAAAATCGATAAAATGACTGAAACTCGTTTTATGAATAAATTGCTCTTCAGTCATCCGACATCGTGCACCGAGCTGGATACAGACACTCATTTGTGTATATGAAAGAAAATAGGAAATAAAATAATTTATTTGTTTATGCAAAATTAATTGTACTTATGACATCATTAATGATGCCATCATTTCCGATTAATTGATTTTTGAATTTAAATTTAGTTTAAATGATTTAATAATTATTTTAATTATTAAGTATGCTCTTTAATTTATTATATAATGATAGAAATATTTTTTTTTTACAAATATGTGTATATTAACTAATAAGTAAAAATATGACCAGAAATCGAAGTCTGAATTCATAACAATTCAATATGAATAAGTTGTACAATATTATGGATTATATATTGTAATGATCCCCTTTTTAAGACAAATATAATTTAGTAATTAATATAATTTTAGAATTAATTTGTGAACTAATTTGAATTTTCTCCAAAATAAATAAGATATGTGTTTTTTTATGTGCACATATAAATAGATTGTCAATAGAATTTTGATTTGAAATTCAAGAATAAATATCTTAAGAATAAATTAGATTTAAAAACTCTAAATTTTAAAGACTAATATATATATATATACATATCTATTTTTTAATGTATAATTAGATTTTAAATCATTTTCTTTAAAGATTATATAAATATTAATAAAAGGAAATGTATTAATAAAAATAGAAAATATAATATAAAATTATATAAAAACATATTAAATCATAAAGGCATGCAAAAAGACAAGTGTAAGCTAAAATGAGACATGCAAAATACAAGTGTCATTAATTTTCTTTCTATTTTTAAAAAATAATAATAAACAAGGCTACATATATTTATACTCCTTCTTTCTCATTTTCTTTGTTATATTCAAAACCTAAGAAAGCAAAACCAGAGATTAAAAATTAAAGCAAACAATTCTTTCAATCTAAAACCTAAATCAAGCAAAGTTCAATTCAACTCAGTTTAATCAAGCAAATCAAAATCAAAGAAATAGATCAGATCAAAGTCAAAGCAATCTCCAGTTTTCAAAGTTAAAAGATCAACTATCAAACTTCAGGCTTCTCTGTTCCAAAAGATGGTGAGCAAACTAACATCTTAAAAACTTAAATCTGTTTATATATCTTGATCTTTGTGATTAATAATTGAAGTATGTTGTGAAAAATGTTTGCACAGATGTAGAAATAAATTTTTACTATGTATATATCTGTGCATGTCTGTGTATATGAGTATACTTGCCTCTGTTTGATTTTAATAGACTAAACCAAGATTCAAAAATCAATTCTTCTTTCTCCAATCAATTTCTGGCTATAATCTCTAAAAAAAATGATTGTATGTATGTAATTTCATTTTTAAAAATAGTTTCAAGTGTATATGTTAAGAAATTATTTCGAAAATAGGATATTACAGTGATGACCAATTTAAGTCTGAATATCAATTATTCATGTTTTGATTATATAACCAGTTTCGTATTGGAAATGATGAATTTTTATAATAGTTTTAAGATTTTTAAGTTGGTAGTTGATGGGAATTCGCGAGATGAACGAAATGGCTTCATTCGTCGATTTCTCGTCGATCGATGATGGGTGGAGCAGTGGGTTGATGCTGGAGGTAGTGTAAAGATCTGGGGGCCTAAGGAAAAATAGTGGATGAATTTATAGTTTGACGAAGCGGTTCGTCGACGTCGAAGTAGGATTTAACGACCTGTTTTGGTCGATGATATTGTCGAGTAGGTGCATCTAGATCGACCGAAGGTGGGGGAATCAAAGCATGGGGCTGCGGCGAAGGTCTGGTCTTGATCGCGAGCATTCTGGTGGTCGTAGGCGGTGGTGTGAGGCGTTTTCATCGATGGGTTATGTTCTAGAAAGATGCTCGTCTATCTCGATTTTGTTATAGGTGGCGGCATAGGTTCTGGGTGGTCATTTGGGTCGAGATGGTCGATGATGGCTTGCTGGTCGTAGCGACGTTGGTCATAGAGATGTCGATCGATCGTGCAAGTGCACGAGTGTGCGTGTGTGTCTTGGTGTTTTGTGATGATCGAGGAAGAAGGAGTTGCTTTGGGTTTTGCTCGAAGTTGAACGCGGATTGTCTCGAAGGAAGGAAAGAGGGAGCAGTGGCTCGAGTTTGCTCGGGTATTTTCAGTTTGGTCTCGGGTTTTATTTTGTAGTCAACAATTTTAAATAAGCAAAGGAAACGTACAAGTTTCCAAGCAAAATATTAACCAAGTATTCAAAGCAAATTTCTATACAAGTTTCAAATAAAAGTATTGATTATGTTTTCCAATAAGTTTCAAAAAAATTAAAATTTAAAGTTAAATTGTTTTGATTTAAAATAATTATATTGTGTTAATTAATTAAATTATTAGTAAAATTTAATGATGTAGTTAAGTAAGTGATTACATAAATGTATCAAACTTTAATCAATCAAAAGGTCTCAAGTGATTTTGAATAAATTAATTTCAACCCTTTAATTTAAATAAGATTTAAATGATTTAATTAAGTAATTAATTAAGATAATGGTTTATCTTAGATTAATTAAGGACTTAAGTAATTAAGGGTTAATTAATTTACTTAAGTGATTATACGATAATTAATTAACGTAAATAAAGGATAATTACTTAATGAAAGTAACTAAAGGATAATTAATAATTAATGTAATTAAAGGATGATTAATTAGCGTGATTAATTAAAGGATAATTAATTAATGTAAGTGATTAAAGGATCATTAATTAATTAATAATTAAAGGTTGATCAGTTAAAAATTAAAGGTTAATTAATTTATGATTATAATTAATTAATAATTAAAGGTTAATTAATTAATAATTGAAGGGTGATTAATTACTAATTAAAGGTTAACTAATTAATGATTAAAGGATAATTAATTAATAATTAAAGAGTAATTAATAAGTAATTATAGGATAATTAATTAATTTAAGTAATTATGGACGATTAATTAATTTCATTAATTAATTAAAATAATAACAAATGGTTTGTAATTACTTAATGTTAATTAAGTAGGGTTAGGTAATTTATTCATAAGTAATTAATTTATTTGGTTTAAATTAAATTAATTATAAATTACGTGATTAATTAATCTTGCTTATGGATGATTAATTATATTGAATGCTTGGATTGATTAATATCTCTAGTATGTTAATTTGTAATATCCTGTGATATGAATTGCTTTGGATTGAGTTGTCATAAATATAAGTTATTTATCTGTGATGAATTGCTGTGCAAATATAATGTTCTGCATTGAATTATAAAAGGTGGATCTTTTGTTTAAAAGATTAAAAATGGAAATTTGTTTAAACCATTCAAAAGAAAAGGTATTGGGAAATAAGGGATAAAAAGTTGTGACTTAACTAAGATCCGAACGTATCCATATGTTTTAAAAAAAGCGCTCATTATTCGAAAAGGGCGGGAAAGGGCATTAAGTCGAAAACTCATTCTGAATAATGATACGATGGAATGGATTTTCATTTGAAGACGATGGTTGAAGAACATATATTTTCGAAAACGAAAGGATTTCCTGTTGATTGTCTGTGCACCGAGTTGCTCCGGTATAGAGATTACCCTATGTGATGGGAAGTCCGGACGAGATTGGAGATATTCGGATTTGCAAGGACTTCTTTCCTTAATTGAACGAAGTGCCTTCGGTTCCATTCAGACCCAGGATAGACTTGTATGGATGTATGTCTGACGTTACATTTTGGGATATAAAGCTGGTTTCTATCAAATACATTTTTGTTTGGTGGTGGATAATTTATCCTCTTAGCTTAACACCCTTCTCTGAGACGTACGAGCTCAGAGGTTATGTAGTTGATAGTTATTAGTGATATATACCCAATTTGGTAATGTGGCATGCTAAGTGTTGAGCATTGGTTAATCGAAGCACGACTTTTGTGTAAAGCGTAGCTTTGTAGGACAAGACTTCATCGAACCTCACACCCCAGGAAATGGTCGAAACAGGAAGGATGCAGCAAGGTTATGGGGTTCGCGACCCTAGGGGTATGTGCATTTCCTTTTGGATAAAAAGTGGTATTATGGTATGGAACCCAGATATCTATACTATTATATTGTTACTGAGTTGGATTTTGAGGACACAGAATCCCCCTTGGTATTTTAGGAAGTGAAGCGTCATGATTTATACTTCTTCCTTTCCCAACCTTCCTCTTCATTTTCCTTTCCGTAAAGACAAAAAAGGTCACCTCTCCCCTCAATTTTGATTTTCTTCTTTTTCCGTCGCAACTCTGCTTTTCTTTTACCCATCCTCGCGAATCTAATTTTGTTCTTCCACGTTGCCTCTCTCCTTCCTCTTCTTTGCACCTTAAATAGTAAGGCCCCCCAATTTGTTGCTTTTCTGCTCTGTCACAGTTTTCCATCCCTCCTACCAACTTTGCCAAATAGATTCGCCTCTATCACAATTATTTCCATCGACTTTAACAACAATATCCTCCTCCTCAAACCCTAGAGGTAATTAACCCTTTTATCCATGTTTTTTTAACCAGTAAACAAGGTATCGCTACTGATTAATGAGATTGACAATCCAAAAATTGAATTTGGATTCAAAAATTTGAATACTGATGCAAAGGCTTATGTTGGCGATAGAAGAATTCCAACTTTCCTTAACTCCTTTGTTAACAAATTCACTGTAAGACATATAATTTTAGGGTTATATGTTTCATTATAAAACATCGATTTAAATAAGTTAAATATTATCTTAAGGGATTTTGAGTGCTCTTCACATACTACCAAGCAGAAGGAGGTCGATTTCCACACTGCATGGTATAAGTGGAATTATCGAGCCCTGTAGGTAAGGAAACACTTACAAGTTTAGAAGAGAATTTCATTCTACTGCAAATCCTTGAAATTTTAATGACTTCCTTTTTTGATTGTAGAATGACTTTGCTATTTTAGCCTCCTGAATCTGAAAAGACAACTTTGCTACTAGCTTTAGCAAGAGAGATGGGCTCAACATTAAAAGTATAGGAAAGACTGCATACAATGGACATGGGTTGGATGAATTGGTAGCAGAAAGAACTTCTGCTTATATTGGCCAACATGATTTGCATATTCGAAAAATGACATTTAGAGAAACTTTGGCTTTTTCTGCTAGATGCCAAGGAGTGGGCACAAGGTATGGTATGATTTTATATGTTTTGACATAATATTGTTCCATAATATTCGATTGTTTTTGTATGGTTGTGATTTTTTTGAAATTAAACTATGCACATTTCTTGTGATTTTTATATATACATTTACTAAACTTTCAAGAAGGGGAAAAGAGGCAAATATTAAACTTGATCCAGATATTGATTTGTATATGAAGGTAACAGTGTTGATTATGTCAAATTCATTAAAATATTCTGAATCTTACATTTGAAGTTATTGAATTAAAAAAAATGATAAAGACTGCTTTTCTTTCATTTGTGCGCTGTACAATTATTTAGTATAGCAACATCTTGATGGTTTATTGAATAATCAAGTGTTAGGATTGTTTAAAATGCTAATAATTCACCAGATTATCTTAGAGCATCACTTTACGTTAATGGACTTTATGACACAACATATTAGGCAAATGTCCGTAAGACCTGTTATGATTGTCCAATAAATTTTGGGGGTTCATCTCTGCCTATCAATCCCTTAGGTCAGAATTTTCCACAAATAGGCACAACTCATGTGGGTAATATGTACTATATCATGACTTAGATTCCATAATTAAACTGCATAACTCGTTTTTTACCTGGCAGTGGTTACTCATTAAAATGTTGATGATCAATCTGGTATACACAGTGTTCCCATGTTGCTATTTCATAAGATTTCTTCAGCTCAACATTATCCTATGCAAGATACTAGGATCCAAATTAGAACGTAATGCTAAAATAGACACATATATTGTTTATACATGTATTTTAACAAATAAGAATGCCTCTTGAAGACTTTACATAATAGGCTATTATGACATAAGTAATGACTCATATAAATCAAAATCCTTCGCGAATCTTGCACCTTTATTAATTCAAAAGCTATATCTATGGAAGGGAAGGGAACTGTTGTTCAATAAAAAATTCAACCACCACACATCACAACGTGCATGTATTATAACTGACGCTTGAGGTTTAATTTATTTAACCTTTTTCGCTTATTAACTGCAAGAGATCGCTCCTGCGGTTCTGTATATTATAGGTAATGCAGCCTATATCTTCTCTTAACCACAAAAGTGCTATTGATATTGTAACTCACTTGATAAGTTCTTTTAGTTGTGTTAACACCATTACTTCCAACATAGTAAATATAAATTCAATGATATTTTTATTTGATATTGTTGTAACCCGTAAATTTTGATAATTAAATTTGTTGGCTTAATAAGGTTTTAGTAATTAAATATTGAAAGAAATAGATATTAAATTGGAATCTATTGCAATAAATCTAAATAAAATATTACGTTACTGTTAATTAAGGTAATATTTGAAAATAATGTTAATGTTATTCACAATAGGACAATTTGTTGAATTAAGGGAATGGAAATAAAGATTTATTAATTTAAAACTTAATAAATGGATAAATTGTAATTAAATGAAATTTAATATTTAATTATTATGTTAATAGGAATTTAGATGAAATTTGAGAATATTAATGCATGGATCATGAACCAATTGTAAATTTCATCCATTTGATAATAATTTATTGAATACAGAATTTAAAATCAAATAAATGATTTATTGGAATTTCAATTGATAATTAATGAATCTATAAAAATTGAAATTTAATTACGGTGATGGGTAAATCAATTAACTTCGAATTGATATCTAAGTTTGTTTAAATTATTGTAATCATTTAAGAAATAAAAAATGATGAAATCTATGAATTTTTTAATTTGAATTGAAAAAAAGTGATTTAATTTAATATTAATTTAATTAATTAACTGAAAAATAGCCATTTTGGCCACTGACTCGGATTTCTACGAAACTAGTTTCATCGGGTCCGTAATGGTGAATTATTGTAGGATTTCAAGTTTCGTAGTGATCAGACTTGTCGTTTGATCGTACGGAGTCGACACGCCTTGAAATCAATTTGAAATAACTTGATTTTAGCATAACTTCTTCATACGATGAAATTTGGACTTGAAACCTGTTCCATTGCGTTTAAAATATTTAAAAACATTTATTTTGATATATGAGTTGACCAAATTTTATTCCGGAGTCGAAACGGGCTTTTCGGCCCATTTTATCGTTTAACGTGTAAATCAATCGTGTCCATATATTCTATTTTCTGCTTTGTGTATATATACCCTGTTATAAACCCTAGCAGCCTTTCAATTTCTCATTTTTGTATGTATAAAATTTCTGCTGCTCCTCTTTCTCAATGGCAGACGAACTCTATATTTCAGTCCAATTTCAATTTCAAAATTCAAATCAAAAATTCAAACTCCTCAAAAAAATTACGGAAAATTATATATCTAAGATCTCAACAATGTGAACCTGCGTTGAATGTCTGATCTGTAATCGATGCTTGAATCAATTTGGAAGCTCGGTCAAAGCTTGCAATTCGCGAACCCTAATGTCAAATTGGGGTTTCTCGATTTTCGCCTTGATTAGCAAAATCAAGATATGGGTTTTGGAGTAGCCGTCGCATGGAGCCGAATGGTGGTGGAATCAGGAGCTATCTCCACATGTGGCGGCCTAAAATCAATTGTTAGGTTTTCGAAAAACCTAACTAGTGGTGGCGGTGGCGGCCTTAAGGAGGGGTCGGTCTTCGGCCATGGGGGCGGCCTTCGATGGCATAGCGAATGCGATGATAACTCGATCGATGGTGGCCGTAGGTGGAAGGCATAGGTGGTCAAAGGTTGGAAGGAGTCATGCATGGTTCACTATGCGTTCGAACGTGATCGACTGAGGAGTTCATGCTGTTGCTGACGTGTAGGATTTGTTAATCTAATTGTTTTATTTATTAAATTTAAATTGTATTATCTTCTAATTCAAATAACTCTTGCTTACAAGGTCGAATTTGCGCGTGGTGTAACGCCCTAGAAATTTTGAACCCGAAATATCCAGATAGTTAGGAAAAGAAGAAAAAGAGAAAGAAGAAGAAAACAGAAACAAGTCACAGAAACATCACATTCGCAGCGGAACAAATATAATATCAAATAAAATAGCAGTTATACAAAGGAAACTATATTTGTTAGTTTACATTTAAATACATCAGAGTTACACAAATACATAAACACTGGACAAAACAATCATGTCCAGATACTACAATATCGCAGTGGGAACTCTCCTTACGTCCCTGCCATCCAGCTTGCCTCCTGAGTTTCAGAACATCCTTACCTGAAAATTTGTAATACTCGGTCTGACCCGAGCATTACATCAAAGTAACACCCCGGTCAGGCTGAAAACCAGCATGAGTAAACCCATCTAATATGGAATAAACAAACTGCCAACTTTTATAACCCGGGAAACTTATATCAATTTACAACTTCACAAGCTGCTATAGACATTACTTATTTCACACATCAATTCCTAAGTGCCAAACTTAGATTAAATGGTCCAATTTACTTAAATCATTCCAAACCAGCTTATTGATTTCACATATCAATCTATAAAGAATCGAAGTGGTTTCGGGTATTTACTAATACCCGACTTTGGTCGCTTCGAAACCAATATCATCTTAACTTAAATTATTCAAGTTAAGTACATTTCAATTTTAAATATAAGATGTCACAGTAATTCATCATCAATCAATAGCCACATCATCACAATTTAAATTAAACATATCTTATCACATAACATCACGAACCACATATTAGGGATAACACTTAATCGAAGGCTTCCACTATCATTCTATTTATCCCATAATTAATTTCACAAATTAATTTATTCTTAACCAAATACAGTAATTATCCTTTAATTTAATTACTTATTAACCATAATTATTAATTAGCCTTTTTAATAACATCCAGACTTTAACTACCTTTAATTACTTCCTTGAATAAATTAATCCTTAATTTATTCTCTAATTAATCCCTTGATTAACAACAAAGTAATTATATCCAAATTACTTTCATCATTAAACATCTTTAATTACATTCAGTAATTACCATTAATTACTTCCTTAAGTAATTACACTTCCATTAATTACATTAAGTAATTATTCATCAACCATCAAGTGTTTAAATTAATTAAATTTAATTAATTAAAATAATCACATTGACCCAATTAAGTAACTAATTTCTTAATTACTTTTATTAAGTAATTAAACTTAACTTTCGTTTTACATTAAATTAAATTCGAAAGCTTGAATATGAAAAAACATCCTCCCGATTCAAGTTAAATTACCTAAACCAGAATTATATTTTAACAATTATATTTAATTTGAAAACGTCTATAACTAATTACAAAATTGCTCTAATGAAATATTTATCAGACTATTCCAAAACAAGATTTATAACTTTAAAATCCATAATTCTAAAATTTTAATATATTAAAAACATCATTTCTAACTTAAACATTTAAATATGTTAAAATTTGCTTAAGATCCAAGTTTACTTAAAAAAATTTTGGAAATCAATTTAGTTTAAAAACTAAACAGGGTAAAACTGGAAACCAAACAAAATGTTTCCACGGCCAATACCTCAATTCCTCGAGATAATACTCGTGACAGAGTCCGAGTATACTCGATACACCCAAACAAGCTTTCCCCCACTGTAACGACCCGCCGCCCTGACCGCCTCTAGCCGGTAATTAAACCAACTAGAAACGTTCAGAATGACGGATTGTTATTTAGTTTATAGAATTTAAACAGAATCAGTCACAGAATCACAGAACAAACATATATTTCATAAATGAACTTTCTTTTATATACAATTATCAGAGTTAATACAATAAGTTACATTTTATACAGCGGAAACAAATTTTATTAAGTACAAGAAAATTTCTAAACTTTAGTGAAGTGCGATAATCCCCTCTCTCTCTAACTTCGCTGCGAGCAAATCTCTAAGCTGCAAAAATACTCGGTCTGACCCGAGCGTTTATGCAAAACACAAAAACACTCGAGTCAGGATTAATCTTTATTCAAGTAATTAAATTTGAAATGAACTGAATAAATGGTAACAGAGGTGATGAAACAAATGAACTAATTTAAATCTATTGGAAATTTTCATATTAACAACTTCAGATTTAAAATCTATCAATCCCGTGTGGCTGCAGTACACACGTGTGCACCAAACAAAAACACGGCTATCAGATCGAAACAAAGCCAACGCACAGACAAAGGAATCATGAAGACATCAGACAAAGCAATACAAACAGCAATGTAAAAGCAGGCAATCAAGACAGAGGCTCAGAAATGTCCAAAAACATGAAGGCATAAACAATAACAACTGCAGGACCAGCTGCAACATAAAGTGCAGACCAAATAATCAAAGACATCAAGTGATGAAGCACTGCAACTAAAAGAGCTCACCTGAACTAACATTTAAACTTTGCATTTTAAAAAAAAACCAATTGAAATTCTAATTCAAGAATTTGAATTCCATCTTTAAATTTATAAAACTGCACAGACTAAATTTACTAACCCCTCAGAAACTTTTTAAGACCTGAAGCATGTTTTTAATATCCATGTTTAACATGCATTAAGGCTTTAAAACTTGATTGAATAAATTAAAGTTGTCTGATAATTTTACTTTTAGAAACTATTGTGTACTGTTATTGATTTACACAACTAACAGTCTTTACTTTTTCTGAAATAAAATTACAAACTTAATCTATGTTAAACAACACCATATGTTTATACAATAATTTCTAACTAAAATTCAGACATAAAGATGTGGATTTGTATTTAGAATCTTAGTGAAAACAGTAGCAAGTCTGTAGAATTTGCATCACCTATCTGCACATTCAAATATGTACGCAGGCATAATACCAGTCACAATTATATCCAAACACATGCACATATAAAATTTAAACAGCAAATAAATTTTTAAACAACCTATATATAGTGATGTTGCTTACTAAAGAAAGAACAGAGCAGTTCTTATCTTTTTAATTTACCACTGTTTTACAGTTTCTTATTTGAAAGGCAATTGAATTAACTTTAAGCACTGCAAATCTTATTAGCTTAGTTTTAAAAGGTAGAAACTGTTTTTAAAGCAGGAATTTACTCACAGATTTTGTTGCACAGAGAAGATGTACTCTGACTCATAACAGGGATATGCATTGATACATACTCATACATTTACACCCATAAAGATGTATAAATTCAAACATGCAATCATCAAATCCATCATACTTCAAGAGTCAACCATAAAATCAGAACATATAGGTAGATAAATGAGTTTGCTCGCAGTGTCAATGAAGGACAGAGAACCTTACTGTTATATTTCTTGATTTTTCCAGATTGTGTATGAACAATCGTACTAAAAAAAAAGTTTTTAAAATTCTCAGTTTAAGCTTAAATATAGAGGAGAGGTGAATTTATGTTAGATGCCCATGCCTGTAATTCAAACAGAGGTGTTTTACAGGTTTATAATAATATGCATATAAGTTCATATCAAATTTTTAAAAGAAAACATAAACAACTTTACCTATTAATAAGTTTAGAAGTGAGTTACTCACATACAACATATTTTGTTTAAGGATTAAAAACTAAAAAAAAAACACTTAGGTGGATAGTTTGAATTTTTAAATCAAGTTTAGAACCTGTAACTATAAAGATAGAGGCAAACTAAATCAAGGCAGTGCATCAAAATGACCAAGCTACACATGAATAATGCACAATTCAAACAACAGGCAAATAAAGGTCACAAATGCAAGTGCAGTTGCAGTGTGCAACCTGAGAATATACACAAGTGCAGATCAAATGCAATTATACAACAGTGGCCAAACTTATGTATGCAACAGATAAGGATGCAGACACCAAATGACCAAATGAATCAACTGCAATGCAACATATATCAGGATGCAAACAACAATGGAAATGAAGACTAGAACAACCAAGAGAACAGTGACCAGACCCAAGTGCAACAGCATGGGGTACAACTACAAGTGCAACAGCATGGGTGCAACTTGACATGCAAACTGCCACAAACCAAAGTGCATGAACACAGTAGACTACTGTTACAAAAAAAACTCAAGTGAAGCAAGTAATGCAACAGTAGCAAGTATATATGAATACAACTACAATGCAGACCAAATGTAACACCAATACAACAACAGTACCAAAAGACTCAAGTGCAAAATAATAAATGGTCTAATGGTTACCAGGCATGGGACAAACATGCAAGTTTAAATTCATAATGCAATTGTTTGCAAACAGTTTTCAAACAAGATATTTAGTAGCATCTGTACTTATCAATTTAATAACAAAATAAATATAGCATCTGTTCCTATCAATTTTTTTTTTTTTTAAACAAACAAATTTCACATAGCATTTGTTTTTATAAATTTAAAAAGAACAAATTTTTGAAAGCATCAGTGGTTATCAGTTTAAAACAAATCACAATTAGTGTCTGTTCTTACCAGTTTAAAATTGAAACCAATAACATCTGCTCTCATCAGTTTTAAGAATTAAAATCCATAGTATCTGCTCCTAACAGTTCAAAAATTTTAAAAAAATAAATGGGTAGAATCTGTGCTTACAGTTTAAATCAAAATTTATAGTATCTGTTTCTCATCAGTTCAAAATCCAAGCAAATCGAGCAAATGATAGCAACTAGCAACCAAAAATCCAACATGCAGTAACCAATCTACCCATATCAGTTTCAAATTAAATTAGCCGAGCAAAAGATAACAAAATCACCCCAAAACATAGCATGCAACCAAACATACAATCCAACCAAATTTAAACACTTGGATAAAAATTAATCGTGAGCTGGAAACTCACATGCATTTCAAAACAGAGGGACAGTCAACATAAACAAGCATGCAAACACATTATCACTTAACAAAAACAATTTCAGGTACCAAAACATCACAACATATTATAGGCTTAAGTGATTGATTCACGGATAAACAAAGAAGGTTTGGGTTCAGAGGTTTCCATATAAATATTCATTAACAAAGCAAGATCCAACACATGCAGCAACACAAAGCAAGTCAAGATTTAATAGCCTCTATTCTCATCAGATTCTTAAAATGATAGCATCTGTTCTCAACAGTAAAAAAATTTAAATTTATAGCATCTGTTCAAGTCAGTTTTTAAGAAAAACAAATTTTCAAAACAACAATCTGAAATCAAACATTTGGAAGCACCTGTTCTCATCAGGTTATTCATAGCATTTGTTTTTATCAGTTTAAATTAAAATTTAAACAGTGTCTGTTCTTACCAATTTAAAACAAATATCAAATAGCATTTATTCTTATTAGTTTAAAATCAAAAATTGAGTAGAATCTGATCTTAACAGTACAAAAACACAACATCAGAGCAAGTGATAACGAATAGCAACCAACAATCCAACATGCAGTGAGTTATCTGTTCCTATTAGTTTAAAATTCAAATTTAACCGAGCAACTGAAAACCACAAACCACCAAAACAAAGCATGCAATCAAGTACTTATTGGTTCAACAGTTTAGATTAATTTATCCGAGCAACTGATAATGCATAACCCACAATTCCTAGCATGCAACCAAGGAATTCACTTCAAACAAATCTAAAAACTTGCATGAAGATTAATCGTGAGGAGAAACTCACCTTATCACGAATTGGAGCAGCCGCGAGCTACTGAAGACGAACGATTTGAAGTCAAAGCCGAAAGACGAGCCACCGTATATCATTTCCTCGCTTGATTTTTAGATTTAGGTTTCTTTTTCTTTCTTTTTTTTTTTTTTCGATCTGCTGAAATGATGAAGGGGGTATCGGCCGCCATTTTTTTTTTACGTTATTTAGTTTAGGGTTTTCGAAATGAAGGAAAAGGGATGGGGTCTTGGATTAATACGGCAACCAAACAAGGAAACACTATGGGCCGAGATTAAATTTAAAGCCCAAAATTCCTTAAACAAATTTTCTTTTATTTTTCTTCATTTTCAATTCCAATTGGTTTTGTTATTACTTTGCTTGTTTTGTTTTGTTTAAATTATGTTATTGAAATTTCTCCAATGTAGTTACATAATATTTTTCAAAGTTTATAAATATGTTGTTTGAATTTTAACTATGTGTATTTATTTATCTATTTCGTATTGATTAAAATTTTATTCCTTTTTATTTTAAAGAAAAGAAAAATGTCATTTCAAACTAACCATCCATTTATAAATTTACATAAATAATAATTCTTGTATCCAAATTATTTTCTTAAGTTATTAGTTTGAATTTCAATTACAAATTAAATATTCAATTTCAACTCCAAAGTCAAGTTTAAATTTTTTCTTCAGCTTTGTATAGATTAAATTTTAAATATTTAATCACCAATTTCATTGTTATATCGGAAATTCAGTTTAAATTATCATTCAAATATTCAAAATTAATTAAATATTCACAATTTAAATTGTTCAAAATTTAGGATCGTTACAATCTCCCCTCCTTAAAAGAATTTCGTCTCGAAATTACAAGTAAGGAAAAATGATTGTTAAAATTTCACTAATATTTATATTTTACTCAATTTTATCAAGTTCAACACTTATTAAAGATGAATGAATATAGGATTCATTCTATTCGTTTTATCTCGCTAGCTTTGCTAATTAACTCTTTTGTCTATTATTTTCTACAATCAAGACACAAAAATCTTTACTTAAATTTTCAACTTACAACCCAAAATTTTAAATTTGAAACACTTTATATTAGAGATTTACATATTATAACTTTTCCAAAGCTGTGGACTTTCAAAACCCTTCAAAAATCCTCTTCCTTAATTCATTAGGTTGGAATTATGCGAATTCTAATTCTAGATAATTGATTTTCTATTAAAGTTCGAAAATACTTGCTAACTCGAAATTTAACAAGTCTACTGTCGTTCTTAAAGACATTAGGCATACGCTGGCCAGGCGCAAGTCTAACAATCTCCAAGTACTAAATATACTTGCTTCAATTCCCAGTGAAAATACTTTTAAAAATTCTTTTTAAAAATGGATATGGAAAGCACATTCCCCCATGGATCACAGTTTACTCGGCGGTTCCGCTACTATCCCAGTAGAGTCGCTTGTAACTGTGGATATCTCATCCCTTGAATTTCGCCATGGTTGTTGCCAAAGATCGCGGTTCACACGGCGGTTACGCTACTATCCCAGTAGAATCGCTCGTGACCGTAGGCATCTCGCCCCTCGAATTACGCTTTGGTTTGTAGATTGCAGTTTACACGGCGGTTACGCCACTATCCCAGTGGAATCGCTTGTAACTGTAGGCATCACGCCCCTCAAATTACGCTACCACCCGAGTGTAACTAGATCGCGGTATACTCGGCGGTTACGCCACTATCCCAGTGGAATCGCTTGTAACCATAGGCATCTCGCCCCTCGAATTACGCTAGCACACTATACCAGTCCAAAAGGACATTCCAACTAATGGAAATACAAAAGGTCATCCAACTAATGGAAATATAAATGGTCATCCAACTAATGGAAATATAAATGGTCATCCAACTAATGGAAATACTACGTAGCTACGATTTTTAAATGGATACTCATCTCGAGTTCCATCACCATCACACAGTCACACAGTATAAATGGAAGGTACCTTTCCATATCCTCAATTTTGGAAAACATAATATTATACATACATATATAATATTTCACTTCACACTTAGTACAACCCATGTACTTAAATAAGTCTTCCACAACAATTACTTTTCCAAACTAATTGGTTTTCGAATTTATCGTATTCACACATATACGTTATGAAAACCACAACATTTCATACCCATAACAAATAGAGGATTCACAATTTTCCATTTCACTAACCATTTAAAATTTTCCTCTAAGTCGATTTGGAATTTTAAGGTTATATCAAACCTAATACACATTCACAATCCAATTTATTATCGACTTCACACACTCGATTTGGATTTCACGCTACATCGTCAATTCTCAACACATAATTGATGTCTATCGATATATAACCTCTGAGCTCGTACGTCTCAGAGAAGGGTGTTAAGCTAAGAGAATAAATTCCCCGCCACCAACAGATATATATTTAATAGAAATCAACTGATATGTCGTCAATTCACGACGTTAGACATACAATCCAAATCATCCATTTAAAATTCAAAGTTCAACTTACTTTGTTTTGGGTGACAAAGTTAAACTCAATTTAGCTCAAATTTCAATCATTTGAAAATTTTCAAATTGAACTAATTGTTCAAATTTCCCAAAAATAATATCTTTACAAGATATATAATTTCACACTTAACCATTTGAAAACAAATTTCAAACCATTTCTTCACCTTTTAATCTTTGAAAACAAATTTCAAAGCGATTTCCTTAAACGGAAACATTTCCAAATTATCTATGAATATACGATTTTCAAATCGATTTCACCTATTCATTTTCAATTTATCTTTAAAAGATAAAATTTCAAACCATTCATTTCATATAGGAAAACATACCCATACTTATTCAATAATAAGTAATTTACAAATCCACTTATTTTCAACACTTTGAAAATATTCAATATACTTCAAACCAAAATCAAGTATATATTCATTCTTAAAAAAACCATTCTTTTAAACACATTTTATTTGAGTCAAAACGAATGTTGCGTAAAACATCGTTACGACGACTCAAAACCACTAGTATAAGGATTCAAATTTAAAAATAGATATGTAAATCCCAATACTAAACAAAATCATTTCCCTTTTGAAATTATTTACTATAACAACAAATGTTATAATCTACCATTTCCATTTTTCCACTCGAAAACGTCTATTTCAACAACAAGTGTTGAAATCTATGCTTTCGATTCTTAACACATTTCAAAATGAATTATCTTCATTTACATAATGTTTCTTCCCAAAAACATTCCCATTTAAGTTTTCAACTTCAACTTAATTCATGGTTTGAATCCCACATACACTTCAAAAATATTGGTTTTAAACCGATTTCAAATTCCCAATACTAAGTTTTCCACTCAACTTAATTCCATGCCCGTTCAAATTCAAATGCATCATTGAATCTATTTAAATCTATTTCGAATTTTCATTAGATTCATATCTCTCTTGATATTTTATTCACCGTTCAAAAACCATAGATATAATTCCTTTAATAAGTTACAACAATTTACTTATCAAAATAAGTCGTTTGCGGATTTTACAAACATCTCTAGAAATTCCATTTCTATTTATAAAACTTCGTTTTATAATCTCCTTTCTTAATTTGATTCAATTCAATTTATATAACTTAGTTATATACCAAAAGTTCATATTATAAGTTAAATACTTATATCCCGTTGATTTACTAAATCGTTCTTCACAACATTTGAAATCAATTTCAAAAGAATTCAGAATCAAATTCTCAAGTTATAGTTCAATAATCCATTTGATTATAATCAAATTGACATATCATTTTATTTTCCAATTACTACTTTGAAGATATTCAAAATATTTGATTTAAACCAATTTAAACCAATTCATTAATTCAATTAACTCATATTTTCAGTTTCCATAAATCTCAACAATTTGATAATGAGTTTCCGAACGATCGAAACTCAAGTCTAACGAGACCTCACCGAATATAAACTATCGCAAACCAAACTTTAGAGAGGGGAATCTTCAAAAATAATTCTAATTTTCAAAATACCTTTTATTTTAAAGAAAACAATCTTAAACTTCTTTAGATTTGAAAACACTTTCTTTAAAGTGATTCTAGTAACTATTCATATTAAACGCCATAAACTAAGCTTTGTGTAAACCAAAGCTCTGATACCACTTTGTAACGACCCGCCGCCCTGACCGCCTCTAGCCGGTAATTAAACCAACTAGAAACGTTCAGAATGACGGATTGTTATTTAGTTTATAGAATTTAAACAGAATCAGTCACAGAATCACAGAACAAACATATATTTCATAAATGAACTTTCTTTTATATACAATTATCAGAGTTAATACAATAAGTTACATTTTATACAGCGGAAACAAATTTTATTAAGTACAAGAAAATTTCTAAACTTTAGTGAAGTGCGATAATCCCCTCTCTCTCTAACTTCGCTGCGAGCAAATCTCTAAGCTGCAAAAATACTCGGTCTGACCCGAGCGTTTATGCAAAACACAAAAACACTCGAGTCAGGATTAATCTTTATTCAAGTAATTAAATTTGAAATGAACTGAATAAATGGTAACAGAGGTGATGAAACAAATGAACTAATTTAAATCTATTGGAAATTTTCATATTAACAACTTCAGATTTAAAATCTATCAATCCCGTGTGGCTGCAGTACACACGTGTGCACCAAACAAAAACACGGCTATCAGATCGAAACAAAGCCAACGCACAGACAAAGGAATCATGAAGACATCAGACAAAGCAATACAAACAGCAATGTAAAAGCAGGCAATCAAGACAGAGGCTCAGAAATGTCCAAAAACATGAAGGCATAAACAATAACAACTGCAGGACCAGCTGCAACATAAAGTGCAGACCAAATAATCAAAGACATCAAGTGATGAAGCACTGCAACTAAAAGAGCTCACCTGAACTAACATTTAAACTTTGCATTTTAAAAAAAAACCAATTGAAATTCTAATTCAAGAATTTGAATTCCATCTTTAAATTTATAAAACTGCACAGACTAAATTTACTAACCCCTCAGAAACTTTTTAAGACCTGAAGCATGTTTTTAATATCCATGTTTAACATGCATTAAGGCTTTAAAACTTGATTGAATAAATTAAAGTTGTCTGATAATTTTACTTTTAGAAACTATTGTGTACTGTTATTGATTTACACAACTAACAGTCTTTACTTTTTCTGAAATAAAATTACAAACTTAATCTATGTTAAACAACACCATATGTTTATACAATAATTTCTAACTAAAATTCAGACATAAAGATGTGGATTTGTATTTAGAATCTTAGTGAAAACAGTAGCAAGTCTGTAGAATTTGCATCACCTATCTGCACATTCAAATATGTACGCAGGCATAATACCAGTCACAATTATATCCAAACACATGCACATATAAAATTTAAACAGCAAATAAATTTTTAAACAACCTATATATAGTGATGTTGCTTACTAAAGAAAGAACAGAGCAGTTCTTATCTTTTTAATTTACCACTGTTTTACAGTTTCTTATTTGAAAGGCAATTGAATTAACTTTAAGCACTGCAAATCTTATTAGCTTAGTTTTAAAAGGTAGAAACTGTTTTTAAAGCAGGAATTTACTCACAGATTTTGTTGCACAGAGAAGATGTACTCTGACTCATAACAGGGATATGCATTGATACATACTCATACATTTACACCCATAAAGATGTATAAATTCAAACATGCAATCATCAAATCCATCATACTTCAAGAGTCAACCATAAAATCAGAACATATAGGTAGATAAATGAGTTTGCTCGCAGTGTCAATGAAGGACAGAGAACCTTACTGTTATATTTCTTGATTTTTCCAGATTGTGTATGAACAATCGTACTAAAAAAAAAGTTTTTAAAATTCTCAGTTTAAGCTTAAATATAGAGGAGAGGTGAATTTATGTTAGATGCCCATGCCTGTAATTCAAACAGAGGTGTTTTACAGGTTTATAATAATATGCATATAAGTTCATATCAAATTTTTAAAAGAAAACATAAACAACTTTACCTATTAATAAGTTTAGAAGTGAGTTACTCACATACAACATATTTTGTTTAAGGATTAAAAACTAAAAAAAAAACACTTAGGTGGATAGTTTGAATTTTTAAATCAAGTTTAGAACCTGTAACTATAAAGATAGAGGCAAACTAAATCAAGGCAGTGCATCAAAATGACCAAGCTACACATGAATAATGCACAATTCAAACAACAGGCAAATAAAGGTCACAAATGCAAGTGCAGTTGCAGTGTGCAACCTGAGAATATACACAAGTGCAGATCAAATGCAATTATACAACAGTGGCCAAACTTATGTATGCAACAGATAAGGATGCAGACACCAAATGACCAAATGAATCAACTGCAATGCAACATATATCAGGATGCAAACAACAATGGAAATGAAGACTAGAACAACCAAGAGAACAGTGACCAGACCCAAGTGCAACAGCATGGGGTACAACTACAAGTGCAACAGCATGGGTGCAACTTGACATGCAAACTGCCACAAACCAAAGTGCATGAACACAGTAGACTACTGTTAAAAAAAAACTCAAGTGAAGCAAGTAATGCAACAGTAGCAAGTATATATGAATACAACTACAATGCAGACCAAATGTAACACCAATACAACAACAGTACCAAAAGACTCAAGTGCAAAATAATAAATGGTCTAATGGTTACCAGGCATGGGACAAACATGCAAGTTTAAATTCATAATGCAATTGTTTGCAAACAGTTTTCAAACAAGATATTTAGTAGCATCTGTACTTATCAATTTAATAACAAAATAAATATAGCATCTGTTCCTATCAATTTTTTTTTTTTTTAAACAAACAAATTTCACATAGCATTTGTTTTTATAAATTTAAAAAGAACAAATTTTTGAAAGCATCAGTGGTTATCAGTTTAAAACAAATCACAATTAGTGTCTGTTCTTACCAGTTTAAAATTGAAACCAATAACATCTGCTCTCATCAGTTTTAAGAATTAAAATCCATAGTATCTGCTCCTAACAGTTCAAAAATTTTAAAAAAATAAATGGGTAGAATCTGTGCTTACAGTTTAAATCAAAATTTATAGTATCTGTTTCTCATCAGTTCAAAATCCAAGCAAATCGAGCAAATGATAGCAACTAGCAACCAAAAATCCAACATGCAGTAACCAATCTACCCATATCAGTTTCAAATTAAATTAGCCGAGCAAAAGATAACAAAATCACCCCAAAACATAGCATGCAACCAAACATACAATCCAACCAAATTTAAACACTTGGATAAAAATTAATCGTGAGCTGGAAACTCACATGCATTTCAAAACAGAGGGACAGTCAACATAAACAAGCATGCAAACACATTATCACTTAACAAAAACAATTTCAGGTACCAAAACATCACAACATATTATAGGCTTAAGTGATTGATTCACGGATAAACAAAGAAGGTTTGGGTTCAGAGGTTTCCATATAAATATTCATTAACAAAGCAAGATCCAACACATGCAGCAACACAAAGCAAGTCAAGATTTAATAGCCTCTATTCTCATCAGATTCTTAAAATGATAGCATCTGTTCTCAACAGTAAAAAAATTTAAATTTATAGCATCTGTTCAAGTCAGTTTTTAAGAAAAACAAATTTTCAAAACAACAATCTGAAATCAAACATTTGGAAGCACCTGTTCTCATCAGGTTATTCATAGCATTTGTTTTTATCAGTTTAAATTAAAATTTAAACAGTGTCTGTTCTTACCAATTTAAAACAAATATCAAATAGCATTTATTCTTATTAGTTTAAAATCAAAAATTGAGTAGAATCTGATCTTAACAGTACAAAAACACAACATCAGAGCAAGTGATAACGAATAGCAACCAACAATCCAACATGCAGTGAGTTATCTGTTCCTATTAGTTTAAAATTCAAATTTAACCGAGCAACTGAAAACCACAAACCACCAAAACAAAGCATGCAATCAAGTACTTATTGGTTCAACAGTTTAGATTAATTTATCCGAGCAACTGATAATGCATAACCCACAATTCCTAGCATGCAACCAAGGAATTCACTTCAAACAAATCTAAAAACTTGCATGAAGATTAATCGTGAGGAGAAACTCACCTTATCACGAATTGGAGCAGCCGCGAGCTACTGAAGACGAACGATTTGAAGTCAAAGCCGAAAGACGAGCCACCGTATATCATTTCCTCGCTTGATTTTTAGATTTAGGTTTCTTTTTCTTTCTTTTTTTTTTTTTTTCGATCTGCTGAAATGATGAAGGGGGTATCGGCCGCCATTTTTTTTTTACGTTATTTAGTTTAGGGTTTTCGAAATGAAGGAAAAGGGATGGGGTCTTGGATTAATACGGCAACCAAACAAGGAAACACTATGGGCCGAGATTAAATTTAAAGCCCAAAATTCCTTAAACAAATTTTCTTTTATTTTTCTTCATTTTCAATTCCAATTGGTTTTGTTATTACTTTGCTTGTTTTGTTTTGTTTAAATTATGTTATTGAAATTTCTCCAATGTAGTTACATAATATTTTTCAAAGTTTATAAATATGTTGTTTGAATTTTAACTATGTGTATTTATTTATCTATTTCGTATTGATTAAAATTTTATTCCTTTTTATTTTAAAGAAAAGAAAAATGTCATTTCAAACTAACCATCCATTTATAAATTTACATAAATAATAATTCTTGTATCCAAATTATTTTCTTAAGTTATTAGTTTGAATTTCAATTACAAATTAAATATTCAATTTCAACTCCAAAGTCAAGTTTAAATTTTTTCTTCAGCTTTGTATAGATTAAATTTTAAATATTTAATCACCAATTTCATTGTTATATCGGAAATTCAGTTTAAATTATCATTCAAATATTCAAAATTAATTAAATATTCACAATTTAAATTGTTCAAAATTTAGGATCGTTACACCCACTGTCACAACTTCGAGTCCAACGCGAGATAAAACATAAACTACTCAGCGTAAAACCCATCTTCCCCAAACCAGCTTCTCACGCCAGAATCCCAACGTGCACGGTGCACGTGTACCGACGCGCCACCTACCTCCGACCATCCTCTTGATCTCCCACAAGTCGACACTGACTTCGACATCAGCCATGACCCTCCAGATCGAAGAAACACACCTCCAAATCAAATCGAGCGATCTGAAACAACCCACTCCCAAAATTCGCCGACTAAGAAGACGTTCGCCACGAAGATCACGGCGATTGTACCTCACGTCCTTCTGACATTAGCCTCGACATCGACCCACGCAACCATTCCCACACTCGCGATCAAACACGACACCTTGATTAAGTCGAGATCACTTCGTCACTACACTCTGCAGAACCTCCTCCCAAAACCCTATTTCACCTTACTCCGGCCACCACGGCCCAATATAAAATACAACCCTATTTTTCCCTAACTCGACGTTCACCAAACAGGCTCCTACCAAAGCTCTGACCTCCAAAACTTCACCAGTCGTCGGAATTTACTCGAAACCCAAAAACTGATCAACCCCAATTTGCGAGCCAAAAACTAAACTAAAATTGGTGATATGATTACTAAAATTCATGGTTTGGTATTTCGAACTTAAATATGTACTTAAATCAGAAAATTAAATTGAGTAAATTTTGACTAAAATTAAGATTTCACTGTAAAACTTAAATTTCCAAACCAAAGATTGATCCTAAATTCCTGTAATTATTTCTAGGTGAAATGTTACATGGTTTGTAACGACCCGTATTTTTACGGATCGAAACATTGTAAAACTATATGCTTTAGGTCGTTGATGTTGTTAGGTCGTTTAGAGTTTGAGTCGACCAAAGCTTAAGTCGTGTGGAAGTTAACCCGTGTGGTGGTTAAGTCGTAGGAAGCATGGGTCGTTTGGTAGTTTAGGTCGTGTGAGCGAGTTAGGGAAAGCTAGCTACCTATAGAATTGGAGCGACCTATAGATACTAGCGACTTAGTGAGGTAGAGCGAGCTAGGGACTTAGGTCGTATGATAGTTAGGTCGCTGAGTCGTGTGAACGACTTAGTGATGGGTCGTGGCTTCGTTGAGTCGTTGGGTCGGTTTAGTGTTAGGTCGTGTAGCCCTACTAAGTCGTAAGTCGTTTCCCAGTTGAGTCGTTGGGTTCGATAAGTCGTAAGCCGTTGAGTCGTAGCTCGTGTATGAGTTAGGCCACGCATAGGATAAGTCGCTAGGTCGTAACTCGCGTGCAAGTTAGGTCGCGAACATGTTGAGTCGCGCGTGTTGGGACGTTGTGTCTTAGGTCGTTAGGGGCTTGAGTCGTGAGTCGTGCATACCTGTTGAGTCGTTGACTCGAGTCTATAGGCTACTTGTAGTGTTAAGTCGCGGCCCTTGTTAGGTCGTAAGTCGTTAGGCCGTGTTGGTAAGGTCGTTGGGTCGTGTGGGGCTGTTAGGTCGTAGGTCGGCCATAGTTAGGTCGTGAGCGACCTAAAAGCGAGCGACCTAAGGGGCGTTTCAGCCTATAAATAGAGGGGTTTGGCTCACTTTTTGGCACCGGATTTTGAAGCAACGAAGTGCTGCCATTTTGAGAGCTCGACTACAACATTTCTTCATCTCCTTTTCTTCATTCCAATCTAGTTCTAACATCCATCCAAGATCGAAGATTCAAGGGCCAAAGTTGAAGATCTTCATCCGTTCGAGTGAGATTTCATCGATTGAAGCGAGATTTTTGCCGGATCAAGCTTGGTTATTTGCTGTCCAGATCTGAAGTGGGTTTCTTTTGAAGTGTTTGGGTGATTCGGTGAGTGGTGGTTATTTCTCACGCGGACCCAAAGGAGTATATTGGATTGGTGGTTTGTTGGAGTGTTGTAGATAGTGATTTTGTGCATTTTTCCTTAGATCCAAGTGTAGATCCATTACTTATGAAGATGTTTACTTATGCAAGTTCATTTACCAAGTTATAGAGACAAAACCCATGTTTTATATTTGATAGATCTATGCTAAAATCCATGATTTCATGTATGTTAGACCTATGCTCATTTATTTACGAAATTGCCACTAAAATTAATATTGCTTATTAGATCTTGTTTGAATGCTTGATTGTTTGGATGTATGATTGATTTGATTGTTTCAAGTTAGCTAGTGGTTGATTTGGAACAAGATGGTTGAGGATGATTCAAAAGCTAGTGGAAAGGCTCTTGAATGGTGAAAGCTGCTTGTGGCATATGAAGCGGATGTTGAAGCTCATATGTATGGATTAGATGATGTTGAATGGGACTTTGCCATGATGCGATGAGGCAAGCCATGATGTTGAGATGAGACTTTGCTATGATGCGATAAAGCGAAGCATGATGTGAGATAGCCTTGGTTTAATCCAGACGGGATCATCCCAAGCATGTTGATAACTCGATGATGCGATGCGAGTTGATGATAATGGTTAGCTTGAGAGGCGCTTGAGCTAGTATGAAAATAGTCGTCAAGGAGGATGACTAGGAGGCTGAGATCTCATCGTTGTTGAAGGTTCTAGTATGCTCAAAGCAAGAGTACGTTGGAATGGGCTGCGACGACGTTCCAAGCACGGACTGCGACGACGTGCTAGTACTCTGGGTAGTTGCGAAAATTCCTAGGCACGGGCTGCGACGACGTGCGGAGTTATGTCTAGAACCGGGGTTACCATTAGCCCTTGACAGGTGGTCATTCAACTAACGGTGAAATCAAGGCAATGATAACAGTGATAGCCAGAGTCATGGATGTTTGACTGTACCATCATTCGGTCTCAAGAGCGGTGTTTTCTGGGTGCTTATCTGATCTTGGTTTAGGCCTTGGGGGTTTGTATTTGGAAAACATCGACCTTGACTCGAATGATTATTGCTTTACTTTAATTGTCTGCCATGTTATGCTTGCTTCTCCTTAGTGTGTCTGGGGGCTATCACTGTAGAAGGAGGTGGAGTGGGATGGTTTGGTTCCTATTCCTTTTATCCTTTATGCTCTTTTGGTATGTTTGATAGTTGATTTACTGCTCACTAAGACTTTGTCTGACTCAAGGTTTTATGTCTCCTCTTATTACCTTGGGCTGTTCATCCATGTTGGGATGGGCAGACTAGGTGACAGGTGGCAGGTGCTGATCTTAGTGGCTCACGCTGATGACGACGAAGACGAGCAGGAGGCTTTACATATTATTTTAATATTCTATGTACTGGATATTCCGCTGTTTTTTGATTACTCTGAGTGCTATGTAGTGAGGCTTCTTGTATTCATGATTCAGACTATGTATAAAGCTATTACGATTAGATGATGATATTCTGTTCTATGGGAGCTTCACTATATCATATTTCTCTATTGTATTTTATCCATGCGCTGTGAGTTTTATGATAGAGTCTGTGATGTTTATCTTACCCTTGACTATCGTCCATGGCTGTCTGGCACGCCTTTCAGCGCATTATTTCCTTGTTTTGATGCGGGAGCCATGGGTGGTCGTCACATTTGGTATCAGAGCTTTGGTTAATCGATTTTAGCCAATGCTCGCTGACGTGACTACGTATGAGAGACGTAATTGTATTTTGATGAATGATTACTATATATAATGTAGTAGTTTAGATGGATTTGAACTCCTTATATAGTTGTTCCTCAAGGTGTTCTAATCAGTCCTTTTTGTAGATACTAAGGATGAGTCGAAGAGGGAGACCAGCTGCCGGGGAAGGTCGTGCTGCTGATGGAGTTGCTGATTATGGAGCTATGTTCGAAGCGATGATGACTTCTATCATGAGAAGGATACCAGCTCCAGGGCCATCAGTAGATGTTGGAGTTCAAGTTCAAGCTCCAAGACCAGTGGATTTTGCTAAGCTTTGCAAGGACTATACTTCTCTTGGAGGAAAGGTTTTCTTGGGAACGGAATCAACCATTGAAGTGCAAAGATGGATTGATGCTTGTAGAAGGATCTTTGGTGACTTGGGAGTTGAGGATGCAACTAAGAGGAAGCTTGCATCTAGGCAACTTCAAGGGAGAGCTTTGGATTGGTGGAATTCTATTACCATTGATACTCCGGAGGAGGAGATTACTTGGGAGCAATTCCAAGCTAGATTTGAAGCTAAGTTCATCTCTACGGCTCAGAAATCTGTCTTGTTTAAAAAGTTTGTGGAGCTCAAGCAAGGTGGAAGACCCGTTCTTGAGTATGTTTCTGAGTTTGAAGCTTTGTCCAAGTATGCCAGATCGTATATTGATTCTCCCTATCAGAAGAATGAGAAGTTTGTGACCGGTTTGGATGCTTATCTTGGAAGACAGTTGGTGGATCATCTGGACGATCCGTTTGAGAAGCTTGTGGAGAAAGCTCTCAGGCATGAGAATTTGTTTCCTAGGGAGAGTTCTGTTGTTGCTGTAACCAAGAAAGGGTTTAAGCCACAGAAGGGTGGAAACAAGAAGAGGAAGCAACAGCAACAGAAGGGTAAGGATGGCCAGAAGAAGCCGAGGGGCGAAATGAATTGCTATAACTGTTAGCAGAAGGGCCATCTCTCTAAAGATTGTAGGAATCCTAGGGCACCGGCGAAGTGCCACAACTGTGATAAGCCAGGGCATTTCAGGAGGGATTGTCCGGAACCAAGGAGGGATAGGCAGATTGTGCAAGCTTATGCTTTGGAAGTTGTGCCGTCGTTTTCAAAAGCTCTTACTGCTGAAGAGAAAGGGAAGAGTGTGGTGGTTCAAGGTACTCTTTCCATTTGTGGTGTTCCAGTTAGGGTGTTGTTTGATACTGGGGCGTCGCATTCCTTTGTTTGTAATGAGTTAGTAGACCGGTTGGGTTTGAAACCGGATATTGTTGATAGGCCATTGGTTGTGACTAATCCAGTTGGGGGTTCGTCATGTTTGTGTATGATATGCCATGGTCTAGTTGTGTCAAGTCATGATTGCTCGTTTGTTTGTAATTGTTTTGTTCTGAACTTTGCGGGGTTCGGAATTATTTTGGGTATGGACTGGCTTAGGAAGTATGCGGCAAGGATTGATTGTGAGAGGCTGGAGGTGGCAGTCGAGAATGTGGAAGGGCGAAAGGTTATGATACGATGTAAGCACGAAGAAGGCGTCTTCATGGGCTTCATGTATTCGCTGGTTGTTCCACGGGATGGACTGTCATCGGTGCCTATTGTGAATGGATTTGAGGATGTCTTTGACGAAGTCAAAGGGTTACCGCCGCATAGAGAGATCGAGTTTCGTATTGATCTAGTTGAGGGAGCCAGACCCGTTGTGATGCCTCTTAGGCGGATGGCGCCTAGAGAACAGAAAGAGTTGAAGGTGCAAGTTGATGACCTTTTACAGAAAGGATTCATTCGGCGTAGTGTGTCCGAATGGGGTGCACCAGTTGTGTTCGCAACCAAAGCGGATGGATCGTTGAGGTTTTGTGTTGATTATCGTGAGCTGAATAAGGTGACTAAGAAGAACAAGTATCCATTGCCGAGAATAGATGACTTGTTTGATCAGCTTCACGAGGCTAAGGTGTTTTCTCAGATGGATTTGGCAACGGGATTTCACCAGTTAAGAGTGGCGAAGGATAGTGTGCCGAAGACTGCTTTCAGGACACCATCCGGTTTTTATGAGTGGCTGGTAATGCCGTTTGGATTGACTAACGCACCAGCGTATTTTGTGGATCTTATGAATAGAGTGTTCAGAGATCAGTTGAACAAGTTCGTACTTGTGTTCGTGGATGATATTCTGATTTATTCCAGAACTGAGGAAGAGCACAAGACGCACTTGAGGATTGTTTTGGAAATCTTATGGAAACATCAGCTGAAGGCTAAGTTTTCGAAGTGTCACTTCTGGAAGAGTGAAGTGAGATTCTTAGGCCATGTTATTTCTGGAAATGGAATAGCGGTTGATCCCGCTAAGGTGGCAGCGATCCAGGATTGGGTTAGACCTAAGAATGCATCTGATGTGAGAAGTTTTCTTGGATTAGCAGGATATTATCGTCGGTTTATCAAAGACTTTTCCAAGATAGCTGCACCGTTAACAGGATTGATGAAAAAGAACCAAGTGTTCAGATGGGATGATAAGTGTGAGCAAGCTTTCGTAATCCTAAAAGAGCGACTAACAAGTACTCCTGTTTTGACTATTCCAAGTGGGAATGATGAGATGGTGGTTTACACCGATGCATGTGGTACTTGACTTGGAGCAGTGCTAATGCAAAAGGATAGAGTTGTTGCATATGCAAGTCGACAACTGAAGCCGCATGAAAGGAATTATCCGACTCATGATTTGGAGTTAGCGGCGATCGTATTTGCTTTGAAGATGTGGAGACATTATCTATTGGGAGTTCGGTCCGAGTTGTTTACGGATCATAAGTCCTTGAAGTATCTTTTCTCCCAAAAGGATTTGAATCTTCGGCAGCAACGATGGTTGGAGTTTTTAGCATCATATGATTTTGGTATAGCCTATACTCCGGGAAAAGGTAACGCAGTAGCTGATGCGTTGAGTCGAAGACATGCGGGATTGGGAGCCATGTTTTCGGAATGGAAGAATCTCGAGTATTTGGCTGGATTTGATTTCAGGCCCAGATGTGAATTAGAACCTGAGATGTTGGCAAACTTATCAATAAGGCCTACTCTTGTGGAAAGGATTGGTGAGAGCCAAAAGCGAGATGATAAGCTTGTCAAGATTATCCGTGATTTGGAATCTGGATTGGACCCGGAGAAGGATAAAGGATTCGAAGTCGATCGAGAGGGTTGGCTTCGGAAGCAAGGACAACTAGTTGTTCCCGATGTAGATGGATTGAGAGATGAAGTTCTTAGAGAAAGTCATCACTCGAAGTTGACAATTCATCCAGGTGGAAATAAGATGTATCGGGATATGAAGAGAACCTATTATTGGGAAGGTATGAAGAAGGATGTTGGAAATTTTATTTCCAAGTGTATGAACTGCCAGTTGGTGAAAGCTGAGCAGAAAAAGCCCAGTGGATTACTTCAGCCATTAGAGGTTCCTATATGGAAGTGGGAGCAAGTTTCGATGGATTTTATCGAGGGCCTACCTAGAACAAGAGCAGGAAATGAAGGGATTTGGGTCATCGTAGACCGGTTGACTAAGAGTGCAAGATTCATTCCTGTTCGATCGACTAGGACTGCATTGAAGTTGGCTGAGTTGTATGTTAAGTGGATAGTTCGATTCCATGGTATTCCGAAGAGTATAGTGAGCGATCGAGATCCATTGTTCACTAGTGGATTTTGGAAGAGTTTCCAGGAAGTTTTGGGAACCGAGTTGTGTTTGAGTACAGCTTATCATCCCCAAACAGATGGTCAGACTGAGAGAGTCAACCGAGTTTTGGAAGATCTCCTTAGAGCATGTGTTTTGGATTTCGGAGGATCATGGGAAGATCACCTTCATTTGGTGGAATTTGCATATAACAACAGTTACCAGTCAAGTATTGGTATGGCACCGTTTGAAGCATTGTATGGAAGACCGTGTAACTCTCCGACATGTTGGTTGGAAACTGGGGAAAAGTTGGTACTTGGGCCAGAGATGATTCGACAGACTACGGATTGTATAGAGATCATTCGGCAACGAATGAAGGCAGCCCAAGACCGTCAGAAAAGTTATGCCGATAATCGTCGTAAGGATTTGGAATTCGACGTAGGTGATATGGTTTTTGTGAAGATTTCTCCACTGAAGAATGTTATTCGATTCGGGAAGAAAGGAAAGTTAACTCCGAGATTTGTTGGACCATTCCCGATTATTGAGCGAATTGGAAAGCTCGCTTATAGATTGAAGTTACCGGAAAAGATGTCGGGTGTGCACAATGTTTTTCATGTATCATATCTACGAAAGTATGTGCACGACTCGAATACAGTGGTTTCTACTGATAGCTGTGAAGATTTGGAGGTTGATCCAGTTGTTAGGAGACCTCGTAAGCCACTTCGTGTTGTTGGAACCGACACGAAACAGCTTAGGAGGAAGACGATTACGTTGCTCAAGATACAATGGAGTGATGATGTTAACGACTGTACGTGGGAGGAGGAAGAGAGGATGAAGGCAGCTCATCCCGAATTCTTCGAGATATGGCCCTAAGGTGTCCTGACATCTCATGAATTTGTACCTTGTTCTAGTCTTAGAATTCTGCATGCTAGGTTAGGAATTGGATGCATGGTTTGTTGATTACTATGGATGGTAGGCATGCGGAATAACTTTGGTTGCTCTTGTTTGTTTGGAATTTCGGGGGCGAAATTCCTAAGGGGGAGAGAATGTAACGACCCGTATTTTTACGGATCGAAACATTGTAAAACTATATGCTTTAGGTCGTTGATGTTGTTAAGTCGTTTAGAGTTTGAGTCGACCAAAGCTTAAGTCGTGTGGAAGTTAACCCGTGTTGTGTTTAAGTCGTAGGAAGCATGGGTCGTTTGGTAGTTTAGGTCGTGTGAGCGAGTTAGGGAAAGCTAGCTACCTATAGAATTGGAGCGACCTATAGATACTAGCGACTTAGTGAGGTAGAGCGAGCTAGGGACTTAGGTCGTATGATAGTTAGGTCGCTGAGTCGTGTGAACGACTTAGTGATGGGTCGTGGCTTCGTTGAGTCGTTGGGTCGGTTTAGTGTTAGGTCGTGTAGCCCTACTAAGTCGTAAGTCGTTTCCCAGTTGAGTCGTTGGGTTCGATAAGTCGTAAGCCGTTGAGTCGTAGCTCGTGTATGAGTTAGGCCACGCATAGGATAAGTCGCTAGGTCGTAACTCGCGTGCAAGTTAGGTCGCGAACATGTTGAGTCGCGCGTGTTGGGACGTTGTGTCTTAGGTCGTTAGGGGCTTGAGTCGTGAGTCGTGCATACCTGTTGAGTCGTTGACTCGAGTCTATAGGCTACTTGTAGTGTTAAGTCGCGGCCCTTGTTAGGTCGTAAGTCGTTAGGCCGTGTTGGTAAGGTCGTTGGGTCGTGTGGGGCTGTTAGGTCGTAGGTCGGCCATAGTTAGGTCGTGAGCGACCTAAAAGCGAGCGACCTAAGGGGCGTTTCAGCCTATAAATAGAGGGGTTTGGCTCACTTTTTGGCACCGGATTTTGAAGCAACGAAGTGCTGCCATTTTGAGAGCTCGACTACAACATTTCTTCATCTCCTTTTCTCCATTCCAATCTAGTTCTAACATCCATCCAAGATCGAAGATTCAAGGGCCAAAGTTGAAGATCTTCATCCGTTCGAGTGAGATTTCATCGATTGAAGCGAGATTTTTGCCGGATCAAGCTTGGTTATTTGCTGTCCAGATCTGAAGTGGGTTTCTTTTGAAGTGTTTGGGTGATTCGGTGAGTGGTGGTTATCTCTCACGCGGACCCAAAGGAGTATATTGGATTGGTGGTTTGTTGGAGTGTTGTAGATAGTGATTTTGTGCATTTTTCCTTAGATCCAAGTGTAGATCCATTACTTATGAAGATGTTTACTTATGCAAGTTCATTTACCAAGTTATAGAGACAAAACCCATGTTTTATATTTGGTAGATCTATGCTAAAATCCATGATTTCATGTATGTTAGACCTATGCTCATTTATTTACGAAATTGCCACTAAAATTAATATTGCTTATTAGATCTTGTTTGAATGCTTGATTGTTTGGATGTATGATTGATTTGATTGTTTCAAGTTAGCTAGTGGTTGATTTGGAACAAGATGGTTGAGGATGATTCAAAAGCTAGTGGAAAGGCTCTTGAATGGTGAAAGCTGCTTGTGGCATATGAAGCGGATGTTGAAGCTCATATGTATGGATTAGATGATGTTGAGATGGGACTTTGCCATGATGCGATGAGGCAAGCCATGATGTTGAGATGAGACTTTGCTATGATGCGATAAAGCGAAGCATGATGTGAGATAGCCTTGGTTTAATCCAGACGGGATCATCCCAAGCATGTTGATAACTCGATGATGCGATGCGAGTTGATGATAATGGTTAGCTTGAGAGGCGCTTGAGCTAGTATGAAAATAGTCGTCAAGGAGGATGACTAGGAGGCTGAGATCTCATCGTTGTTGAAGGTTCTAGTATGCTCAAAGAAAGAGTACGTTGGAATGGGCTGCGACGACGTTCCAAGCACGGGCTGCGACGACGTGCTAGTACTCTGGGTAGTTGCGAAAATTCCTAGGCACGGGCTGCGACGACGTGCGGAGTTATGTCTAGAACCGGGGTTACCATTAGCCCTTGACAGGTGGTCATTCAACTAACGGTGAAATCAAGGCAATGATAACAGTGATAGCCAGAGTCATGGATGTTTGACTGTACCATCATTCGGTCTCAAGAGCGGTGTTTTCTGGGTGCTTATCTGATCTTAGTTTAGGCCTTGGGGGTTTGTATTTGGAAAACATCGACCTTGACTCGAATGATTATTGCTTTACTTTAATTGTCTGCCATGTTATGCTTGCTTCTCCTTAGTGTGTCTGGGGGCTATCACTGTAGAAGGAGGTGGAGTGAGATGGTTTGGTTCCTATTCCTTTTATCCTTTATGCTCTTTTGGTATGTTTGATAGTTGATTTACTGCTCACTAAGACTTTGTCTGACTCAAGGTTTTATGTCTCCTCTTATTACCTTGGGCTGTTCATCCATGTTGGGATGGGCAGACTAGGTGACAGGTGGCAGGTGCTGATCTTAGTGGCTCATGCTGATGAGGACGAAGACGAGCAGGAGGCTTTACATATTATTTTAATATTCTATGTACTGGATATTCCGCTGTTTGTTGATTACTCTGAGTGCTATGTAGTGAGGCTTCTTGTATTCATGATTCAGACTATATATAAAGCTATTACGATTAGATGATGATATTCTGTTCTATGGGAGCTTCACTATATCATATTTCTCCATTGTATTTTATCCATGCGCTGTGAGTTTTACGATAGAGTCTACGATGTTTATCTTACTCTTGACTATCGTCCATGGCTGCCTGGCACGCCTTTCAGCGCATTATTTCCTTGTTTTGATGCGGGGGCCATGGGTGGTCGTCACATGGTTACAAACAATTTTCATTCACAAATCACAAATTAATTCGAATTCAAAGTTGACATATTGAATTCATTAAGAAATCTAAACCTGTAGTTATCAATAGAGTCTATTTTTAAAACTACACAGGCATTCAATAATCACACTTATATTATGTCTCTATTCCATCCAAATTTACAGGCTAACAAGGTGAATTATATTCAGATATCATGGACAAATTTTAGGTTTAAAGTTGTTTTAAAAACTTATGTTTTCTCACCTGCAAGGTTCTGTTGAACAGAGAACACTCTAATGATTTGAAACCCTGTAGTTGAAAAATAGAAAGAAAACTGACATGCACACACATTAACACATTCATATGTATGTGAAGTAATACCCAAACAAGCATCATTTACACAGAAATTACTTAATAAACAATATTATCCTACTTAAGTAAAAAAAAATAGATGTTTACTATCCATTTCCAGGCATGCATCTGATATATACAGCACATCATACACATATATCAATGCATTCATACCCATAACACAAGCAGCTATATTTTCACTCAATTCATCATAAGCATCAGGTTTAAATCATAGGTTTTAATTTGATTTTAAAACGAAATTTACTCACTATTTTTTTTACAAGCAGATAATAGATTTTCATGTCCAGGCTTGAAATTTATCTGAAAAATGTTTTTGATTTGCCTTGTTGTTTTGTATGCTTGCAAAAATCTTTGATTTTAAAGTTGAAACAGATCTAAACTCCCTTTTGATTCTGAATATCTCAGGTTTGCAATTTGCAGTAGGAATAGTAGTTGCAGCCTTTAACTGATGTGAAGAGCAATGTTTTCTCATATTTTAATTTTTCTTTTGGCTCCTAATTTCAGGTTTTGAAAATGGTTTCTGGATTTAGATTTTGATATGTGTTTATACTATTGAATTTTGGTTTGGAATTCTTTTTTATTACAGCTGAAAAATAAGAAAAAGGATTTGAAGAAGAATGTATACTTTTATGAACTAAATTATGATAAGTTAAAGAAAATAAAAATTTAGAGATGACACTTGTTATCTAGAAACTTACATTTGTCACTTAAGTAACTTAATCTTCCTACATATGTTACTAAGATGTATTAACATGTTTACACATGTTACTTAAGTATTTTTAATAAATTTTTATTTAATCTAAATGTTATATAAACCTACTTACCCAATTTACTAAATTAATAACTTCTTACGTATGCATATATAAATTTACCTTTTTAAAGAAAATAATATAAAACTAATTGTAATACAGATAAATTAATATACATATATTTTTTTATGACCATTTTAAATTTAAACACTTTAAAGAAAACAAAACAAAACTTTATTTAAACTATCATAAAAATCAAGTGTTGCCATTTGTATTTTGCATGCAACTTTGAATTTACTCATGTAAATACATGTTTTCTATTAACTTACAAATGTCAAGAACACCTTATTTATTTTTTTATTATATTTTTTTTATGTATAACATATTTTTCTTATTCTTTTTAATACTTCTTATATATATATATATATATCTTATATATATTTAAAGAAAATATGATCCTTAATTAATTCCTATTTATATATTTAAGGACTTACTATTGAATTCGTCACTTAATTCAATAGTTCCAAATTCGCCTATATACATCGGGACATCCTAAATTATCAACTTTTATTTGTTTAATTCAAATAAAATTAATAACTCAATAGTAAAAGAAAAATCAGTTAATTATCCAATTAACTGTTATTCAAAAACCGAGTTATTACATTCCTCCCCCCTTTGAATCTTTTCGTCCTTGAAAAGGAATGAAGCCAAAACTTATTTAATACTTTAAGTCAGATAAAGCACTTGTTAAATCATTTTAAAATACTTTAAAAATCTATATAATATTTTCAAAATAGTTTTGATAGAAAATATCATTTTGTAACTTGATGTTTCAATAAGTCCATCCTCGTTCTCATAGAAATTCGGTCATACGTTGATCAGGCGTAAGACTGAAAATCTACAAGTGCTTGGTAGACCTGTTTTCAACATCCAGTGAAAATACTTTGAAAATAATTTTATTGAAAATATAGAAAATCATTTATTTTGAAAATAGAGGAAATATCTTGGTGAGAATGCTTTGGAAATCATCACCCCCGTCCATGGTCGCAGTTACATTCTAGGGTTACGTTGCCATCGCAGCAAAAGTCCATGTAACTGCAGGCTCTCTACAACTCTCGATTACGCCACGAAACCCACAACAAATCACAGTTACATCCAAGGTTACGTTGCCATCACAGCAAAAGTCCATGTAACTGCAGGCTCTCAGCGGCCACTGATTTTCGCTGTCGAAAGGAAACCTCTCCATTCCTACATAGGTCACAGTCTGCCGATATAAAATCAAATGCAGACTGTTGGCTCTCAGCGGCACACACGACTTTCGCTATGTTATACCATAGGTCGCAGTCTACCGATATATAATCAAACGCAGACTTTTGGCTCTCAGCGACACACACGACTTTCGCTATGGTATACTCTACTTATAATCCCCAGGAACTAGTTTTGTCCGGACTCCTCACAGGATCAACTTTAGAACCCCCCCTTGGGGCTCAAGGCAGCACCACCCGGTGGCACTCCTGACAAGTTCGGTTCAAGGGAGCGCCTTTTCCCCAGAGCCATCATCAAAACTTTTATGCTATACACATATAGTATCTTCAAATCATACACCTAGTATGATCTCATACAAAGCTCCTGTACACAAAATCGATTATTCCAAAAATCGATAATTCTCAAACTAGGTTTCCCAAATTCAATATTGATTTTAACCAAAAACCAAAAGCCTTTCAAAATCCAAAGGTTCTCAAAACTTTTTCCAAAATCCTCATAAGATCCTTTATATATATAGATATATATAAAATTTTAAAACTTTGGATCATTTCAATATTGTATAAAACTCCCTTTTATACTTCAAACACCTTCAAAAACCCTTTTCTTCTGGCAATAGATTCAACAAGGGAAGATTCATTTTATAAAACAAAGATATTTAACTTTGTTTACTCAAAATCAAATATTCAAATTTGACTACTCCTTTCAAAATCATTTTCATTCAAATCCGTATGATGTACACATATCATCAGTACGCTATGCCAATCTGATCGCTCACTCGATCACACAATTCCATTTCCGAACTATTATCGCCCACCCGACTTCCTAGTGTGGACTCAGATCTGGTTTCTTGATCAGAAACTGTCATTCTCCTTGCATAGACATAACTATGATAGAGAATATCCAGAACCAACCAACAATGCATATCCAGGTTCGCCGTCGAAAATCGAGTGAAAAATGCCAACTCGGATCGACATACTATCTCGAAATTCTGTGGTCGAATCTGGATCCAATCATTATTCGAATGGAATAACATACGTACACCCTACGTACTTATCTTTATTGGTTATTAGCTAAATCAATTCCATTTTTATTCACCTTCACCTTAATTTTCATTCACTTACTCACAATTGCTTTAATCCATTTGGATTATTACCTCTATTCTTATCTCGATTGGGTATTTAACCAATAACAGTTTGAACACCGGCCAGTTTACTTTGAAAATAGCTTGAAAAATTTACAAATAGATAAGCAGTTGGAAAATAATTACTAGTTTGTGAAATAGGTGTAAGATAGTTAGAAAATAGTTAAGAGATTTATAGAAATTTTAGATAATCACAAATAATAGTAAGATAGTAATTAGTTTTGTAAAATAGTTGAAATATAGTAACTAGTTTATAACATAGTTGGAAAATTGTTAAACAATTTCAAAAATAATTGTAAACCAAATATAAGATAGTTTGGCTTTTAAAAGAAAGGTTGTATATATAATAAATAGCTTGAAAAAAAAATAGGTTTATATTAAAAATAGTCCAGAGTCAACACTGCTCACTTCCCAATCTCCATTCTCATCAATTCAATTTAAATTTCCTCTTCCATTTAATTTGACCCAATTTAAGTTGAATTAATTCACAATTTCCTCCCAACTTCAAATCAAATTCCATTTGATATTATTTATTTATTTATTTATTCAACTTTCATTACAATCAAATTTATTCAAGTCAATTTGGAATAATTTCAAATTGAACCCATTTCAATTTTAAATCATTTAAATTTCTATAAGAATTAATTCCAATTCCCATTTGAACTTTTAAACTTATTCATCTTCAATCTCAAGTCCAATTAATTCAAGTCAGATTCAATTTCAATCTTAAATTTAAACCATCTTGAATTATATAAATTCGAGTTAAATTCACTAAGGTTGCTTTAACCCTTTAAACCAAATCAACCTTTATTAAAAGCTTTTAAACAATTTGATTTTGAGTCCAAATTTCAAAATTCCATTTTAAATTATCTTTACTTAACTCATTACAAGGTTCAAGTAAGAGTTCAAAACAATTTATCTTAAGAATTTAATTTATTACTCAATTTTATCTTCCAGTTTAAAACTAGTTCCTTAAACAATTTTAATTTACAAATTCAATTATTCGGATTTTCAATTTAAAGTAATTCCATATCCTTAATTTCAAATTAAAGTTAGATTTTTCTTTTATCTCAGTAAAGGATATATTACTACAGTCCATTTCTTCATTCATTTAAATAAATTCAATTTATAGCTTAAAGATTATTAATAACAATAGGATGGCATCTTTCAAATTATTTAAGAATATCCATCCATTTTAAATTTCCAGATCTCAAACCCATTTTGAGATCACTCAAACTTCCTAATATAATCAATCATTTAACTTTCCAAGTTAAAACCTAGTTTCATCTTGATATTTCCAAATCGAGTTGATCATTCCAACTTATTTAACTTCTTCCAAGTTAAATTCAATTTACTTAATCCAGTCAAATTTACGCAATTTGAATTCTCATTCAAATTCCAAAATACTTTCCCATCTATAAGTTCAAAAACTTATCACATTGGGTATCATATCTCATTCCAAATTTAAAACTCAATATTTAGAGTTTATTTCAAACCATCTTTGGTATTATGTATAAACACACATATATACATATCAATTTCTTTTACATACTAAGTTATACTTTAAAATTTTAAACTACTTTTGGTTTTTAATTCAAAACAAATTTCTTTTAAATTTTCAAACATCTCTTGTCTGAAATAGGACCCTTTCATTCAATAATATTATTTATTATTTCCATATCACTTTGAAACAATTTTCAAATTCTGGACCCAGATTTAAATCTTTACAATTCAGATCATTTTCAATTCCAATTTATAATTCATACTTACCTAAATGTTTTATTTCCTTAAAACATTTCATTTTGGTTTCTCATTAATACACACTTTATTATTAAATACAACAACCATTTATGATAATAACCAAGCTTATCATATCTGGAAACCAATTCATAATTATCTTATTCTAAAACTCCCACTTCTAATTCAAGATTTTGATTTCAGTTTGAATCCAATTCAAATTTATCTTTATTTAATTTCAATTCGGTTGTATTTCTATTACCCTTTAATTTAGTTTCAATAATTTAACAACCGACTACCTTAATATTTATTAGAAATAAATATTGCTTTATATATCAAAATATTTTTTATATAAAATCATTTAAAATCATTATATAAGAAAATAACAAGCACGCTCTCTCATATATATATACACTCAACTCATTCTAGAGTACCACTTACCCTTCCTTAATGAGTAATCCCACCAGAGCCAAGGTTCTCGTTTAACCTGGCTCTGATACCAAATGTAACGCCCCGAAAATTTCAAACCTGAAATATCCAGATAGTTAGGAAAAGAAGAAAAAGAGAAAGAAGAAGAAAACAGAAATAAGTCACAGAAACCTCACATTTGCAGCGGAACAAATATAATATCAAATAAAATAGCAGTTATACAAAGGAAACTATATCTGTTAGTTTACATTTAAATACATCAGAGTTACACAAATACATAAACACTGGACAAAACAATCATGTCCAGATACTACAATATCACAGTGGGAACTCTCCATACGTCCCTGCCATCCAGCTCGCCTCCTGAGTTCCAGAACATCCTTACCTGAAAATTTGTAATACTTGGTCTTACCCGAGCATTACATCAAAGTAGCACCCGGGTCAGGCTGGAAACCAGCGTGAGTAAACCCATCTAATATGGAATAAAAAAAAACAGCCAACTTTTATAACCCGGGAAACTTATATCAATTTACAACTTCACAAGCTGCTATAGACATTACTTATTTCACACATCAATTCCTAAGTGCCAAACTTAGATTAAATGGTCCAATGTACTTAAATCATTCCAAACCAGCTTATTGATTTCACAAATCAATCTATAAAGAATCAAAGTGGTTTCGGGTATTTACTAATACCCGACTCCGGTTTCTTCAAAACCAATATCATCTTAACTTAAATTATTCAAGTTAAGTACATTTCAATTTTAAATATAGGATGTCATAGTAATTCATCATCAATCAATAGCCACATCATCACAATTTAAATCAAACATATCTTATCACATAGCATCACGAACCACATATTAGGGATAACACTTAATCGAAGGCTTCCACTATCATTCTATTTATCCCTTAATTAATTTCACAAATTAATTTTTTCTTAACCAAATACAGTAATTAACCTTTAATTTCTTCGTTAATTACTTATTAACCATAATTATTAATCAACCTTGCTTAATAACATCCAGACTTTAACTACCCTTAATTACTTCCTTGAATAAATTAATCCTTAATTTATTCTCTAATTAATCCCTTGATTAACTACAAAGTAATTATATCCAAATTACTTTCATCATTAAACATCTTTAATTACATTCAATAATTTCCATTAATTACTTCCTTAAGTAATTACACTTTGACTAATTACATTAAGTAATTATTCATCAATCATCAAGTGCTTAAATTAATTTAATTTAATTAATTAAACTAATCACATTAACCCAATTAAGTAACTAATTTCTTAATTACTTTTATTAAGTAATTAAAATTAACTTTCATTTTACATTAAATTAAATTCGAAAGCTTGAATATGAAAGATCATCCACCTGATTCAAGTTAAATTACCTAAACCAGAATTATATTTTAACAATTATATTTAATTTGAAAACGTCTATAACTAATTACAAAATTTCTCTAATGAAATATTTATCAGACTATTTCAAAACAAGATTTATAACTTTAAAATCCATACTTCTAAAATTTAAATATATTAAAAACATCATTTCTAACTTAAACATTTAAATATGTTGAAACTTGCTTAAGATCCAGGTTTACATAAAAAAATTTGAAAATCAATTTAGTTTAAAAACTAAACAGAGTAAAACTGGAAACCAAACAAAATGTTTCCACGGCCAATACCTCAATTCCTTGAGATAATACTCATGACAAAGTCCGAGTATACTCGATATACCCAAACAAGCTTTCCCCCACAATCACAACTTCGAGTCCAACGTGAGATAAAACATAAACTACTCCGGGTAAAACCCTTCTTCCCTAAACCAGCTTCTCACGCCAGAATCACAACGTGCACGGTGCACGTGTACCGACGCGCCACCTACCTCCGGCCATCCTCCTGATCTCCCACAAGTCGACACTGACTTCGACATCAGCCACGACCCTCCAGATCGAAGAAACACACCTCCAAATCAAATCGAGCGATCTGAAACAACCCACTCCCTAACTTCCCCGACCAAGAAGACGTTCGCCATGACGATCACGACGACTGTACCCCACGTCCTTCTGACATTGGCCTCGTCATCGACCAACATAACGATTCCCACACTCGCGATCGAACACGATGCCTTGATTAAGTCGAGATCACTTCGTCACTACACTCTACAGAACCTCCTCCCAAAACCCTATTTCACCTTACTCCGGGCACCACGGCCCAATATAAAATACAACCCTATTTTTCCCTAACTCGACGTTCACCAAACAAGCTCCTACCAAAGCTCCGACCTCCAAAACTTCACCAGTCGCCGGAGTTTACTCGAAACCCAAAAACTGATCAACCCCAATTTGCAATCCAAAAACTAAACTAAAATTCGTGATATGATTACTAAAATTCATGATTTGGCATTTCGAACTCAAATATATACTTAAATCTGAAAATTAAATTGAGTAAATTTTGACCAAAATTAAGATTTCACTGTAAAACTTAAATTTCCAAACCAAAGATTGATCCTAAATTCCTGTAATTATTTCTAGGTGAAATGTTACATGGTTATAAACAACTTTCATTCACAAATCACAAATTAATTCGAATTCAAAGTTGAGATATTGAATTTATTAAGAAATCCAAACCTGTAGTTATCAACAGAGTCTATTTTTAAAACTACACAGGCATTCAATAATCACACTTATATTATGCCTCTATTCCATCCAAATTTACAGGCTAACAAGATGAATTATATTCAGATATCATGGACAAATTTTAGGTTTAAAGCTGTTTTAAAAACTTATGTTTACTCGCCTGCAAGGTTCTATTGAACAGAGAACACTCTAATGATTTGAAACCCTATAGTTGAAAAATAGAAAGAAAACTGACATGCACACACATTAACACATTCATATATATGTGAAGTAATACCTAAACAAGCATCATTTACACAGAAATTACTTAAGCAACAATATTATCTTACCTAAGTAAAAAAAAATATGTTTACCATCCATTTCCAGGCATGCATTTGATATATACAGCACATCATACACATATATCCATGCATTCATACCCATAACACAAGCAACTATATTTTCACTCAATTCATCATAAGCATCAGGTTTAAATCATAGGTTTTAATTTTATTTTAAAATGGAATTTACTCACCATTTTTTTTACAAGCAGATAACAGATTTTCATGTCCAGGCTTGAAATTTATCTGAAAAATGTTTTTGATTTGCCTTGCTGTTGAAATCCTTTGTATGCTTGCAAAAATCTTTGATTTTAAAGTTGAATCAGATCTGAACTCCCTTTTGATTCTCAATATCTCAGGTTTGTATTTTGCAGTAGGAATAGGAGTTGCAACCTTTAATTGATGTGAAGAGCTTTGTTTTCTCAGATTTTAATTTTGCTTTTGGCTCCTAATTTTAGGTTTTGAAAATGGTTTCTGGATTTAGATTTTGATATGTGTTTATACTATTGAATTTTCGTTTGGAATTCTTTTTTATTACAGCTGAAAAATAAGAAAATGGATTTGAAGAAGAATGTATGCTTTTATGAACTAAATTATGATAAATTAAAGAAAATAAAAATTTAGAGATGACACTTGTTATCTAGAAACTTACATTTGTCACATAAGTAACTTAATCTTCCTACATATGTTACTAAGATGTATTAACATGTTTACACATGTTACTTAAGTATTTTTAATAAATTTTTATTTAATCTAAATGTTATATAAACCTACTTACCTAATTTACTAAATTAATAACTTCTTACATATGTATATATAAATTTACTTTTTAAAGAAAATAATATAAAACTAATTATAATACAGATAAATTCTTGTACATATTTTTTTTATGACCATTTTAAATTTGAACACTTTAAAGAAAACAAAACAAAACTTTATTTAAACTATCATAAAAATCAAGTGTTGCCATTTGTATTTTGCATGCAACTTTGAATTTACTCATGTAAATACATGTTTTCTATTAACTTACAAATGTCAAGAACTCCTTTTTTTTACGTATAACATATTTTTCTTTTTCTCTTTAATACTTCTTATATATATATATCTTATATATATTTAAAGAAAATATGATCCTTAATTAATTCCTATTTATATATTTAAGGACTTACTATTGAATTCATCACTTAATTCAATAGTTCCAAATTCGCCTATATACATCGGGACATCCTAAATTGTCAACTTTTATTTGTTTAATTCAAATAAAATTAATAACTCAATAGTAAAAGAAAAATCAGTTAATTATCAAATTAACTGTTATTCAAGAACCGGGTTATTACACGCGGGTTTTTGAGTTGGGATCGTTTCAAAATTTTGGACATTTTGGCGCTGGTTTGGATGGATTCTGAGACTTTTCAAATTTTGGGTTTATATTGGATTGAAATTCAATTTAAATTCAAAAGGTGAGTGTTTTAACCCACTCACAACTTCTAAAATTTCTTATGTTTGTTAAATTGATTGATGATGTGATTAGAAATTTATTTATGACCATTTGACATATTTTTAATCATCATCTCAGTTAATTTGAATTTTATTTGAATTAAATTGTTATTTAATGCGTACAAACTGCCAGTTAAATTGTTATTTAACTTATTATTGAATATAAACTTCTAGTAAATATCTGCTATTTGTTATCTGCTCTATAGTGATGTTATTGATTGAATTGGATGATGATTATGATAAATGTTTGATGTTTGATATTGGATGAATGGTTGTTGTATTTTATATTGTTATAAACTGCAAGTTGTTATGGATTTTTATTTCATTTGGGATTGCGATTTGAAATGATATATAACCATATTTATATTTTTAATTGCGGATTGAAATGATAAATATCCGTATCACTTGACCATAGGGTAGAAAATTATATACAGACACCATGGTCTATATATAAAAATATTTTGAAATGATTTCTATGGTTTTGTAAAGACATATATAGGTTATATAAATAATGATTTCAGATGTTATATAAATGTTATTTTATTATTGATTTTTAGCTATGTGTAAATTTGTTTTGAAATATAAAATAAACCAAATAATAAAGTTTGATTGTTTTTATATAATATGGTTAAGTATCTGTTTAAATTATATTATATATAGAGTTTATAATGACTTAAATAAAATTAAGGTTGGAAGATAAATATGAAACTGATTTGGATTAAATTATTTAAGAATTATACTCAAATAAACTTGATTTGAAATTTAAATTAAAATTGAGATTTTAAAGGGTATGATTTTTTATATCTTGATTTTGGTTTAGAGTGATTTAAATGAATATCAAGTTGATTTAATTGAATATATCAAGTTAAATAAATTGAAAGAATATCCAGTTATTTGAAGTTTAAAGGTTTTACCTAAATGAAATTGGATTTATTAAGTAAACATTTCAAATATAAATAATAGTAATTGAATTTGATATATATGGAATTATTAAAGAACTAGTTTTGAAATGGTGGAATGTTTAAAGCTTTGAAATATATGGAAATTGAAATGGTTTATTTGGAGGTTCAAATCTGTATTTGGAATTGATTTGTGAAATTGAAGAAGCTATTTTATTTTATGAAGTAATTTAATATTTAAGCCATTTAAGTGTTGTAGTTATGTTTCAAAGTTATGAGTTTCAAATTATTATGATTTGAAAGTGTTATACTTTAAATGTTTGATTTCGAAGTGTTATAACTTTGAAAGTGCTATGATCTTGGAAAAAAGATATATTTGAAATAAAAATGACATTACGTTGATTTGGGTTTTTATAAAAATGATATCATATTGGTTTGGCTTTTAAAACGGAAATGATATCGTATTTACATGGTTTTGAAATGGATATTATATTCTGGTTGAAGTATAATTATTTTGAAATGACCGCGGTGTTATAATAACGTTTGGTTGTTAAAGAGACCGAGATTGGAAGTTGTCATACTCTCTGCCAACTCTGAAAACCACTTTAACAACCGTGTATGCAGTGGAGATTCCAGAATGAAACAGGATGGTGGTGGCATTTCCTTTAAGGTATATACGTGGACCCAACTCCCGTAAGTTGGCATAAGGTGGCTAAAACAGGAGCGATTGATGAGATAAGAAGGTAGAACCTTTTATCAGACACACTCCTTCGATACCATTCTATTACTTTGTGATTGATTTGGGCCCTTTTGATTTTGGGGGTATGGCTCGAGATGGGCGGTAGTAACTGCTACGCGTTACCACCGGTCCGGAAGCATAATTGGTATATCTACCCTGGCATTGCCTATTTATACCATGTCACCTACCCTAGCGCGCCTTGTACGAGTTTGATTTGTGTCGTACTTATGGAGTATCCTCTGGTAGCCTCTCGATCAGGAGGTATTACGGTACTGTATAGACTATTGGCACTATTTATGTGTTAAGGGGAATATTAGGTCACTCCTTAACGCTGTTTTAAAGTAGGTTTATTTTACTATTAGACATTATTATAATAGCGAAATATTACTACATAGTAAATAGTTTAACGGATCCTTAGGAGATGTAAATCCCAAGCATCTCTTAAGTTACTACACTCACGTTTGACACTGGATAGGAGATGTCAAATCCCGTAAACATCTCTGATGCCGTTCTACTCATATTATTTACCATTGATTTAACTTACAAAAGATCTTTTAGTTCTGACTCGAGTGTTTTGTCTTTTCAATTCACTCGGGTCATTTTGAGCATTTCAGGATTCAAAGACTTTATTTCTGGAGGACGAAGACAAAGATTGCATTACTATTATTTATTTTATTATTCCGGTACATTCATACTGTTCCGCTGTGTTGTTATTTATTATTTTCTGGTAACTCTGATTCTATATTGTATTTGAATAATACAATGTTTTGCAAACAGCTTCATGAACTGTTATTTGATTATTATATTTTGTCGTTCCGCTGCAAGATTCTATTTTGTTTTCTTTCTTTCTCCCTTTTTCTTATCTACCCCAATAACAATTCGCCCTTTTGTATGGTTTGAGTCTGACGTGTGTGGTTTATTGTCGATTTAAAACATACAAAAAGGCGGGATGTGACAATTGTTGTAGGTTATGTAATCATATCTATATTGCTGAATATATAGTGACGAGTTTTCTATCATTAATATTTCTATGTTTGATCCACTTTACTATGCATGATTCATTACACCCTTCAATGCTATTTTTATATCTCGATTCTATAACTTTACCCATAAATATCAAGCATATGTAGACATATATAGCATCACCATGTTTTTATTTAGTTGGAAAACAAAAACCTTAACTGCAATGGTTGTTTAGAGCTAATACCGCTATCGTAAACCAGTTTTTTTATACATTTTATCCAAATAGCTCTTCATAAAAACTTACTTTACTCGACTATAAAATAACACATATGAGAGGCATATTTTCTAGAAATATATATATATATATATATATATATATATATATATATTACATGATATAATTTAGGTTCTATAATGTTGTTGATAGCTATTACTTCATATTTCTGAATTTAAATATCTATGATTATAAACTAACAAAAGTTGGAGAATAATTTTGTTTCTTCTTTCATCATCTAATAGAATATCAAATGACTTCCACTTCAATCAGTGGTCTTATATGTCTATCTTTTTGACAAGATTTCCATTTCAATCAATGATTTTTATACAAGTCTCTACTATTTTGACAAAATTGTGAATGTCTTATTGTGTAGAAACATAACGGATAATATAAGTATTTGAATTGTAGCTCGATGTATTATCCAAATACAAATGTATAACTTACCCATTGATATAATTTGACCAGTTATGATTTGCAGTTCTCTCCCAATATAATGCAAACAACTATATTACCAACTTTGAAAAGAAACTTCAGTATAAACTTAAGGAAAAAACATGGTATGTTTTTGATGATTTACTTTGGGTTCTAGTTTTGTTTACATAACATTCACTTTAAAGTAATTTTTTACGAAACCATGCGTTTCACAAGGATATCATTCAATTATAAGTAGTATATACCATAATTTACTGCGTACTATATGCCATAAAAGGAATCAGTGTGAGCATATCAACCTTAATGTGTTCCACTAATAACATATATGTAGCTCATATATGAAGAAATAATTTTTATATGCAGGAACACATTAAAGTTTCCAACTAAAAATATAAAAGTTACATGGTAGTTAAATAAAAATCAAAATAAATGGATATCAATGGCTTTTCAAAAAATGATTGTGTTGCACTAGACGGTAAAATAAAATATCGAGCATTGCCAATATATCAAGCTGTAGCTTTTGATGTTTATATGCATATCAATGCAATGAGTTTTTTTATGTATTTTCACTATTATCTACTGTTAATTTTTTCTATGTAGTAAAACAATTTTATCATTACCCAGATCATATCAGATATAAATCAGTTCGAATGTTTGAACTTTCCAATCTTTCATCGAGAAAATTTTCTATATTGCTGTGATAGTTTAAAAAAAGCCACAATTAATGCGGATATATAGACTTCATCATTCTTGAAAAGAATAATGCTTACTAAGCCTTCCTAATGGTTATATCGCTGCCTTCAATGCTCATTTATTTATGACCCGGTCGTAATGCACTTTATATGAAATGTAAGCTTAGTATAGGGACTTGATAATTGCAGCAAACTGCCATATGTTTTATGTCCGAACACATGTTTTTTCAAAAAAGTTAGTGATGTTGAAGTTTTTTATCGATTTAAAATTTAAAATGTATATCCATGCAATTTTTCTGTGTTGATTTGAAAGACGGGATATGCTCCTATGACTTCATGCTTTCAACTGTATGTGTTTAGGAATGTTGGTATACTAATTTTTGAGTTATTTTTATTGACGACTTTCAAAGTTTCAATTTTAACTTTTAAAATATTATCTTTTATTTACGTTTCATTTTTTTTGATATTTGTATACTATAGATTCGTACTGCACTAATTTAGGTTTAGGAATGTTTAAATGTCATTTTGCTGTACTTGGTTGTTTCTATAATAGGCTTGGATTAGTTAGCCATTGTTTATTAATTTCACTTGAAAGACTATTTTGGATGACTATTGTAACATCCTGCCTTTTTGTACGCTTTACATCGGCGATAAACACACATATCAGACTTAAACCATACAGAAGGGCGGATTGTTATGGGGTAAATAAGAAAAAGCAGAGAAAGTGTGATAACCCGGATTTTAAAATATCTGTAATTGATAAATTAATTGAATTTAATTAGTAGGTTAAATAAACAATTCTGGTAATATATATATATATATATATACCTGAATAAGTATTGGTTTGAAAATTCTCTTGGTATATTTATTTAAATTGGCAAAATAGATATTTTCACAAAATAATAATAATGTGTTGTTTATATATATAGATATAAATAGACTTTAAGTAAAATAATTATTTACAGATTGAATTTGTGTTTGTTTAAATATATATTTGAGTTGAATTGAATTTTAAATTGAGTTTGAATTTGGATTAGAATATTGAAATTCAAAAGATAGACATATATTTCTGGGTGAATTGAAAGCATTGATTTGGATTCAATGTATTAAATTTTCAAAGGGAATATTAAACTAGTATAATTATTATTTTCTTAGTGTGTAAGTGGATTTTATCATTTTCTTTTAAAAATACGTGTAAATAAATAAAGTGAAAGTTTAAAACATTTAATATTAAGCCATTTATAAATATAAAACTAAATTTAGAATATTATATAAATACATATAATAGCATATTTATGTATGGAAACTACAAATGTGGATAAATTTATACAAGAATTACAATATAAATAAATTCTCTTTGTATTATATAACAAATGTAAGCAAAGAAATTTGTTTGATGACAAGTGTTAAGTAATTGAACATGTTTCACTTAATTATTTCATTTTCTTAAATTTTTAATATCATAAGATAGAAATAAGTATATAAACCTCTCCACTTTTTATCTCACTTTTTTTATCTTCAATGTAAAAAAATAAAAGAAAAGAAAACCAAAATCCGAGAAGAAACTAAAATCATAACAATTTCAGTTTTTTTTTCCAACTATTTCAAGATGGAAGCAACTCAGGTTCAAAATCGAGCAAAAGCAAGACAAAAGGGATTCAACTTAAACTTCAGCAAGTTGTTAAGCAAATAAGAATCCAGTCTTTAAAGAAACAATTAATGATTTGTTATGTTCTTCTAATCAAGGTGAGTAGAATTCCCTTAAACTGAAATTGCTTGCATTGGACTGAGATAAATACTTGAGGTATGATATGAAATTTGTTATGAATGATGTTAAAAATGATTTTTGTATTCATATATGTGTTCAGGTCTGAAAAGGGTAAGCATGCCTCTGTTGTTAACATTACAAGTTTTAAAACCTGATGCAAATTTTTTAATCTTCCTCTTAAGTGATCTTTAGACTTTGATCCCTGAAACAAATGTTTGTAGGAGGAAAAAAAATCATTTTTAAAATCGATTCAAGTAAATTTATTCTATAAATATTTCAGAAGATAAAATACTTCAGTGAAATACAAATCAATTTTAGAATTTGATATTCAAATTATCAGATTTTGATAGTATAATTGTATTCAACTTCGAAATCTAGGATTTTTTTAAAACAAACTATGATTTTTAGACTTATAATTAGTGAATTTTTGCGAGATGATAGGTATTGGGTTAACTGTAAATTGCCGTTGATCGAAGTCGATCTGTGATTCATGGTTCATGTCAGAGATAGTTCGTGGAACGAGTATGGTAGGAGAAATAGTCTAGTATTTTCTGGAATGTCGTGGTGAGAGGGCGATGTCGATCTAGGGTTTAGGTTAAGATGGAGTTGTGGTTGTTTTCGAAGAGAATTACGGTGCCGATGTTGATTCGAGTTGGGTTGGATCATCGGGAAAGGGAACGAGGATCTTGGGTAAGTGTCTAGGTTCATGGTCGTGGTCTCCGGTGGATGGAGATGGAAGTTTGAGGCGATTGATGGTTTGGGGTTCAGTATGTAGGCGTTCAATTTTGTCAATTTTGTTCCATAATGTGGATCGAATTTTCGAAAATTCGATGGGGGTGTGATGGTTGTCAACAACTTGCAGGCTCCAGTAGGGTCGATCAGATCGACGTTGAACTCGCGTGCACATGCACGATAATGTTTCGGTACATGTCAGTTAGAAAGTGGGATGAATCACTGAGTTTAAGAATGAAGGAGGGAAACTAAATCGGGTTCTGTCTTGGGGTTGCTGTGTAGTGGCACGATTGAAGCATCGAGTTTTGCACGAGAGCTTGCTTGACCGTGCATGATTGAAATTGAGAAGAAGAAGATAGGAAGAAGAGATGGGTTAGTAACTGGTTCGAGTTTGGATCGGATTTGCTTGAGTTTGTGGAGGAGTCTTCAGGTTAGTAACTAGTTGCATTAGTTTACTGGGTTGGGCTTAGGGAATTTTTTTGTCTGGGCTCGTATATATTTGATGCATGTTTAAGTTAACTAACAGGGTAAAGTGGAGATAGAAAAGAAGGTGACGCGAATGATGAAATTTTTGGCTTACGTAAGTGATCGTAATTTTTGGGCTTTGGGCTCGAGTTTATTTGGGTTTTCGAATTTAAAGTAAATTTGTTAAAAACAAGTGTTAGCAAGTCTAAAACAAAATTTTCAAAGTTTTAAATTGTTTTAAAAAAATTTGTTTGTTTAGAGGTAATTGTATAATAAGTTAATTCCTTAAGGTTTCAAAGGTGACTGTAATAAAGTATGTAGATCAAGGATTAATTATTTAAGGTTGGTCAATTAGCTATGAAATTGGTTAAAGGAATAAGTAATCAATCTATCTATTAGATTATTAATTAAAGACTAATTAATTTGTGTAATCAATTTTAGGGATTGATTTGTTAATGTGATTAATTAATCTAGGTAATTAATTAAAGATGATTAAGTTATTAAAGGTTAATTAATTAATGTAATTAATTAATGATAATTACTTAATGAAAATAATTTAAGATTAATTCCTTAATGTCATTAATTAAGGTGGAAAATCAATGGTTAATTACTAAAAGTGATTTATTTAAATAATACCTACTTAATTTAAGTAATTAAAGGATTAATCTGTAGAGGGTTAATTAATTAGAAATTAAAGGTTAAATTAAATAATGATCAAGGTTAATTAATTGAGGACAATTAACAAATGGGACAATTACTTGATGAAAGTAATTAAAGGTTAATTACTTAAGGGAAGTAATTAAGAATTAATTATTTAGTGTAATTAATTAAAGGATTAATTAATTAAGGAAATTATTAAGGATTAGTTAATTAATGATGTGAATTAATTGAACGATAATTAGTCAATGTGATTGTCGGATAATTAATTTGGGTAATTAGTTAAGATGGTAATTGAAGGTTAAGTAATGTGATGGGTTTGAGAATAATTATTTTGTGTAATTAATTTAAAGGCAAATTACTTAATGCAATTAAAGAACGATTAATCAAGGATGATTAATCAAGATGAATATTTAAGGGATGATTAATTAATTGAATATAATTAATTAATGTTAAATAAGAAAGATTTATAAGTAATAAGTAATTAATTTAATTCATTGGTAGTTAATTAAATTAATTAGAAATGGTATGACTAATTTATCTTGCTTATGGATGATTGAATGATACTTGAATGCCTTGGATTATTTGGTATCCCTGGTATGTGATCGTGATGCTATGTGATATGAAATGTTTTTGTAATATGATACGTTGGGTTGAAAAAGTGATAATGTGGTTATCTATGATGAATTGCTGTGTAAAAGTGACATCTAGTATTAAAATTGTATTCACTTGAATAACTTGGGTTAAGATGACATTGGATTCGAAGAGACCGGAGTCGGGTGTTAGTAAATACCCGAAACCACTTTGATTCTTTGTAAATTGATAAGTGAAATCAATAGGCTGAAGTGGAATGATTTAAGTGAATTGGACCATTTAATCTAAGTTTTGGCGCTTAGAAATTTATGTGTGAAATAAGCGATTTCTATAACAACTTGAGAAGTTGTAAATTGATATAAGTTAACTTGGGTTTATATAAGTTTTATGCTTTTATATTCCATGTTAGATGGGTTTACTCACGCTGGTTTCCAGCCTGACCCGGGTGTTACTTTGATGTAATGCTCGAGTCAGACCGAGTATTACAGATTTTCAAGAAAGGACGTTCTGGAGCTCAAGAGGCGAGCTGGATGGCAAGAACGTATGGAGTGTTTCCGCTGTGATATTGTTGTATATTTAGGGTATGATGTATCTGTCCAGTGTTTGGGTATATGTAGTAACTCTGATGTATTAAAGTGTAATTTGACGAGTACAGTTTCCTTTAACTATTATTATTTGATATTATATTTTGTCCGCTGCGAATGTGAGAATCTGTGTTTTTGGTGTTTCTTCTTCTTCTATCTCTTTCTTTCTTTTCCTTAACTATCTAGAATTTTGGAGATCGAAAATTTCTGGGTCGTTACATTTGGTATCAGAGTTGAAGGTTAAGCGAGAACCTTGGCTCTGGTGGGATTATTCATTAAGGATAGGGTCAATGGTACCCTAGAATGAGTTGAGTGAAGATATATATGAGAGCGTAATTGTTATTTTCTTATATAAAGATTTTAAATGAATTTATGTAAGAATATATTTTGATATATAAAGCAATATTTCTTTCTCATAAAAATTAAGGTAATTGGTTGTTAAATTATTAGAATTAAATTAAGTGGTAATAGAAATACAACCAAATTGAAATAAAATAAAGGTAAGTTTGAAATGGATTCAAACTGAAATTAAAATCTTGAATTTGGAAAAGAATTTCAGAAAAAGATAATAATGGATTGGTTTCCTTGGTTATTATCATTGTTGTGTTTAATAATATAATGTTTATAAATGAGTAAGAAAAATGAAATGTTTTAGGGAAGTAAACATTTAGGCAAGTATGACTTATAAATTGGAACGAAAGTTGATCTAAATTGTGAAGTTTTAAATCTGGGTCCAGAATTCGAGATTTGTTTCAAAGTGATAAAGAAATGTTATTTGATATATTTGAATGAAAGTGACCTATTTCAAACAAGAGTTGTTTGGAAATTTAATGAAATTTGTTTTCAATTAAAAATCAAAGGTGGTCTAAAATTTAAGGATAACTTGGTGTGTAAAGGAAATAATATTATTCAAACTATTTTAAATATAATCTTATTTTAGAATAAGAAGTTGTTTGTAAACTTTAAAAGAATTTGTTTTGATTTAGAACAAGGGTGGTTTAAATTTTAAAATTCGGCTTGGTGGGCCAAGAAGAAAATATGTATATATGTGAGGAATATACGTAACACGAAAGATAGTTTGAAATAAACTCTAAATGTTGAGTTTTAAATTTGGAATGAGATATGCAAACCCAAAGTGATAAGTTTTTGAACTTATAGGTGGGAAAGTATTTTGAAAATTTGAAGTGGGAATTCAAATTTGAGTAGGGTTGACTGAATTAAGTAAATTGAATTTAACATAGAAGAAGTTAAATAAGTTTGAATGAAGAAATGGTGTGTGGTAATATATCCATTATTAAGACAAAATGGAATCATTTTGGACTCAAATTTTGAATGTTTAAGATAAAACGTCAAAGGTTTGGTTTCAAAATTGAAATTTGATGATAAATTGGATTTCAAAGATTTAGTTGTTTAAAAAGGATTTGAATTATTATTTGAACTTTGAAATAGGATAAAAATGGAATTTGGATTCGGAATTAAATGGTTTAAAGATATAAGTTGATTTAATTTAAAGGATTAAATCAACATTTAGAAATTTAACTCGAATTTATATAATTCGAGATGGTTTAAATTTGAAATTTGAATTGAATTAGTTCAAATTAAATTTGATTTGAATTAATTAGAATTGTGATTGAAGATGGATAAGTTTAAAAATTCAAATGGAAAATTTGAATTGGATTGATTTTAAATGAAATTGAAGTTGAATAAGTTCAAATTCAAATGGGAATTGGGATTAATTCAAACAGAAATTGATATGAATTGAAATTGGTTCAATTTGAAAATTTATTTGAATTAATTGAAATTGTGATTAAAGTTGAATGAGCAAATTCAAATGGAATTTGATTTGAATTTAGAAAAGGAATTGAGGATTAATTCAACTTGAATTTTGGATTAAGTCAATTTCAAGGGAAATTGAAGTTATTTAATTTGGAATTGAGACAATTTAAATGGAAGTGGAAATTTAAATTGAATTGATTGAAAATGGAGGTTGGGAATTGAACAATTTGACTCTGGACTATTTTTAAAATAAATTGTTTTAGTACAAATCTATTTTTTTTTCAAATTATTTATTATATATACAACCTTTCTTATTGAACCCAAAACTATCCTATACTTATTTTATAATTACTTTTCGAATTATTTAACTATTTTACAACTATTTTATAACTAATTACTATTTTACAATTATTTAAAATTATTTAAAATTTCTATGATTATTTGACAATTTTCCAACTATTTTGCAATTACTTAACTATTCTCACAACTATTTTACAAACTAATAATTATTTTCTACTATTTATCTATTTTTAACTTTTCAAGCTATTTTCTAAATTTAAGCTGGACAAAGTTCAAACTGGTTATGATTTGTTATCACTTGAGATAAGAATTGAAGTGATAATGCAAATGGGATTGAAGCAATTATGAACAACTGAATGAAATTAAAGTGAATGTGAATAGAAAGGGAATTCATTTGATTAATAAATCAATAAAGATAAATACGTAGGATGTACGTATATTATTATATTCGCATAGTGATTTGATCCAGATTCGAGCATAGAATTTCGAGATAATTATATCTATCCAAGTTGGGATTTTCCACTTGATTTTCGACTGCGAACCTGGATATGGATTGTTGATTGGTTCTGGATATTCTCTATCATAGTTAGGCTATGCAAGGAGAATGACGGTTTCTGATCAAAAAAACAGATCTGCGTCCGCACTAGGAAGTCGGGTGGACGATACTAGTTCGGAATTGAAATTGTGTGATCGAGTGAGCGATCAGATTGGTATAGCGTACAGATGATATGTGTACATCGTACGGATTTGAATGAAATTGATACCGGGAATTTATGGATAAGAAATGTGAAATGGTTTTTGGAATGAAATGTATATTTTGTGAAATATATGATGAAGTAAAAGTGGAAATTGGATATTTCTATGATAGAAATTTACTTTATGGAAGTAAGTAAGTGACTTTATAGAATAATCAAATTTGAATATTTGATTTGGAATAAACAAAGTTACATATCTTTGTTATATAAGATAAAACTTCCCTTATTGAATCTTTTGCAAGAAGAAAAGGGTTTTGAAAGTTTTTGAAGTATAAAAAGGGAATTTATACAAGTTTGAAGTGATCCAAAGATTTTTAAGAGTTATATATATATGTATGTATATATATTTATTATATATATATATATATATATATATATAAAGGATCTTATGAGAATGATTTTGAGAAAAGGTTTTTGGAACCTATGGATTTGGAAAGGCTTTTGATTTTTGGAGAAAAATCAATTTTGGAATTTGGAAAGCCTTATTGAGAATTATCGATTTTGGGAAAATCGATTTTGAGAAAAGAGATTTATATGGATTCATACTAGGTGTATGATTTGGAAGATACTATATGTGTATAGTATAAAGCGTTTTGAAAATGGCTCTGGAGAAAAAGGCGCTCCCTTGAAATGAACATCTCAGGAGTACCATAGGTTGGTACTGCCTCGAGTCTCAAAGAGGGGGAGGCTCTAAAGTTGATCCTGTGAGGAGTCCGGACAAGCTAGTTCCTGAGGATTATTGGGTAGCGAAAGTCGAGGGCGCTGATGCCTACAGAGGCATTTGGGTTATGCTGTGACGATAGTGTAACTCGATGTCGCTGCGATCTACTGTATGAACCATAGCGGAAATCGTGTGGAGGTGAGTGTCAACTGTCTACGCTTGATTTTGCCGGGAAGGCAACAAAACATCGGTAGACTGCGATCTATGGTCAAGTGGAGTAGAGAAGTTTCATTCTTTTGGCGGCGGAATTCGAGAGCGCTGAGGCCTACAGTTGTATGTGTTTTTGCTGTGACAGCAATGTAACCCCGATTGTAGCTACGATCTGTAGCGGGTTCCATGGCGTAATTGAGGGGCACGGAGGCCTACAGTTATCTATGGATTTTGCCGGGATGGCAACATAACCATTGGGTTAACGGGTGACCATGGATGGGGGTGATGACTTCCAGAGCATTCTCACCAAAGATATTCCCTCTATTTTCAAAATGTTTTCGATATTTTTAATAAAATTATTTTTCAAAGTATTTTCACTAGATGTTGAAAATGGGTTTGCCAAGCACTATAGATTTTCAGTCTTACGCCTGATCAACGTATGACCGAATTTCTATGAGAACAAGGATGGACTGATTGAGACATCGAGTTATAAAAAGTATTTTTATAAAATTATTTTATAATATATATATAGAATTTTAAAAAAAGGTGTTTCAAAATTCTTATTAAAAAGAGTTTATAGTAAAATTTATCAAAGAGTAATTTTTCTGATAATTATCATTTTAATAAATTCTGGCTTTGTTCCTTTTCGAGGACGAAAAGATTCAAAGGGGGGAGAAATGTGATAACCCGGATTTTAAAATATCTGTAATTGATAAATTAACTGAATTTAATTAATAAGTTAAATAAACAATTCTGGTAATAAAAATATATATACCTGAATAAGTATTGGTTTGATAATCCTCTTAGCATATTTATTTAAATTGGCAAAATAGATATTTTCACACAATAATAATGTATTGTTTGTATATATAGATATAAATAGATTTTAAGTAAAATAATTATTTACAGATTGAATTTGTGTTTGTTTAAATATATATTTGAGTTGAATTGAATTTTAAATTGAATTTGAATTTGGATTAGAATATTGAAATTCAAAAATAGACATATATTTGTGGGTGAATTGAAAGCATTGATTTGGATTCAATGTATTAAATTTTCAAAGGGTATATTAAACTAGTATAATTACTATTTTCTTACTGTGTAAGTGGATTTTATCATTTTCTTTTAAAAATACATGTAAATAAATAAAGTGAAAATTTAAAAATTTTAATATTAAGACATTTATAAATATAAAACTAAATTTAAAGTATTATATAAATACATATAATAACATATTTACATATGGAAACTGCAAACGTGGATAAATTTATACAAGATTTACAATATAAATAAATTCTCTTTGTATTATATAACAAATGTAAGCAAAGAAATTTGTTTAATGACAAGTGTTAAGTAATTGAACATGTGTCACTTAATTATTTCATTTTCTTAAATTTTTAATATCATAAGATAGAAATAAGTATATAAACCTCTCCACTTTTTATCTCATTTTTTTTATCTTCAATGTAAAAAATAAAATAAAAGAAAACCAAAATCTGAAAAGAAACTAAAATCAAAACAATTTCAGTTTTTTTTCCAGCTATTTCAAGATGGAATCAACTCAGGTTCAAAATCAAGCAAAAGCAAGACAAAAGGGATTCAACTTAAACTTCAGCAAGTTGTTAAGCAAATTACAAATTTCAAGAATCCCAGTCTTTAAAGAAACAATTACAGATTTGTTCTGTTCTTCTAATCAAGGTGAGTAGAATTCCCTTAAACTGAAATTGCTTGCATTGGACTGAGATAAATACTTGAAGTATGATATGAAATTTGTTATGAATGATGTTAAAAATGATTTTTATATTTATATATGTGTTCAGGTCTAAAAAGGGGTAAGCATGCCTCTGTTGTAAACATTACAAGTTTTAAAACCTGATGCAAAAGTTTTAATCTTCCTCTTAAGTGATCTTTAGACTTTGATCCCTGAAACAAAATGTTTGTAGGAGGAAAAAACATCATTTTTAAAATAGATTCAAGTAAATTTATTCTATAAATATTTCAGAAGATAAAATACTTCAGTGAAATACAAATCAATTTCAAAATTTGATATTCAAATTATCAGATTTTGATAGTATAATTGTATTCGACTTCGAAATCTAGGATTTTTTTTAAAACAAACTATGATTTTTAGACTTGTAATTAGTGAAATTTTGCAAGATGATAGGTATTGGGTTAACTGTAAATTGCCGTTGATCGAAGTCGATCTGTGATTCGTGGTTCATGTCAGAGATGGTTCGTGGAACGAGTATGGTAGGAAAAATAGCCTAGTATTTTCTGGAACGTCGTGGTGAAAGGGCGATGTCGATTTAGGGTTTAGGTTAAGCTGGAGTTATGGTTGTTTTCGAAGAGAATTACGGTGTCGATGTTGATTCGAGTTGGGTCGGAGCATCGGGAAAGGGAACGAGGATCTTGGGTAAGGGTCTAGGTTCGTGGTTGTGGTCTCCGGTGGACGGAGATGGAAGTTTGAGGCGATTGATGGTTTGGGGTTCAGTATGTAGGCGTTCGATTTTGTTCTATAATGTGGATCAAATTTTTGGAAATTCGATGGGGGCGTGATGGTTGTCAGCAACTTGCAGGCGCCAGTAGGGTCGATCAGATCGATGTTGAACTCGCGTGCACGTGCACGATAGTGTTCCAGTGCATGTCAGTTAGAAAGTGGGATGAATCACTGAGTTTAAGAATGAAGGAAGGAAACTGAACCGGGTTCTGTCTCGGGGTTCCTGTGTAGTGGCACGATTGAAGCATCGAGTTTTGCACGAGAGCTTTCTTGACCGTGCATGACTGAAATTGAGAAGAAGAAGATAGGAAGAAGAGATGGGTTAGTAACTGGTTCGAGTTTGGATCGGATTTGCTTGAGTTTGTGGAGGAGTCTTCGGGTTAGTAGCTGGTTGCATTAGTTTTTTGTGTTACGCTTAGGGAAATTTTTTGTCTAGGCTCGTATATATTAGGTGCATGTTTAAGTTAACTAACATGGTAAAGTGGAGACAGAAAAGAAGGCGACACGAAAGTTGAAAATGTTCGCTTATGTAAGTGATCGTAATTTTTGGGCTTTGGGCTCGATTTTATTTGGGTTTTCAAATTTAAAGTAAATTTGTTAAAAACAAGTATTAGCAAGTCTAAAACAAAGTTTTCAAAGTTTTAAATTGTTTTAAAAAAATTTGTTTGTTTAGAGGTGATTGTATAATAAGTTAATTCCTTAAGGTTTCAAAGATGACTGTAACAAAGTATGTAGATCAAGGATTAATTATTTAAGGTTGGTCAATTAGCTATGAAATTGGTTAAGGGAATAAGTAATCAATCTATCTATTAGATTATTAATGTAACGACCCACTATTTTCCACTATTCAAATCGACAATAATCCACACATGCCAGACTTTAATAGTACAAAATAACAGATTGTAAATTTTTTTGGAGCAAATAAAAATCAAATCACAGAATCACAGACATAGAACATCAGAATATCTCACAGCGGAAATTAAATACATAGTAGTTCATGAAGCTACTATCACAAAGTCTCAAAACCAAATACAAAATACATAATGTCTGACTGAAAGTAAATACGACATCAAATCCCAAATACAAAGAAGTCCACTAATACAAAGCTGACAACAGAACAACAGAACTGAAATATAGATAACTAGATAAGCTGATAAATCTCCAGCGATTCCAGACCTCCAGAGAGTGGGAATCCAAATCTGTGAATAAACTCAGGCTGAACCGAGCGTAAATAAAAAGCAAACACTCGAGTCAGGACGTACATACTTATCCAGTGTAAACCAACTCAAGTGAAATGTAGTAATGGTACAAATAATTTAGAAGATGCCTGAGACGCCCATCCTCTAAGGATCCGTTAAAATATTTACTATATAGTATATTGCGCTATTATAATAATGTCTAACAGTAAAATAAACATACTTTTAAATAGCGTTAAGACTTTACATTTTCCACTAAACACAATTAATGTCAATAGTCTATACAGTACCTGCATATCTCCTGATCGGGAGACTATGAGAAGATACTGCATAGGTACGACACAAATAGAAACTCGTACTAAAGGCTCGGTATGGTAGGTGACACGACACACAAGGCAATGCGAGGGTAGATATACCAATTACGCACACGGGCTGGTGGTAACGCAGCAGCCACATACGCCCACCTCGGAACACATTCCCAAAATCGGAGGGTGGCCACCAAACAATCACAAGTAATAGAATGGTATCGAAGAAATGCGTCCGATAAGAGGTGCTACCTCAGCTGGCCCGAGATCGCTCCTGTTTTAGCCACCTTATGCCAACTCACGGTAGTTGGGTCCACGTAACATACCACAAGAACGTCGTTACCATCCTACTTCATTCTGGAATCTCCACCGCGTACACGGTTAGTCAAAGTGGTTTTCGGTATCGACAGAGAGTATGTCCATATCCGATCTTGGTCTCTTTGCCAACCAATCTTTATTATAACCAGTGGTTATAACTTTAAAATAATACTTTACTTCAAATGAAAACATCATTTCAAAACTCAATTCTTAATCCAATAAAGATTTAATCTTTCCCAAAAATCATGTCAATATTTCAAAACAACATATCTTTTCAAATTTCCCTTTTTAAATCATTATCAAATTCAAATGCAAATTATCAAACTTAATACCCTTTTAAAGTTCAAAGATAACATTCATTTATTTCAATTTGAACTTCTCTTTAAAATGATTCATTTTCAATTTAATTTATTCATTAAGATCATTTTAAAAGTGGACTTATTGTTCTTTCATTTCAAGTATTCAATTTCCAAAGTTTCAAACCATTCAGAGTTCGTTTACTAAGTCAAAAACCATAATTATAGAAATTTCAGCCTTTTACAGCATTTAGAAAAAGCTGTTATAAGTTATATATGAAAACGTTTTTATTCAGCAAAGACAACACTTAAAACTGCTGTTAAAAACTAAGTTTTTAGTTGAATTATAGTTCAAAACAGAAAAGACAGCATTTCAAAAGTGCTGCGGTAGTTCAGATTTCAAAACAAAGGTTTAAATTGATTTCAGCAAGCACAGCAGACCACTACAGCATTCCAGAGAATGCTATAATAGGCCTGAGTCCAATATTAGCCTATAAATTAATTACAGCAACTGCAGCATTTCAGAAATGCTGTAATAACTCTATTTACACTATTTTTAGTTCAATTCAGAAACCATAGCATTTCTGAATGCTATTAAAAGTGATTTCCAGAATTTAGTGTATTTACAGCAAATAATAAACTTCATTTTAAATCGTTTAAATATTTCAAAATCATATTTTTGACAATAAAAATGTTCACTAACATATTATTTATATACAATAAATTTCTTATTATTAAATCCAATTTTCAACAGATTCCTTTAATAAATTCAAGTGTAAAATTCCAATTCTTCACATTTTTAAATAAACAACTTAACACTTAAATTTTCTCCATTTTTTTTCAAAAAATTTAATTTCCAATTTTTATTTATATAACTTAATTTATTTAACTAGAATTCCAATTTTCCACTTAAGTTGTATTTCAAAAATTCAATGCAACTATTCATTTTTTTTTTCAACATTTTTACTTATAGAAAATTCCAAATTTCTATAATTAATAAATAAAAATCCAATTTAAATCAAATTTTCATATATTTACAATTTAAAATATTTAAAATTCCAGAAAACATTTATAAAATAACCACGGGTCTGTATATAGTTTTCTATCCTAGTTTACGTGATACAGATATGTATCATTTCAATCCGCAGTTTAAAAATAAAAATCCGAGTTCTATCATTTCAAACCCGCAATCCCAAGTCAAAATGAATAATTTAAAAACTGTTCAGGCCTATCATTCAGTTGTGGTTGTTTTACAACTGCATAAGTATATAATTGTCGTGTGAGATTTACTCACCTCTAATTGCTGAATATTTCCAAACCAAAGGCACAAATAGACAATAAGGCACGATGACACAACTACGGACTTGAGTGGAGGTTGAATCCAAGCTACAACTCTTGTGTACAACCCAAAATAAACAAACAAAACAACACAATTCAATATGACTATAACATGCAATAACATTGAAATAAAAGAGAAACGTATTGCCAAACTTTTGCCTTGCTTCCTCAAACCTTTGTCACGGCCTAGGGTATGTTTTGTTTCAGATTTGGTAAAGTTTTGGTTCAGGTCTAGGCTAGCATGGGTCGGGTTCATGTCATGAGCAAGGTAGAGTTTCATACATGAAGAGGGAAGGGTTTTTAGGAAAAAAAGGGAATTTTGGTTGGCTAGAGGGCTCGGCCATGGAAAGTGTGCTTGGCCTAAGGGTGCATCATGACTGGACAGAGGTGGAAGGGGTGTGTGGTGGTCAGGTCAGTGGTGGTGGTGGCGGCTACGGTGGTGATTTAGGTGGTGGTTGAAGGGAATGAGGCAACAATGGTCAAAAACAATGTTTTTAGGCTTGTAGGTTGCAATTTTGAAGGGTTTGACCACCATGGATGGCTCGGCCTTGGTCATGGATAGAAGCATAGGTAGTGGTGATGGCAGGGGAGGAGTGTAGGAGTTTGTGGCTGCGGCTATGGAGGAGAAGCCTAGCAAAAAGCATGAGAAAACAAGGCATAATTCATAGAAAAATAAGAAGAAAAATAGAAAAGAGAAAGAGAAGCCATTACCAAATCTTGTTAAAGCCGTGAGAAATGATGTGAGGATGTTTTATTATGTGAAAAGATAATGAGATACACGGCTTAAAAATTATTTTTACATGGCTAAAACAAAATAACTGAGGAGTTTAAAGAAAATGAAGAGTTTTGAAGGTGAAAAGCCTTAATTTTGTAACTTTCTAAACCCTTTGCATTTCTTTTTCTTTTTAATTTTATAAAAACAAAATAAACTCAGAAATGATTATTTAAAAATGAAACTATGCAAGAATAAAATAAAATAAATAATTAATTTAATATAAAATAGAAAAAAGGAATAAGAAAAATTGCTAAAAATAGCAAACATGGCCTAAAATTTACAAGAAAATTCCAATAGCTTTGGAAAATTATGTATTTCATTTTAAAAATATTATAAAACAAAATTTGAAATAAAAATGATTTTTAAAACATTTTCAAGGTGAAATAAATAATTAAATTCATGGAAAATATCCAAACAATTAAAGAAATTGCTTAAAAATAGGAAACAGAACCTAAAAATTCCAATAAATTACGATTAATTCTAGAAAAATTTCTACTTCACTATAAAAATAATTTAAAACAAATAAAACTAAATTTCAAAAAATTGGGTTGTTACACTCTCCCCCACTCAAACCTTTTCGTCCTCGAAAAGAACGGAAACTAGGAAACAAAAAGAAAACAAGATAGAAAACAAAAATAGTACCTGGAATAAACAATTCCGGATTTGAAGCACGAATGCTCTCCTCCGTCTCCCAAGTACAGTCACGATCATCCGTACTCCATTGTACTTTGACCAGACTAACAGATTTCCTTCTTAGCTGCTTTGTACCTCTATCGACAATACAAAGTGGCTTCCTCTCGACAGTCAGATTAGGCTCAATATCCAAGCTGTCAAGAGCAGAAGGCTGAACAACCAAAGATGGGTCATGGAGATACCGGCGAAGATGTGAGACGTGGAATACATCATGTTTTCCAGAAAGCTTCTCGGGTAACTCGAGACGATAAGCCAAGGAACCAACTCTTTCCAAAATGCATAAAGGACCAATGAATCTGGGAGAAAGCTTCCCTCACGACCAAAACGAATGACATTCCTCAAGGGAGAGACCTTAAGGAAAACCATATCGCCAACATCAAACTCAAGCTTCCGCCTACGCCTATTAGCATACTTCTTCTGCCTATCCTGAGCAACCCTCAACCTTCTCTTAATCTCCTCAACTCTCTCAGAAGCTTCCAGAATCATATCAGGACCAAGAATCAGACGATTACCAGATTCAATCCAGCAAGATGGAGATCGACAAGGTCGTCCATATAAAGCAGCAAATGGAGAAATTTTGATACTGGCCTGAATTCAAAGATAGAAAGGGAATAGATAAAATATTAAGATGAACTTAAAACAAAATATAAGATTATACCTTATAACATTATTGTAGGTGAACTCGACAAGATGCAAATGATCTTCCCAAGATCCACCATAATCAAGCACATAAGCGCGAAGAAGATCTTCGAGTATCTGATTCACCCTTTCCGTTTGACCGTCAGTCTACTGATGGTAAGCAGTGCTCAGATTCAGATGAGTACCCAAAGATTCCTGAAAAGCTTTCCAGAACTGGCTGGTAAAGATAGGATCACGATCACAAACAATACTGAGAGGAACACCATGGAGACGAACAATCTCCCTCATGTAGATCTCAAACAAGCTAGAAGCAGAACGGGTAGACTTTACCGGAATAAAATGAGCAGATTTGGTCAGCCTATCCACTATAACCCAAATACTCTCATTGCCCTTCCTAGACCTCGGCAATCCATCAATGAAATCCATGGAAACCTGTTCCCACTTCCAGTCGGGAATCTCAAGAGGCTGCAACAAACCAGGAGTCTTCGGATGATCGGCCTTGACTTGCTGATAAGTCGCACACCTACTAACAAAGATAGAGACATCCCTCTTCATGCCTCTCCACCAATAAAGATTCTTCATATCCTGATACATCTTTGTCACACCGGGATGGATAGAAAGTCTGGATCGATGATTCTCCCGAAGTAACTTCTGCCTCAAACCATCTGCATTCGGGACAAAAATCCTACCTTTAATCCTCAAAACCCCTCTGTCATCGATCTGAGCTCCACTACTACCACTACTACTGCCACCAACTCTGTTACGAACACTCTCCTTAATAAGCCTAAGTATCCTATCCTCATCCTGCTTAGCCTTGATACGATCCAAAAGAGGAGAAGAAGAAACAACAAGCTGACACAACAATGCCTTCTTCCGACTCAGAGCATCGGCCACAACATTAGCTTTACCGGGAGTATAGCTAATATCAAGGTCGTAAGAAGCCAAAAACTCAAGCCAACGAACTTGCCTCTGATTCAAATCCTTCTGGGTGAAGATATATTTCAGAGACTGATGATCGGTGAAATGCTCAAACTTGGTTCCAAGCAAATGATGCCTCCAAAGCTTCAAAGCAAAGACAACAGCAAGAAACTCTAAATCATGGGCAGCATAATTAGCTTCATGGGTTTTCAGCTGACGGCTGGCATAGGCAATGACCTTACCATCCTGCATGAGAACAACACCCAATCCTTCACGACAAGCATCAGTATATACCGTCAATCCTTCACTTCCGTTCGGTACTGCAAGAACTGGTGCGGAAGTTAGCTTGCTCTTTAACTCAGCGAATGCAGCTTCACACTTCTTATCCCAGATAAACTTTGCATTCTTACGAGTTAAAGCAGTGAGCGGTGCAGAAATCTAAGCAAAATTCTCGATGAATCTCCGGTAATAACCGACAAGGCCCAGAAAACTACGAATATCTGATGGAGTCTTAGGAGTTTCCCAATCCTGTAACAGAAATAGGGAAAATGAAAACCACAGAAGGGATAGAATAATTAAATGATAAAGGAAAGAGAAAGAAGGAAAGACTTACATTGATCGCAGCAATCTTGGCTGGATCAACAGAAACTCCATTACCAGAAACAATATGTCCAAGAAACCGGACTTCATCCTTCCAGAAATGGCATTTAGAAAATTTAGCCTTCAATTGATGGCTTCTAAGAATCTCTAGAACAGATTTCAAGTGTGACTCATGCTCTGTCTTGGTCTTAGAAAAGACAAGGATATCATCAACAAAGACTAGAACAAATTTATTAAGAACATCTCGAAAAATACGATTCATCAAATCAACAAAGAAAGCAGGAGCATTAGCCAAACCAAAAGGCATGACTAACCATTCGAAAAAACCATTCTCTATACGGAAAGCAGTCTTAGGAATACTTTCCTCAGCGAATCTGAGCTGGTGAAAACCTGTGGCAAGATCAAGCTGAGGGAAACAAGTAGCACCATAAAGCTGATCAAACATGTCATTGATGTGAGGAATTGGATATTTGTTTTTCATAGTGAGCTTGTTTAACTCCCTATAGTCAACACACATCCTAAGAGAACCATCTGACTTGGTGACAAAAACCACCGCTGCTCCCCATTCGGAATGACTGGGTCTGATTAGACCTTTGGAGAATAAGTCCTCAATTTGTTTTGCTAACTCAACCTTCTCACGAGGTGCCATTCTTCTAGGAGGAAGAACAACTGGTCGAGCTCCAGGAATAAGGTCAATGCGGAAATCTATCTCCCACTTAGGAGGTAAAGCAGTGACTTCACCAGAAACATCTGGAAAGAGTTTGACCACACGGGTCGAATGAAGGTCACCAGAAGTAGAATCCAGAGAATAAATAAAACTGCCAGCAAAATCCTGAGGCATGCGGCACTGAATGACAAAGGAATTACTTAGATCATCCTAAAGATAAACAGACCGGGCTTTACAAGAGATGTGAGCATTATGCCTACCAAGCCGATCACTACCAAGCAACAAATCAAAAGCATCGAAGCCAAAAACATAGAAATCACCACTGTAACGATGATCTGAATAAAGAAGCTTCACTTGTTTACAAATCCTATTAAGGTTTGCAGGACCCCTAATTGGATTTGAAACACATAAGGGTTCAGAAACATACCCAGGATAAAGGAGATTCTCAAACTTATCACACAAATCAACAGATATAAAACTGTGGGATGCACCAGTATCAAACAGAACACGAACCGGATGCTGAAACAAAGAAAAGGAACCTTGGAGCGTACCTTGGTCATCACTAGGAGCTGAAGGAGCAGGTGCTGGAGAAGAGGCAGAGGTGACAGCAAATATACCAGAAGGCTTACCCCTCTGTTGGGTAGGGCAATCCCTCCTAAAATGGCCAGGCTGGAGACAGATGTGGCAAAGCTCACGCCTAGCTGGCTGAGCAGGTGGAGGAATGGCAGCACCAACACTAGTAGGACAACTATTCGCATAGTGCCCTTTCTGTTCACACTTGAAGCAGGTGATGGAGGAAAGGTCAACTGGCTGCCTCTGAGATGGAGCAGATGCTGAAGATCCCAAACCCGGATTTTTGAGCCAATTCTTCTTCTGTTGCTGGAAACTAAGCTTCCTTGCAGAAGAAGTCTGAGATGATGGAGCACCAACTGAAGCAGGACCCTTAGAAGTAGGGTTCTCATAACAAAGAGCCAAATCCATAAGCTGGGTAAAGGTGCCATGAACATGAGAAATGAGACGACTGTAGTACTCGGGACGAGCACCAACAATAAACTTCTCGTTCTTCTTCAGAGGAGTGTCTATGAGACCAGGTCCGAACTTAGAAAGTTCGTTAAACTTCCTCTCGTACTCTGAAAAAGACATGCTTCCCTGCTTGAGGTCCATGAACTCTCTATAAAGCTGGGATTTCCCCGCCTCTGGCATCCACTTAGCAATGAAAGCTTCCCTGAGAAGAATGATAGATAAGCTTAGACAAGGCATGAAAAGATACAAAACAGAATTCAAAGAGACACAAGAAGATACCTGAACTGTTCCCAAGTAAGATCAGCCTCAATGGTGTTAGCCGTAACCGACTCCCACCAATCTTGGGCAGCCTCCTGCAACTGCCATGCGGCTAACTGACGCTTCTGGGCATCAGTAATATCAAGACCAGTAAATATCCTCTCGATACTCCTCAGCCATTGCTGAGCCTCAATGATAGATTCGGAACCAGTGAACTTGGTTCCTCCAAGCTGAGTAAATGCTTTGCAAAGAACAGTGAAACGGACAGGAGCTAGGGCTGGAACTGGGACAACACCGTGACCCTGACCTCTAGCATTCCTACGATTCATCCTGAAAATTCAAGAATGAATATTAGGACACAAGTAGAGATAAGATAAAGATAAGATAAGACAAAATAAATTCACTTGGATGAACATTCTAATTACATAAATTTCTAACAAGGTAGATACGAAAGGAAAGGAGTAAGAAAATTTGCTTTTAAAACAAGAAAAAGTTTATATCAAAATAATCTTTGAAAAACCTTCTAAAAATCATTTAAAAATCATTTATAATTTGAAAATACGTTCTCTCACAAAGAAATGATTCTGAAGTTGATTTCACTCATTCTAGGATATTTCTACCCTATCTCTAATGAGTTTTTGCTCCGCAGGCTAAGGTTTGCCTAAAACCAAAGCTCTGATGCCAACTGTAACGACCCACCATTTTCCACTATTCAAATCGACAATAATCCACACATGCCAGACTTGAATAGTACAAAATAACAGATTGTAAATTTTTTTGGAGCAAATAAAAATCAAATCACAGAATCACAGACACAGAACATTAGAATATCTCGCAGCGGAAATTAAATACATAGTAGTTCATGAAGCTACTATCACAAAGTCTCAAAACCAAATACAAAATACATAATGTCTGACTGAAAATAAATACGACATCAAATCCCAAATACAAAGAAGTCCACTAATACAAAGCTGACAACAGAACTGAAATATAGATAACTAGATAAGCTGATAAATCTCCAGCGATTCCAGACCTCCAGAGAGTGGAATCCAAATCTGTGAATAAACTCAGGCTGACCCGAGCGTAAATAAAAAGCAAATACTCGAGTCAGGACATACATACTTATCCAGTGTAAACCAACTCAAGTGAACTGTAGTAAAGGTACAAATAATTTAGAAGATGCCTGGGACCGCCCATCCTCTAAGGATCCGTTAAAATATTTACTATATAGTATATTGCACTATTATAATAATGTCTAACAGTAAAATAAACATACTTTTAAATAGCGTTAAGGCTTTACATTTTCCACCTTAACACAATTAATGCCAATAGTCTATACAGTACCTTCATATCTCCTGATCGGGAGACTATGAGAAGATACTGCATAGGTACGACACAAATAGAAACTCATAGTAAAGGCTCGGTATGGTAGGTGACACGACACACAAGGCAATGCGAGGGTAGATATACCAATTACGCACACGGGCTGGTGGTAACGCAGCAGCCACATACGCCCACCTCGGAACACATTCCCAAAATCGGAGGGTGGCCACCAAACAATCACAAGTAATAGAATGGTATCGAAGAAATGCGTCCGATAAGAGGTGCTACCTCAGTTGGTCCGAGATTGCTCCTGTTTTAGCCACCTTATGCCAACTCACGGGAGTTGGGTCCACGTAACATACCACAAGAACGTCGTCACCATCCTACTTTATTCTGGATTCTCCACCGCGTACACGGTTAGTCAAAGTGGTTTTCGGTATCGACAGAGAGTATGTCCATATCCAATCCCGGTCTCTTTGCCAACCAATCATTATTATAACCCGTGGTTATAACTTTAAAATAATACTTTACTTCAAATGAAAACATCATTTCAAAACTCAATTCTTTATCCAATAAAGATTTAATAATTCCCAAAAATCATGTCAATATTTCAAAATAACATATCTTTTCAAATTTCCCTTTTTAAATCATTATTAAATTCAAATGCAAATTATCAAACTTAATACCCTTTTAAAGTTCAAAGATAACATTCATTTATTTCAATTTGAACTTCTCTTTAAAATGATTCATTTCCAATTTAATTAATTCATTAAGATCATTTTAAAAGTGGACTTATTTTTCTTTCATTTCAAGTATTCAATTTCCAACGTTTCAAACCATTCAGAGTTCGTTTACTAAGTCAAAAACCATAATTATAGAAATTTCAGCCTTTTACAGCATTTAGAAAAAGCTGTTATAAGTTATATATGAAAACGTTTTTATTTAGCAAAGACGGCACTTAAAAGTGCTGTTAAAAACTCAGTTTTTAGTTGAATTATAGTTCAAAATAGAAAAGACAGCATTTCAAAAGTGCTGCGGTAGTTCAGATTTCAAAACAAAGGTTTAAATTGATTTCAGCAAGCACATCAGACCACTACAGTATTTCCAGAGAATTCTATAATAGGCATGAGTCCAATATTAGCCTATAAATTCAATTACAGCAACTACAGCATTTCAGAAATGCTGTAATAGCTCTATTTACACTATTTTTTAGTTCAATTCAGAAACCATAGCATTTCTAAATGTTATTAAAAGTGATTTCCAGAATTTAGTGTATTTCCAACAAATAATAAACTTTATTTTAAATCCTTTAAATATTTCAAAATCATATTTTTGACAATTAAAATGTTCATTAACATATTATTTATATACAATAAATTTCTTATTATTAAATCCAATTTTCAACAGATTCCTTTAATAAATTCAAGTGTAAAATTCCAATTCTTCACATTTTTAAATAAACAACTTAACACTTAAATTTTCTCCATTTTTTTTTCAAAAAATTTAATTTCCAATTTTTATTTATATAACTTAATTTATTTAACTAGAATTCCAATTTTCCACTTAAGTTATATTTCAAAAATTCAATGCAACTATTCATTTTTTTTCCAACATTTTTACTTATAGAAAATTCCAAATTTCTATAACTAATAAATAAAAATCCAATTTAAATCAAATTTTCATATATTTACAATTTAAAATATTTAAAATTCCAGAAAGCATTTATAAAATAACCACAGGTCTGTATATAGTTTTCTATCCTAGTTTACGTGATACGGATATGTATCATTTCAATCTGCAGTTTAAAAATAAAAATCCGGGTTCTATCATTTCAAACCCGCAATCCCAAGTCAAAATGAATAATTTAAAAACCGTTCAGGCCTACCATTTTAGCTCATAACGATTTTTCCTTATTCTAAAGTCCGTTCGAGTGTGTATCATTTCAACCCATAGTGATTTCTAACCTACAGGGAACTTGCAGTGTGGTAAACAGATAAAATGAACAGTTTAACAATATATAATAGTAGCAGGTGATGTGACATGTAACAGGTGATATGACATATAATTTAACATGTTAACATCATATATATAAAATCACATGGCAGTTATAACATCATAAATATTTCTACACATTCAGTTGTGGTTGTTTTACAATTGCATAAGTATATAATTGTCGTGTGAGATTTACTCACCTCTAATTGCTGAATATTTCCAAACCAAAGGCACAAATAGACAATAAGGAATGATGACACAACTACGGACTTGAGTGGAGGTTGAATCCAAGCTACAACTCTTGTGTACAACCCAAAATAAACAAATAAAACAACACAATTCAATATGACTATAACATGCAATAACATTGAAATAAAAGAGAAACGTATTGCCAAACTTTTGCCTTGCTTCCTCAAACCTTTGTCACGGCCTAGGGTATGTTTTGTTTCAGATTTGGTAAAGTTTTGGTTCAGGTCTAGGCTAGCATGGGTCGGGTTCATGTCATGAACAAGGTGGAGTTTCATACATGAAGAGTGAAGGGTTTTTAGGCAAAAAAGGGAGTTTTGGTTGGAAAGAGGGCTCGGCCATGGAAAGTGTGCTTGGCCTAAGGGTGCATCATGACTGGACAGAGGTGGAAGGGGTGTGTGGTGGTCAGGTCAGTGGTGGTGGTCAGGTCAGTGGTGGTGGTTTAGGTGGTGGTTGAAGGGAATGAGGCAACAATGGTCAAAAACAATGTTTTTAGGCGTGTAGGTTGCAATTTTGAAGGGTTTGACCACCATGGATGGCTCGGCCTTAGTCATGGCTGGAAGAATAGGTAGTGGTGATGGCAGGGGAGGAGTGTAGGAGTTTGTGGCTGCGGCTATGGAGGAGAAGCCTAGCAAAAAGCATGAGAAAATAAGGCATAATTTATAGAAAAATAAGAAGAAAAGAGAAAGAGAAGCCATTACCAAATCTTGTTGAAGCCGTGAGAAATGATGTGAGGATGTTTTATTATGTGAAAAGATAATGAGATACACGGCTTGAAAATTATTTTTACATGGCTAAAACAAAATAAACGAGGAGTTTAAAGAAAATGAAGAGTTTTGAAGGTGAAAAGCCTTAAGTTTGTAACTTTCTAAACCCTTTGCATTTCTTTTTCTTTTTAATTTTATGAAAAAAAATAAACTCAGAAATGATTATTTAAAACCGAAACTAAGAAAGAATAAAATAAAATAAATAATTATTTAAGATAAAATAGAAAAAGGAATAAGAAAAATTGCTAAAAATAGCAAACATGGCCTAAAATTTACAAGAAAATTCCAATAGCTTTGGAAAATTATGTATTTCATTTTAAAAATATTATAAAACAAAATTTGAAATAAAAATGATTTTTAAAACATTTTCAAGGTGAAATAAATAATTAAATTCATGGAAAATATCGAAAGAATTAAAGAAATTGCTTAAAAATAGGAAACAGAACCTAAAAATTCCAATAAATTACCATTAATTCTAGAAAAATTTCTACTTCACTATAAAAATAATTTAAAACAAATAAAAATAAATTTCAAAAATATTGGGTTGTTACAATTAAATAGAGACTAATTAATTTATGTAATCAATTTTAGGGATTGATTTGTTATTGTGATTAATTAACCTAGCTAGGTAATTAATTAAAGATGATTAAGTTATTAAAGGTTAATTAATTAATGATAATTACTTAATGAAAATAATTTAAGATTAATTTCTTAATGTCATTAATTAAGGTGGAAAATTAATGGTTAATTACTAAAAGTGATTTATTTATATAACACCTACTTAATTTAAGTAATTAAAGGATTAATCTGTTGGGGGTTAATTAATTAGCAATTAAAGGTTAAATTAAATAATGATCAAGGTTAATTAATTGAGGATAATTAACCAATGAGACAATTACTTGATGAAAGTAATTAAATGTTAATTACTTAAGGGAAGTAATTAAGAATTGATTATTTAGTGTAATTAATTAAAGGATTGATTAATTAAGGGAATTATTAAGGATTAATTAATTAATGATGTGAATTAATTAAATGATAATTAATCAATGTGATTGTCCGATAATTAATTTTGGTAATTAATTAAGATGGTAATTAAAGGTTAAGTAATGTGATGGGTTTGAGAATAATTATTTTGTGTAATTAATTTAAAGGCAAATTACTTAATGTAATTAAAGAATGATTAATCAAGGATGATTAATCAAGATGAATATTTAAGGGATAATTAATTAATTGAATATAATTAATTAATGTTAAATAAGCAAGATTTATAAGTAATAAGTAATTAATTTAATTCATTGGTAGTTAATTAAATTAATTAGAAATGGTATGACTAATTTATCTTGCTTATGGATGATTGAATGATACTTGAATGCCTTGGATTATTTGTTATCCCTGGTATGTGATCGTGATGCTATGTGATATGAAATGTTTTTGTAATATGATACGTTGGGTTGAAAAAGTGATAATGTGGTTATCTATGATGAATTGCTGTGTAAAAGTGACATCTAGTATTTAAACGTAAATTGTATTCACTTGATTAACTTGGGTTAAGATGACATTGGATTCAAAGAGACCAGAGTCGGGTGTTAGTAAATACCTGAAACCACTTTGATTCTTTGTAAATTGATAAGTGAACTCAATAGGCTGAAGTGGAATGATTTAAGTGAATTGGACCATTTAATCTATGTTTTGGCACTTAGATATTTATGTGTGAAACAAGTGATTTCTATAACAACTTGAGAAGTTGCAAATTGATCTAAGTTACCCTGGGTTTATATAAGTTGTGATTTTGTATTTCATGTTAGATGGGTTTACTCACGCTGGTTTCCAGCCTGACCCAGGTGTTACTTTGATGTAATGCTCGGGTCAGACCGAGTATTACAGATTTTCAGGAAAGGACGTTTTGGAGCTCAAGAGGCGAGCTGGATGGCAAGAACGTATGGAGTGTTTCTGTTGTGATATTGTTATATATTTAGGACATGATGTATCTGTCCAATGTTTGGGTATATGTAGTAACTCTAATGAATTAAAGTGTAATTTGACGAGTACGGTTTCCTTTAACTATTATTATTTGACATTATATTTTGTCCGCTGCGAATGTGAGAATATGTATTTTTGTTGTTTCTTCTTCTTCTATCTCTTTCTTTCTTTTTCTTAACTATCTGGAATTTTCGGGAACGAAAATTTTTGGGTCGTTACAGAAAGAAAAAAAAATAGAATCTTGTAGCGAAACGATAAAATATAATAATCAAATAAACAGTTCATGAAGCTGTTTACAAAACATTTGATTTTACTTACAATACATATCAAAGTTACACATACCAGAGAATAATAAAATAATGCAGCGGAACAATGTAGTAATTAATACTAATAATAAAATCTTCGTCTTCGTCCTCCAGAAATAAGGTCTTTAATACCTGTAATGCTCAGACTGACCCGAGCGAATTGAAAAGACAAAACACTTGAGTCAAAACTAAAAGATCTAATGTATGTTAAATCAACAGTAAATAATTTAAGTGGAACGGTTCAGAGATGTTTACGGGATTTGACATCTCCTATCTAGTGTTCAACGTGAGTACAGTAACTTAAGAGATGCTCGAGATTCACACCTCCTAAGGATCCGTTAAACTATTTACTATGTAGTAATATTTCGCTATTATAATAATGTCTACGGTAAAATAAACTTACTTTTAAATAGAGTTAAGGGGTTACCCATATAGCCCTTAATACGTAATAATGCCAACTGTCTATACAGTACCATAATACCTCCTGATCGGGAGGCTGCCAGAGGATACTCTATAGGTACGACACAAATCAAACTCGTACAATGCGTGCTAGGGTAGGTGACATGGCATAACTAGGAAATGCCAGGGTAGATATACTAATTACGCTTCCGGGTCGGTGGCAACGCATAGCCGCAGCTACCGCCCACCTCGAGCCACACCCCCAAATAAAAAACAAAAGTGGCCACCGAATCAATCCAAAAGTCAAAGTATAATATCGAAAGGATGTGTCCGATCAAAGGTGCTACCTCATTAGCTCGTCAATCGCTCATGTTTAGCAACCTTATGCCAACTCACGGGAGTCGGGTCAACGTACATACCTCAAAGGAACATCACCACCATCCTACTTCATTTTGGAATCTTCACCGCATACACGACTATTAAAGTGGTTTTCGAAGTTGGCAGAGAGTATGACAACTTCCGATCCCGGTCTCTTCCACAACTAAACGTTATAACACCATGGTAATTTCAAAATAATTTATACTTCAAAACCAGAATATAATATCCATTTCGAAACCATATAAATACGATATCCTTTCCATTTCAAAAATCAAATCATTATGATATCATTTTTATAAAACACAAATCAATATAACATCATTTTTATTCCAAATATATCCTTTTTCCAAAATCATATCACTTTAAGGTTATAACACTTCGAAAATAAAACACTTGGAATATAAATTCCACCACTCAAATGGTCTAAATATTAGAATACTTTATATAATAAAATGGCTTCTTAGATTTCACAAATCAATTCCAAAACAGCTCGAATTTCTAGATTTTAAATTTAACCAAATCCTAAATCATACATTTCAATATAATTCAGTTTCCGAATGAACTATTCCAAATTATATCGATTTCAAAATAGATTTTATCCATAGAAGAAGCCATTCCAAATTCAATATTATTTTAAACTTTAAGTATTCACAATTTCAAAACTAAGTTTGGCAATTACGATTCAACAATTCACTTTTCTATTATTTAGTTTGAAATAATTTACGTAATAAATCCATTATCATCTAAATAAAACTCAATTTGCAGATAACTTAAATATTTGCTTCAATTTATTTATACTTGAAATATTCATTTAATTCACCCTAAACCCAAAATTAAGTTCTAAAAATCATACCTTTAAAATTTCAAAGTTAATAAATTTTTCATCAACTTATTTGAGTTTAATTCTTAAATAAACTCTATTTCAAATAAATTTCCAATTTTTCTTCCAACCTTAATTTAACAAAATCATTATAATCTCTATATTAAAGTATGATTTAAATTCTTAACCGTATTTTATTTTATTAAAATCAAACTCCATTATTAAACTTTTTATTAAAAAAACTTATGCGTAGCTTAAATTCAAGAATTTAAATATATATAAAATAATATTTATATAATATCAAAAATAAATATTTATTAAACCGTATATTTCTTTCCAAAACCATAGAAATCATTTTAAAATATTTGTATATATACAGATCGCGGTGTCTCTATATAATTTTCTATCCTATGGTCAAGTGATAAGGATATTTATCATTTTAATCCGTCATTTAAAACTAAAATACGGTTGTATATCATTTCAAACCGCAATCCCGAATAGATAAAAATAAATCCATAATGACTTTCATATTATAATAATATAAAATAAAACATCCATTCATCCAATATCAATAATCAACCATTTATCACAATCATCATCCAATTCAATCAATAACATCAACATAGAACAGATAATAAACAATAGGTATTTACTGGCAGTTTATATTCAATAATAAATTAAATATAAATTTAACTGACAGTTTATATGCAATAATAAATTAAATAACAATTAAATTCAAATAATTCAATTTAACTGGGATAATGATTAAAAATATGCCACACGGTCATCAATAATTTTCTAATCACATCATAAATTAATTTAACAAACATAAGAAACTTTAGAAGTTGTGAGTGGGTTAAAACACTCACCTTTTGAACTTAAATTGAATTTAAATCCAATTTAAACCCAAAATTTGAATAGTCTCCGAATTCGTCCACACAAGCGTTGAAATATCCGAAATTTCAATACGATCCTAGCGGAGAAAACCGCACGTGAAACAGACCTCATATGCGTAAGTTATGTCGATTAGAACGAGTTGAAGTCAAAATTAAATTAAACAGAATAAAATAAACTTACCCACATCATATTCGCCACATCATCGCCTCTAGAACACGCACGCGAGCTACAGAAGTTCCTAGCCTAAAATCCTAGCATGTAAAACGCACGAACGAACATAGCAAAACGCAACCGCCTCAGCAGCTCGCCGCGCCGCCTTGCCGCTAAGGCCATCGACCACCTAGCGCGTCCTCCATAAGGCCCGCGACCCACCCCCCAAGCACAACGACGATCGACAAAGCCAGAATGCCAAGCGCCGCCACCGCTTTATCGTCATAGATTGAATTATTGACAAAAATCCAACCGTCAATTCGACGCAAAAACTATTCCGATGAACTCTCCATCGTCCACTCTACAAAACCCAAAAAAAGATTCGAAGATCGGACGATTTTGGTCGCAGCGTGATGAACGGCCGTGGATAGTTCATCGATTTCCGGCCACTCTGAAACTCAGATTGAAAAATGAATCATATATGTGACTTACGCTTGTCAAGAGCTTCAAATCCATATATAATTCGATATAGTTTGTGGAGTTTGAAATTTTGATTTGGTTTTGAATTGCAATTGGATTTGAAAGTGAGAATTTGTTTGTCTGCCATTAAGGTGGAGAGACAGTTGAATTGTACATACAGAAATGAGGAATAAGAAGTAGGCTAGGGTTTATAACGACATGTTTATAGGTGGATCAGAAAATAGAAACGATTGGATCGAATTCGCTTGAAAGTTGAATGCTCCACGGCCCAATAAGCCCGTTTCGACTCTGGAACGAAAATGGGTTATCCCATATATGAAAATAGATGTTTTTAGATATTTTAAATGCAATAGAATAGGTTTCAAATCCAAATTCCATCGTATGAAGAAGTTATGCTAAAAAATCAGTTTATTCCAAATTGATTTCAATTGATTTCAAGGCGTTTCAAGCTCGTACGATCAAATGACAAGCCCAATCGTTATGAACCTTGAAGTCCTATAATAATTCACCGTTACGGATCCGATGAAACTGGTTTCGTCGAAATCCAAGTCAGTGGCCAAAATGGCTATTTTTACATTAATTAAATAAATTAAAAATAAATTAATTAAATCAAACTTTCAATTTCAATTCCATTATTGACAATTCTTATCATTTTTAATTTATTAAACAATTAGTAATTTAAACAAAATCAGATGTCAACTTAACATTGATTCATTCATAAATTTCAGTGTTTAATTTCAATTCTATTTAAATTCAGAAATTATAAATTAAAATTCCAAAATCCATTTTATTTGACCTTTCCTCCTATTATTTAATCTATCATTATCAAATGGATAAAATCAACATTGGTTCATGATTTATTACATAATATTCTCAATTTTCAACTTCATTTCCATTAACGTAATATTTAAATATTAAATTTCAATTATTTGCAATTAATCCAATTAAATTGATAAATTTTTATTCCATTCTTTTAAATTCAACAAATTATCCTATTATGGAATTACCATTATTTTCAAATATTACCTTAATTAACATTAACGTAATAATTTATTTAGATTTATTGCAATTGATTCCAATTCAATTTAATGGATTAAAATTATAACAACCCGGGGTTTCATATCGATTGATCATCATCATTAGACGATTAAATCGGTTAGCTAATTACTTTTGGGAGTTTTTAAACCGGGTTGAAATTCTTTTATAATTTGATTAAGGAATTAAGCGGGCTTTAAAATGAAATTTCGGCCGATGTTCCATTTTATTTTGGTGTTGCATTATCTAAAGTAAATACCCGTTCCACTTTCTCCCTTCATTCATTTCGAAAACCCTAAAACAAAACATACGAAAGAAAATAAATGGCGGCTCGCTTGCAAATTAGGGCTTTCGTGAAAAATTGAAGAGGCCGACTTGAATTACTTCGATCGATTGGATTGCGCTCGTTAAACAAGGTGAGTGATTTTTAATTACTCACATCTAATTCAATTTCATATATATGTGATTTTGTGTTTTTGGCTTTGAATTCTCTGGTACTTTGACTTCGGTCATTTTGATTTTATGATAGTATTTTGGCTTCGGCCTCCGTTTGCTTTACGAACTCAATTTGGGTTATTCTGATGAGGATTTTTTTCTTGTGTTTTCGGCTTTGAAGTGAGTTAGTCGATATTGATTTTGTTCTAATTTGGCCAATTAAAGCTATTTTGACCTCTGGACTTTGTTCCACTTTTGTGCTATGCTATGGTTGTTGCTGTATACACGTTAAAATGTGATGAAAAATAGCTTGACCATATGTACATTGCTGCAACTTGTTCATGCTTCGATTTGAGCCTACAGTTGTTTTTGGACTTGATTTGTAAACTCGATTTTGCGAAAATAATTTGAGCTCGATTTTGATAAAAACTGCTATTTGACTTCGGTCATTTTTTGAAACTTGCTGTTCATTTCTATGTTCATTTTGATGCTGTGTATATCTTGACATTTGTCATATGATTGCATTGGTTTCAACTTGTATTCAGCTGCATTCGTTAGTCCTTTGTGTCCACTACTTAATTTGGTTCACCTGAACTTTGAACCAATCCATTTTGTTGTTAAATACTTTTGCACTGTGTCATTATAATCTGGAGTCTAGAACTCTTTGAAGCATGCACTGTCCAGCTCGTGTTGCATTTGTAGTTTGGCTTAGGCCATTTGTGTTCGCACTGCATGTTTCCGTGCATATTATCCACTGTCCTGTGGAGTGTCACTGTTGCCTCTGATTCATTTTATGTTGTCGCACCCCTTGTAATTGCAGTTGGCATTGTGCATTTCATCTTGTAACCGTGTCATTTTACTTTGAGACAAATTTTTCATCTTGGTAGCCTCGAGCTCAGCATAGTGCTTATGCATTGAGTCATGTTGCTGTTGAGGCTTTGTATTGCTCGATTTTGATAAAACTGCCTGTTACACTTGTGTTGTTTGGATCTGGAATACTTATGCACTTTACTTGCATCATTTTGTATCCACACTTCATGTTTAGTTGTTGAATTTGAACTGTCTGGTATACTTGCCTTTGAATTTTGCTTGGGGTTCAGTAGCTTTCATACTTCACCAGTTTGTACCACTGCCATTTCGCACCGTGCTTCGAGTATACGAGCAATTTCACTTTGAGTTGTAACTGTTTTGACCATTTGAACTTAGTTGATGTTTGGGTTTGTGATTTCTGGTTCATTGCAGTTTGATTTGAACAGCATCTTTCTGTGGCATGTTCTCTTGATATTTTGGAACTTGAACCCTGGTGTCCATGTGGTGGCTGCTGTTTCTTGTTTGCAGTTTTCCCTTGTGTTCAAGTGGTGGCTGCAGTTTCGTTTTATATGCAGTCTTGCCCTTGTTGGTTCGCATTGCATTGATGCATTTGAATTTGTTTTTCGAATTCAGTTGAGTTGAATCCGGTATTTTGGGTTTGACCTTGTGTTCGTTGTGAACTTTCATTGTGCATTCACGAGCACTTTGTTCATTTGATGGTTACTGGGTGGATGCTGTACTCATGCTGTTGCAGTTCCATCTGGTTCATTTTGATTTGGGTTGGAGTCATTTGCTTTCGATTCGTTGATCTTTTGTGTATTTCATGCTGTAGTGGCGAGGCAGTGCACGCGTGCGTGTGCTGCAGCCCTACCAGAATTGATGTTTTAATGTGATATTTCAATTACTTGAATTGTTTTGTCCAATTCAATATTTTGAAACGGTATTTTGATTTGGTTTGATTTGATCATTTTGTTGTTGTCTAATTATCTTTTTGATAATTAGATTATGAGTTTCTATTTATTTATTTATTTATTTATTTATTTAATAATCAGATTTTGTTGTTAATTGCTGTTTAGGCAATTCTGTTGTTTTCTAAATTATCTTCACTGATAATCTTTTCATTTATCTTCGTTGATAATTTGAATTTGCTGATTTGTTGTTTAACACAGTTACGTGTTATATCTACCGTTATCCGATTTCTTATTAAAGGATTGGATAGGTGAGATTTTTGTGACTGTCGTCTATTTGTTATTTAATTATTATTGCTTCTGTGCATTAATAACTGAGTTTGAATTAGACTGACCCGTGTATTATTTTCTTTTGAATTTAATACTCGGGTCAGACCGAGTTATTTCAGGTTGTAGATACCTTGCTTTGGGTTGCTGCTTGAGCTATGAAGTCTCTTTATATCATTTGGAGTAGTCGTTGTTATAGTATAGGATGATATGTATTAATGTATATTAATTATATTAATGTACTTGTAGATGTAACATCCTGAGTCGACAGTTGTAGTTGTATCATATGTATTGTATCACGTCTGACTTCAGTTATACATACATACATACATACATACATACATACATATATATATATATATATATATATATATATATGAGATTTTACATTATCCGTGTTCCGCATTTATCTTATCTGTGTTATTATTATATATGTGTCGTAAACTATTATGAATCATCGTAGTTCGTTTTATACTGGAATTGAATATGTCGTTGGGAGTTAATAAATAAACAGAGTTGAAAAATGTATACCACTCCTATCGAGATAATCAATACATGTATAAGGCCTAACTACAGATGGCCGCTCCTATCCAGCCTTATTCTTCGTAATAACAGACATTGTTTCTTTTAATACTCTTTGTTATTGTGAGCATAGAGGTGGGGCGTCACAGTTGGTATCAGAGCGAGGGGTTTATGGACATAATATATAACATAACTTAGATGGAACATGTGTTACAACTATTTGTTGATGTTTTTATTTGTGCCTTGAGTCAAAACTAAAGTTTTGAAATTATGATGAAATTTTTAAATATCTTTATTTAAAAATAAAAGTGAAACTGTGTTTTGATGATTGAGTAATTTGTGTTCTGTTTATTAGAGTGCGCAGCGGAAACAGTGAGACTGTCTTCGCTGAGTACAGCTGATAACCCTTTTGATTTAAAAATCAAAATATGAAAATGAAATTAAATTCATTACATTGTTACAAAGATGTGATTATTTATGTTTTCTTTGAAAATTTCGAATCCGGTTGGGGATCCGAAGCGCTCGCAGTTATGTGATTTTGTTGAGATTTTTGCTGTTTTGAATTATCTTTATTGAAGATATATTCGAGTGATTTCTTTGTTCATTTTGTAGTATGCGTGCAAATATGAGTTGCACATTACTGCATTAATTTTACGTTGAACCGGTATTTGGTTTTAAACGTATTTTGTTGCCGTTAATTTTATAACGATATTTTTTTACACCGGTGCTAAATTTTTGAAGTACAGTGTTTGGTTGACATTTTTAATGAATGAAAATTCACTGGTATTATATTTTGATGCGAATTATTTTGATGATATTTTAACGTATATAAAATTACTGTCGCTTTGGCTTCAGTAACCGTCAAATTTAAAGTGAATTTTCAAGCGTTTATCCCGCAATGCTGATTTTGAGATCCGTTTTTACGGCGTCTTGAGAAGTGCAATTTCCTTATCGAAATTGTTACAGATGTTGCTGTTTTAATCATGTATTTTAAAATCGTTTTAAAATAAAATTGTTTTCCAAAATTTCTACAGTATGCGCTTTCAAAAGAATGAGGAAGCGATTTAAACACTTCAGCAAAATTGAGGACTATGAACCCTCACTTTTACTGATTCGCTTAATTCCGGACTTGTCCGTTTGAGAACGTAAAATGTTATTTTTATAGAATACAAAATTTTGCACTTTCAAGGAAACGATGAAGAGATTTAAACGATTTAGCAAAAGTGCGGAGTATGGAACCACACTTTTACTATTTCAGTTAATTCTAGACTCGTTAATTGAAACATCTGCTGTTTGATGATTTTGATGATTTTGTTGGGCTTTCGAGCCACTTTGTTGTACCTTCGGGTCATTTGTTGGACCTTCGGGTCAATTACCAGCAAAGACCTTCGAGTCATTTGTTGGACCTTCGGGTCATTTGTTGGGCGCCAAAAAACTATAGTACTTGGTAGGCTTCGGCCATTTGAGATGCACGTGCGGCGTAGCTAAAAATCGCCATTTGTTGGGATCGATCCACCTTTTATGTTGATTTTCTAGTTATCTTAATTGATTCTAGATATTTGTTGCTTCTAATTATCTGTAGGTAATTAGATATATGCTGATTTGAGTTCTAATTATCTTTGTTGATAATTAGATATTTGCTGATTTGAGTTCTAATTATCTTTGTTGATAATTAGATATTTGCTGATTTGAGTTCTAATTATCCTTGTTGATAATTAGATATTTGCTGATTTGAGTTCTAATTATCTTTGGTGATAATTAGATAATTGTTGATTTGAGATTTTTTATTATCATTTTTGATAATTGGATATTTGTTGTTTCTGATTATCGTTTTTGATAATCGGATATTTGTTGTTTCTCATTATCGTTTTTGATAATCGGATATTTGTGGTTTCTGATTATCGTTTTTGATAATTATATATTTGTTGATTTGAGATTTCTGATTATCGTTTTTGATAATTAGATATTTGTTGATTTGTTGTTTCTGATTATCGTTTTTGATAATTAGATATTTGTTTATTTGTTGTTTCTGATTACCGTTTTTGATAATCGGATATTTGTTGTTTCTGATTATCGTTTTTGATAATCAGATATTTGTTGTTTTTTATTATCGTTTTTGATAATTAGATATTTGTTGATTTGAGATTTCTGATTATCGTTTTTGATAATTAGATATTTGTTGATTTAAGATTTTCGATTATTGTTTTTGATAATTAGATATTTGTTGATTTGAGATTTCTGATTATCGTTTTTGATAATTAGATATTTGTTGATTTGAGATTTCTGATAATTGGATATTTGTTATTTCTGATTATCATTTGTGATAATTAGATACTTGTTGATTTGAGATTTCTGATTATCATTTTTGATAATTAGATATTTGTTGATTTGAGATTTCTGATTATCGTTTGTGATAACAGGATAATTGTTGATTTGAGATTTCTGACTATCGTTTTTGATAATTATATGTTTGTTGTTTTCTGATTATCATTGTGATAATTGGATAATTGTGTTTTCTGATTATCTACTTGAATATTGGATTTGGTTGAGAATTTGTGAATTTCTTTTATGAAATTAAAAGATTTCTTTAGTGTGTGTATTCTTGACCTTTATTTTTCTAGCTTAACCAGTTTATGTAAGGAAAATAATTGTTACTGACGACTTTAATTATGAAAATTGCGGGGACGCAATTTCTATAAGGAGGGGAGTCTTTACAACCCGAGGTTTTGTATCGATTGATCATCATCATTAGACGATTAAATCGGTTAGCTAATTACTTTTGGGAGTTTCTAAACCGGGTTGAAATTCTTTTATAATTCGATTAAGGAATTAAGCGGGCTTTAAAATGAAATTTCGGCCCACATTCCTTTTTATTTTGGTGTTGCATTATCTAAAGTAAGTACCCGTTCCACTTTCTCCCTTCATTCATTTTCGACAACCCTAAAAAAAAACATACGAAAGAAAATAAATGGCGGCTCGCTTGCAAATTAGGGCTTTCGTGAAAAATTGAAGAGGTCGAATTGAATTACTTCGATCGATTGGATTTGCGCTTGTTAAAAAAGGTGAGTGATTTTTAATTACTCACATCTAATTCAATTTCATATATATGTGATTTTGTGTTTTCGGCTTTGAATTTTCTGGTACTTTGACTTCGGTCATTTTGAAGTTATGATAGTATTTTGGCTTCGGCCTCCGTTTGCTTTGCAAACTCAATTTGGGTTTTTCTGATGAGGATTTTGTTCTTGTGTTTTCGGCTTCGAATTGAGTTAGCCGATATTGATTTTGTTCGAATTTGGCCAATTAAAGATATTTTGACCTCTGGACTTCGTTTCACTTTTGTGCTATGCTATGGTTGTCGCTGTGTACATGTTAAAATGTGATAAAAAATAGCTTGACCATATGTATATTGATGCATCTTGTTCATGCTTCGATTTGAGCCTGTAGTTGTTTTTGGACTTGATTTGCAAACTCGATTTTGCAAAAATAATTTGAGCTCGATTTTGATAAAAACTGCTATTTGACTTCGGTCATTTTTTTTAACTTGCTTTTAATTTCTATATTCATTTTGATGCTGTGTATATCTTGACATCTGTTAGATGATTGCATTGGTTTCCACTTGTATTCAGTTGCATTCGTTAGTCCTTTGTGTCCACTACTTAATTTGGTTCACCTGAACTTTGAACCAATCCATTGTGTTGTTAAATACTTTTGCACTGTGTCACTGTTATCTGGAGTCTAGAACTCTTTGAAGCATGCACTGTCCAGCTCATGTTGCATTTGTAGTTTGGCTTAGGCCATTTGTGTTCGCACTGCATGTTTCTGTGCATATTATCCACTATCCTGTGGAGTGTCACTGTTGCCTCTGATTCATTTTATGTTGTCACACCCCTTGTAATTGCAGTTGGCATTGTGCATTTCATCTTGTAACTGTGTCATTTTACTTTGAGACAAATTGTTTATCTTGGTAGCCTCGAGATCAGCATAGTGCTTATGCATTGAGTCATGTTGTTGTTGAGGTTTTGTATTGCTCGATTTTGATAAAACTGCCTGTTACACTTGTGTTGTTTGGATCTGGAATACTTATGCACTTTACTTGCATCATTTTGTATCCACACTTCATGTTTAGTTGTTGAATTTGAACTGTCTGGTATACTTGCCTTTGAATTTTGCTGGGGGTTCAGTAGCTTGCATACTTCACCAGTTTGTACCACTGCCATTTTGTGCTGTGCTTCGAGTATATGAGCAGTTTCACTTTGAGTTGTAACTTTCTTGACCATTTGAACTTAGTTGATGTTTGGCTTTGTGATTTCTGGTTCATTGCAGTTTGATTTGAACTGCATCTTTCTGTGGCATCTTCTCTTGATATTTTGGAACTTGAACCCTGGTGTCCATGTGGTGGCTGTTGTTTCTTGTTTGCATTTTTCCCTTGTGTTCAAGTGGTGGCTGCAGTTTCGTTTTGTATGCAGTCTTGCCCTTGTTGGTTTGCATTGCATTGACGCATTTGAATTTGTTTTTCGAATTCGCTTGAGTTGAATCCGGTATTTTGGGTATGACCTTGTGTTCGTTTTGAACTTTCATTGTGCATTCTCGAGCACTTTGTTCATTTGATGGTTACTGGGTGGATGCTGTCCTCATGCTGTTGCAGTTCCATGTGGTTCATTTTGATTTGGGTTGGAGTCATTTGCTTTTGATTCGTTGATCTTTTGTGTATTTCATACTGTAGTGGCAAGGCAGTACACGCGTGCGTGTGCTGCAGCCCTACTAGAATTGTTGTTTTTTAGTGATATTTCAATTACTTGACTTCTTTTGCCCGATTTAATATTTTGAAATGGTATTTTGATTTGATCATTTTTTTGTTGTCTAGTTATCTTTTTGATAATTAGATTATGAGTTTCTAATTATTTATTTAATAATTAGATTTTTTTGTTAATTGCTGTTTAGGCAATTTTGTTGTTTTCTAAATTATCTTCGTTGATAATCTTTTCATTTATCTTCGTTGATAATCTTTTCATTTATCTTCGTTGATAATTTGAATTTGCTGATTTGTTGTTTAACACTGTTACGTGTTGTATTTACCGTTATCCGATTTCTTATTAAAGGATTGGATAGGTGAGATTTTTGTGACTGTCGTCTATTTGTTATTTAATTATTATTGCTTCTGTGCATTAATAACTGATTTTGAATTAGACTGACCCGTGTATTATTTTCTTTTGAATTTAATACTCGGGTCAGACCGAGTTATTTCAGGTTGTAGATACCTTGCTTTGGGTTACTACTTGAGCTATGAAGTCTCTTTATATCATTTGGAGTAGTCGTTGTTATAGTATAGGATGATATGTAATCATGGATATCAATTATATAATGTACTTGTATATGTAACATCATGTGTCGACAGTTGTAGTTGTATCATATGTATTGTATCACGTGTATTGTAACTGACTTCAGTTATATATATATATATATATATATATATATATATATATATATATATATATATGAGATTTTACATTATCTGTGTTCCGCATTTAGCCTATCTGTGTTATTATTATATATGTGTCCTAAACTATTACGAACCATCGTAGTTCGTTTTATACTGGAATTGAATATGTCGATGAGAGTAAATAAATAAACAGAGTTGAAAAATATATACCACTCCTATTGAGGTAATCAATACTAGTGTAAGGCCTAACTATGGATGGCCACTCCTATCCAGCCTTATTCTTCGTAACAACAGACAGTGTTTCTTTTAATACTCTTTGTTATTGTGAGCATAGAGGTGGGGCGTCACAAAAATATATCGGTAACTTATAATAATTGATGCCACTAACTCTTAATCATACTTTCATAAGTTATCATTTCCAAACAATATTATAATTACTTACAGGACATTGATTTTATTCAATTACTATTTATTATTATTAATTCATTAATTAATTCAATGTTTACGTTTGTTTTCCTATATTCAATTTATAGCCTAGTATAACAATTTATATTACCTCAATTAATCGTAATTTCATTTTAATTGTTAATATGTAGCTTTAATTTCCATGGTTACATTTCATTTTAACATTCAATTCATTATTAAATTACAAAATTTTTGTTTCATCTTAATTTATTTACCAAAATCTTAATAAACTAACAAATTTAAATTTATCGAAAATTACGGGTTGTTACACTCTCCCCCACTCAAAACTTTTCGTCCCCAAAAAGGGAAAAGAAGGGAAAAGAAGAATCAAGAATCAATATATCTTATTTAAATATTAAATTTATAAACAAATAAATTTACAAAATAAATTAATTTAAATAAAATATACCAATTTATAACCATTATATCTTTTTATACTCAAATAGATAAAGTTTATAAAACACTTTCAAAAAATTTCTAAGTCCAAAATTTATGGAAAATTTCGACAAAGTCTCCTTTGTACGGAGAGGCTCGGGAGAAAATATAATATCAAATACAACAATATATATCCCAACACGGGAAAAACAATATAATAATGCTAGAAAACCAAAATCTGGGAACGTACCTATTTATTGGGCAATTAACGCTTATTTATGAAACCAAAAGCAGTAGCAATTGCTTCCATAACCTGTATTTCACTTATATAATCCGGAAGAGTTAATAATTATATAAAATGAAATATTTAAAGTTGTTTCAAACAATAACACACAAATCAACATAACAACCATCACTTGCAACAAGCAAACAACCATGACATAAAATCAACACACATCAATTATCCATTCATATCAAACAAAACAAATAGTTGTTTGGGTTCAAAACTTTAAATTATACAAAATGAAAAATAAACTATTAAGTGCATCATTTACACAACAGTCTTAGATGAAACTAAATAGATTACTCATACATCCAAACAATATTAAAGTATCCTTGCCCAAACAAACAACAATTCCAAACAATAAATCAAGTTAATTTTTCAATTTCATTTCATGACCTTTGTTGTTTGATTTCCTTTTCTTTCATATAATACTTATCTTCATTTAATTTATTCACATCATGTCAAATCTCTTTTTATTGTATTATATATTCATTCATTACTTGATTTCGTTTATTTACATTCATTTATTAATAATACTCATGCTCAATTCAGTCACTTGGCATGTCAATTTCATTAACTTACGTTTATAATATTTTTAATTCACAATTTATTTCTTGCATTTTTCATTTATTTCTATCCACTACTTACAATTTCATTTACATTAATCCATGTACTGCAAATTCTCTTATTTGTATTACAATCATTTATTCATTTACTTAAGTTTATAATCTTATACTTACAATGCTTACTTCCTATTACGATTATTTCAGTAACATTTCAATTATAACTTAAGTTCACAACAATTTCAACATCAAATTCTTATTTATAAAAGAATTTCATTAAATACTTTCATTACCTCAAGTTTATTACTTGTATAACACCCATCACATTTTCTTATTAAACATTAGAACTTTTAATATTTGGTAAGTTACATATATGTTTTTAAGGATGTAAGTGAAACTATACAAGTTTTCTCATCTCCTTTAAATTAATTTAATGTTCAATAATCATATCATTTGCTTTACAGGTTACGAATTTCAAATTTCTTTTAATTTCATTTATAACCTAGCATTTAATCTCTTATTTTAATTAAAGGTTCCAATTAGTTAACTTCCATTTCACTAACCTAATTAAAACTATTAATTAATAGAAATTTAAGAACTAAATTCCGGGCTAAATTTCAAATCATTTTAAAATGATAGATAAATGTATATCCTTACAACTTATATATATATCTAATTATATTTAAACAATTTAAAATTTATATTTGTTTATCAAAATAAATCTACAGTAGAACTACTACAGTGGCCTTCCCACCTTGAAACTCGAAAATGAATGTCGATGATGCGTGCACTCATCACCAAAATTATTTTCCAGCAATAGAGAGGGGAGTACATAAATTATTTCTTTCAAAATTTCTTTAAAACAATTCTTTCAATTTATATTGAAAATATTTATATCAGAAATTACTTATAAACAATATTATTATATTTCAAAATCCTTTGAAAGGAATTTTAAAATTCCTGAATTTAAGTTCTAAAATTTCCAATTTTCATTATTTTATTTTAGATCTTATTTCCAACCAATATTTATGAATTTCACTACCTACCAAAAAAATATTTTATAGCCAAATATACCATTTAGAAAAAAATTAATTTATATATAGAAAATATAATAGGAAAAATTATTTCATTCACATATTCAAAAAAATATTGTGTCGATCTGCCATATTAAGTGTTTAGAAATCTCTATTTATGTCATTGCGTCCTATGCACCAACCAGAATTTATAAACACAAAACGGAACAAATTAACACAATATAAAAACTTTTTTATAAAACTAACAAATACGCTCTCTCATATATATACTCTCAGTGACTCGTCATAGGGTATTACTACCCTATAAATAAAGAGTCAGAACCCACAAAGCTAAGGTTTATTGTTAAACCAAAGCTCTGATACCAGGTGTAATATCCGCCTTTTTGTACGCTCTACATCGACGATAAACCACACGCGGCAGACTTAAACCATACAAAAGGGCGGATTGTTACGGGGTAAATAAGAAAAAGCAGAGAAAGAAAAAACAAAATAGAATCTTGTAGCGGAACGATAAAATATAATAATCAAATAAACAGTTCATGAAGCTGTTTACAAAACATTTTATCTTACTTACAACACATATCAGAGTTACATATACCAGAGAATAATAAAATAATGCAGTGGAACAATGTAGTAATTAATAGTAATAATAAAATCTTCATCTTTGTCCTTCAGAAATAAGGTCTTCGATACCTGTAATGCTCAGACTGAACCGAGCGAATTGAAAAGACAAAACACTCGAGTCAGAACTTGTAACAACACGCATATTTTACGATTGAATATTTAAATATTTTATTTAAAATAATTCATCTTTAGTCGGATTAGTGTCCGAAAAGCTAGCTTTTGCAAACAGTCGAATTAGGACTCGAGACCACCCCCACTGAGTTCAAAATGACGTTTGCGCCCTTTTTGAGTATAAACTTTGATATGTTTGGAGTTAGTAGAATTTTGCTACTTTTTCACTTAGGGCTTTGGTTTTTTGTTTCAGCCCATTAGACCCAAGCTTCACCCCTCTTCCCTTCATTACTTCATTTATATTTCCTAATACTCAAGCTTTAGCAACAATGGAGAGGGGAATGAGAAATTAAAACTCCAAGCCCTAGTTTCCATTTACAAATCAAGTTCTAGCTCCAAATCAATAGAAGAAGCTTTGGTAAGCCTCCTCCTCTTCTTCTCCAACTCAGTCTCTTATCAATTTCTGAAATTTCTAAACCTAACTTAGGAAATGTTTCTCTTTTTAGCTTAGATTCAAGCTTGTTGGGTTGGAATTGAAGAGTGATTGTCCTTGCCTTTGCTCTATAGCTTCTTCTACATTTGTTTTAGGTTAAAGGTGAGATTTTTATCTCACATCTTAGTCTATAATTATCTTCGATTGTTAGGTATGAATTCCTAACACTTATTCTTGTGCAATTGATTTTGGTTTGGATTGATTTTGTGACGACCCGGCTTTCTATGCCTAGAAAACCACTTCGTCTTGAAGAAAGAAAGGGGTGAGAAAATAGAAAAGATAGAGAAGAAAGAACAACAACATCAGAATCTCATAGCGGAACGAATAAATTATAATAATCACATAAGTATTTACAAAATATACAACATCAATCAAAGTTATACATACAATACATCACATACTAGACAGCTATAAACACCTGGCTAGTTAATACAACTCGATACAACTCAAACAAAAAACTCAGAGATACCTACACAGCGGAACTATATGTATATCTACAACGCTGAAGCCTCCTGCTCCATTGCTCCTCCAGAATTCGTCAAAGCTGACCTGAATCCCTTGGCTACCCGTAAAAATTTGGGTACCCGAGAGTTTATGAAAAACAGAAAATAAACTCCGGGTCAGACATGGGTCTGGTATGAGTAACAGGTTAAAGTTGCTTAACTTTGAAAATCTTTTGAAAACAAAGGGTATCACGTAAGACTTCCCACACATAAACATGGAAAAGTTTTTACCTTACGCTAACCAAAACATTTGATAGGAAATTCAGTGATATTATAATAGGTCTAGGGTTTTCAAGTAAATAGAAAATAGCCGAAATTGTTACATTCATTAAATTCCAGCTACTAGCCACAAAAGTGGGTAATACAATCAAAACCGTTGGCACTTATTGGATTGTGGATTCCATACAATGGCAGGGCTACTGGGGTACCGCCCGTCACAGTACGTGGCCTAGATCAACGTACCGAGGATCACTCCCGACCCCCGCAACACAAGGCCGGAACCATTCCTTACTGAACAGTCCCGAACAAGATAACCCCGCAGATAGCCGTCGCTACTGCCCACTAAGCCGAAATAAAGGAACATCTAGACATGGGAATATCCTTGTCCTGCTTGGGCATGACCCACCTAACCTTGCTGCACCTCCCCTGTTTTAGCCATTCCAGGTTAATGAGGCTTGAGGCTACGATTACCTTTTAAGAATACATTTCTTAGAATGCTCTTCGCCCACCTGACGATGTGTCGAAAGCATTCAATCCATACAAGTTCATTTCGGGTTCGAACGAAACCGAAGGCATTATCTCGTTACACTCATTTTGGAATCACCCTCAGAGTCAATGACGATAACCCTTGCATTCTGAATATTCATCTTTACTTCAGATTCACGACCTATCGTTAATTTGGAATCAATGTTGTTTTCGGATGTTCCTAATGTGGAAAACCGATCCCGGTCTCATCGAAATCTAAAACGTGTCTTTTAAGGCCAAGTTGTCTATTTAGTCTTAATAGTTTAATTTAATATCATCAATATACGCACAGATGGATAATTCATAATATCACAATAGATAATCACATCATCATAAAAAGATAATTTATATTACCATCAAAACAGATAATTAAATATTATCATACTTAAACCAAGCATCCATATCAGATAGATATTACTCATATCATATCTGAGATCAGAATCAATCAATGAAATGTTTATATCATTCATATGTAAGCAATGATTTATAAATCACAATCTATAATTAATTTAAAATGAATTAAATTAACTACGTCTATCCCTAATTAATTTAAAGTAAATTAAATTAATTACTTCACCTATAAATCTTGCTTTACAACCATTAAATTAATTAATTATACTCTAGATAGTTATTTTGATTAAACACCCTTGATTAATCATTCTCAAATTACAATAAGTAGTTAGCCTTAAATTAATTTCACTAATTAATTATCCTAAATCATTTATAGTAATTAACATTTAATTACTTTATTTATAATTGATTACATTTATTCTTAATTAATTACATCAATTAATCACCACGTTATTAATTATTTCTTAATTAACCAATTCTTAATTTACATCATTAATTACATTAATTAATGATCTCTAATTCAGATTTAAATTAAATTACTTTATTTAATTTAATTACATTAAGTGATTAATCTTTAATTAAACATAATTATTAATCACCTTGATTAATATCAGTAATTAACTACCCTTAATTACTTATTACCAAATTAATTATTCCATAATTAATTATCTCCATTAATTAATCATTTGATTAATTACAAAATTAATTATCCCAATTACTTTATTAACACATTATTTTCACTAATTACATTCAGTAATTACATTAATTACTTCCTCAAGTAATTATGCTCCATTAAATACACTGAGTGATCACACAAATCAAATCGTCAAATGATTTCTTAAATTAATTAAACTAAATTAATTAACTTAAATTAATCATTTAATCAAAATTAATTACAATAAGTAATTAATCTCTTAATTACGTTTATCAAGTAATTTCATTTAACAATTTATAATAGATTATCTAATTAATTTTGATTAATTATCAAAATTAATCACATTTATTAATTAATTAATAATCTTTAGTTAATTATCATAATTACATTTCTAAATTTATTTCTTAATTTATTCCTAATTATAAATTAATCTAAATTATTAATTTATAACTTAAATACATAAGTCATTTCTTAATTAACCTATCATTTAATTATTTTAAATATCTTAATTAGCCCTAAAATAATTCATTTCTTTATTAATGACTTTATTAATATTAAAGTATATTAGAACATTACATTTCAAATTTAAATTCAAAATTTCATTTTGAATTTAAGATTCAAAATGATTATTATTCAGACATTTATCAATTTTTAATTAAATTTAGAATCCTATAAATAACATTAACTACTCATATATGGACATATATAAGCAAGGCCCTTATGCTTGAATCTTTATTTAAATTTAAACTTCCAAAAGACATTTATATTTTGAACTTGCAATTTCCAGGGTAAAACAATTTATTTAACTTCCATTCAAAAGAACTTTGTAAAAACCAATTCAAATATTTATTTGAAAACAAATAATTTTTAAAACGAACTATTTGAATTAAACTTTGCTTTAAACATTTAGGTTTTAAGATTGATTTATTTTTTTCAGTTTTGAGTTCATTAGTTTAACTTTGAGTTTAAAACTTTTGATTTCATTAGTTTAACTTTGAATTTAAAACTTGGGTTTTAACTTGTTTTTGAAAAACTTGATTTTTTTATTTCTTGATTTAAAAATCCAAATTCGTTTCTAAAACTTAGATTCAAAAGTTCACTTGAACCTATATTTTGAACTTTTAATTTTCAAACACAATTTAAGTTTTGATTCAGATTTTAAATTAAATTTAAAACCTGAAAACTTTCAGGTTGTAAACCTGACAGGAAACCCATATTTGATTGTTTTAAACTTTATTTTTATTTAAATTTGAATTCAAAAGTAGATTTGAATTCAAAAGTAGATTTGAATTCATACTTCAACTAGATATACACTTTATTTAATTCCATTATTTATTTATAAATAGGTTCCAATTGAATTTGTTTTAGAAACAATGCTGCTGCCAGGTTTTACAAAAATCTGGAAACAACCACTGACTCGAGAGAAACCAAAATTGCTTCGAGTCTCCCCTTCCTCTACTTCGTGTCAGACACTTGAATAAACTCGAGTCACCCCGAGTTAAACCCCTACACACGACCAAAGAACTCAACACACTTTAATGGCACGGTGCACGTGCACCGTGGCCCCAGCCACCTCCGGCCACCCCCACGAACCTTAACACGACGCCAACTACCGCCAGTCACGACCACGACCCCCCAGAGCCACCACGGCAATCTGAAACAAAAGCGAGTTCGAAACTCCACCTGGAAACCAAAAATCAGGTTCCTCTAGAAACCTGGAAACTCCACCGCACTACAAACTCCGTCCACCAGAGCACCAGCACCACCGGCCACCACTTCGTCCATGACCGAGCTACTACCTCCCAGAGTTCCAGCGAGCTCGATCGCTCCTAGGCCACGCGACAAATCAAACATCACAGTACTTCCAAACTAGGTTTAGAAACTTAATATTGCCACTGCCACCACCACCGTGATCTGCCACCGCTTCAACCAATTTTCCCGCCATCACCGATGGTTCTACTATCATCTTTGGAAATTACAACCTCTTAGATCCTCGAGAACATCAACAAATCCTCAAATACTAATCCCCAGTAAAACAGAACTACACATTCAATTTGCTATTAAAATTAGTGATTTCATTTTTAAAAATCATTATTTTGGTTAAGTATTCAGTTCATAACCCTGCATCAATGAATTCGAATGTTTGAATTTCATCCAGAACTTAACTTCCTTGTTTATTTTTAGTTTCCAAGGCAATACACAATTTATTCCCACTCAGATAAAATTTTAAACTTTGACAAATGATTAGACAATCAATTTTTGTTTATAACATAAATTCTAAAAATGACTTGATCCAGAGATAAAGGATTTTAAACTAAGCTATAGTTTAAGAACTGGAAATATAGGTGTTTGCAGATATTCACAAACATGTATACATCTTACATCCAAAAATTGCACAGAAATTCACTAACATATATTCACACAAACCCACCTATTTCATACATAGATCATGCAATCCAGATTTATATATTTAAGCTTTTTAAAAAATAAATGTTACTCACCTTGCTTGTAAAAAAAAATGAACAGAGCACCCTGGATATTGAAATAGCTTAAACTGTAAGAACTGGAGACTGTTTTGAACTTCATGTTAAATTCATCTCGCTTGCTTATTATTGAATAATGGTTTCAGTTTATATTTGAGTTTGCATAGAAATGAATAGGCTTGCAATGAAATCTTCCTCTGGTTTGATATGTTTAGAATGAATTGGAAGATAAGTATATATAGAAAGATAAATTTGTATAGGGTAGGTGTTATCTGGGTTAAACACATGCAAGTACAAATATTGCTATTGTTTGTATCAGGCCAGATCTTTGCATTAGGAGGCTGAGAGATTTTTAAAACAATTCGAATTGACTAAATTGTTTGCTGAGAATTTGAAACATTTAATGTTAATGTACTCTATGTTCCCTATTTAGCTAATTTAATCATTTCTTATGTATAGATATTTTAGTTAGCTTTCCACTTCTCTTCTCTAACCTGCATACCATATTTGTTTTATACTTTGTGTTTATGCTTGTCTAATTCTTAATCTACAAGCTACAGACCTATTTTGTATTTAGATATTTTGCTTTTTTCTTACTTTGTTTAAAGATTTTTCCTTGCCTGCAGCTTAAGTACTCATGTTTGTTTCATATCAATCACCTTGTTTTATTTGTCTGGTTGTACAAAGATTTCTGTTTTATTATTTTACTTTGTTTATAAATTTTAACTTATATATTTATTTTACTTATAGGTTACTTTTATTTTAAACTTAAATACTTATGTTAGGATTTATAAAGTATTATTTTATTTTAACATTTTTGAAAGACTTAATTTTAAATTTACAAATCATAGCTTCTATCAAAAATATACATATATTAAAACAATAACTTCTATTTATTTTAAAAACCCATTTTCAAAGATATTACAATATTCATATAGTTTAAATATAACTTATTAGTGAATTAAAATAATTTATAAAAGAACTGTTCTTTATAATATAAGTCACTTATTTTATCAAGCTATAAAACAAAACAATTTTTGTTCAAATTTAAACTTAAGCTATAATCAATTTTAAATAATTAAATTAAATCTTTTTTTTGTTTTATCTTGAGTATTTTAAAGTCATATAATTATTTATTCAATACTAAATAAAAATCAAATTCCTAATTTACCAAAAATATTAGAATTAGAAATCATGTCTTTATTTTATTAAACTTAAAACAAATGTTATCTATTTACAATATATACAGATATATATATATATATATTATAAATAGAAAACAATTTATTTGGCTTTTAAAAGATAAATTATCAGTTAATTATTTATTTAAAAGAAGATTATTAAATCAATTCAAATTATTATTAATAATATTATTAAATAAATTTAAATCTTAATAACAAATATTATTAAATCAATTTAATTTTTAATGTAGATTATTTAATTGATATTGCCACAAATTTCCGGGATGTCACATTCCTCCCCCCTTAAAAGAATTTCGTCCCCGAAATTTAAAACAAAGTAAATTTAATAATCCAATTTAGGATTTAAATCTTAAACACAAGCATATATCAACCATACGTTAACAATCATAGCAACCAATTCATCCAATCTACAAATCTAATTGTCCAGATAAAATTCTAAATAGAATTTTGTCGAGTTTTCCCAAGTATAAATACCGGGTTACTCGCCCTATAGAATCCAAACAACCAATACTACTACTAAACTACAGAGCTTCTACTTATCTAGATCTACAAAACAAGACAGGGTATCAGACTACAGACAAGTCTGAATCAACAACCAAAACTCCCTGAACTGCTGGTTCTATAATCGGAGATAGACCTTACACGTACTCCCTCAGAGATACGTGAAACACTCCAAATTCCAGTTATCCAAACTGACAATCCAATCCTGAAGACTAAACACTTATCCAAAATCAAATCTCCGACTTCGGAATCCAAATTCGTCCGTCTCTTATCCATAAAACCCTTCGGACGATCCTGGGCTTCTCTCATCCTTACTGATCAGCTCAACTTTTGCTGATGTCCTAGAAATAAACTGGTCCAAAAATAATCCAACAAATAATTTTTTCAAGATCAACCAAAACTCAGAACACAAACTCCATCCCAAATTGGAAGACAGAACTCACTTCTCTCATCCAGAAAAGATTAAACAGGTGCACTCCAATCTGGCCTCAGATCCTGAAAAATTTCCTGTAGAACTCTCCAATCCAAACACTGCAACATCCAATTGCTTCCAAACTAAAACAGCTGCCACCATGCTTCCACTGCACCACTCTGACTGAATAAATGAAAATGCTGATGATGAACTCAAGCACAGACTGGACAACACACCCCAACAATAAAGTTCACATATCCAAAAATAAAACTCAGAAGTTCCTCCAAAATCTAAGCTATTTCCCCAAAACTCAAAAATCATCCTATTACTAAGCTGAACCATCGGTATCAGGCCTGGAAATCCAGTCGACACCAAACTCAATCTTCAGATGCTGACCAAACTTTGACTTCCTGAAGACATGCAGAAAATCTTGACAACCCAAGAGAACACTCAGCTATCGCAAATCACTTTTGCGATCTATCCAGCCCAATTCCAAAAATACCGCTCTCTCTACTAATCAGAACAGCTTACGTTTATGTGGCCAATCCATCGAAGAAAAGGAACTACTCTACTGCTTCTGAAATTACCTCAAGAAAAACTGCTAAGCCAGAAGACTTCCTAATCCAAAGCTCTTCGAGAAACTCGGACTCCAACCAAACAGAAACTCCCAACTGAACACAGCCACAACACCGAAGTAGATACTCTTTCTTAACTTGTCCCAAAGAAACATCTTCGGAGACATCCATAATCACTGTGTTTCATCACACAACTACTACACCTTGATGTATCAGAATATCATGACTTACTTCTGTCCACCCGACAGATCCAAACTCTAGCTCATCCGAACTTACACTTCAAAAATGAACTCCGAATCTTAACAGATCCTTCAAAGATTAATGAAATCCTTATACCACTCAAAGCTCACTCGAGACGGTATTAGGTCTACAGTCTCGACAATTATACTTCCAACCTCAAACATTCAAACTCCAACCATTGGTAGTCGTGTTACACACGCCACCACCCTATCTACCTTTGTAGCTCATTGGAAAACATGAACAAGTAACCCAACAAATAGGTAGGAATATATATATATATATATATATATATATATTAAAATTACAAATACGCTCTCTCTGGAAAGAAATCACTCAAGAGCCTAGGTATTCACTCAACCTAGCGCTCTGATACCAACCGTGACGACCCGGCTTTCTATGCCCAGAAAACCGCTTCGTCTTGAAGAAAGAAAGGGGTGAGAAAATAGAAAAGATAGAGAAGAAAGAACAACAACATCAGAATCTCACAGCGGAACGAATAAATTATAATAATCACATAAGTATTTACATAATATACAACATCAATCAAAGTTATACAGACAATACATCACATACTAGACAGCTATAAACACCTGTCTAGTTAATACAACTCGATACAACTCAAACAAAGAACTCAAAGATACCTACACAGCGGAACTATATGTATATCTACAACGCTGAAGCCTCCTGCTCCATTGCTCCTCCAGAATTCGTCAAAGCTAACCTGAATCCCTTGGCAACCCGTAAAAATTTGGGTACCCGAGAGTTTATGAAAAACAGAAAATAAACTCCGGGTCCGACATGGGTCTGGTATGAGTAACAGGTTAAAGTTGCTTAACTTTGAAAATCTTTTGAAAACAAAGGGTATCACGTAAGACTTCCCACACATAAACATGGAAAAGTTTTTACCTTAAGCTAACCAAACATTTGATAGGAAATTCAGTGATATTATAATAGGTCTAGGGTTTTCAAGTAAATAGAAAATAGCTGAAATTGTTACATTCATTAAACTCCAGCTACTAGCCACAAAAGTGGGTAATACAATCAAAACCGTTGGCACTTATTGGATTGTGGATTCCATACAATGGCAGGGCTACTGGGGTACCGCCCGTCACAGTACGTGGCCTAGATCAACGTACCGAGGATCACTCCCGACCCCCTACAACACAAGGCCGGAACCATTCCTTACTGAACAGTCCCGAACAAGATAACCCCACAGATAGCCGTCGCTATTGCCCACTAAGACGAAATAATGGGACATCTAGACATGGGAATATCCTTGTCCTGCTTGGGCATGATCCACCTAACCTTGCTGCACCTCCCCTGTTTTAGCCATTCCCGGTTGATGAGGCTTGAGGCTACGATTACCTTTTAAGAATACATTTCTTAGAATGCTCATCGCCCACCTGACGATGTGTTGAAAGCATTCAATCCATACAAGTTCGTTCTGTGTTCGAACGAAACCGAAGGCATTATCTCGTTACACTCATTTTGGAATCACCCTCAGAGTCAACGACGATAACCCTTACATTCTGAATCTTCATCTTTACTTCAGATTCACGACCTATCGTTAATTTGGAATCGATGTGGTTTTCGGATGTTCCTAATGTGGAAAACCGATCCCCGTCTCATCGAAATCCAAAACGTGTCTTTTAAGGCCAAGTTGTCTATTTAGTCTTAACAGTTTAATTTAATATCATCAATATACGCACAGATGGATAATTCATAATATCACAATAGATAATCACATCATCATAAACAGATAATTTATATTATCATCAAAACAGATAATTAAATATTATCATACTTAAACCAAGCATCCATATCAGATAGATATTACTCATATCATATCTGAGATCAGAATCAATCAATGAAATGTTAATATCATTCATCCATAAGCAATGATTTATAAATCACAATCTATAATTAATTTAAAATGAATTAAATTAACTACGTCTATCCCTGATTAATTTAAAGTAAATTAAATTAATTACTTCACCTATAAATCTTGCTTTACAACCATTAAATTAATTAATTATCCTCTAGATAGTTATTTTGATTAAACACCCTTGATTAATCATTCTCAAATTACAATAAGTAGTTAGCCTTAAATTAATTTCACTAATTAATTATCCTAAATCATTTATAGTAATTAACATTTAATTACTTTATTTATAACTGATTACATTTATTCTTAATTAATTACATCAATTAATCACCACGTTATTAATTATTTCTTAATTAACCAATTCTTAATTTGCATCATTAATTACATTAATTAATGATCTCTAATTCAGATTTAAATTAAATTACTTTATTTAATTTAATTACATTAAGTGATTAATCTTTAATTAAACATAATTATTAATCACCTTGATTAATATCAACCCGTAATTAACTACCCTTAATTACTTATTACCAAATTAATTATTCCATAATTAATTATCTCCATTAATTAATCCTTTGATTAATTAAAAAATTAATTATCCCAATTACTTTATTAACACATTATTTTCACTAATTACATTCAGTAATTACATTAATTACTTCCTCAAGTAATTATGCTCCATTGAATACACTGAGTGATTACACAAATCAAATCATCAAATGATTTCTTAAATTAATTAAACTAAATTAATTAACTTAAATTAATCATTTAATCAAAATTAATTACAATAAGTAATTAATCTCTTAATTACGTTTATCAAGTAGTTTCATTTAACAATTTATAATAGATTATCTAATTAATTTTGATTAATTATCAAAATTAATCACATTTATTAATTAATTAATAATCTTTAGTTAATTATCATAATTACATTTCTAAGTTTATTTCTTAATTTATTCCTAATTATAAATTAATCTAAATTATTAATTTATAACTTAAATACATAAGTCATTTCTTAATTAACCTATCATTTAATTATTTTAAATATCTTAATTATCCCTAAAATAATTCATTTCTTTATTAATGACTTTATTAATATTAAAGTATATTAGAACATTACATTTCAAATTTAAATTCAAAATTTCATTTTGAATTTAAGATTCAAAATGATTATTATTCAAACGTTTATCAAATTTTAATTCAATTTAGAATCCTATAAATAACATTAACTGCTCATATATGGACTTATATAAGCAAGGCCCTTATGCTTGAATCTTTATTTAAATTTAAACTTCCAAAAGACATTTATATTTTAAACTTGCAATTTCCAGGGTAAAACAATTTATTTAACTTCCATTCAAAAGAACTTTGTAAAAACCATTTCAAATATTTATTTGAAAACAAATAATTTTTAAAACGAACTATTTGAATTAAACTTTGCTTTATACATTTAGGTTTTAAGATTGATTTATTTTTTTCAGTTTTGAGTTCATTAGTTTAACTTTGAGTTTAAAACTTTTGATTTCATTAGTTTAACTTTGAATTTAAAACTTGGGTTTTAACTTGTTTTTGAAAAACCTGATTTTTTTATTTCTTGATTTAAAAATCCAAATTCGTTTCTAAAACTTAGATTCAAAAGTTCACTTGAACCTGTATTTTGAACTTTTAATTTTCAAACACAATTTAAGTTTTGATTCAGATTTTAAATTAAATTTAAAATCTGAAAACTGTCAGGTTGTAAACCTGACAGGAAACCCATATTTGATTGTTTTAAACTTTATTTTTATTTAAATTTGAATTCAAAAGTAGATTTGAATTCAAAAGTAGATTTGAATTCAAAAGTATATTTGAATTCATACTTCAACTAGATATACACTTTATTTAATTCCATTATTTATTTATAAATAGGTTCCAATTGAATTTGTTTTAGAAACAATGCTGCTGCCAGGTTTTACAAAAATCTGGAAACAACCACTGACTCGAGAGAAACCAAAATTGCTTCGAGTCTCCCCTTCCTCTACTTCGTGTCAAACACTTGAATAAACTCGAGTCTCCCCGAATTAAAACCCTGCACACGACCAAAGAACTCAACACACTTTAATGGCACGGTGCACGTGCACCGTGGCCCCAGCCACCTCCGGCCACTCCCACGAACCTTAACACGACGCCAACTACCGCCAGTCACAACCACGACCCCCTAGAGCCACCACGGCAATCTGAAACAAAAGCGAGTTCGAAACTCCACCTGGAAACCAAAAATCAGGTTCCTCTCGAAACCTGGAAACTCCACCGCACTCCAAACTCCGTCCACCAGAGCACCAGCACCACCGGCCACCACTTCGTCCATGACCGAGCTACCACCTCCCAGAGTTCCAGCGAACTCGATCGCTCCTAGGCCACGCAACAAATCAAACATTACAGTACTGCCAAACTAGGTTTAGAAACTTAATATTGCCACTGCCGCCACCACCGTGATCTACCACCGCTTCAACCAATTTTTCCCACCATCACCGATGGTTCTACTATCATCTCTGGAAATTACAACCTCTCAGATCCTCGAGAACATCAACAACTCCTCAAATACTAATCCCCAGTAAAAACAGAACTTCACATTCAATTTGCTATTAAAATTATTGATTTCATTTTTAAAAATCATTATTTTGGTTAAGTATTCAGTTCATAACCCTGCATCAATGAATTTAAATGTTTGAATTTCATCCAGAACTTAACTTCCTTGTTTATTTTTAGTTTCCAGGGCAATACACAATTTATTCCCACTCAGATAAATTTTTAAACTTTGACAAATGATTAGACAATTAATTTTTGTTTATAACATAAATTCTAAAAATGACTTGATCCAGAGATAAAGGATTTTAAACTAAGCTATAGTTTAAGAACTGGAAATATAGGTGTTTGCAGATATTCACAAACATGTATACATCTTACATCCAAAAATTGCACAGAAATTCACTAACATATATTCACACAAACCCACCTATTTCATACATAGATCATGCAATCCAGATTTATATATTTAAGCTTTTTAAAAAATAAATGTTACTCACCTTGCTTGTAGAAAAAAAATGAACAGAGCACCCTGGATGTTGAAATAGCTTAAACTATAACAACTGGAGACTGTTTTGAACTTCCTATTAAATTCATCTTGCTTGCTTATTATTGAATAATGGTTTCAGTTTATATTTGAGTTTGCATAGAAATGAATAGGCTTGCAATAAAATCTTCCTCTGGTTTGATATGTTTAGAATGAATTGGAAGATAAGTATATGTAGAAAGATAAATTTGTATAGGGTAGGTGTTATCTGGGTTAAACACATGCAAGTACAAATATTGCTTTTGTTTGTATCAGGCCAGATCTTTGCATTAGGAGGCTGAGAGATTTTTAAAACAGTTCGAATTGATTGAATTGTTTGCTGAGAATTTGAAACATTTAATGTTAATGTACTCTATGTTCCCTATTTAGCTAATTTAATCATTTCTTATGTATAGATATTTTAGTTAGCTTTCCACTTCTCTTCTCTAACCTGCATACCATATTTGTTTTATACTTTATGTTTATGCTTGTCTGATTCTTAATCTACAAGCTACAGACCTATTTTGTATTTAGATATTTTGCTTTTTTCTTACTTTGTTTAAAGGTTTTTCCTTGCCTGCAGCTTAAGTACTCATGTTTGTTTCATATCAATCACCATGTTTTATTTGTCTGGTTGTACAAGGATTTCTGTTTTATTATTTTACTTTGTTTATAAATTTTAACTTATATATTTATTTTACTTATAGGTTACTTTTATTTTAAACTTAAATACTTATGTTAAGATTTATAAAGTATTATTTTATTTTAACATTTTTGAAAGACTTAATTTTAAATTTACAAATCATAGCTTCTTTCAAAAATATACATATATTAAAACAATAACTTCTATTTATTTTAAAAACCCATTCTCAAAGATATTACAATATTGATATAGTTTAAATATAACTTATTAGTGAATTAAAATAATTTATAAAAGAACTGTTCTTTATAATATAAGTTACTTATTTTATCAAGCTATAAAACAAAACAATTTTTGTTCAAATTTAAACTTAAGCTATAATCAATTTTAAATAATTAAATTAAATCTTTTTTTTGTTTTATCTTGAGTATTTTAAAGTCATATAATTATTTATTCAATATTAAATAAAAATCAAATTCCTAATTTACCAAAATATTAGAATTAGAAATCATGTCTTTATTTTATTAAACTTAAAACGAAGGTTATCTATTTACAATATATACAGATATATATATTATAAATAGAAAACAATTTATTTGGCTTTAAAAAGATAAATTATCAGCTAATTATTTATTTAAAAGAAGATTATTAAATCAATTCAAATTATTATTAACAAATATTATTAAATCAATTTAAATCTTATTAACAAACATTATTAAATCAATTCAATTTTTAATGTAGATTATTAAATTGATATTGCCCCAAATTTCCGGGATGTCACAGATTTGGTGCATATTCCAATTTTTGGTGTTTTGAAATCAAAATTTATGAAAATCCTATTATGGATATTTGGACATTGATATTTGAGGCATATCGAAGAGCCGTTAAGGCTGGGTTGTCGCTTGGCATAAATCCTTAGTCGTCATTGCTCGTCCGATCGCTTTTGATATCGTTTGACCATTTTTGGCCCAGGTTCAGGGAATGCCCTGAACCACAGTTTCAGACGTCTGAAACAAGATATTCAGACGTCTGAATATTATACTGGGAATTTTTATTCCCCAGTATTCAGACGTCTGAATATAAATTCCAGATGTCTGAATTTGCTCGTGAGCAACCAGAAAGGAAATAGGCTAAAAATTGCCTATTTCAGACGTCTGAAATATAGGGCTTAGACGTCTGAATTTTGCTCTGGAAAACATTTATTTTTCCAGATTCAGACGTCTGAATCCTTTATTTCAGACGTCTGAATCTACTGTCTGGGCTCTATTTTGCCTATTTAGCTTGAGTTTCCAAATTTAATCGATTTGTGTTGATTCCCTTTTGTTGTTATCACTTATATCGACTTTGATGACATTTTCTTCTGGATTTTTGGAACATCCACCTTGATGGATTCGGTATCGATTTCTTTGGATTCAATTCATGTCTTCGAATGTGAATTTTGGTGATTGATTGTTTCTACAGTCATTTTTGTGATTTGTCACTTTAAAAATATAAAGGTTTCAATACTAGTAGTAAATATCAAAACTCTTTTATCAAAATGATTTCAGCACTATTTTATTACAAAGCTCGTTTCTTAAATCATTTTCCAATCTACTAGTATATACAAACCTTTACCTCACTCGTATGAGAAATCTTATTAAACGACTTAGTAAAACAAGTGGTATGAAACGCTTGCGTTTACTTCGTCGGTTAATTCTTAGCCTTGTTCGATTTAATCTCTTGTGACAATTTTCTAGTGGAGATCAACAATTTGTTCGTAAATATTTAAGTTAAGCTAGTGGTTATGGGACATGAAGCTAAGCTCATATATTTACTAGCTTACTGTAATTGACACTTCTTGATGATCGATGATGATCATTTTGTGATTTAGACTAGCGATATGCTATGTTTCTTTGTCCACGTAGGGAACAGTACCTCGTATTATTGAGTTTCATCTCATTTCTTTTATAGGCTAACGACCTATGTATTATTTGGAGTTTCGACTCAATTTTTGTGGGCTAGCGACCCATGTTCTTTTATGGAGTTCGGTCCATTAGACGTACCTTTGTACTACGTTGTTGTACCAACTTATCAGGATCATCGGGCGTACCAATGTACTACGTCGTTGTTCCAAATTATTTGAGTTTCAGGTTCCTCGGACGTACCGATATTGTACTACGTCGTTGAAATGGCTCTATGGTTAGCGACCATGGGATAGCATCCGGTTTGTGATACACGTGTTGGTGAGTTTTCATGCTCCCATTTTGTGATAGGCCTCCCCCTTTTTGTGATTTTTGGATTTCTATTGATCATTTTTAGAGTTTGTTGATCCACCAGCTTTTATGATTGGCATCGATATGATGTCGATATTTGTGACTTGGTGAATAAAACTAAAGAGTATGACATTGTTTTGATCTTTGAGAAGATTCTTGTGATATTGATTAATCTCTGGTTGATTTTTAATTACATACTTATCATAGTATGGCTTTATGGTTATATCACATTTTTTTGTCATATCTCTTATTCTATATCATTTTATCTGATATTTAGAGTTAGACTGATCCGTTTATTATTTTCTTATTAAATAATACTTGGGTAAGACCGAGATGTTACAGGTGCTTCTGCTTGACTTCTCATCCGGGGTTATTATCCTTACTTTTGGCTAACTACTTGGATTATTAGTTTTTGGTTGTATATATTTGAGATACTGACTCATTGATGTATACTTATTCTTTTGTGTAGCACTTGTAACTATTCTTTTAAGATATTGTGGATCTTGTTTGACCAACACTCTGATATACACTTTCATGTGTAATATTCATATCTGTTTCCGCCTTTGAGATATGAACTTCTGTGACTGATTTGTGTTATGATATTTCTATATTTGTTTCCGAAGATATTATAGCCACTGTGTAGTAGCTTTGAGTTTGCATTGGTATGTCGGATTCCCTCTTGAAATGCAGGTTATATTTTTATCTGGCACACTGTTACTCGCACAAAGCAATTACACAGATGGTCGCTCCTCAACAGCCTTATTCTCCGCGCTAGTTGACGGCATTACACCGTAGTGTCCTTGGCTAGCGTGGGTTTAGAGGTGGGGCATCACAGCTCGGTATCAAAGCCAAACTTCGAAACAATGTAGAATAATTTAACAAGGATCATCGTCCTAAGTCCATCTTAGGAGTCATGCCTTAGGATTTTATTCGGGTCTTCGAACCGTTCTATCCTATTTTCTTTTATGATTCCTTGTTTTAACAATCAGTATTGTTTGATATTCATTTTGTGAATGACCTTTTTCTTCTTTCTTTCTTTCTTAAAGAAGAGAAATGGTTAGACCTGGCCGTCCCAGCGCCGTTCAATCTAGTGCTACTCCCCAGGATGGAGTATTTATGTTTGCCCAGCAGCTTTTAGATCTCGTGAAGAATGCTCAAGCTGCCGGACCCAATCCAGAGCCTACTCACCCTAAGTCCGAATTTGCACGTTTATGCAGTGACTATACCAACTTGGGTGGGAAGCCATTTATGGGTTCCGAAAGCGTCATTCAAGTCCAAGCTTGGCTCAAAACATGCGATCACATCTTTACTTGCATGCATCTAATTGATCTTCACCGTGTCCAAGTGGCTTCAAGTATGCTCCAAGAAAGAGCATTAGATTGGTATGAGCTTCTTATTTCTGAAATTATTGAAGCGGATCTTACTTAGGAGAAATTCCAGGAACGATTCGAATTGAAATTTGTGCCAGAAGTTGAGAAGGTGACATTGGCTCGTCGTTTCATAGACCTTGTTCAAGGTGAATCCTCTGTGTCAGATTATGGCGCATCATTCGAGTCACTTTCTAAATACGGGGTCGAATATATAAACACCCCATTGAAGAAGAACCAAAGATTTGTTTATGCCTTGAACAAAAATCTCAAGAAGCCATTACTTCTAAAATTAGAAGTTTCTTTTGATCAACTCGTTGATATCGCCCTTCAACTTGAAGAGGCAGATAAAGAAAGTGATGTTGAAGTTGCGGGTGCCAAACCAAAATTCAACAACAACAAGAAAAGGCCTATGAAATTCAAAGGTCCTTATCCCAATAACAAAGGGAAGCAAGCAACTCCGATGGCAAAGACTTCTGCCCCTAGTAGTGGGCAATGCTACAATTGTGGTTCTAAAGACCATTATGCCAATAGATGTCCGAAATCTCTCTTTTGTCGTTATTGCAAAAGTTCAGGTCATCTTTTATTTTCATGTCCCAAACTTCAAGGCAAGAAGGAGGGAAAGTTAAATGTTGCACAAGCCCCTAGCAGCACTTCTCGTGGTCAAGGTATTTCTCATTCTATCCTTAATGGCATTATCTTATTTCGTGATCAACCTATTCGAGTTCTTTTTGATACGGGTGCGTCCCATTTTTTTATATCAAAAGAACTTGTTGATACTTTTTCTTTAAGTGTTGTTGCTTTAATGACTTCTTTGAGAATTGCGAATCCGGTTGGTGGATGTGCAACAATTAGTTTACTTTGTAAAGATGTCGAGATTATTTTATGTGATTTTTCTTTCCAAGTCGATTTGCATGTCATGCGTTATTTAGGTTTTGGAATGATTTTGGGAATGGATTGGCTTAACCACTATGAAGCTCAAATCCTATGTCCTGAGCGGACTATTCATCTTCGACATCCTCAATCTGTTAAGCAGATTTTTGTTGATCTTAAAAATTCGGATTCCAACTTGGTTGCATCTTTATATTCTTTAAATCCTCATGATGACGGTAATGATGATGAGGAAGATGTCATTTCTATTATTCAAGTTGTTCGTGAATTTTCCGACATATTTGAGCCCGTTTTAGGATTGCCACCTAAGCGAGCAATTGAGTTCAGAATTAATCTCATCCCTGGAGCTCAACCTATCACTCGTCCTCCTTATCGTATGTCCAATAAGGAAAATGAGGAGATGCGCAAACAATTATCCGAATTGGTGACGAAGCAATTTATTCGCTCTAGTTCCTCTCCTTGGGGAGCTTCGGCTATTTTTTTAAAGAAATCCAATGGTACGCTTAGGCTTTGCGTGGACTACCACAAGCTTAATGATCTTACTATCAAGAATAAATATCCTTTACCTCGGATTGATGATTTATTCGATCAACTTAGTGGTGCTAGAGTCTTTTCACTATTAGACTTAGCAACAGGTTTTCATCAGCTTCGTATTGCAGAGGATAGCATTCCTTTGACATCGTTCCTACTCGTTATGGATCTTATGAATGGCTTGTTATGCCATTTGGTTTAATGAATGCTCCGGTTTATTTCGTTGACCTTATGATAGAGTTTTCAAAGACTTCCTCGATCGATTTGTTCTCATCTTTATTGATGATATTCTTGTGTATTCAAAAACCGAGGAGGAGCATGAAAAGCATCTTCAGATTGTGTTGGAAACTCTTAGGAGCAATCAATTGAAAGCAAAATTTTCTAAATGTCACTTTTGGCAATCTCGTGTGAAGTTTCTTGGTCATATTATTTACGAATCCACAATTTTCGTGGATCCTTCAAAGATTGAAGCGATTCAAAATTGAAAGAGACCGGAGAGTGTGACGGAGATCCGTAGTTTTCTCGGATTGGCGGGTTATTACCGTCATTTTATTAAAGATTTTTCTAAAATTGTCATGCCTCTTACTAGCTTAACAAAGAAAGGTGTTAAATACATTTGGTCAGACAAATGTGAAGCTTCTTTTCAGAAATTAAAAGAACTCCTTTCCGATGCTCCTATTCTTGTGTTCCCGAGGGAAACCAAGATTTTATTGTTTATACCGATGCTAGTCATGTTGGTTTGGGTGCCGTTCTTATGCAAAGAGAACATGTTATTGCTTATGCTTCTAGGTAATTGAAGCCAGCCGAGACTAGATATGCCACTCATGATTTAGAGCTCGTGGCTATTGTTGTCGCCCTTCGAAATTTGGCGTCATTATCTTTTGGGAGAAAAAATTATTCTTTACATCGATCATAAATCTTTGAAATATTTATTTTCTCAAAAGGAACTTAATTTGCGTCAACAACGTTGGCTCGAGTTCCTTGCATCTTATGATCTTGACATTCTTTATACTCCCGGAAAGGGAAATCGTGTTGACGATGCACTTAGTCGTAAGCAACAAGCGGTTGTTTCTATGATGATATCCGAATGGAATGATCTCATAATTTTATCCACTTGTGAGATTAGAGATCGTGTATCCGATTTATGTTCATCTCTTGTTTTATGTAGCCTTGAGGCTCATCCTTCTCTCTTAGACCACATTCTTGAAGCCTAAAGGCTAGATCCTGAATTGGCTCTTCTTGGCCAAAATTGTAGGGATAAAATTGGTATTAAAGGTATGAAAGACTTTGATACGGATTCTCATGGCGGCATTCGAAAATTTGGTAGACTTATCATGCCAAATATTAGTGATCTTCCTAAAGACATTTTAGAAGATTCTCATCGTTCTAAATTTACCATTCATCCCGGTAGTAGTAAAATGTACGCGGATATGAAGCGAATTTATTATTAGGAGGGAATGAAATCTGATATTGCTAACTTTGTTAAGTGTTGCATGACTTGCCAACTTGTCAAGGCCGAACATCAAAGGCCCGGTGGGTTATTGCAACCTTTAGAAATTCCAATTTGGAAGTGGGATCAAATTTCCATGGATTTTATTGACGGCCTTCCCCGTTCTCGTTCGGGTCATGATAGCTTATGGGTGATAGTTGATAGACTTACTAAATCTGCCCATTTTATTCCCGTTTGGTCTAACCGGACCATTCCTCTTTTGGCCAAACTCTTTATTAAAGAGATTGTTAAATTACATCACCACAACAAACAGGCCCTTTAACAGCGTTTTAAAAACGCTATAAAAGCTTTTAACAGCGTTTTTACGTATGTTGTATATCGACATGCAGTTATATGTCTGGGATATACAATGACAGGAAACAAACGCTGTTAAAGGTACTTTTTCAAAGCGTTTCAGTGGTGCCATGAAATCTTTTAACAGCGTTTATACCAGTGATGTGATATTTATTTACAGCGTTTCACTGTTGCCATAAATCATGCTTTATGTTTTTAGATACAATTTAACAGCAATTTTCAAACGCTTTAAAACTTTCAATGGCTTTTTTAAAAACGCTGTGGAGTGTTTTAATTGCTTTTAAAAGCTGTCGAATGTTTTAACAGCGTTTTTAAAACGCTGTTGAATGTTTTAAAGGCATTTTAAAAATGCTATGGAAAGTTATAACAGCATTTTAAAAACGCTGTTGAATGTTTTAATTCCATTTCAACAAACATTCAACACAATATGCATTCATACCACATTTCAAAATTAGCATATTATATCAATATCACATTTCGAAATCAACATATTATATCAATACCACATTTTGGACATATATTTGATAACCAACATATGAAATTTCATAATCAAATACACAATATTGTTACACCAAACATAAATAGTTTGTCTCATCAATAGTTCAGAAACAAAATATAGAATAAGTAGCAATAGCAAAACAACATCAAGTAGTACATACGTTAAAACCAAAAAGTAGTTCTAGAAGCAAAAATAATTTCGATCCATAACTCGTTGCAATCTTCTTTTGCATCACAGTCCTCTATCTACCTGCAAAGTAAAAAATTGTAAGAACGAAATTAATTTTGCCGAGAACTGAAAAGCTGAATAAATGAAATTATGAAATGTTAGGACATCCAATTAATTTAAATATATATGCAAATATATGATTACAAAGTTTTTATTGGAACTCTATATTTTTATGTATTTGAGACCCTTAGGGCATGCCACTGGTCCTTTGACTTTCCCTCCTCTTTCAACCAACCTCACAAACATTTGTACCCACTGCCTTACTGTTGCAGTCCCCCGGTGTTTATTAGACACTCACATCTACACTACCCCTCTGATCCGCCAATACACACAACTCTTCATAAACCATACCCATACAAGCCATTCAACACAATACCACAAAATCCACCACCATTGCATCCAAAACACACTGCACACTACATATAAACCACCTTCCTTGCGCATGCCATCCACCCCCGCTTCTGCTTACAGTCAATAACCACTGCTAGCAGCAACTGATTGCTCCTCCTCTCCTTTAATTCAAACCATCTGCCCCTCCTCTGTACTTCTGATCACCACTGCACATTCCTCTCCTTTCTTCAATACGGCCTTATCATACCTTGTCTTCACGAACCATTCCTCTGCACCAACATTCGCTGTCACACCAAAAAACACCAGAGTCATCTCCTCAGTCAACCACCATACCACATCATTCAGTAACTCCAAACATCATTTTTCTCTGTCAACTCCTCATCAAACACTTCATTTTATTACCATCAACATTCATATACCCTGCTTGCACCCAAAAAATACCAGTCACTCCACCCCAACATACGTAAAGCCACCACCATTCTTGCCTGCAAACCACAGCCTTCTCTGCAAACTCCCAATCCCATCATCCCCTCGACTACTTCCCATCATCCATCTACTGACATACCACAATATCAACCACAATTTCGTACCATATTTCACCATCTACATCTAAATTCAACACACAACCCCTCTGCTTGCTGCCTTACAACAGCTACAATCTCCTCATATCACTTACAACAATCCTATACCCTTACTATACCACACTAATTTTTGTACCAATCTCCTCTGCTTTCGACCACAAACCCATCACGACAGTCACGAAACTCCCCACCAACCTGCAACAGCACTTCTTCCTCCTTTTTCCAGACCTGTCACAGAACAAATTAACACCTTGCATTTCAAACTGCCTCAAAAAAACTACAGCATTTTCCTTTCTGCCACTTATTCACCTGCCTTCTTGCATTCACCACTCCCCACAACTGCAGCTTCACCGAAGTCCGAATCAAAAAACTTCCAACCCTCACTCCATAGCTTCCTACATCATACTCCACTGCCCATAGCACATAAACATCATCAGCACATCAAATCCTTAATCACATTCTCAATAAATAAAAAACTCACATTCAAGTCCACCGCCTCACCGACACCCTCTCTGACGTCACTGTTCCCAACCACAGTTAAACTCCCCTCGAACCACAACACAAGTATGGAAAAAGAAATTGACAGTGAATATGGATACTCCCGATAAGAATAATCAAGTTTCTAGTGCCTCAACTCTAAACCCAGTTTCTCTAATTGCTGTTCCAAATGAAAATGAAAAGGCTAATGATACTGCAATTTTAAACTGCTCTCTACTTGATAATTCCCGATACCATAATGATAAAAAAAAAACCTTTCTCTGTATCAGCTGACTTAAAAGATGGTGAGATAGTAAACCAACGTACTGTTATGGATGTGCCTCCTCTTAATGATGATATCACTCAATTCTCCATGGAAAATGCAATGCCTCAATTTATCTTAAACATCTTAGATAGTATGTCTCTTGTTTTTCATGGTATCAGCAATTGAAAAGGCTTAAATCCTAATGTGCACATCACTGATACACAGCTAATAATCATTTAACTAAGCTTTCAGTCATCAAGCAGGCCAAAATCAAACCCATCATTTAACTAAGCTTTCAGTCATCAAGCAGGGATATATACAATTAAAGCTTATAAGATCGTTGTACATAATATAGGTCATTTACAACATGTGTTATAAAAACATTATAAAAGTAATTTTGTGACAACATTTTTTTTAACAAATGCTGAAGTAAAATTGTTTCTACAACATCTCAAAAAATAGTTGTATGTATAGCTTTCAACAACATTTATCTCATATCGTGATAATTTATAATGTTTAATGCTTGTTGTTAAAGTGCTTAAATTCTACAATATTTTCCAGATATTGTAAAAATATTAATATTTCAAGAACTTTAGTTAAATTTGCAAGCTTATGCTAGCTAACAACATTGTTTGAATATCGACAAAGTGAAGTCACTTTGTAACATATAAAAGTTTTTATGAATAAAGAACATTCGTCTGATCTTAACTTTGTTTGATTATATCCACAATAAGTTTATAATCGAATGGATAAGATTTATTATTAACCATCAAACCGTAATTAATGATCAAAAAGTAAATCCATGTTCATGTTACAATAATTCATAAGTTATCCATTATGTTTAAAATACAACAATATTTTTTTGGCTTTTGAATATAAATAGTTGAACCTACTCATATTTTAAATCGTTTTAAAACCAATACCAGTGCAATCATCATATTAAATTGTTGATGTATAACCTTTTTAAGCATAGATTTTTCTACTCACTACTAGATGCATTTATATTTTACAAAAGTCTAAATATATCATTTTGCTTTTAATGAGTGCCATATCTAAGTGTCTCAAACTTCTTTGATCGGTATATTTTAGTGATCACTACAAAGATAGCTCTTGAGTCTTTGATCGGTATATTTTAGTGATCACTACAAAGATCCCTATTCCATGGTGAGTTCTTTGTACAGAATTTAATAATTTTTTATTGAAAATTGTGAAGATTATGATTACATAAAATTTCACCCAAATTGGTAAGCGGTATATTTCAATTAAGCTTTTTGAGATGCATAGTTGGTTATTGTCACTTGTTTTACTTGTGTTGTTTTGCTACTAGATAAGTTCTTTTGATTATATTGAAAAGGAACATAGGTACAATTTTCTTATCAAAATGTTTTGTTTTTTATTTCTATTTGAATATTGACCGTAATGAATATTATGTTTAGTTGTTCCTTTTTATTTTGGTTCTACATGTATATTATGTAGTCTTTCTTATTTGTTCTACATACAGTTTCATGACTGTAATAATTTTACTTCATAAGATGACTATTTCAATGGATCTAATACTAACATTTTATTACATGAATTTAATATCTAATACTAAAAAAAGTAGGTGAGCAAGCCATTGAGCAGTTTAGAGGTTTCTACTATACTAAGTTTACAGCAATGATTCTACATAATTTCCCAACATAGATGTCATAAAGTTAGGTAGCACGGAAAGGTGAAAGAACTCTCTCATTACCTATCACTGCAAAGTGACTGGGATTATTTATCAAAAAAATTAGCTTGTTACCTAAGAAAATTTCAGTATGATTCTATTTATATCTCTTCAATGATACACGATTGGAAATGTTGCAAAGGTGAATATATGAAAAGCCTGTGGTACATATATTAAAAGCATTGGAAAGATTATGTTCACGTGATATAAAGAGAAATTTGGTGACCGACAATTAAAAACAAGATCATTAATCTAACTAAGGACAAGATCATGAATCTAATTATTATTCTTGTATTCCTAAATAACAACATACTTAACACTAAAAGTATAAGAACTAGAACCTGGTGCACAAATCCTTGCCAAATGTCAAAAATCTTATGTGTATTCACCTTTTCCTTTATCAGTCTAATAAACTGGATATTGCATTCAGAATATGTGACATGTGCCTCACTGACAAATCATGCAGAACCTGTCAAATAAAGATGATTTGTGAAGTTAAACACCCCACCTACATATGCAGATACATCGAACATAACTAGAATGTAGTGCCGACTTACCGGAACTTGTATCTGTTATAACTTTATCAGCAGGCGAAGTAATTGTAGTGCCGACTGCATCTTCAATATTTTGTAAGTCGGATGTTGGTCTCCATAGACGTGCATTTGGAGCATTTGCAACATCAACCCAAACCTTAACTGCATTTATCCCTAGAATAACAAAATGAACCAATACTTTTGGATCAAATGAAGAGACACGTCCTTCAGCTGCAATTTCTTCCTTTCGATCCAAATCGATCAACTTGCACTTGTTATTTATCATTGAATTCGTACCCTGTCAATTAAGAATATACTATTTTATCATATGATTAAGTACTTAGTAAGATGAATAAATGAGTTAATTCAATAAGTAAGTTAACCTTTCCGACAACTTTCGACTATGATTTAACCATCGACTACGAGTGTTAACACCGCATAATGGACAAGCTTTTTTACCTTTTACACAACATCCAGCAAGATTTCCATAAGTCGGAAAATCATTTATCGTCCATAGTAAGATTGCTTTTAAATTAAAAAGTGTTTTACTAAATGCATCGTAAATATCAACACCTTTATGCCATAAATGATGTAAATCTTCTACAAGTGGTGCCATATATATATATATATATATATATATATATATATATATCAATATCATTTCCCGGTTGCTTTGGACCAGGAATCACCAATGTTAACATAATATTTTCTTCTTTCATACACAACATAGGTGGAAGATTATATGTCACTAGCATTACTGGCCAGCAACTATAGTTAGAACTTTTAATGGCAAATGGATTGAAACCATCTGTAGCTAGACCAAGTCTGAGATTGCGTGGATCGGCTGAAAATGATTTATATTTCTCATCCACTACATTCCAAGTCACAGAATCCACAGGATGACGCATTTTTCCATCATTGCTTTTATTACTATAGTGCCATCCTAGATCTTCTGCCATTTTTTCGGATCTAAACATTCTCTTGAATCTTGGAATGATTGGAAAATATCTCAACACTTTGACAGGGATGCCTTGCATGATCTCTTTTGTACTCTTATTTATCTTCCATCTTGAAGAACCACACTTTGGACAACTATTCAAATCTTTGTATTCTTTTCTAAAAAGACAACAATCGTTCTTACAAGCATGAATCTTCTCGAAACCCATATCAAATATTTTAAGAATTTTTTTTACTTCATATATAGTCTTGGGAAGTACATTATCCTTCGGCAATAATATATGTACCACATTTAATAGCTTATCAAAACCAGTATCGGATAAACCGCACTCACATTTAAGATTATATAAAGCGGTGATAGCAGATAATTTTGTTTGACTTGCAATAGCAGATAATTTTGTCTGACCTGCACAATCGGGATACAATGGACTTTCTGCATCTTCCAATTTTTTTATCAAATCATCTTCTCGCTTTGTGCATAAACATTATCTTTATCGTCGGCAAAAAAGGTATGATCGACAAAATCTTCATCTTTATAGTGAACGACTTTGAATAAATCATATGTGTCATTCAAATCCATTTCTTCAACTATATTTAGTTGTTCACCATGATTATACCACCTACTGCATTTGTACTTAGGATCCATTCCTTTTATAACCAAATGCTCAAACACAATCTTGTCATGATGATGAGTAAGATTTCGACAATCTATGCAAGGACATAAATTTTTTCTGCAACTGCTAAATTTTTCTTCGCGGATTGCACAAAATTCCATGCTCCTTGTCGGTACTCTATACTAGTTCTATGATGAAAAATAGACAACACAAACATTAATTGTAATATTAAAAATTTAAAATTCTCGATGTGTATTTAGTTGTATATTATCCTATTACCTATGTGAATGCAACCAGTCTTTCTCCATCATGAATATACACTGTAATTCCAAGAAAGTATACACTGTAATGCACATCACAACATTATTGTTAAAGAGAAACATATATTTGTGATGATTCATTCAAATCATTTCAAATATTCCTTGGAAGAACACAATTGCTGATTTGATAACTCGGTTAACTTAGTTCTAGTTCTAGTAGTTCGACAATCACTTTGCAGAACTTACATGTTAGCATGGTTAAAATAAATAAATAAACATTGTGCCCCTTCGCTAACTTCTTCTCTACAATCAAATATTTCAATCAAATAACATACAAGCTTCAATAAATGCGAAACTTAGGTTAATTGATACTTCAATGGTATTCCTATAACATATTCACAAAATATTGGACCGAATCCTAACTAAAATATGCCATGAATTTTGAAAGGTGAAACTGTTGCAAAGCACACCAAAAGATAGCTCAAATGTCATTTTGTTTGTCAACCATGCTAAAAACATAAAAACCAAGCCATATTCATTATCTAGTTTTCACTAAACAAATGTTTTTGAAGAGCCCAAAACATAGAAAATGTTTATTCAAAATTTGAGGAAGATGATATCGGTAGACAAGAGAAATTATGACATAAACCATGCTGTTGAATTTTTTCAATGATAGAAAGTAGTACATTCTTAACTAATTTGTATGGAAATAATTTGCATGTTTATACTAACAAAACATGGTATATATCCAAAGAGAACTAAAACAAAAAAGATCATAAAACGCTTTCAACAGATGTAAACAGCGAGAGTAATATAATTACCTGACAGAGTAAATAAATATATGATCACACACTGTTAAAAAAAGCAAGTGTTGCATGTACCTCCAGTATTAATCCTTATTATGGTACTAGAAGTCTGTTGGATTGATTTAATTGAAGCTCCTTGTTTTCCAATCAATTGAGTTGATGAGTCGATGGCACCAATAATTAAATGGTCATAAGAGTGGAAGATCCTATATTATTTGTTTCAAAGTCAGAAACATATTTGAATACTCTTATCACCGCATCCATGGCAAGAGAGATTTTTGCTTCCAGTTCCTCTTTACCAAAGCTGAGAACCTAAAGGAACAATAGTTCAACTACTGTCAAGACAAGATAAATATATCATGGTGCAGAAAAGGAAAGCATTATGTGGAACTGATAGAAAAGGCATGCAAAGTTATTTAGGTAAACAGCCAAAAGCATCAGGATAGCACTGAAAAAGAAACAATTGTCATCGTATCCAGCTACCAAAGCATACATGTTAATAAAGATAACCAATATTAGTATTTGATCAGAAACTAAATCTTATGATTCTCAGCAAAAATCTTTCTCTTATTGCGTACTTATCTATAACTAATGGACTCCATAAATGTAGGTCTTCATAAACATGATGTCGGTGTCTCCATAGACTTTTTTTTAGAGTTGTGTAGCTCAAAAAATACATAGGGGCATGGATAGGGCGTAGTGGAACATTTCCATATGTGTGTATGTTCGCACATGTATAGGCATGCAGGCATAAATACTTTTGAGTTGCAACTAGTAAAGATCAATCTATATTCGGTTATTATTCACACAATCCCCAAAATCCAGTTTTTTAGAACAAAATATGCTATGTAGCAAGTTTACACAATAAACCTTGACAATAAAACACTGCAATTTACATATTTTATATTTCGAAACCTACAATTTACATAAGTACAAGATAGAGATGAAAAGGCAAAATGCAAACTGAAGCATTTGAAAACCTGGTCACATTTTGTCCACGGGTATGCAAATTGTAGGATGAATAAGGGAATAATTTACATTATACTGTAACGACCCTAGATTTTAATTTAATTTAAATAGATAATTTATCGAATTTTTGAATTAAAATTGTGAAATGTATAGATGAAAAGATGCGAGTTTCCCCGATTCAAATAGAAAGTATATTAAGTCGTATGAATTTGAAAATTTGTATATATGTGAATATATATGTATATATTGGATTTGAGATAAAATCTTAAATAAATGGTTTTTAAAATAAATAGAAATAAATACAAGACAATAAATAGGAAGTAAATAAAATATAAGATATAACAATATAAGGTAAATATATATATATATATATATATATCTTAATCTCATATTAATAAATCAATACAAAAGTAATAAGAGTAAAATAAATAAATTGATTTAAAAATTTATAAATGATGAAAATTTGAGTTATATAAAATATATGTGTACATAGAGAAATGTAAAACAATAATTTTTAAAAGCAAAATTTATAATAATTATTTAAACTAAAAATAGAAGTAAATTTAAAAATGCAAGAATAAGAGCAAATAAAAGTATTCAAACAAATAGATAAGCAAAGTAAACAAAACAAAGTAAAAATAACAAACAAATAAAAACATAGATATGTAGGCAATACAAATAAAGTTTTCAAAACAAATAAATACGAGTACAAAATAAAAACCTAGAAATTCAGCTATAGTTTGAAAATGAATATATATATATATATATATAGTTTTATAAAATATAAAGTAAGTAAACATATTAAATAAAAATCTAACATATAATAACAAAAGAAAGCTATCATTATCATCTTCAAACATGCTACAGCTGAGACAAAGCAAATATATATTTTTGTATGTACACTTGCAAATTAAACCAAACCAACAAGATAAAATTTAAAGTTAAAAAGAAAAGAAACAAATAAAATACAACACAAAACTGTACATACATAACAGTACATTAGCTAAACCTATTATTATAAACAGGTAAGTATATGCAGGCAAGAAAATGCAGGCTGAAATAAAGAAGTACAAAGAAAAGTAATAAAGCTTTCATCTCAACTCAAACAAGCACATATATAAACTGTACATACATAATTATTGAACAAAGCATCTTCAACCATGCTTATAGTACAAAGAGAAGGTAACATCACCTTGCATAGAACAATAATCAACCTGTACAACTCCTCTTTTATATATACATCAACTTATAAACTTGCTCTCCTATATATTTTCATCAGCTCGTTCCTTGAAGTTAAAATCTGAAGTAGATACTACTTCATACTTAAACAAGGATTCAAAAATTTAGATAACAATACAATCAACTTCAGACCAGAGGATCAAATTAAAAGCTTTAGCTTGAAAATGCAAATCTGTTTCCAAATTGAAGAAACCTATTCATTTCCTGGAAATCAAGTGAGTAACACCCTTTTTAAAAGCTTAAACATATGAACCTGATTATAGAGTTGAAATCTGGATTATGTATATTGTTACATATGTATCTCTCTGTGTATACATATGGATATCTGAATGATTTTATATGCTGTTCTTCTCCACTTCAACAAAACCAAGTGAGTAACTCAAACCAGTTTTCTATGTTTACTGAAATGCCTGAGAGTAACTTCATATATATAATATTTTAAGGTTCAATTTAGTTGTATGGTAAAATCTGAGACTTTGTTGATTGGGTGAGATATACATACATACATATATATATATATATATATATATATATATATTGGTGAATAAACCTGTACATATAAATACAGGAACCTCAGAATATAAATTGGAACTGGGAGTGCTCATATGTGTTTACTCTTTGATACTCTGAAAACAAAGTTTGATTTCAAAAAAAAATCATTTCTTCCCAAACTATTAAATATTTGGACTTGAGATCAAAATAGCTATTGTTTGTTTAACCCTGAACTAAATTTTAAAAATAAATTTAAATTAAAATCACTTGGTATCACCTCTGGAAAGAGGTATTTTTGAGCACAACTTCAAATTGATCAAGATTTGAATCTTGAAATTTTCGAATTCAGATACTTAGCTTGAATCTTCACTGGAAGACATGAATTTTAAAGTTCATATCATAATTTTTAGCGATCTAGTTTGTGAGTGGTTTGGGTTCGTTCGAATTTTGCATTTCGAGTCGCCGAGGTCGGTCTAGTTGATCAGAGGGGTCGGGGCTTGGGCTGGAGGTGGAGGAGCGAACAGGAAGTGTGGGAAAAATGGTGGATGGGGGTGCAGTGCCTTGTGGTGGCGGCGGGAAGTGATCAAACTTCGGTGACCTAGTTTTGGGGTGGCCGATATTTTCTACTCGCGCGACGTCAATGATGGATCGAGTGTCACGGGGTTTCGTGGGGAGGTAGAGGGAAGATTGATGTCGCCATGGCCGGAGTTTGGTGGCGTACGGTGGTCGGAGTGTCGAGCAAACGGCGTTGACAGGTTTTGGGGCGTGGACCTAATCGTGTTCCAGGTTTCAAATATGGGGCTCGAATTCACTCGATTGTGATTTGGTCAAGTTTGGGTATAATAGGTTGTTCGAATCGATATGGGGAGTCGATGATGACGTTTAGGTGGCTGCGGCGTTGGCCGGAGGTGGCGAACGAAGGCGTGCACGGTGCAATTTTCCTGGTGATGTTGTTTGGGTAGAAGCAGTGTTCCAGGGGGGTTTTTACCCGAAGTGGTACTCGAGTAATCGAGTAAGTGACTCGAAGCAAGTCGAGTCTGGGCTCGGGTCAAGTTCATGTTCCAGGCTTCAAACCTGAAACTGTTTTGGTTTGAAAATTTTTAAAACCCAAATTTAATTTTAAACCAAGATTTTTAAAGCTAAGTTCAAATTGAAATGTAAATATAAATTCAAGTTGAATGTAGAGTTTAGTTTGAACCTAAATAAGTTTTATATTTAAATTGTTTTAATAACTTAAAAAACAATTCAAAATATATTAAAGAAATTTGAAATGGAGTTAAAATTTTAAATGAAAAATTTAAGCAAGTTGAAACTAAAAGTTTAAATTTAAATTTAAATCTGAATTAAAGAAAATTTGAATCCTAGTCTGAAATCAAAGAAGTTTTAATATTTAAATTGTTTAAATTTGTTTTGTAATGATAATTAAAACATTAGTTAGAAAATGTTTTAAAAATTGAATTAGGAAAGATAAAAATGATATACACTCATTTAATTAGTTCAAGGGAATAATTGATTAATTTATTTTATCAAGAAATTAAGATTTGAGTTAAATTAATTAAGATAAATTAATTTGTAAATAAGATTCATTAATTTAATAAAGAGCTGTCTTTTAAACAAATGATAAAGGTTATTTAATCAAATAATTAAATCTCTAAGTTACAGTTTAGAACTTAATTAATTAAATAAGCAGTGATTAATTATATGATTTCAAAGGCTAATTAAAGGCTAATTAACAATAATTAAATTGAGTTCAATTACTTAAGAATAGTAATTAAAAAATTATGAATAGTTAATAAGGATCATTTACTTGAGATTTATTTGATAATTTATTAATGTGATTAATCTTGATAATTAATGTGATAAATTAATTTGTGGATTGTATTAAGTATAATTATTTAATAACAGTAATTTAGAAATAAATTATTCAATATAATTAATTGGGTTAATCAAATCTGTTTAAATTAAATTCTTAATTTAATTAATTCAGAATAATCACTCGATAATTTTGGAAAGGTAATTACTTAGAGAAATAATAAATGGATAATTTATTCATAAGTAATTAATTAAATTGTAAATAACTTGAATCAATTAGGATTAAACGATTTATTAATCCTGTTTATGAATGATTATCAAATGCCTGACCTTACTTATGAATAATTGTATTGTATGAGTTGCCTTGAATTGTTTTTCCTATCTGATCTGTGATATTTTGTTCTGTAGATTGTGGTATGTATAATTTATTCATTTATGGATGATACATTTGTATATTATCTGTGAATCTGTGAATAGACGATAAGCGTTATAGCTTATATCGCTTATCAACTATATTTCTATGTTTCAATCTGTGACGATTGAAATGATGTTGCACTAGTGTGTTAAAACCCGTGAACCACACCATACACACACAATTATGGATTTCACGAGGAAATCGATTAAGTCGCAGATTTTTGAAATAGTTAAATTTGAATTTTTAAATTCAAATGTTTGGAAATGGAATTGGAATAGAAGTGAAAAGCTTTTGAAATGGAATTTCAAAGATGGAAATTTATTTTGAATAACTGGATTAAGTGTTGGAATTTAAGTACTTTAATTTAAATTTGAATTCAATATTCGAATTGAATTCTGTAATTTGAAATTAGGGATTAATGATATTATACTAGTCATTATGAGTTAAACCATTTTTAAAGTATTATTTTTGGGAATTTGAATTTAACTCAAGGATTTCAACTCGTATAAATGAATCAGATTTCCAAAATGAAAACTGTTGTTTTCAAATGATAAACACTTTTAGATAAGAACTGAGATTCCAGTTAATTAGGGGAATTTCAAGATTGAATAGAGAAATGATTTTCCTAAGTTATGAATGAATTCTTTTTGAAAGCTATGAATTAAATCTGTTTATTTTTAACAGATTTAAATTGATGATTTGTTTAAATCAAATTGAAATGAAATTGTTTTGAAGGCTATAAGTTAAATCTTTGATTTAAAGATTTAACGAGTTAAATCAAATTGAAATGAAAATTGATTTGGAAAATATGTGAATGAATCTTTTGTTTAAAAGATTTAAATGTGAAAATTGTTTAAACCGTTAAAGGTTGTGAAAATGAATCTTTTTGTTTAAAGATTGAAAATGGTAATTTGTTAAACCATTTGAAAGAAAGTTTGAATTATTAAGTTGTGACTTAATTGAAATCCCAATGTCCATATGTTTTTGAAATACTGCGCTCACTGTTCGGTTTAGCCGGGAGAGGACCTTTGTGTCATATATCCCATTCCGAATATGTGATATGTCGTTATGGATAGCATTTGAAGACCGGTGGTGTAACATCCCAGAATTTTGAGTACGGGATTTGTGAACATTTAATTCATTTTAAATGTTTACTACGGGTTTAAGTTTGATTTTGAACTAAAAGAATTGGGTTAAATTTGAAATAACAAGTTATAATTTTTAATGTGGAAATTCAATTGAAAATTTAATAATAATAATTGAATATTGGATTTAGATAATTTGGGAAATTGGCTGTGAATTGATATAAAAATGATGTTTAAATGCATTTTTAAGTTCAATTGATCCTAATTGATATTATTGGATTTTTGGAAGAATTTAAAAGTTAATAGATTATTATTTGGAATTTTATATTAATTTAAAATGAATTTAATATTGTTAAAATGCAATTAATCAGATTTTGGTCCGGAATGAGCCAAAACGATTGTTAATGTGTTTATAATATTATATGAATTATAATTAAGTTAATAAAATTTTAAAAGTGGAAATTTTGAGTGATTTCGATAATTTCTAAAATCGCTTATTTTAATAGACGAGTTAAAATAGCCTTCCGGGGCACAGTCTCGGAATTCGACGAAACCAGTTTCATTGGATCCGTAATAGTTAGTTATTATCGGATTTCAATTTTCGAAGCAATCGGAGTTGTCGTTTGACCCCGGCAGCTCGAAACGCATCGAAATCGTTTTAATCGATTTAATTTCAAATTGAACGTTTAATTCCGTAACTCGTGCATACGATCGAATTAGCTTACGAAACCTGTTCCATTGTGTCTGGAACGCGGAAAAACCCTAGGATAGCCTGTCGGAACGTGAGAATTGGAGGTTGTTTGCATTTGTGGTTAAATTGAGAAATTTATTGATTAAAATATTATTAAACAACATTTATATATATATTAATTGGGCCGAAACCCTAGCATTTATTCAGGCCGCCTCTTTTTACACCAATGGCCGATATTTTCTGATTTTCTTTCTCAAATTCGTCGAAATCCAAGCAACGATTTTCAAAGATTCCAACTGGAAAATCGTAGATCTCGTCGAACACTTCGAATCCAATGGTGGTGATTTGTTTTCGTGGCCGTTTCTCTTCAGGCCGAGCTTGTGTTCGTGTTCCGTTCGAAGGGGGTTTTCTCGCAATTTATGGGGGCGAGCTCGTCGTGTTGACCGGTGGTAGCGCGTGAGGGGAAGGGCGATGCGTGGGTGGTGGCTGATCGATGGAACGAGGATCGAGGGAAGGTGGACGTTCAACCCTAATTCGCGTCTGATGGGTTCGACCTTCTTGGTGTTTGCGTGCGTGATCTTGCTGAGGGGGAGAGATGCGGGGCCGTGCTTTGGTATAAAAAAATAAATAAATTATATAATATGAAATTTGTTTTCGAATCGATATTGAAACTTTATAAAATCATAACTGTTTCATACGAAATCAGATTGGGACGAATTTGGTAGCGCCGGAATCGCAGGAAAAAGTACTATGCAGTGGAACAGTTCCGGGGTCAATCCGGGCAAGTAGGAATTTGGGTTAAATCGGACACCGTCCGGTTTAATTTTAATTTCGAACGCTCGCCGAAACTCAAGGTGAGTTATTCTCACTCACATCTGGATACTAGTAAAGTAGACTGTTAGTATTGATTGGTTGTTTGGATGTTTAGCTGAATATGTTAGTTATTATCAAATTGAATTGATATATATATACTGTTGTGCTAATGTTTGTGGATGCAGGGAAAACAGGTTGGAGGGATCCAACGGGATTCCTCACAAAGTAGTAATATTTTTATATTGATGATTATGCCTGTTTATATATTGTGATTGATAAGTTGGAATTTAATTGCATTGTGATATTGTGGTTTAAACTATAAACCCAGAATATTAGTTATAAAGAAAATGGCAGTTTTAATTATAAAGAAATTAAATTGGGTTTCAAAGAAATTGAGAAATGGTTAAATAAGAAATTAAAAGAATATAAATATTTGAAACCTGATTTGGATGGAAAACTGAAATAAATTTGTATAGAAATATTACTGGATAAATTATAAATCCAAAATTAATTATATTTGATAAATTGAATTTAGAGAAATAAAGGTATTGTCAAATAATGGGTTTAAAAAGGGATTAAAATCTGAAATCTATTTTAAAATGTAAATTGGAAGTTTTAAAATTTGGAATGATAATTAATTTAAATGTTATTAGTTGAAGTTTTGGGAAATAAATTTATGTTATAAAACCCTAAAACTAAATTTAATAAATGGACAGAAATCGTGAGAAGGATTTCTGTGATGATTTAGTAGAAATGAGATTTCCTAAGGAAAATCCAAGTTCGAGTTTTAAATTGATTTTATAAAAAGAAGTTTTAAAATCTTAAACTGGTCTTAAAGAATGTTTAGAAATTTATTATTTTAAAGTGATTATTTATAAATTAGCAATAGTAGAATTTTGTAAATATTTTAATAATTATGTTTACAAATGGATTTGTTTTAAAAGTTAGTTTTGACCTAAGTATATTGAAAAAAAAAAGAGTTAATCTTTTACAACTCTATTTTTATTATATAATATAACTAAAACTTATTTTCAATTAAGTTATATCTTATAAATAGTTTGCTTTTTAAATATTTTGAAAGTTATATTTTGAGTAAATAATTAGTAGTAAATTCATCTATTTAAAAGTATATTTTAAATTAAAATGTTTTTAACAGTTTTAATCTAAACTGTTTTGAACTTGGATATTTCCAATGGAAATATATGGTAAATGATTTACCTTGTAAAGGAGGAATTTTGAGAAATGTTTTCAAATGAGATTTGGAAATTTGGTAATATATCTTTTAAAGATATTTGAGGTAAATAAATAATTTGGGAATTTTTTATTGTGTGATGGATGCTATGGATGTTTATGAATATAAATTGATAGTTAAATCACCGACTATCAATATTGGACAAATGCGATGATCGTTTCGAAGAGACCGGGATCGAGATTTATTTCTCGAAAACCACTTCGATCCGGTTTGTACGTTTTCGTGCGATAAAACGTTTTCGGAGTCGAAGATGGAGCAGTGAAGTGCAAGGGCTAGTCGCTACTAATCCTGAGGATATTTCCAAAATGGATGTAGTAGGAATAGTGCCTTCGGTTCCGTTCGAACCCGGGACGGACTTGTATGGACGAATGCTTTCGTGACATCGTCAGCGGACGATGGGCATTCTAAGGGATATATGCTATAAAGGTATCGTTTAGCCTCAAGCCTCATCAACCGGAAATGACTGAAAATCAGGGGATATGCAGCAAGGCTTCGTGGGTAGCCCCCACTGGAGAGTAAGGTCATCCCTGTCTAGAGGTTCCTTTTTATTTCGGCTTAGTGGTGCGGTTGCTGATCCCAACCGCGGGGTGATCTTATTCGGAATTGCCCATAGGTGATTCCGGTCTTGTGTTGCAGGGGACGAAGGGAGTAGTCCTCGGTACTGTGATCTAGACCACGTACTGTGACAGGTGGTACCCCAGTGCCTAGTCATTGTTGGAAATCCATTTTCCCTACGAGCCTTGTACGAGTTTTGTTTGTATTACCCACTTCGGTGGCTAGTAGCTGGAATTTAATGAATGTAACAATTTCGGCTATTTTATAAGTATTTGTAAATAGACCCTATTATAATATAAGAGGATTTCTATAAAAAGTGTTTTAGCTATCGTAAGGTAAAAACCCGACATGTTTATTTGTGGCGTGGTCTTACGAGATGCTTTTGTTTTCAAAAGGATTTTTGAAACTTTAATAATCAATTGTGTGCATTATTATCAGCTGGTATTCCAGACTGACTCGGGTGTTATTTCGTTATAATGCTCGGGTCAGACCGAGTATTATATGTTCAGGATAGGTTGCTATGGAGCAGGAGAGGAGCTGGAGTTCGAGACGTATTATATGTACCTATATATATATCCGCTGCTATGTTGTATGGTATGTCTGTTATGTGTTGATTGATGTATGAGTTACTCTGATGATATGTTGTATATAAACAGATATAGATTTCATTTTGTGTAAAGTTCTATAGTTACTATTATATTTTATTCCGCTGCGACTGTGAGATTCTGATATTGTTTAGTTTCTTCTTCTTCTATCTCTTTTTCTTTAACCTCAATGGTTCGTATTTCTGTTCCACTTGAGTCAATTAGGGTAGAATAATGTTGATTCAAAGGGATCGGATTTGCGGGTCGTCACACTTGGTATCAGAGCATAGGTTGGCGACAACCTAGGCTTTGGTGGGGTAAATACTCATTCAATAGAGTCAATAGTACTCTATAATGAGCTGAGCGTATTTATAAATATGAGAGCGTACTTGTTAGTGTTTATAAAATTGTTTTTATACTGTGTTGACTTATCGGTTGAGTGTTTATGAATTCTGGTCGGTGCGGGAAGTACAACCTTATCGATAGGGGTTTCTAAACTCTTAAACAAGATAAACCGACATAGTATTGTTTTAAAGTGGATAAATGAAATAATTTTATCCAAAATTATATTTTGATATAAAGAGAATAATTTTTGGAAATTATATATATATTTGACTGTTTGGTTGCCAAATTTTGAAAATCAAATAAGAATCTTGAATTTGACCAAATTTGAAATGATAAGTGAATAAGATTATAAAATTTAAATGGTTATAACCAAATAGAATTAATTAAATATGTTGCAAATAAGAAGTGAAATTAAAATTTGAATTTAAACCAGAATTTTAACCCGGAAGTTTTGAAAAGGATTTTTAATAGATTGAAAATAAAAATTTGGAAATTTAAAATCCTGGGAAGTTTTGAAATGTTTTCCAATGTATTGAAGGCAATAATGGGATATTGATTTGAGAAGAATTTTTGAATGGGAAACTGTTTTGAAATGAATTTGGGAAAGTAAGAAGCACTGAACTCACTTCAGTCGCTGGAAAATAATCCTGATGATGCTGGCCACATCATTAGAATTCATTTTCGAGTTTCTAAAGTGATGGATTGCTTCCCTAGTAATTGGTTATGGTATTGTTGGATTTGTTGGGTATAACAGTTGTTTTTGGATATTTCGAAAATGGAAATTTGTTTTGGTATAACCAAATTGTTTTGGAAATTCTGGAGATTTGATTTAATATACCACATGGGTATATATATATTTGATATATTTCAAAATGGTTTTGAGATAAAAACTGGGAATATTGAATTCTGGGAAAGTCCTAATTAAATAATGTGTAAAGTTGGAAAGAATCAACTATTGAATTTGTTAAGTGAAGCTAATGCTAATAAGAAGGAAATGAGAAATTTTAATCTAGGAATTAAATTTAACTTAAGTAAATAAAATATGTCGAAGTGAATTGAAATTTGAATTTTACTTGGATAAGTAAATAAATTGGACTTGAAATAAAGTTAATTTGAATTAAATTAAAATGTAAAATGACATTGAAATGTGGGTCATTGTGAAATGAATTGAACTCCTGAGTTAGCAGATGTTATGCTTATATTTTGAAACTGTGAATTTGAAATTGAATTAAATTGAAACTAAGTTGAATTAAATATTAAGGTGAAAGAAGATTGGTAACCTTAAGAATTCAGTGATATATATATGTGAATCTGAAATTGTGATTATAAGTTGTAGATGGATTAAAATGAGCTATATGAGCTTTAAAATAAATAAGTTGGTGAACTTATAAAATAGAAATGGAAATTATAATCACAATGAGAAAAAATGAAATGGAATGGTGAATTTAAAAATCTAATCTCAAATGAAATGTGAATTGAGATAAGGTAAGGTGGGATGTAAAGAAGTGAATGAACTTCAATTAGTAAACAAGTTTTGAACTTGTATATGGAGAATTAAATTTGGGAATTGGAAATTGAATTCAATCTAAATGAATTGGAATTAAATTGAATTGGATATAAAGGTGAAATGTAAATTGTTTATAATTGCATAAAGGAATTCATATTCTTAAGTTATTAAGGGTTATAATTTAAACTTGTGATTTTAAAATGGACTTAAATAAGCAATTTAAACTCTTAAATGAAAATGAAATTGTAATTCATTAATGAAAAGGTTGAAGGGCGTGGCAAATTTAAATTTTTTACCACAAATGCAATGCAAAGTCCAATAAAGCAAAATGAGAACATGAATGTGAATGTTCTTAAGTGGCAAATAAGTTTTGGACTTATGTATAGGAAAATGGAAAATTTGTGTGATAATGGAATTGAAATTGAATTTCAGTTGAGTAATAAATAATATTGGAAGCAATATAGATTCTGTTTAAAGAAGTGAAAGGGAAAGCTTGAAAATTTAAATTTGCCAAAATGAATAATTGGAAAATGGTGATATTTTAAATGAATTCAGTGTGAATTGGGAAAAGTGTATTAAAACCTAATATGGGTTAGGTTAGTGGCTAAGTTGAATTACAATTAATGGAATTTGTATTGTAATGGATAGAATTTGATAGTCAGTCAAAATTTGAAGGTAAATAAAATTCCTGATTTGGATTTGGATTCAATTATGGTAATAAATATTGGAAGTGTGAATGAATAATGGAATTTGAATATATTTATGATGATTTGGGTTGTAAATAAAATTCAAATGAGTAAAATAATTTAAATGGCCTCTTTGTAAATAAAATAAGTTTAATATGAATTGGATAACTAAACAAAGAGCATTAAATTTGTATATGAATGGAAATTTGATTTGAATGAGAATCAAATGAAATAAAATTTGATTTATAAGGAAATAATGAAAATATTGTTAAAGAATTTAAGCAAATTAAATAATAATTGTGATTAAGCTTTATAATGTTGTCTTGAATAAATTTTGTTTGGGTAATAAAGTTGAAGTGCAAGTGGAAATGGTTTTAATTAATATTGAGATATGGATATAAGAGAGGTAAATAATCCAGGATGAAATGATATTAATATAAACTGGGATTGGTTAAGAAATAAAGATGTAAGGAAATGTAATTTAACAATTACATTAAAAAAAGAAAAAATGTTTGAGTTGTGAATCTTGTAATGGAGTAAGACTAATATAAATCTAAGTTGAAAATTTATTTTAAATGGTTATAAGCTTAAGTGGCAATTGTTTTGCTTGAATGACTTGAATATTTGAATGTATTTAGAATTGAGTTGTATAAACAACTAAATTGGTTTTGGATAAATTAGAATTTGATTAAGTGAAGTCAAATTAAAATGAAACTAAATTTGGTATGCAAGAAAGAATTGAGATATTATGCAATTGAATTGATGTTTGAATAAATTGATATGGATTAGGATCCAATTCAAAGAGTTGGTAAATGAATGCAAGTGAATTGGTTTCAAGTTGCAAATGGAATTGAGTTGGAATCAATTGGGATGAATTAACATTTTAATAGGAAATGTTTGCATATGAATGAGAAATGAATTATAAAAGAAATGCAAATGTTTCATGCTTAAAGTAAAATTTGATTGTAAATCAAATTGGGAAATGAATTAGTTGAGATTAATAAATGGTATATAATGAACTTGAATGTAAGCCATTTCAAGTGTAATAAAACGAAGTTAGTTTGGATGAAATAGAATGGGCTAAATCTTAATAAAGGGATGTGAGTATAAAGGTAAGGTAAATGAATTAAATACATATATTCATTATATTGAAGCAAATATGGGTTGATGGTAGTAGTTTCAAATTGAGAATGGTAAACCCGTATGAAAGACATTTATATGAAATAAAATGGAGTTTGAAAGAGGAAAAGGGCTTTTGTATATGTTATACAACATGATATACATATGATATTATGAAAAATGTTGTTGGAATGTAAATGATATGTTTAGCTTGCTTTTATATTGCAAATATTGATTTAAAATACTCTTATCTTGAAAACTAATGTGTTTGTTGAGCATAGCACAGGTGCGGGAGGCGTTTGAGAGAGTTGGAGCGCGTATATGCTAAAATATTAGCCGATTGCTATTAAAATTTTGCTAAAAGGTACGCCTACGCAAATATAATTGGAAAATGATATATATATTGTGAAATATTTTGATTTCCGGCCGTGTGGGCCGATGTTTATATATTTGTGTATCCTGCGATATCGCAGAAGCTCCTCCGTACAGGGGAGACTCTGCCAAAATTTTCCGTAAATTTTGGGAGTTAGAAAATTTTTGTCGTTTTGGGAAAAGTTAAGTAACTTATGAAGTTATAAGTTAAAATTAAAGCTTTAGAGATAAGTAAAGCAAATAGGTTTGGGAATTGAGCAAAAGGATTTTGTGAAGTGTATATAAGCTCTTAACTAAACAAATGGGATAAGTACATGAGTTTGAGAGTATGTTCTACCTTATACAAATTTCGGGGACGAAATTTTTATAAGGGGGGAGGAATGTAACATCCCAGAATTTTGAGTACGGGATTTGTGAACATTTAATTCATTTTAAATGTTTACTACGGGTTTAAGTTTGATTTTGAACTAAAAGAATTGGGTTAAATTTGAAATAACAAGTTATAATTTTTAATGTGGAAATTCAATTGAAAATTTAATAATAATAATTGAATATTGGATTTAGATAATTTGGGAAATTGGCTGTGAATTGATATAAAAATGATGTTTAAATGCATTTTTAAGTTCAATTGATCCTAATTGATATTATTGGATTTTTGGAAGAATTTAAAAGTTAATAGATTATTATTTGGAATTTTATATTAATTTAAAATGAATTTAATATTGTTAAAATGCAATTAATCAGATTTTGGTCCGGAATGAGCCAAAACGATTGTTAATGTGTTTATAATATTATATGAATTATAATTAAGTTAATAAAATTTTAAAAGTGGAAATTTTGAGTGATTTCGATAATTTCTAAAATCGCTTATTTTAATAGACGAGTTAAAATAGCCTTCCGGGGCACAGTCTCGGAATTCGACGAAACCAGTTTCATTGGATCCGTAATAGTTAGTTATTATCGGATTTCAATTTTCGAAGCAATCGGAGTTGTCGTTTGACCCCGGCAGCTCGAAACGCATCGAAATCGTTTTAATCGATTTAATTTCAAATTGAACGTTTAATTCCGTAACTCGTGCATACGATCGAATTAGCTTACGAAACCTGTTCCATTGTGTCTGGAACGCGGAAAAACCCTAGGATAGCCTGTCGGAACGTGAGAATTGGAGGTTGTTTGCATTTGTGGTTAAATTGAGAAATTTATTGATTAAAATATTATTAAACAACATTTATATATATATTAATTGGGCCGAAACCCTAGCATTTATTCAGGCCGCCTCTTTTTACACCAATGGCCGATATTTTCTGATTTTCTTTCTCAAATTCGTCGAAATCCAAGCAACGATTTTCAAAGATTCCAACTGGAAAATCGTAGATCTCGTCGAACACTTCGAATCCAATGGTGGTGATTTGTTTTCGTGGCCGTTTCTCTTCAGGCCGAGCTTGTGTTCGTGTTCCGTTCGAAGGGGGTTTTCTCGCAATTTATGGGGGCGAGCTCGTCGTGTTGACCGGTGGTAGCGCGTGAGGGGAAGGGCGATGCGTGGGTGGTGGCTGATCGATGGAACGAGGATCGAGGGAAGGTGGACGTTCAACCCTAATTCGCGTCTGATGGGTTCGACCTTCTTGGTGTTTGCGTGCGTGATCTTGCTGAGGGGGAGAGATGCAGGGCCGTGCTTTGGTATAAAAAAATAAATAAATTATATAATATGAAATTTGTTTTCGAATCGATATTGAAACTTTATAAAATCATAACTGTTTCATACGAAATCAGATTGGGACGAATTTGGTAGCGCCGGAATCGCAGGAAAAAGTACTATGCAGTGGAACAGTTCCGGGGTCAATCCGGGCAAGTAGGAATTTGGGTTAAATCGGACACCGTCCGGTTTAATTTTAATTTCGAACGCTCGCCGAAACTCAAGGTGAGTTATTCTCACTCACATCTGGATACTAGTAAAGTAGACTGTTAGTATTGATTGGTTGTTTGGATGTTTAGCTGAATATGTTAGTTATTATCAAATTGAATTGATATATATATACTGTTGTGCTAATGTTTGTGGATGCAGGGAAAACAGGTTGGAGGGATCCAACGGGATTCCTCACAAAGTAGTAATATTTTTATATTGATGATTATGCCTGTTTATATATTGTGATTGATAAGTTGGAATTTAATTGCATTGTGATATTGTGGTTTAAACTATAAACCCAGAATATTAGTTATAAAGAAAATGGCAGTTTTAATTATAAAGAAATTAAATTGGGTTTCAAAGAAATTGAGAAATGGTTAAATAAGAAATTAAAAGAATATAAATATTTGAAACCTGATTTGGATGGAAAACTGAAATAAATTTGTATAGAAATATTACTGGATAAATTATAAATCCAAAATTAATTATATTTGATAAATTGAATTTAGAGAAATAAAGGTATTGTCAAATAATGGGTTTAAAAAGGGATTAAAATCTGAAATCTATTTTAAAATGTAAATTGGAAGTTTTAAAATTTGGAATGATAATTAATTTAAATGTTATTAGTTGAAGTTTTGGGAAATAAATTTATGTTATAAAACCCTAAAACTAAATTTAATAAATGGACAGAAATCGTGAGAAGGATTTCTGTGATGATTTAGTAGAAATGAGATTTCCTAAGGAAAATCCAAGTTCGAGTTTTAAATTGATTTTATAAAAAGAAGTTTTAAAATCTTAAACTGGTCTTAAAGAATGTTTAGAAATTTATTATTTTAAAGTGATTATTTATAAATTAGCAATAGTAGAATTTTGTAAATATTTTAATAATTATGTTTACAAATGGATTTGTTTTAAAAGTTAGTTTTGACCTAAGTATATTGAAAAAAAAAAGAGTTAATCTTTTACAACTCTATTTTTATTATATAATATAACTAAAACTTATTTTCAATTAAGTTATATCTTATAAATAGTTTGCTTTTTAAATATTTTGAAAGTTATATTTTGAGTAAATAATTAGTAGTAAATTCATCTATTTAAAAGTATATTTTAAATTAAAATGTTTTTAACAGTTTTAATCTAAACTGTTTTGAACTTGGATATTTCCAATGGAAATATATGGTAAATGATTTACCTTGTAAAGGAGGAATTTTGAGAAATGTTTTCAAATGAGATTTGGAAATTTGGTAATATATCTTTTAAAGATATTTGAGGTAAATAAATAATTTGGGAATTTTTTATTGTGTGATGGATGCTATGGATGTTTATGAATATAAATTGATAGTTAAATCACCGACTATCAATATTGGACAAATGCGATGATCGTTTCGAAGAGACCGGGATCGAGATTTATTTCTCGAAAACCACTTCGATCCGGTTTGTACGTTTTCGTGCGATAAAACGTTTTCGGAGTCGAAGATGGAGCAGTGAAGTGCAAGGGCTAGTCGCTACTAATCCTGAGGATATTTCCAAAATGGATGTAGTAGGAATAGTGCCTTCGGTTCCGTTCGAACCCGGGACGGACTTGTATGGACGAATGCTTTCGTGACATCGTCAGCGGACGATGGGCATTCTAAGGGATATATGCTATAAAGGTATCGTTTAGCCTCAAGCCTCATCAACCGGAAATGACTGAAAATCAGGGGATATGCAGCAAGGCTTCGTGGGTAGCCCCCACTGGAGAGTAAGGTCATCCCTGTCTAGAGGTTCCTTTTTATTTCGGCTTAGTGGTGCGGTTGCTGATCCCAACCGCGGGGTGATCTTATTCGGAATTGCCCATAGGTGATTCCGGTCTTGTGTTGCAGGGGACGAAGGGAGTAGTCCTCGGTACTGTGATCTAGACCACGTACTGTGACAGGTGGTACCCCAGTGCCTAGTCATTGTTGGAAATCCATTTTCCCTACGAGCCTTGTACGAGTTTTGTTTGTATTACCCACTTCGGTGGCTAGTAGCTGGAATTTAATGAATGTAACAATTTCGGCTATTTTATAAGTATTTGTAAATAGACCCTATTATAATATAAGAGGATTTCTATAAAAAGTGTTTTAGCTATCGTAAGGTAAAAACCCGACATGTTTATTTGTGGCGTGGTCTTACGAGATGCTTTTGTTTTCAAAAGGATTTTTGAAACTTTAATAATCAATTGTGTGCATTATTATCAGCTGGTATTCCAGACTGACTCGGGTGTTATTTCGTTATAATGCTCGGGTCAGACCGAGTATTATATGTTCAGGATAGGTTGCTATGGAGCAGGAGAGGAGCTGGAGTTCGAGACGTATTATATGTACCTATATATATATCCGCTGCTATGTTGTATGGTATGTCTGTTATGTGTTGATTGATGTATGAGTTACTCTGATGATATGTTGTATATAAACAGATATAGATTTCATTTTGTGTAAAGTTCTATAGTTACTATTATATTTTATTCCGCTGCGACTGTGAGATTCTGATATTGTTTAGTTTCTTCTTCTTCTATCTCTTTTTCTTTAACCTCAATGGTTCGTATTTCTGTTCCACTTGAGTCAATTAGGGTAGAATAATGTTGATTCAAAGGGATCGGATTTGCGGGTCGTCACAGGTGGTGAAGACCGAATATTTTCGAAAACGTAAGGACAACTCGTCGAATGTCTTTGCATCGAATGGTCCCCGGTATAGAGACTCCATATGTGATGGGGAGTCCGAACGTGATTAGTGAATATCCGGATTGCAAGGACTTCTTTGGAAGTGCCTTCGGTTCTGTTCGAGCCCGGAACAGACTTGTATGGATAGTATGTCTGACATTACAAATTGAGATATAAAGCTGATTTCTTTCAAATATATTTCTGTTGGTGGCGGAGAATTTATTCTTTTAGCTTAACACCCTTCTCTGAGACGTACGAGCTCAGAGGTTATGTAGTTGAATGTTATCAGCGATATATTCCCCATTTGGTAATGTGACATGCTGAGTGTTGCTGTGAAATGATCATTGTGTTGATTATTTGTGATAGGATCGTTTATTTGATCGTCTATCTTGGTGATCATTGTGTTGATCATTTGTTAACCCAAAGCATGGCTTTTGTATAAAGTATGTTTTTGTGGACGTGACTTCGTCGAGCCTCACACCCCGGAAATGGTCAAAACAGGAAAGATGCGGCAAGGTTATGAGGGGTAGCACCCTTTAGGGTATGTACATTTCCTTCTGGATAGAGGTGGTATCATGGTATGGAGCCCAGATATTTAACCTATGTGGTTACTACGAATTTATTACTTTGTGGTTGTTGGTTATCGGGATCCCGTGAGAAAGGTCGTTTACGATCGGGGAATGGCGTGCTCGTGTCAGTAGTTACCCAGTTAGGGGTAACCCGGCGTTGTGTTGGCAGAGTTCCGGTTTGGTTCTCGGGAATGTCTTTCCAGAGGCATTCTCATGTGGCAATGGGAAGTTCCTTGGCCTGACCATTTGTTGGAAATCCAATTCCCAATACGAAACTTGTACGGTATTAGTTGTAGAACCTATCATTCACTTATGGTGTCGCAACACTGTTTGGATGGTAGCTATAGTAGGCATAGTTCGAAATGTCTATGTTGGCTAAGATTTATATTCTACTTTCGAAATGAATTTTTCTCTACACTATGCACTAGTAATAATATCAAATGTTCTTTTAATGCGTATAAAGCATCTTTGACTATCATAAGGAGAAATCTCCTCCGATTCTGCGTTTGCATTGTGTGTGTGTGCGGGAGGCCTTATGGTAGTCTCATTTTTCAAAAGCATTGCGAATTGACTTTGAAAATCTTTTGTTGAATGTTTTTAAAGATAAACTGTTTTGTTGCTCACACCAGTCCCACGACTGATCCGGAGTTTATTGTTTCCTTCCTAAACTCTGGGTGCTCATTATTTTCTACACGAGCAGTCTAGAGTTGGGTTTTACAGATAGTTAGATATAGTGGATTATCTGGAGTTAGTTCAGTCTTTGGACCACACCAGTCTTGCTGAGCTTGGTGATATGTTATTGGGAGTTCGAGCTACTGCTGGATTAATTCTTGGAAATGGAGTTACAGTTCCGATTTGGAGTTCTTCGTTGAAGACTATCTTAGAGTTATTTGTTCCGCTGTTAGATGTCATCTATTTTCTTTCCGCTGCTATTTTATTGTATCATATCTCTGATGTATATTGATATCTATTGGATTATCTGTTGTATCAGATATTGTATCAAAGCTGTATATCAATGTATTATTATTTTATTCCGCTGTGTTGTTTACTTAATGATTGTTATAAGCCGGCGAATCGAAATTTAAACGGTCGAATCTACGGCATTCGAGTACGATTTGAAGTATGGATGTCGATTTTCGAGCGGGCAAAATCCGACTCGTCACATTTGGTATCAGAGCTAAGGTTAAACTTTAGCTCAGGAGTGTAACACGTTAAGTAGCTCATTAGAGATAGGGTGAAGTAAATCCTAGAATGAGTAATCCTTAAGATATCCGTTTGAATGTCTCAGTAAAATCTCTTACTATCCACTGATAGTAAGTATGAGTGCAAGAAGAGAACGAGATAGAGGACAGGGAAATACGACTATAAATGGTCGATGCTCTATGACAACAGTGGAAATAACTTTCTCTATCAATTTTCTTTGATTCGTTTCCAAAATTCTTTTGAATTGTTTCGTGACAGCTCCAGAGAAAGAAGTTCGGTGTAATGGCAGCCCTACGAATCGTTGTGGGAAATCTTTACTTCGTATCTTCATCGGTTTTTATCGGTTTTTGATTTTAAAACCTTAATGAATATGAATTTGCAAATTGAAATTGAGAATTTTAAATAAATTAGAAATTTTAAATTGAGTTAAATTGATTAATAGAATATGAAGGATAATTTGAATTGAATCAATAAAACGATTTTGTTTAAAACCAAAATTGAAATTTTATTATAATTACTTGTATCTATTGTTGATATTCTGATTTGGTGAGCCAAATGCAGAACTGATATCCAGTTTGATCTGAAAAGATATTTCTCTATCTTTGAATATATCTCTGTGTTGTTTTCGTGCCTGCGAATTTCGAGGACGAAATTCTTTTAAGGGGGGAAGTCTGTAACGACCCTAGATTTTAATTTAATTTAAATAGATAATTTATCGAATTTTTGAATTAAAATTGTGAAATGTATAGATGAAAAGATGCGAGTTTCCCCGATTCAAATAGAAATTATATTAAGTCGTATGAATTTGAAAATTTGTATATATGTGAATATATATGTATATATTGGATTTGAGATAAAATCTTAAATAAATGGTTTTTAAAATAAATAGAAATAAATACAAGACAATAAATAGGAAGTAAATAAAATATAAGATATAACAATATAAAGTAAATATATATATATATATATCTTAATCTCATATTAATAAATCAATACAAAAGTAATAAGAGTAAAATAAATAAATTGATTTAAAAATTTATAAATGATGAAAATTTGAGTTATATAAAATATATGTGTACATAGAGAAATGTAAAACAATAATTTTTAAAAGTAAAATTTATAATAATTATTTAAACTAAAAATAGAAGTAAATTTAAAAATGCAAGAATAAGAGCAAATAAAAGTATTCAAACAAATAGATAAGCAAAGTAAACAAAACAAAGTAAAAATAACAAACAAATAAAAACATAGATATGTAGGCAATACAAATAAAGTTTTCAAAACAAATAAATACGAGTACAAAATAAAAACCTAGAAATTCAGCTATAGTTTGAAAATGAATATATATATATATATAGTTTTATAAAATATAAAGTAAGTAAACATATTAAATAAAAATCTAACATATAATAACAAAAGAAAGCTATCATTATCATCTTCAAACATGCTACAGCTGAGACAAAGCAAATATATATATTTTTGTATGTACACTTGCAAATTAAACCAAACCAACAAGATAAAATTTAAAGTTAAAAAGAAAAGAAACAAATAAAATACAACACAAAACTGTACATACATAACAGTACATTAGCTAAACCTATTATTATAAACAGGTAAGTATATGCAGGCAAGAAAATGCAGGCTGAAATAAAGAAGTACAAAGAAAAGTAATAAAGCTTTCATCTCAACTCAAATAAGCACATATATAAACTGTACATACATAATTATTGAACAAAGCATCTTCAACCATGCTTATAGTACAAAGAGAAGGTAACATCACCTTGCATAGAACAATAATCAACCTGTACAACTCCTCTTTTATATATACATCAACTTATAAACTTGCTCTCCTATATATTTTCATCAGCTCGTTCCTTGAAGTTAAAATCTGAAGTAGATACTACTTCATACTTAAACAAGGATTCAAAAATTTAGATAACAATACAATCAACTTCAGACCAGAGGATCAAATTAAAAGCTTTAGCTTGAAAATGCAAATCTGTTTCCAAATTGAAGAAACCTATTCATTTCCTGGAAATCAAGTGAGTAACACCCTTTTTAAAAGCTTAAACATATGAACCTGATTATAGAGTTGAAATCTGGATTATGTATATTGTTACATATGTATCTCTCTGTGTATACATATGGATATCTGAATGATTTTATATGCTGTTCTTCTCCACTTCAACAAAACCAAGTGAGTAACTCAAACCAGTTTTCTATGTTTACTGAAATGCCTAAGAGTAACTTCATATATATAATATTTTAAGGTTCAATTTAGTTGTATGGTAAAATCTGAGACTTTGTTGATTGGGTGAGATATACATACATACATACATACATACATACATATATATATATATATATATATATATTGGTGAATAAACCTGTACATATAAATACAGGAACCTCAGAATATAAATTGGAACTGGGAGTGCTCATATGTGTTTACTCTTTGATACTCTGAAAACAAAGTTTGATTTCAAAAAAAAATCATTTCTTCCCAAACTATTAAATATTTGGACTTGAGATCAAAATAGCTATTGTTTGTTTAACCCTGAACTAAATTTTAAAAATAAATTTAAATTAAAATCACTTGGTATCACCTCTGGAAAGAGGTATTTTTGAGCACAACTTCAAATTGATCAAGATTTGAATCTTGAAATTTTCGAATTCAGATACTTAGCTTGAATCTTCACTGGAAGACATGAATTTTAAAGTTCATATCATAATTTTTAGCGATCTAGTTTGTGAGTGGTTTGGGTTCGTTCGAATTTTGCATTTCGAGTCGCCGAGGTCGGTCTAGTTGATCAGAGGGGTCGGGGCTTGGGCTGGAGGTGGAGGAGCGAACAGGAAGTGTGGGAAAAATGGTGGATGGGGGTGCAGTGCCTTGTGGTGGCGGCGGGAAGTGATCAAACTTCGGTGACCTAGTTTTGGGGTGGCCGATATTTTCCACTCGCGCGACGTTAATGATGGATCGAGTGTCACGGGGTTTCGTGGGGAGGTAGAGGGAAGATTGATGTCGCCATGGCCGGAGTTTGGTGGCGTACGGTGGTCGGAGTGTCGAGCAAACGGCGTTGACAGGTTTTGGGGCGTGGACCTGATCGTGTTCCAGGTTTCAAATATGGGGCTCGAATTCACTCGATTGTGATTTGGTCAAGTTTGGGTATAATAGGTTGTTCGAATCGATATGGGGAGTCGATGATGACGTTTAGGTGGCTGCGGCGTTGGCCGGAGGTGGCGAACGAAGGCGTGCACGTGCACGGTGCAATTTTCCTGGTGATGTTGTTTGGGTAGAAGCAGTGTTCTAGGGGGGTTTTTACCCGAAGTGGTACTCGAGTAATCGAGTAAGTGACTCGAAGCAAGTCGAGTCTGGGCTCGGGTCAAGTTCATGTTCCAGGCTTCAAACCTGAAACTGTTTTGGTTTGAAAAATTTTAAAACCCAAATTTAATTTTTAACCAAGATTTTTAAAGCTAAGTTCAAATTGAAATGTAAATATAAATTCAAGTTGAATGTAGAGTTTAGTTTGAACCTAAATAAGTTTTATATTTAAATTGTTTTAATAACTTAAAAAACAATTCAAAATATATTAAAGAAATTTGAAATGGAGTTAAAATTTTAAATGAAAAATTTAAGCAAGTTGAAACTAAAAGTTTAAATTTAAATTTAAATCTGAATTAAAGAAAATTTGAATCCTAGTCTGAAATCAAAGAAGTTTTAATATTTAAATTGTTTAAATTTGTTTTGTAATGATAATTAAAACATTAGTTAGAAAATGTTTTAAAAATTGAATTAGGAAAGATAAAAATGATATGCACTCATTTAATTAGTTCAAGGGAATAATTGATTAATTTATTTTATCAAGAAATTAAGATTTGAGTTAAATTAATTAAGATAAATTAATTTGTAAATAAGATTCATTAATTTAATAAAGAGATGTCTTTTAAACAAATGATAAAGGTTATTTAATCAAATAATTAAGATCTCTAAGTTACAGTTTAGAACTTAATTAATTAAATAAGCAGTGATTAATTATATGATTTCAAAGGCTAATTAAAGGCTAATTAACAATAATTAAATTGAGTTCAATTACTTAAGAATAGTAATTAAAAAATTATGAATAGTTAATAAGGATCATTTACTTGAGATTTATTTGATAATTTATTAATGTGATTAATCTTGATAATTAATGTGATAAATTAATTTGTGGATTGTATTAAGTATAATTATTTAATAACAGTAATTTAGAAATAAATTATTCAATATAATTAATTGGGTTAATCAAATCTGTTTAAATTAAATTCTTAATTTAATTAATTCAGAATAATCACTCGATAATTTTGGAAAGGTAATTACTTAGAGAAATAATAAATGGATAATTTATTCATAAGTAATTAATTAAATTGGAAATAACTTGAATCAATTAGGATTAAACGATTTATTAATCCTGTTTATGAATGATTATCAAATGCCTGACCTTACTTATGAATAATTGTATTGTATGAGTTGCCTTGAATTGTTTTTCCTATCTGATCTGTGATATTTTGTTCTGTAGATTGTGGTATGTATAATTTATTCATTTATGGATGATACATTTGTATATTATCTGTGAATCTGTGAATAGACGATAAGCGTTATAGCTTATATCGCTTATCAACTATATTTCTATGTTTCAATCTGTGACGATTGAAATAATGTTGCACTAGTGTGTTAAAACCCCTGAACCACACCATACACACACAATTATGGATTTCACGAGGAAATCGATTAAGTCGCAGATTTTTGAAATAGTTAAATTTGAATTTTTAAATTCAAATGTTTTGGAAATGGAATTGGAATAGAAGTGAAAAGCTTTTGAAATGGAATTTCAAAGATGGAAATTTATTTTGAATAACTGGATTAAGTGTTGGAATTTAAGTACTTTAATTTAAATTTGAATTCAATATTCGAATTGAATTCTGTAATTTGAAATTAGGGATTAATGATATTATACTAGTCATTATGAGTTAAACCATTTTTAAAGTATTATTTTTGGGAATTTGAATTTAACTCAAGGATTTCAACTCGTATAAATGAATCAGATTTCCAAAATGAAAACTGTTGTTTTCAAATGATAAACACTTTTAGATAAGAACTGAGATTCCAGTTAATTAGGGGAATTTCAAGATTGAATAGAGAAATGATTTTCCTAAGTTATGAATGAATTCTTTTTGAAAGCTATGAATTAAATCTGTTTATTTTTAACAGATTTAAATTGATGATTTGTTTAAATCAAATTGAAATGAAATTGTTTTGAAGGCTATAAGTTAAATCTTTGATTTAAAGATTTAACGAGTTAAATCAAATTAAAATGAAAATTGATTTGGAAAATATGTGAATGAATCTTTTGTTTAAAAGATTTAAATGTGAAAATTGTTTAAACCGTTAAAGGTTGTGAAAATGAATCTTTTTGTTTAAAGATTGAAAATGGTAATTTGTTAAACCATTTGAAAGAAAGTTTGAATTATTAAGTTGTGACTTAATTGAAATCCCAATGTCCATATGTTTTTGAAATACTGCGCTCACTGTTCGGTTTAGCCGGGAGAGGACCTTTGTGTCATATATCCCATTCCGAATATGTGATATGTCGTTATGGATAGCATTTGAAGATCGGTGGTGAAGACCGAATATTTTCGAAAACGTAAGGACAACTCGTCGAATGTCTTTGCATCGAATGGTCCCCGGTATAGAGACTCCATATGTGATGGGGAGTCCGAACGTGATTAGTGAATATCCGGATTGCAAGGACTTCTTTGGAAGTGCCTTCGGTTCTGTTCGAGCCCGGAACAGACTTGTATGGATAGTATGTCTGACATTACAAATTGAGATATAAAGCTGATTTCTTTCAAATATATTTCTGTTGGTGGCGGAGAATTTATTCTTTTAGCTTAACACCCTTCTCTGAGACGTACGAGCTCAGAGGTTATGTAGTTGAATGTTATCAGCGATATATTCCCCATTTGGTAATGTGACATGCTGAGTGTTGCTGTGAAATGATCATTGTGTTGATTATTTGTGATAGGATCGTTTATTTGATTGTCTATCTTGGTGATCATTGTGTTGATCATTTGTTGACCCAAAGCATGGCTTTTGTATAAAGTATGTTTTTGTGGACGTGACTTCGTCGAGCCTCACACCCCGGAAATGGTCAAAACAGGAAAGATGCGGCAAGGTTATGAGGGGTAGCACCCTTTAGGGTATGTACATTTCCTTCTGGATAGAGGTGGTATCATGGTATGGAGCCCAGATATTTAACCTATGTGGTTACTACGAATTTATTACTTTGTGGTTGTTGGTTATCGGGATCCCGTGAGAAAGGTCGTTTACGATCGGGGAATGGCGTGCTCGTGTCAGTAGTTACCCAGTTAGGGGTAACCCGGCCTTGTGTTGGCAGAGTTCCGGTTTGGTTCTCGGGAATGTCTTTCCAGAGGCATTCTCATGTGGCAATGGGAAGTTCCTTGGCCTGACCATTTGTTGGAAATCCAATTCCCAATACGAAACTTGTACGGTATTAGTTGTAGAACCTATCATTCACTTATGGTGTCGCAACACTGTTTGGATGGTAGCTATAGTAGGCATAGTTCGAAATGTCTATGTTGGCTAAGATTTATATTCTACTTTCGAAATGAATTTTTCCCTACACTATGCACTAGTAATAATATCAAATGTTCTTTTAATGCGTATCAAGAATCTTTGACTATCATAAGGAGAAATCTCCTCCGATTCTGCGTTTGCATTGTGTGTGTGTGCGGGAGGCCTTATGGTAGTCTCATTTTTCAAAAGCATTGCGAATTGACTTTGAAAATCTTTTGTTGAATGTTTTTAAAGATAAACTGTTTTGTTGCTCACACCAGTCCCACGACTGATCCGGAGTTTATTGTTTCCTTCCTAAACTCTGGGTGCTCATTATTTTCTACACGAGCAGTCTAGAGTTGGGTTTTACAGATAGTTAGATATAGTGGATTATCTGGAGTTAGTTCAGTCTTTGGACCACACCAGTCTTGCTGAGCTTGGTGATATGTTATTGGGAGTTCGAGCTACTGCTGGATTGATTCTTGGAAATGGAGTTACAGTTCCGATTTGGAGTTCTTCGTTGAAGACTATCTTAGAGTTATTTGTTCCGCTGTTAGATGTCATCTATTTTCTTTCCGCTGCTATTTTATTGTATCATATCTCTGATGTATATTGATATCTATTGGATTATCTGTTGTATCAGATATTGTATCAAAGCTGTATATCAATGTATTATTATTTTATTCCGCTGTGTTGTTTACTTAATGATTGTTATAAGCTCCGGCGAATCGAAATTTAAACGGTCGAATCTACGGCATTCGAGTACGATTTGAAGTATGGATGTCGATTTTCGAGCGGGCAAAATCCGACTCGTCACATTTGGTATCAGAGCTAAGGTTAAACTTTAGCTCAGGAGTGTAACACGTTAAGTAGCTCATTAGAGATAGGGTGAAGTAAATCCTAGAATGAGTAATCCTTAAGATATCCGTTTGAATGTCTCAGTAAAATCTCTTACTATCCACTGATAGTAAGTATGAGTGCAAGAAGAGAACGAGATAGAGGACAGGGAAATACGACTATAAATGGTCGATGCTCTATGACAACAGTGGAAATAACTTTCTCTATCAATTTTCTTTGATTCGTTTCCAAAATTCTTTTGAATTGTTTCGTGACAGCTCCAGAGAAAGAAGTTCGGTGTAATGGCAGCCCTACGAATCGTTGTGGGAAATCTTTACTTCGTATCTTCATCGGTTTTTATCGGTTTTTGATTTTAAAACCTTAATGAATATGAATTTGCAAATTGAAATTGAGAATTTTAAATAAATTAGAAATTTTAAATTGAGTTAAATTGATTAATAGAATATGAAGGATAATTTGAATTGAATCAATAAAACGATTTTGTTTAAAACCAAAATTGAAATTTTATTATAATTACTTGTATCTATTGTTGATATTCTGATTTGGTGAGCCAAATGCAGAACTGATATCCAGTTTGATCTGAAAAGATATTTCTCTATCTTTGAATATATCTCTGTGTTGTTTTCGTGCCTGCGAATTTCGAGGACGAAATTCTTTTAAGGGGGAAGTCTGTAACGACCCTAGATTTTAATTTAATTTAAATAGATAATTTATCGAATTTTTGAATTAAAATTGTGAAATGTATAGATGAAAAGATGCGAGTTTCCCCGATTCAAATAGAAATTATATTAAGTCGTATGAATTTGAAAATTTGTATATATGTGAATATATATGTATATATTGGATTTGAGATAAAATCTTAAATAAATGGTTTTTAAAATAAATAGAAATAAATACAAGACAATAAATAGGAATTAAATAAAATATAAGATATAACAATATAAAGTAAATATATATATATATATATCTTAATCTCATATTAATAAATCAATACAAAAGTAATAAGAGTAAAATAAATAAATTGATTTAAAAATTTATAAATGATGAAAATTTGAGTTATATAAAATATATGTGTACATAGAGAAATGTAAAACAATAATTTTTAAAAGCAAAATTTATAATAATTATTTAAACTAAAAATAGAAGTAAATTTAAAAATGCAAGAATAAGAGCAAATAAAAGTATTCAAACAAATAGATAAGCAAAGTAAACAAAACAAAGTAAAAATAACAAACAAATAAAAACATAGATATGTAGGCAATACAAATAAAGTTTTCAAAACAAATAAATACGAGTACAAAATAAAAACCTAGAAATTCAGCTATAGTTTGAAAATGAATATATATATATATATATAGTTTTATAAAATATAAAGTAAGTAAACATATTAAATAAAAATCTAACATATAATAACAAAAGAAAGCTATCATTATCATCTTCAAACATGCTACAGCTGAGACAAAGCAAATATATATTTTTGTATGTACACTTGCAAATTAAACCAAACCAACAAGATAAAATTTAAAGTTAAAAAGAAAAGAAACAAATAAAATACAACACAAAACTGTACATACATAACAGTACATTAGCTAAACCTATTATTATAAACAGGTAAGTATATGCAGGCAAGAAAATGCAGGCTGAAATAAAGAAGTACAAAGAAAAGTAATAAAGCTTTCATCTCAACTCAAACAAGCACATATATAAACTGTACATACATAATTATTGAACAAAGCATCTTCAACCATGCTTATAGTACAAAGAGAAGGTAACATCACCTTGCATAGAACAATAATCAACCTGTACAACTCCTCTTTTATATATACATCAACTTATAAACTTGCTCTCCTATATATTTTCATCAGCTCGTTCCTTGAAGTTAAAATCTGAAGTAGATACTACTTCATACTTAAACAAGGATTCAAAAATTTAGATAACAATACAATCAACTTCAGACCAGAGGATCAAATTAAAAGCTTTAGCTTGAAAATGCAAATCTGTTTCCAAATTGAAGAAACCTATTCATTTCCTGGAAATCAAGTGAGTAACACCCTTTTTAAAAGCTTAAACATATGAACCTGATTATAGAGTTGAAATCTGGATTATGTATATTGTTACATATGTATCTCTCTGTGTATACATATGGATATCTGAATGATTTTATATGCTGTTCTTCTCCACTTCAACAAAACCAAGTGAGTAACTCAAACCAGTTTTCTATGTTTACTGAAATGCCTAAGAGTAACTTCATATATATAATATTTTAAGGTTCAATTTAGTTGTATGGTAAAATCTGAGACTTTGTTGATTGGGTGAGATATACATACATACATACATACATACATACATACATACATACATATATATATATATATATATATATATATATATATTGGTGAATAAACCTGTACATATAAATACAGGAACCTCAGAATATAAATTGGAACTGGGAGTGCTCATATGTGTTTACTCTTTGATACTCTGAAAACAAAGTTTGATTTCAAAAAAAAATCATTTCTTCCCAAACTATTAAATATTTGGACTTGAGATCAAAATAGCTATTGTTTGTTTAACCCTGAACTAAATTTTAAAAATAAATTTAAATTAAAATCACTTGGTATCACCTCTGGAAAGAGGTATTTTTGAGCACAACTTCAAATTGATCAAGATTTGAATCTTGAAATTTTCGAATTCAGATACTTAGCTTGAATCTTCACTGGAAGACATGAATTTTAAAGTTCATATCATAATTTTTAGCGATCTAGTTTGTGAGTGGTTTGGGTTCGTTCGAATTTTGCATTTCGAGTCGCCGAGGTCGGTCTAGTTGATCAGAGGGGTCGGGGCTTGGGCTGGAGGTGGAGGAGCGAACAGGAAGTGTGGGAAAAATGGTGGATGGGGGTGCAGTGCCTTGTGGTGGCGGCGGGAAGTGATCAAACTTCGGTGACCTAGTTTTGGGGTGGCCGATATTTTCCACTCGCGCGACGTCAATGATGGATCGAGTGTCACGGGGTTTCGTGGGGAGGTAGAGGGAAGATTGATGTCGCCATGGCCGGAGTTTGGTGGCGTACGGTGGTCGGAGTGTCGAGCAAACGGCGTTGACAGGTTTTGGGGCGTGGACCTGATCGTGTTCCAGGTTTCAAATATGGGGCTCGAATTCACTCGATTGTGATTTGGTCAAGTTTGGGTATAATAGGTTGTTCGAATCGATATGGGAGGTTGATGATGACGTTTAGGTGGCTGCGGCGTTGGCCGGAGGTGGCGAACGAAGGCGTGCACGTGCACGGTGCAATTTTCCTGGTGATGTTGTTTGGGTAGAAGCAGTGTTCCAGGGGGGTTTTTACCCGAAGTGGTACTCGAGTAATCGAGTAAGTGACTCGAAGCAAGTCGAGTCTGGGCTCGGGTCAAGTTCATGTTCCAGGCTTCAAACCTGAAACTGTTTTGGTTTGAAAATTTTTAAAACCCAAATTTAATTTTAAACCAAGATTTTTAAAGCTAAGTTCAAATTGAAATGTAAATATAAATTCAAGTTGAATGTAGAGTTTAGTTTGAACCTAAATAAGTTTTATATTTAAATTGTTTTAATAACTTAAAAAACAATTCAAAATATATTAAAGAAATTTGAAATGGAGTTAAAATTTTAAATGAAAAATTTAAGCAAGTTGAAACTAAAAGTTTAAATTTAAATTTAAATCTGAATTAAAGAAAATTTGAATCCTAGTCTGAAATCAAAGAAGTTTTAATATTTAAATTGTTTAAATTTGTTTTGTAATGATAATTAAAACATTAGTTAGAAAATGTTTTAAAAATTGAATTAGGAAAGATAAAAATGATTTGCACTCATTTAATTAGTTCAAGGGAATAATTGATTAATTTATTTTATCAAGAAATTAAGATTTGAGTTAAATTAATTAAGATAAATTAATTTGTAAATAAGATTCATTAATTTAATATAGAGCTGTCTTTTAAACAAATGATAAAGGTTATTTAATCAAATAATTAAGATCTCTAAGTTACAGTTTAGAACTTAATTAATTAAATAAGCAGTGATTAATTATATGATTTCAAAGGCTAATTAAAGGCTAATTAACAATAATTAAATTGAGTTCAATTACTTAAGAATAGTAATTAAAAAATTATGAATAGTTAATAAGGATCATTTACTTGAGATTTATTTGATAATTTATTAATGTGATTAATCTTGATAATTAATGTGATAAATTAATTTGTGGATTGTATTAAGTATAATTATTTAATAACAGTAATTTAGAAATAAATTATTCAATATAATTAATTGGGTTAATCAAATCTGTTTAAATTAAATTCTTAATTTAATTAATTCAGAATAATCACTCGATAATTTTGGAAAGGTAATTACTTAGAGAAATAATAAATGGATAATTTATTCATAAGTAATTAATTAAATTGGAAATAACTTGAATCAATTAGGATTAAACGATTTATTAATCCTGTTTATGAATGATTATCAAATGCCTGACCTTACTTATGAATAATTGTATTGTATGAGTTGCCTTGAATTGTTTTTCCTATCTGATCTGTGATATTTTGTTCTGTAGATTGTGGTATGTATAATTTATTCATTTATGGATGATACATTTGTATATTATCTGCGAATCTGTGAATAGACGATAAGCGTTATAGCTTATATCGCTTATCAACTATATTTCTATGTTTCAATCTGTGACGATTGAAATGATGTTGCACTAGTGTGTTAAAACCCCTGAACCACACCATACACACACAATTATGGATTTCACGAGGAAATCGATTAAGTCGCAGATTTTTGAAATAGTTAAATTTGAATTTTTAAATTCAAATGTTTTGGAAATGGAATTGGAATAGAAGTGAAAAGCTTTTGAAATGGAATTTCAAAGATGGAAATTTATTTTGAATAACTGGATTAAGTGTTGGAATTTAAGTACTTTAATTTAAATTTGAATTCAATATTCGAATTGAATTCTGTAATTTGAAATTAGGGATTAATGATATTATACTAGTCATTATGAGTTAAACCATTTTTAAAGTATTATTTTTGGGAATTTGAATTTAACTCAAGGATTTCAACTCGTATAAATGAATCAGATTTCCAAAATGAAAACTGTTGTTTTCAAATGATAAACACTTTTAGATAAGAACTGAGATTCCAGTTAATTAGGGGAATTTCAAGATTGAATAGAAAAATGATTTTCCTAAGTTATGAATGAATTCTTTTTGAAAGCTATGAATTAAATCTGTTTATTTTTAACAGATTTAAATTGATGATTTGTTTAAATCAAATTGAAATGAAATTGTTTTGAAGGCTATAAGTTAAATCTTTGATTTAAAGATTTAACGAGTTAAATCAAATTGAAATGAAAATTGATTTGGAAAATATGTGAATGAATCTTTTGTTTAAAAGATTTAAATGTGAAAATTGTTTAAACCGTTAAAGGTTGTGAAAATGAATCTTTTTGTTTAAAGATTGAAAATGGTAATTTGTTAAACCATTTGAAAGAAAGTTTGAATTATTAAGTTGTGACTTAATTGAAATCCCAATGTCCATATGTTTTTGAAATACTGCGCTCACTGTTCGGTTTAGCCGGGAGAGGACCTTTGTGTCATATATCCCATTCCGAATATGTGATATGTCGTTATGGATAGCATTTGAAGACCGGTGGTGAAGACCGGATATTTTCGAAAACGTAAGGACAACTCGTCGAACGTCTTTGCATCGAATGGTCCCCGGTATAGAGACTCCATATGTGATGGGGAGTCCGAACGTGATTAGTGAATATCCGGATTGCAAGGACTTCTTTGGAAGTGCCTTCGGTTCTGTTCGAGCCCGGAACAGACTTGTATGGATAGTATGTCTGACATTACAAATTGAGATATAAAGCTGATTTCTTTCAAATATATTTCTGTTGGTGGCGGAGAATTTATTCTTTTAGCTTAACACCCTTCTCTGAGACGTACGAGCTCAGAGGTTATGTAGTTGAATGTTATCAGCGATATATTCCCTATTTGGTAATGTGACATGCTGAGTGTTGCTGTGAAATGATCATTGTGTTGATTATTTGTGATAGGATCGTTTATTTGATCGTCTATCTTGGTGATCATTGTGTTGATCATTTGTTGACCCAAAGCATGGCTTTTGTATAAAGTATGTTTTTGTGGACGTGACTTCGTCGAGCCTCACACCCCGGAAATGGTCAAAACAGGAAAGATGCGGCAAGGTTATGAGGGGTAGCACCCTTTAGGGTATGTACATTTCCTTCTGGATAGAGGTGGTATCATGGTATGGAGCCCAGATATTTAACCTATGTGGTTACTACGAATTTATTACTTTGTGGTTGTTGGTTATCGGGATCCCGTGAGAAAGGTCGTTTACGATCGGGGAATGGCGTGCTCGTGTCAGTAGTTACCCAGTTAGGGGTAACCCGGCCTTGTGTTGGCAGAGTTCCGGTTTGGTTCTCGGGGATGTCTTTCCAGAGGCATTCTCATGTGGCAATGGGAAGTTCCTTGGCCTGACCATTTGTTGGAAATCCAATTCCCAATACGAAACTTGTACGGTATTAGTTGTAGAACCTATCATTCACTTATGGTGTCGCAACACTGTTTGGATGGTAGCTATAGTAGGCATAGTTCGAAATGTCTATGTTGGCTAAGATTTATATTCTACTTTCGAAATGAATTTTTCTCTACACTATGCACTAGTAATAATATCAAATGTTCTTTTAATGCGTATCAAGTATCTTTGACTATCATAAGGAGAAATCTCCTCCGATTCTGCGTTTGCATTGTGTGTGTTTGCGGGAGGCCTTATGGTAGTCTCATTTTTCAAAAGCATTGCGGATTGACTTTGAAAATCTTTTGTTGAATGTTTTTAAAGATAAACTGTTTTGTTGCTCACACCAGTCCCACGACTGATCCGGAGTTTATTGTTTCCTTCCTAAACTCTGGGTGCTCATTATTTTCTACACGAGCAGTCTAGAGTTGGGTTTTACAGATAGTTAGATATAATGGATTATCTGGAGTTAGTTCAGTCTTTGGACCACACCAGTCTTGCTGAGCTTGGTGATATGTTATTGGGAGTTCGAGCTACTGCTGGATTGATTCTTGGAAATGGAGTTACAGTTCCGATTTGGAGTTCTTCGTTGAAGACTATCTTAGAGTTATTTGTTCCGCTGTTAGATGTCATCTATTTTCTTTCCGCTGCTATTTTATTGTATCATATCTCTGATGTATATTGATATCTATTGGATTATCTGTTGTATCAGATATTGTATCAAAGCTGTATATCAATGTATTATTATTTTATTCCGCTGTGTTGTTTACTTAATGATTGTTATAAGCTCCGGCGAATCGAAATTTAAACGGTCGAATCTACGGCATTCGAGTACGATTTGAAGTATGGATGTCGATTTTCGAGCGGGCAAAATCCGACTCGTCACATTACACTAACCAGTTTTACTGTAAACTAGTAAATAGTGGACTTCTGTGTATGTTTAGTGCATTGACAGGGTAAAGGCAGGCTGAATAATTGGAACCATTTTAATTTGTTACAGACTTCACACAAATAGTCAAGGATCCTTCTTCAAGACCCCGTGCACACAGGCGTAACTGTATGTATGTACACAGACACACATATAACAGTCGAATAAATGATTGTGGACGAAATTTGTCAGAATTTTTTGTCCTTATTTCCAAGGGTTGCCATACTAATCTACTACAGATAGGACACTCGGATTCAGGAAAGAAGCGTACATTTTAGATGCTTTCCATTTTTTTATAAAACTATGGTAGTGAATCATATCAGTTAACTACACAAGTAATTCAATCACACATAAAAAATAAAAAATAAAAAAAACTAAGTGAGGCTTTAGGGGACACAATACATACTCAAGAAAATATTGGTTGCAATGGTATATGCACAGATAAGTAACTTATTAGTAAGTAAATGTTATTAAATGTTATCAGATTGAATTTGAACTGAAGCAACTTATTATTTTATATGTTCATATAAATACTAAAATACACAATGTACTTCTTATACAACTAATAATTATTGACTTCTGTAACTTATTTATTGCTGCAAAATTATACAAGTTTTTTGAAACAACAATTCACTGTATTAAACGAGCAAGCAGTTGGAATTAGTTTTTCTTCGACGGAACCGCATTAACCATAAAAATTTAATTAGGCTTCTAGTCCAGTCCCATTGGACCTAATTAATCTAATGCTTGTCTTCCTGCATAATATTATCACTCCCTTATGGAGCCATCAGGCAATACCTAAAATATAGTCAAATGTATAATGAAACTAAAGATAAAGAACTTAGTAAACTCTATTAGTATACAACAACTAATTAAATAAGTGAGTTGTGATATTACAAATGTATGTTATAATGTGGATATCCACAAGGAAATTTATATAGGCAAATTTTTGTTACAAATGTATTTGAATGAAATATATATGTACTGATATGCAAGGTGTAAAATGTAGCTACCAAATTTTTGGTGATCATAATTTAAAAAAAAGGTAAACAAATCACAGAATGCTTATATTTACATGGTTAGATAAGTTTTAGCTTCAATTCATGGTCAACAAAGTTTAGTGCGATCTAGTTCATTTAGATCACAAACTAAGATTAGATAGAATTCTGCATTATAATCAATTAAGAAACTCTGTATGTGCAACAAAAATTATAAAGTTAAGTTAAGTATATGTACCAAAGACATCTGATAGTTTTTTTCAATTTATTCTTGTCTAAAGATGAATTCAAATGAGTTTCCAATCATTGTTCTTCAATATGGACTGCTGAATGTTTAGAGGGTGTGACTTTGTCATCGTTGTCTTATAACAGCTCACCCACCAACACTATATGAAGTTCGATCAACCTGTTTTTCACTGTTAACCTTGATTTAATATGAAATTCTAACACTAAGAATGTTCCAGAATATTTCATTGCATGTACCGGTACACTCACATCTAAAATAACTCAAGTTAATTATGGTTATATTACTCATATTTTCCAGTATAGTACTTGACCAAGCACGGCTAATAACAGTAATTACATCGCATATAAAAGTACATTTTAAACCTAAATAACAAAATCAAAATTGATGTATGAATAAAGAAACACATACTGAAATAACAAAATTGAAATTGATGTTGATTAAACTAATCGAAGAACCCATTTTAAACCTAAATAAAATCGACGAATCACTGAAAATAAGTACCTGTAGAGGGAGCAGCTAGTGATGATGATTCGGATTCGAAATCAAAAGAATGGTGAAGGGAGATGTCTGAACGACAGAGCGGCAGTGATGAAGGAGAATTTCGATCATTGGAAGAGAGATTTAATTCTGTTTTAGGTGGTGAAGGTGTTAACAAGATGAAAGGCTAAGAAAAGTAATTTGGGGAAGTGAAAAAATGAGGCGGTAAAGTTATATTATTTACGTTTCCTCAGCATTCAGATGTAAAAGTTTCCCTCCAGGATTTTTGTCCACCGCATTCAAGGCACAAACGCTGAGAATAGCTGCTGTCAATGGGTTTTTTCTTGTAGTGCATGGAGTCCCTACTTCTATTGTTAGTGATCGCGATCCATTGTTTACTAGTGGATTTTGGAAGAGTCTTCAAAAAACTTTGGGAACGAAGCTTAATTTTAGCACCGCTTATCATCCTATGTCCGATGGACAAACCGAGCGTGTGAATCAAACTCTTGAAGATCTTCTTCGTGCTTGTGTTCTTAATTTTGGTGGAAGTTGAGAAGATCTATTGCTCTCGTTGAGTTTTCCTATAATAGTAGCTTCCAATCTAGTATTGGTATGGCACCTTTTGAGGCACTCTATGGAAGGCCATGTCGTTCTCCTTCTTGTTGGCTTGAGGCCGGTGAGAAGCTGGTTTTAGGTCTAGAATTTATTCGTAATTTCACAGAAAAGATTGATCTCATTCGTCATAGGATGAAAGAAGCCCAAAGTAGACAAAAATCCTATGCCGATAACCGAAGAAGAAAATTAGAATTTTCTGGGGGAGATCTTGTGTTTATTCGTGTTTCACCTATGAAGGGTGTTGTACGTTTCAGTCGATCGGGAAAGTTAGCACCTCGATATATTGGTCCATTTTCTATCACCGAACGTATTGGTTCCGTGGCTTATCGCCTCTTATTACCGGATCAATTTTCTGCTATTCATCACGTGTTTCACGTTTATCAATTACGGAAATGCCTTCGAGATTCCGATTCTATTCTTGAGCCTGGTGTTGTGGAAGAAATTGAAGTTTCGCCTAATTTAACTTATGAGCAACATCCTATTCGAATTATTGCTTCGGAAGTCAAACATCTTTGAAATAAAGATGTTCCTTTTGTGAAAGTTCAGTGGTCCTCAAATCTTAAGGATTGTTCTTGGAAATCCAGAGAATTCATCGAGCGAACACATCCGGACTTACTTTCTCATGCTCTTTGAGGTGAACTTTTTATTTTCAAATTTCTTTTGTGTTGAATATGCTTTTATGATTGTTACTTTTTGGTTCATTTATTCCTTATGATTGCGAGGACGCAATTTCTTTAATGAGGGGAGTCAGTAACAACCCGCATATTTTACGATTGAATATTTAAATATTTTATTTGAAATAATTCATCGTTAGTCGGATTAGTGTCCAAAAAGCTACTTTTTGCAAACAGTCAAATTAGGACTCGAGACCACCCCCATTAAGTTCAAAACGACATTTGCGACCTTTTTGAGTATAAACTTTGATATGTTTGGAGTTAGTAGAATTTTGCTACTTTTTCACTTAGGGATTTGATTTTTTGTTTCAGCCCATTAGACCCAAGCTTCGCCCCTATTCCCTTCATTACTTTATTTCTATTTCCTAATACTCAAGCTTTAGCAACAATGGAGAGAGGAATGGGATATTAAAACTCAAAGCCCTAGTTTCCATTTACAAATCAAGTTCTAGCTCCAAATCAATAGAAGAAGCTTTGGTAAGCCTCCTCTTATTCTTCTCCAACTCATTCTCTTATCAATTTTAGAAATTCCTAAACTTAACTTAGGAAATGTTTCTCTTTTTAGCTTAGATTCAAGCTTGTTGGGTTGGAATTGAAGAGTGATTGTCCTTGCCTTTTCTCCATAGCTTCTTCTTCATTTGTTTTGGGTTTAAAGGTGAGATTTTTATCTCACATCCTAGTCTATAATTATCTTCGATTGTTAGGTATGAATTCCTAACACTTATTCTTGTGCAATTGATTTTGGTTTGGATTGATTTGGTGCATATTAAAAATTTTGGTGTTTTGAAATCAAAATCTATGAAAATCCTATTATGGATATTTGGAGATTGATATTTGAGGCGTATCGAAGAGACGTTAAGGCTGGGTTTTCGCTTGGCATAAAACCTTAGTCGTCGTTGCTCGTCCGATCGCTTCCGATATCGTTTGACCATTTTTGGCCTAGGTTCAGGGAATGCCCTGAACCACAGTTACAGACGTCAGAAACAAGATATTTAGACGTCTGAGTATTATACTGAGAATTTTTATTCCCCATTATTCAGACGTCTGAATGTAAATTCCAGACGTCTGAATTTGCTCGTGAGCAACCAGAAAGAAAATAGGCTAAAAAATGCCTATTTCAGACGTCTGAAATATAGGGTTTAGACGTCTGAATTGTGTTCTGGAAAACATTTATTTTTCCAGATTCAGACGTCTGAATCCTTGATTTCAGACGTCTGAATCTACTGTCTGGGCTCTATTTTGCCTATTTAGCTTGAGTTTCCAAATTTAATCGATTTGTGTTGATTCCCTTTTGTTGTTATCACTTATATCGACTTTGATGGCATTTTCTTTGGGATTTTTCGAACATCCACCTTGATGGATTCGGTATCGATTTCTTTGGATTCAATTCACGTCTTCGAATGTGAATTTTGGTGAATGATTGTTTCTACAGTCATTTTTGTGATTTGACACTTTAAAAATATAAAGGTTTCAATACTAGTAGTAAATATCAAAACTCTTTTATCAAAATGATTTCAGCACTATTTTATTACAAAGCTCGTTTCTTAAACCATTTTCCAATTTACTAGTATATACAAACCTTTACCTCACTCGTATGAGAAATCTAATTAAACGACTTAGTAAAACAAGTGGTATGAAATGCTTGCATTTACTTCGTCGGTTAATTCTTAGCCTTGTTCAATTGAATCTCTTGTGACAGTTTTCTAGTGGAGATCTACAATTTGTTCGTAAATATTTAAGTTAAGCTAGTGGTTATGGGACATGAAGCTAAGCTCATATATTTACTAGCTTAGTGTAATTGACACTTCTTGATGATCGATGATGATCATTTTGTGATTTAGACTAGCGATATGCTATGTTTCTTTGTCCACGTAGGGGACAGTAGCTCGTATTATTGAGTTTCGTCTCATTTCTTTTATAGGCTAACGACCTATGTATTATTTGGAGTTTCGACTCAATTTTTGTGGGCTAGCGACCCATGTTCTTTTATGGAGTTCGGTCCATCGGACGTACCTTTGTTCTATGTTGTTGTACCAACTTATCAGGATCATCGGGCATACCATTGTACTATGTCGTTGTCCCGAATTATTCGAGTTTCAGGTTCCTCGGACGTACAGATATTGCACTACGTTGTTGAACCGACTCTATGGTTAGCGACCATAGGATAACGTCTCGTTTGTGATACACGTGTTGGTGAGTTTTCATGCTCCCATTTTGTGATAGGCCTCCCCTTTTTGTGATTTCTGGATTTCTATTGATGATTTCTAGAATTTGTTGACCCACCAGCTTTTATGATTGGCATCGATATGATGTCGATATTTGTGACTTGGTGAATAAAACTAAAGAGTATGACATTCTTTTGATCTTTGAGAAGATTCTTGCGATATTGATTAATCTCTGGTTGATTTTTAATTACATACTTATCATAGTATGGCTTTATGGTTATATCACATTTTTTTGTCATATCTCTTATTTTATATCATTTTGTCTGATATTTATAGTTAGACTGATTCGTTTATTATTTTCTTATTAAATAATACTCGGGGTCAGACCGAGATGTTACAGGTGCTTCTGCTTGACTTCTCATTCGGGGTTATTATCCCGACTTTTGGCTAACTACTTGGATTAGTAGTTTTTGGTTGTATACATTTGAGATACAGACTTATTGATGTATACTTATTCTTTTGTGTAGAACGTGTAACTATTCTTTCAAGATATTGTAGATCTTGTTTGACCAACACTCTGATATACACTTTCATGTGTAATATTCATATCTATTTCCGCCTTTGAGATATGAACTTCTGTAACTGATTGGTATTATGATATTTCTATATTTGTTTCCGAAGATATTATAGCCACTGTGTAGTAGCTTTGAGATTGCATTGGTATGTCGGATTCCCTCTTGAAATGCAAGTTATATTTTTATCTGGCATATCGGTACTCGCACAAAGCAATTACACAGATGGTCGCTCCTCAACAGCCTTATTCTCCGTGCTAGTTGACGGCATTACACCGTAGTGTCCTTGGCTAGCATGGGTTTAGAGGTGGGGCGTCACAGAACTAAAAGATCTTATGTAAGTTAAATCAACAGTAAATAATATGAGTGGAATGGCGTCAGAGATGTTTATGGGATTTGACATCTCCTATCCAGTGTCTAACGTGAGTGTGGTAACTTAAGAGATGCTCGTAATTCACACCTCCAAAGGATCCGTTAACCTATTTACTATGTTGTAATATTTCGCTATTATAATAATGTCTACAGTAAAATAAACTTACTTTTAAATAGAGTTAAGGGGTTACCCATATAGCCCTTAATACGTAATAGTGCCAACAGTCTATACAGTACCATAATACCTCCTAATCGGGAGGCTGCCAGAGGATACTCTATAGGTACGACAAAAATCAAACTCGTACAAGGCGCGTAGGGTAGGTGACACGACACAACTAGGCAATGCCAGGGTAGATATACCAATTACGCTTCCGAGCCAGTGGTAATGCATAACCGCAGCTACCTCCCACCTCGAGCCACACCCCCAAATAAAAAATCAAAAGTGGCCACTGAATCAATCCAAAAGTCAAAGTATAATATTGAAGGGATGTGTTCGATCAAAGGTGCTACCTCATTGGCCCGTCAATCGCTCATGTTTTAGCCACCTTATGGCAACTCACGGGAGTCGGGTCCATGTATATACCTCAAAGGAACGCCGCTACCATCCTAGTTTATTCTAGAATCTCCACCGCGTACACGGTTGTTAAAGTGGTTTTCAAAGTTGGCATAGAGTATGACAACTTCCGATCCTTGTTTCTTCAACAACCAAACGTTATTATAACACCATGGTCATTTCAAAATAATTTATACTTCAAAACCAGAATATAATATCCATTTCGAAACCATATAAATATGATATCCTTTCCATTTCAAAAACAAAATCATTATGATATCATTTTTTTAAAACCCAAATCAATATAATATCATTTATTTTCCAAATATATCATTTTTCCAAATCATAGCACTTCAAGGTTATAACACTTCGAAAATAATACACTTGGAATATAACTTCCACCACTCTAATGGTTTAAATATTAGAATACTTTATATAATAAAGTGGCTTCTTAGATTTCACAAATCAATTCCAAAAAAGCTCGAATTTCTAGATTTTAAATTTAACCAAATCCCAAATCATACATTTCAATATAATTCATTTTCCGAATGAACTATTCAAAATTATAACGATTTCAAAACAGATTTAATCCATAGAAGAAACCATTCCAAATTCAATATTATTTTAAACTTTAAGTATTCACAATTTCAAAACTAATTTGGTAATTACGATTCAACAATTCACTTTTCTATTATTTAGTTTGAAATAATTTACGTAATAAATCCATTATCATCTAAATAAATCTCAATTTACAAATAACTTAAATATTTCCTTCAATTTATTTATATTTGAAATATTCATTTAATTCACCCTAAACCTAAAATCAAGTTATAAAAATCATACCTTTAAAATTTCAAATTTAATAAATTTTTCATCAACTTTTTTGAGTTTAATTCTTAAATACACTCAATTTCAAATAAATTTCCAATTTACCTTCCAACTTAATTTAATTAAATCATTATAATCTCTATATTAAAGTATGATTTAAATACTTAACCATATTTTATTTTAATAAAATCAAACTCCATTATTAAACTTTTTATTAATCAAATTTATACATAGCTTAAATTCAAGAATTTAAACATATATAAAATAATATTTATATAACATCAAAAATCAATATTTATTAAACCGTATATTTATTTCCAAAACCGTAGAAATCAATTCAAAATATTTGTATATATATAGACCACGATGTCTGTATATAATTTTCTATCCTATGGTCAAGTGACACGGATATTTATCATTTCAATCCGTAATTTAAACAAAAATATGGATATATATCATTTCAAACCACAATCCCGAATAAATAAAAATAAATCCATAATGACTTGTAGATTATAATGATATAAAATAAAACATCCATTCATCCAATATCAATCATCAATCATTTATCACAATCATCATCTAATTCAATCAATAACATCAATATAGAATAGATTATAAACAACAGGTGTTTACTGGCAATTTATATTCAATAATAAATTAAATAAAAATTTAACTGACAGTTTATATGCAATAATAAATTAAATAACAATTAAATTCAACTAAATTCAAGTTAACTCAGATGATGATTAAAAATATGCCAAACAGTCATAAATAATTTTCTAATCACATCACAAATCAATTTAACAAACATAAGAAATTCTAGAAGTTGTGAGTGGGTTAAAACGCTCACCTTTTGAATTTAAATTGAATTTAAATCCGATTTAATCCTAAAATTTGAACAGTCTATAACTTTGTCCAAACCAGCGTCCAAATATCTGGAATTTCAATATGATCCTAGTGGAGAAAACCACGCATGAAACGGACCTCGTATGCGAAAGTTATGTCTATTAGAACGAGTTGAAGTCAAAATTAAATTAAGGGGATTTTAGGCTGAAGGAAAAAGTTGTAGAAAAATTTAGTTATAGGGACGAAAAGTTTGCTTTTTAGGCTGAAGGACAATTTTTAGTGTAAATCACAGAATGATAGTTGTAACTATCATTTACTATTTACACTAACAAATGTCCTTCAGACCAATAAGCAAACTTGCTATCCTTGAGACTAAATTTTTTCGCACCTTCTTCCCTACGCCTATTTTCCTGTTAAATTAAACAGAATAGAATAAACTTACCCACATCATATTCGCCACGTCATCGCCTCTAGAACACGCACGTGAGCTACAACAGCTCCTAGCCTAAAACCCTAGCATGCTAAACACAAGAATGAACATAGCAAAACACCGCCGCCCAAAAAGCTCACCACGCCACCTCGCCGCCTCGCCGCTAAGGCCATCGATCACCCAGCACGTCCTCCACAAGGCCCGCGACAAACCCCTAAGCACCATGATGATTAACGAAGCCAGAATGCCCAGCACCGCCACCCCTTTATCATCAAAATTATTGACAACAATCCGACAGTCAATTCGACGCAAAAACTATGCCGATGAACTCCTCATCATCCACTCCACAAAACCCATAAATAGATTCGAAATCGGACGATTTTGGTCGCGGCGTGATGAACGGCCGTGGATAGTTCATCGATTTTCGACCACTTCGAAACCCAGATTGAAAAACGAATCATATATTTGACTTGCGCTCGTCGAGAGCTTCAAATCCATATATAATTCGATATAGTTTGTGGAGTTTGAAATTTTGATTTGGTTTTGAATTGCAATTGGATTTGAAAGCGAGAATTTGTTTGCCTGCCATTGAGGAAGAGAGATAGCTGAACTGTATGTACAGAAATGTGGAATAAGAAGTAGGCTAGGGTTTATAATGACATGTTTATATGTGGATCAGAAAATAGAAACGATTGGATCGAATTCGTTTAAAAGTTGAACGCTCCACGGCCCAAAAAGCCTGTTTCGACTCCGGAACGAAAATGGGTCATCACATATGTCAAAATATATGTTTTTAGATATTTTAAACGCAATGGAATAGGTTTCAAATCCAAATTCCATCATATGAAGAAGTTATGCTAAAAATCAGTTTATTCCGAATTGATTTCAATTGATTTCAATTTAATTAGTTTCAAGGCGTTTCAAGCTTGTGCGATCAAATGACAAGCCCGATCGTTATGAAACTTAAAATCCTACAATAATTCACAGTTATAGATCTGACGAAACTGGTTTCACTGAAATCCGAGTAAGTGGCCAAAATGGCTATTTTTATATTAATTAAATAAATTAAAATTAATTAAATCAAACTTTCAATTTCAATTCTATAATTGACAATTCTTATCATTTTTAATTTCTTAAACAATTACAGTAATTTAAACAAATTCAGATGTCAATTTAACGTTGATTCATTCATTAATTTCAGTGTTTAATTTCAATTCCATTTAAATTCAGAAATTATAAATTAAAATTCCAAAATCCATTTTATTTGACTTTTCCTCCTATTATGTAACGACCCGTAAATTTTAACGGTTTTAGTAACGTATTTAATTGAAGTTTTGTGAAGTTATAAACGATAAAATGTTGAAATATAAATTAGATATTTGGAATGCATCTAGTTAAACATAGTAACTGGTAAATTTTCGTCTGAAAATACGAAAGTTTATTTCGTGTGTAAATTCACTTCAAATTAATCAGTTAAAAAGCGATGAAAATAAAAAGTTTTCAAAACCAAAATACTTTTAGATAGAAAAATTCTAAAGCATCTTTTAAGCAAGTTGTCAGTTTGTTCTTTTTTCAAATTCGGACATCTTTGGCTCCGTCGATCTTAATTTTCTGCGATTTTTATGCATTTTTCGTTAGTAGAAAAATTCGAATTTTTATAATTCAATCATACCACTGATATCAGTATACCGTTTTGATCGTCTAGTCATTCTGATCGCCACGGTACATTTGTTTATCTGCTTCGGAGTGTGGAGTGCGACGCACAGCGAAATCAGTGATATAGTGATCCGTATCGGTAGGGTTTGAACCTACTAAATTCTTGCGTCTGTTCATTTATCCTCCATAGGAATATCTATGATCATAGTCATTATTATTCCAGCCAAGACTTCCATTTTCCCAATGACAAAGAATTTGGTTTTTTGACTTTCATTTTTTTCAATAGCCTTTCTCTGTTCATAGCTTCGTATTTTCGAGATTGAATTAAATGAGAGAACAAATGCACAGTATATCTCCTTTCCATTTTGGGATCTGACAGAAAAAAATATTAAAATGCCTTTCAACCACCTTGCGTGAAACACCCTCTCCCCTCCGCCTTCTCTCCTACCTCCAGCCGCGTCACCTCGCTGCCCGAACCCATCCCCTTCCATTTCCCGTGCCTGCCCCTTTCTCCACTCCACGCATCGCCAGCCGACCCCTCAAATATCACAGCACTCCGCATCTCAACACGCGCCACCCCTCTTCACCTCGAATCCCGCTTAGTCAGTAACCCACGGCCTCACCTTGGCCGAGCAGCACCACATGGCAGCACCGAACCACCCAAGACCATCTACTACTCATCCGCCTCCACCTCAACCGTATCTCCTCCACCTTGTTCCACCACCCTCCGCGTACGGCAACCACCACCCCTCTCCGGTCATCAACCCACCCATTTTCTGTCCCCTCCGACCTCGCCGAGATCCACCGTTAGCCATAGCCTAAGCCCAGCCGAGTTTGCATAGCCGCTACTTCCTTGTATAAATGCATAAGAGGTATATTTATATATAGCAGCTACATAGTTCAAAGTATTTTAGTTTTATATATAGTGGATTCTAGTAAGTAAGCTATATGAATTGTTAGTATATATATGCATGAGTCACGTAAGTTATATAAAATTTTAAAGGTGTTGTAACTTATAAGCAAGCTCTTTATATAAACTATGTTAAGTTGTACTTTAAACAATGGTATGTATTATTAGTATCTGTGAAAGTTTATATGTTGTATATTAGTAAAATGTATAATATACTATATATATATAGTTTACGGGTTGCGTGAGTTGATATAAAATAAGGTTATGATAGTATAATATATAAGTGGTTGCTGAAGCTTTTAATATTCTTTGAGTACTAAAGTGTTTTATATTCTAAAGCTTTACTTACACTTTTATTAAGATGAGTTATGTTTTATTGTTCTTTCCAAAGCCATTTGATACGTATATTTCGATTTTAGAGTACGGCTGTTGTTTACATACTGGATTTCAACATCTGATCTTAGTGTAATGATATCTATATTTGTTTATAATATATAGAATACGCATCAACTATATTTCCAGCACATGATATATATGTTTGGGTTTTACGACGTGTATGTTTAGATATGATAACTATAATAAAGTAAATTTACAGTGGCTAAAAAAAATAAAAAAAATAAAAAAAATATAAGTCGTTTATAATATAAATGTATATAGGCTATTGTATATTACATTTTTATTATACAAGTATACAATGTTTACTAGGTGTGTGTTTTGGCTCATTTACACTTGAAGCATATTTATAGTGTGTATTTTGTAATATAAGTATTTTGTATATGTTTTGTTTATTAAATCATAGCTCTTATATACATATGGTGTGTTTTGAAAAAAAGAAGAAGAAAGAAAGTATATCTACGTGTGGAGGCTTTTATATATATCGATTAGTAAGGTTATGTAAAGTTGTGTGCTGTTAATATGTGTTGCGTGTTTTATTATATACCCACACATTGTCGTTAAGTTATCATGTTGATTTTAATAAATTATTAATAATAATATAATATATATTTTGTTTCTGTCATATCAAACTGATTTTGATCCTTGATTCCCTATATATCAGCTTCGTTCATCAAATTCATGCCTGGATTCGTAGCTAAATTCTATATCCAATATCTAGCCTCGAAAGGTGAGCAATCACTCACGATTAATGTTCTTTTATTTATTAAATTGATTTCAGTTGAAACGACAATTGAAATATGTTGTTGTTAGTTATGTACACTGTTATTACCTGTATCAGTTCACTTGTGACATCTGACATCATTATCGGTATTTATGAAATGATAATCCAGTTTTGGTTGATAATTGATTGAATTGTTTGATGTTGTAATTGGACGTTAAATTGTTAATGTAGTAAGTGATAAATAAATTGAAATTGACGTAGAATAGTTAACAATTTGAAAATTGATATGTGTTGAAGTTGATTTGTTAAATTTGTATAATATGACCCCGTTGAATGATAAATAAATTGACACGTAGTAATAGTGTTAGCGACACCTTGAACCATTTAAATGTATGTTGAATAAATTGATGTAGTTTGGAACTGAATAATAAATATCGTGAAGAACCGTATAAATATAGGTGTAATAATCTTTAATCTATATGAAATGATAATGTAGATTCTAGAGATAATTAAATTAATTCGCACAAACAACAATGCGAATTAATACGATTATTTCGGGATTATTGGAATTGATTATTGTATTATTATTGTTTGTTGTTATTGCTTGTTTATTTACTTTAACACCATCCCTGTTATCACACTGCAAGTTTCCTTTATTATGTTTGATCTTGAATTGAATTTGGAATCGGGTTGAAATGATATATACCCAAATGAATTTGACTTAGGATAGAGAATTAAATAAAATCCGATTGGTCAATAATTTGATTTTAAAATAAGATAATGATTTTATTCGAGCAAAGAATAAGTTTTGACATGAAGCTGGAATTTGAATTTTTGAAAAGAAAATGTAAAGATTGAAATCTGAGACAAATATTAACGTAGTAATTTGTAACAACCCTGTATTTTGCATCAATTATAATCGAAAATTTAAACGATTTATATTGTAGCAAATTTCCATTTGAAGTTTTTTTTTAAATTTTAGTTGAAATTCTTTTATATATGGTTTAAAGGATTACTGGGCTTTGAATTTTCGGCCCACTTGATTGTTTGATGCCGTGATAATAATTAAACCCGCCCCTTCTCATTTTTTTTTCCCATTCGTTTTTAACCCTAAAAATAAAATCCAACGAAGAAAATTTAAAATGGCGGCATCTCGTCTTCGTTCGTCTTCGCTCGATTTCTGGTCGGCTTCTTCTTAATTCGTCGACATGGTGAGTAATTTATGTTACTCACATCTTATTCGAACTATTCAAATTCGTTTGCTTGTTGTTTTCGTGGTGTTCGGCTTCGATTTGACTTTTTTTGTTTGATGGTGATTTCTTTGGTTTTGTCAACTTGATTTCGGTCACTTGAGTTTGTTTATGTGATTCCATGACTTTGCCATCTTTAGCCATTACCATGGTGGTTCATTGAGCTGCAGTTGTATATTTGTTAATTATGGTTTCGAATTGCGTCTTGGGTTTAAATCGCTCTCTTGTTGTTCACTGGTCTGCATTGGCCAGTGACTTCACCTGACTTCGACGTTGGTTACTTTGTTGCTTTGGGATTAAATGAATCTTTGTTAACCTGTACCTTGGTTATTTTTCTTCGCTGACATTTTTAATTCGATTGCCAAGGCGTCGTTTGTTTTCGTTGTCATTAGCGTGGGTTGAAAACTTGATTTGTGAAAATATTTTAAGTTGGACATTGACATTGTCGAACTCTGTTTGACTTGATAATGTCCTCGACATTTTAACTACGGCTTCGGCCCTTGATGTAGTTCGAACTTGTTTTGGTTGACTTTGACATTGACTTGATTTTTTTTATCTTTGTAAAACGCTGCTGTCTGAATATATATGCATACATACATTCGTATGTATGTATGCATATATTGTTGACCATTGTTCATATCCCCTGATAGCCTGCATTTGCAAACTGCACTCAGGTCTTTGACTTGAGAAATCTCTGGTTGATTGTGACTTCAGTAATGCTTTATCTGGTATTTCGCTTTGCCGATGTTCATTCATGTGTCTTGTTGGTTTTGTGTACATTTGTGCACATGCTTGTTTCATCTGTAGCCTTTGTACAATGGTTCAAGTTACTTAATTATGTTCAAGTTGGAACTAAGCAATTTGGATCTGTTGTTTACATTGTGTTATACCTGTATTCTGTCATTTGTTTGCAATTGCAGTTTTATTATGGTGACTTCACTATTAACTCAATTTTGTCTCAACCATGTAACGACCCGTAGATTTAACCGGTTTTAATAACATTATTAACTGAAATTTTGTGGGAATTTAAACGATAAAATTTTGAAATATAAATTTAATATTTGGAATGCGTCTAGTTAAACATAGCAACTGGTAAATTTTCGTCCGAAAATATGAAAGTTTATTTCGTGCGTAAATTTACTTCAATTTAATCAGTTAAAAAGCGATGAAAATAAAACATTTTCAAAACCAAAATATTTTTACATAGAAAAATTCTAAATCATATTTTGAGCAAGTTGTCAGTTTGTCGTTTTTCCAAATTCGGACATCTTTGGCTCCGTCGATCTTAATTTTCTGCGAATTTTATGCATTTTCCGTAGTAGAAAATTTGGAATTTTATAAATTCAATCGTACCACTGATATCCACATACCGTTTTGATTGTCTCGTCGCACTGATCTTTACGGTATATTTGTCTGTGTATTTCGGAGTCCGGGAGACGGAAATGAATCTACAGAATTATTCCCGTATTGGTTCCGTATATTCAGCTTTCGGAGGTGACCATTCATTCTCATCTGGGACAACCAACAGCCTCAGGACTATTAATGGTTTCTGAATTCACACCTTTGCTATTCCCAGATTCCCATGCATATTTTGTTTGTCTTTTCATTTTTTTTGTTCACGTTACTTCAATTTAAGGCTTCTATTCATTTTAGCTCTATGTTGTTGCATTTTCTTTGTCTTCCCTTCCCTATTTCCTTCTTGCGCAACAACTAAAAAAAAAATTGTCTTGAAGCCGATTCTATGGAGCTCCACACGCGAGCGACATCACACGGCCACCCTCATCGCTCGCTCTCGGCCTTGCAATGAGATCCACCTCTCACGTAACCGTGTTTCCTCCCCGCCATCTTCCTGTTGCACTCAACACACCTATCACCAAGACTTCGGTCTCCTACCGTGAACCTCTCCGACCTCGCCACCCACGCAACAGCTACCAACATCTGCTAGCCGAACGCACCCGCCTCCAGTTTTCACCGCCATCACTGACAACCTTTCTCCACTTGATCTTTATTTGAATGTGCTTCTCCATGCACATATATATATTTACATCAAGGTAATATATGTATTGGGTTTTGAGTTATTTGCAGTGGGTTTTATGTTGTGTTTTAATTTAGTTATATGGTTTCAGAAACAAAGCATTACATATGCGTGTGTTATGTATATTTAAGTTTATATATAAATGATAGTATGTTGGGCTAAATTTGTTAAAAAAAAAAACTGTGTTGAACAAGTTGTTAGCTGTATATATATGTAGTCGGCTAAGCTATATAAGTTTATAGATTGGAATAGCTTAGAAAGTATTTACTGTTTTAAGTATATAATATAAACAAGTTGCATTAATACTGTTAGTGTTGTTAGCATTGTTTAAATGTATATACTAAGTTATTGAAGTTATAAACTGCAAATGTTGGAAGACTGTAATGTTTGAGATGGTGGTTTATACATAGTAAATTTTTAAGCAACAAGGCTTTTAAAAGTGGTCACTGTAAGTTTATGTATTTATGTTACAACAGTATATATGAGTGTCATTGATTTTGAATCATGTGTTAGCCTAACGCATGTGTGTAAACTGTGATCTATATATAGCAGTGAAGATGGGTAGGTGTGTATATAAGAGTTGTTTATATATATATTAGTACAGTCTATACGTGTACGATGTGTACGTGTATATATAGAGATATATTTTATGCTATAAATATGTAAGTTTTGAATACGTAAAGTTTACATTCTATAAATTATATATATAAGCTGTTTATATTTTGGTTTCTCTTATTTTTATATCTTTCACTTTTACAGTTTATATTTATCTTTATATGTAGAAAACTGTTTTGAGTTGTTGTGAAAAGAAAATAATATATATATATAGTTAAATTTATATCGACTGATTTTAATTTGCCTCATAAATTCTCGTATCAGCTTATCCGTCAATTTCTTGCTGATCTTTTTTGTTTGGACTCGTGTTGGATTCGTAACTCAATTTCAATGCCCGTATCAGTGTGCGTATCCATGTCATCTCCGGTTCTCTTTGGCCTCGAAAGGTGAGTAATCACTCACGATTAATATTCTTTTATTTATTAAATTTGATTTCAATTGGAACGACAATTGAAATATACTGCTGTTATTTATTGCACTGTTATTTATGTATCAGTTCACCTTTGACATCTGACACCGTTATCTGTTATGTATGCAATAACAATCCAGTTTGGTTGATAATTGATTGATTGTTTGCTGTTAATATTGGATGTAAATTGTAATGTACAAAGTGATAAATATTATGCAATTGAATTTGACATAGGATAGTTTAAAAATTGTGAATCGTCATATGTGTTGAATTTGATTAGTTAATTTGAATAATATGACCCCTTGTAATTGTTAAGTTAATTGATACGTAGAATTTGATAAATTATATTTTGAACCTTGGAACGAATATTGGATAAACTGTTGTAGTATTAAAATTGAAATTTGAATTGAATGACAAGTGAAACCGTAATTTAATAATCTTTAATCTACATGAAATGATAGCGTAGATTCTAGAAATAATTATATTAATTCGCAGAAACAACAATGTGGATTAATACGATTGTTTCGGTATTATTTGAATTGATTATTGGATTGTGTTTGATTGTTGTTATTGCATGTTTATTTACTTTGACACCATCCCTGTTATCACACTGCAAGTTCCCTTTGCTATGTTTGATTTTGAATTGAATTGGAATCGGGTTGAAATGATAAATACCCAAAATGAACTTGACATAGGATAGAGAACTTAATAACCCGATTGGTCAGTAATTTGATTTGAAATAAAATAAAGATTTTATTTGAATAATAAGGTTTCGAAATAAAATTGGAACGTAAATTTTGATAGAAGGAAAAATGTTAATATTGGAATCTGAATCAAAATATTAATGTAATAAATGATGAAAGAACGTTGTTTGAAATTTAATTATTTAACAATTAAATTTGGAATTATTAATAAATAATTTGGAATTTGCAATAATTAAGTTTGAAATTATATTTGAATTTGAAATTGTAATTAAGTTTGAAATTTTAATTCAGTTGAAATTATTAAATTGAATTTAATAATTAAGTTGAATTTATAATAAAATTTGAAATTATTAAGCTTTGAAATGATTAATAATTAAGATTGAAATTATTTAATAATTGAATGATATTTAATTATTTGATAATTGAATAAAAATTGAATTCTTTGATAAGAGAAATTGAACCTTTGAATAAGTGGATTTGAATTCATTAATAAATGAAATTTGGTTTCTTAATTATTAAGTTTTGGAAAATTATTTAAGTAAGTTAATAGATGAATTTGAACTTCCCGAATATGTGAAAGTTAGTTTCTTTATTAATTGAGTTTGAAATTTGTAACTAAGTAAATAATGAAATGGAATTAAATTTCTTTAACAAGAAATAGAATGCGTTTTATTGAAATAAATGTAAGACGTGTAATTTTGAGGATTTGATTTGATGAATTTAATTTAATTGAATTTGAAGTCTTGATATAATGAAGTTGAACTTAAGAGACTGATTTAATGAATTGGAAATGTAATAGAAATCGTTTTGAATAATAATTTAACTTAATGAATATTGAATGAAATCGATAAATGAATGTACATTGATTTGAGCGTTAAATTAAAGTAATTTAGATGATTTCGGAATAAAATTTATATATGAACTTGAATCAATATTTGTATAGTTTAAATAAATATTGAAATTGAATTGTAAGACTTTGAAACGGTTATTTGGAAGTTTTGAAACGTAAATTTTGGAAATTGATATTTGAAGACAAATGAAATGTTGATTATAAATTTTAATTGAAATTTAAATTGATTTGGATTTGAAATTTATTAAACGACCAATCGGTGCAATAATTACGAAGGTGTTATTAAAGAAACCGGAATCGGTTATGGATATACTCTCTATCTAAACCGAAATCCACTTTAATAACTATACGCGGAGCGATGATCCAGAATGAAGTGGTTGGAATGATGTACGCGACTGCTGAAGAAAGAGAACGATGATGGATAGCCTTGACACTTGTGTCAAATTGGAAATGACTAAAATCAGGAGCCGTGCCGGGCCAAATGGGGTTAGCCACCTCGAGCGAACACACTTCTTCGTAAACTACTCATTACTTGTTATTGATTGGTGCACCCTCGGAATTTCAGGAGTGTTGTTTCGCGGTGTTGCGATCGCTGCGGCGATGCGTTCTCACCAGTCCGGATCAGGCGAACGGTAGTTTCACTACCTTGGGTATTGCCTCATGTGCCTTGTCATACTTGTATCCCTATATGCGCGACCACTACGAATTTGTTTTGTGTTATACCTATAGAGTACTCCCTGATATCCCACTAGTTTACGGTGGAGTTTACAGTGCTGTATAGACTATGACATTTGTATAAAATGTGTTAAGGGGGATAATGGTAACGCCTTAACACTATTTTGATACTTTATATTACTGATAGACATTATCTATTTAGCGTACACTACTACATAGTAGATAGTTTAACGGATCCTTAGAGGATGGTGATTCCAACATCCTTTGAGTTACTTGTATTTCAATTGTTATTTCACTTGAGTTGGATTTATTGATATAAGAATATTAATCCTGACTCGAGTGTTTTGTGTTTTGCTTTACGCTCGGGTCAGACTGAGAGTACCAGCTTTCGAGGCTCATCTTTGGAGTTGGAGCTTCGCCTGGAGATCCAGCTATCTATCCAGCTTTCAGATATTCGATGATTCCAGTGACGTATTCAGATTCTTGTATTTGATTGTTGTATTCGAGACTTCTGTTATAACTTATTTAACTCTGATGTATCTTATATATTTATATAGTAGCTTCATGAACTACTATCTCTTTTACTTCCGCTGCATATTATTACTCTGTGTCTGTGATTCTGTGATTATTTATTTACTATATATCTGAGTTTTGCCAAATTTAAATTAACAATTCGGTATTTTGAATTATTTAAGTCCGACACGTGCGGATGCGAATAGTCCAAAATAACAGGTCGTTACAGTTGGTATCAGAGCTTTTGGTAGCTCTAGGTAAAACTTAGCATATATGGTAAATGTATTTACAGAATCACTATCATTCGAGTTTCAATCTCTTTCTTTTAACTCAATTCCTTTGAATTTTCGGAACGTCTCTCGGTTCCAAAATTCATTTGTATCCCTCACTATTCGTCTTCTTTCAATTCTGGAGCATCCCAAACTCCACTTCGAATGATCCTTATAATGGATCGGCGGTCTCGCCAATCTTCGAATTATTTGTAAATGGGTGAAATTCCTTTATAATAAGCATTGATTTACCGGAGATTTCTGTATCCTCGGTTTACGATGCTATCTATCTCCTTCTATACCTGAATTCTATTTCTTGAGATCGAATGTTGATTTATCTCGGAATTCAGCATCGATCTTATTCTTGAAGTTACTGTGACCCGAAAGGTTGCCCGTGAATTAAATAAGCTTATCTATCTTCCGATTCTGTTAATTGAACCATCTTATCTTTTCTTTCGAACTTGAATTTGAATCAGAATTCTCTTTAATTTGAGTCCATCAAATTTGAAACCCTATCCTTATTTTGAAATTCGTTCCTGTATCGTCGAGCGAGGAAGTGTATTTGTTTTGATATTAAAATTGTTTTATATATCTATATATTGTGTTGTTTGAGTTGTTGATGTTGATTTGGATTTTCGATCGATTCGTCTGATCAACGCTATCGATAGAATTTCCAAAACACTTGAACAGAGCAAACTGACACAATATTGTTTTCAAATTTAGTAAATAATATAATTTTGAATGATTTTATTTTATGTAAGTATAAATTTTTCTGAAATTAAAATGTTAATAAATCTGTTGTCCGAATTGTGAAAAATAAATTTCATTTATTGTTTTATAAATCATTGACTACTTCATAATAAATAAATGTATTTATAAATTTGGTTATAATTTGATTTAGAATTTGAAATGAATGTAAATCAGGAATTTGAGAATTTAATTTCCGGTGGTTTCAAACTTTGGTTTTAAAGGTTTTTAAAATGTATATTATTTAAAGTATTTTCAAATAGAAACCATTTTCAAAGATTTTAAGATGTTTAAATAAGTGTTGCTCTCTTTGTCGCTGGAAAATAATTTCGGTGATGACGGCCGCATCATCGACATTCATTTTCGAGTTTCGAAGTGAAGAGACCATCAGTAGCTTGCTACACTTTTGTTTTGAAATGAATTTGATTTGAATTTCTAAACATGACTTGATATAAAAAAATATATATATTAGTATTTAATTTAGATTTGACTTGGATATATTATATGTATATAATTATCTCTAAGTTGTTTGAAGCTAATCGTAAATTAATTCTTAAATATTTTAAAGGATAATTTTCAATTATAAATGAACCCAAATTCCTTTTATATAAATACTTAACTTGAAATGACTGAATTGTAAAATTTTATTTGTATAATACCTAATTGCATTCTATATATAACTTACCTAGCTAAATTTTCAAAAGTTAGCTACGTAATTGAATATTATACAATAAATGATATCAAAGGAATTTTTTTATAGTAAATTTGAGTCGTTATGGTAAATGTAAATATCTTAATATATAGGTGATAGGATATATTAAGTAGAATAAATTTAATAATAATTTCAAATAAGAAGATTTAAATTTGTCTAATAAAGTATGATTATAATAAATGACTATTCAAATTTATCATCTTTGAAATGGTTAATTTAAGAAAATTGGATAATATACAAACTAAATTGTCTTTATAAATAAAGTTTGAGTGCATATAAAAAGGTTATACACTTAACGTTTAATAATAAATTAGTTAATAAAGATAAATAGGATAGTAAGTTAGTTAAATAATAAATGGATTAATAAAATAAATTGTTGTTTGAAATAAGTTTTGTATCAAACAATGATAAATTGAAAATAAACCAAGTTAATGAAATTCCTTGAGTTTAAAATCAATTATTGAATATTAATTAAGTAAAATTGAAAGTTATATGGTTGGAACTAATTGTTTTATTTTGTTTTCAATCAATTTTCTTTTTGGTTATTTTTATTCTCCTACCTTCTTCCTTTTCGAGGACGAAAAGTTTTGAGTGGGGGAGAATGTAACGACCCGTAGATTTAACCGGTTTTAATAACATTATTAACTGAAATTTTGTGGGAATTTAAACGATAAAATTTTGAAATATAAATTTAATATTTGGAATGCGTCTAGTTAAACATAGCAACTGGTAAATTTTCGTCCGAAAATATGAAAGTTTATTTCGTGCGTAAATTTACTTCAATTTAATCAGTTAAAAAGCGATGAAAATAAAACATTTTCAAAACCAAAATATTTTTACATAGAAAAATTCTAAACCATATTTTGAGCAAGTTGTCAGTTTGTCGTTTTTCCAAATTCGGACATCTTTGGCTCCGTCGATCTTAATTTTCTGCGAATTTTATGCATTTTCCGTAGTAGAAAATTTGGAATTTTATAAATTCAATCGTACCACTGATATCCACATACCGTTTTGATTGTCTCGTCGCACTGATCTTTACGGTATATTTGTCTGTGTATTTCGGAGTCCGGGAGACGGAAATGAATCTACAGAATTATTCCCGTATTGGTTCCGTATATTCAGCTTTCGGAGGTGACCATTCATTCTCATCTGGGACAACCAACAGCCTCAGGACTATTAATGGTTTCTGAATTCACACCTTTGCTATTCCCAGATTCCCATGCATATTTTGTTTGTCTTTTCATTTTTTTTGTTCACGTTACTTCAATTTAAGGCTTCTATTCATTTTAGCTCTATGTTGTTGCATTTTCTTTGTCTTCCCTTCCCTATTTCCTTCTTGCGCAACAACTAAAAAAAAAAATTGTCTTGAAGCCGATTCTATGGAGCTCCACACGCGAGCGACATCACACGGCCACCCTCATCGCTCGCTCTCGGCCTTGCAATGAGATCCACCTCTCACGTAACCGTGTTTCCTCCCCGCCATCTTCCTGTTGCACTCAACACACCTATCACCAAGACTTCGGTCTCCTACCGTGAACCTCTCCGACCTCGCCACCCACGCAACAGCTACCAACATCTGCTAGCCGAACGCACCCGCCTCCAGTTTTCACCGCCATCACTGACAACCTTTCTCCACTTGATCTTTATTTGAATGTGCTTCTCCATGCACATATATATATTTACATCAAGGTAATATATGTATTGGGTTTTGAGTTATTTGCAGTGGGTTTTATGTTGTGTTTTAATTTAGTTATATGGTTTCAGAAACAAAGCATTACATATGCGTGTGTTATGTATATTTAAGTTTATATATAAATGATAGTATGTTGGGCTAAATTTGTTAAAAAAAAAAAACTGTGTTGAACAAGTTGTTAGCTGTATATATATGTAGTCGGCTAAGCTATATAAGTTTATAGATTGGAATAGCTTAGAAAGTATTTACTGTTTTAAGTATATAATATAAACAAGTTGCATTAATACTGTTAGTGTTGTTAGCATTGTTTAAATGTATATACTAAGTTATTGAAGTTATAAACTGCAAATGTTGGAAGACTGTAATGTTTGAGATGGTGGTTTATACATAGTAAATTTTTAAGCAACAAGGCTTTTAAAAGTGGTCACTGTAAGTTTATGTATTTATGTTACAACAGTATATATGAGTGTCATTGATTTTGAATCATGTGTTAGCCTAACGCATGTGTGTAAACTGTGATCTATATATAGCAGTGAAGATGGGTAGGTGTGTATATAAGAGTTGTTTATATATATTAGTACAGTCTATACGTGTACGATGTGTACGTGTATATATAGAGATATATTTTATGCTATAAATATGTAAGTTTTGAATACGTAAAGTTTACATTCTATAAATTATATATATAAGCTGTTTATATTTTGGTTTCTCTTATTTTTATATCTTTCACTTTTACAGTTTATATTTATCTTTATATGTAGAAAACTGTTTTGAGTTGTTGTGAAAAGAAAATAATATATATATATAGTTAAATTTATATCGACTGATTTTAATTTGCCTCATAAATTCTCGTATCAGCTTATCCGTCAATTTCTTGCTGATCTTTTTTGTTTGGACTCGTGTTGGATTCGTAACTCAATTTCAATGCCCGTATCAGTGTGCGTATCCATGTCATCTCCGGTTCTCTTTGGCCTCGAAAGGTGAGTAATCACTCACGATTAATATTCTTTTATTTATTAAATTTGATTTCAATTGGAACGACAATTGAAATATACTGCTGTTATTTATTGCACTGTTATTTATGTATCAGTTCACCTTTGACATCTGACACCGTTATCTGTTATGTATGCAATAACAATCCAGTTTGGTTGATAATTGATTGATTGTTTGCTGTTAATATTGGATGTAAATTGTAATGTACAAAGTGATAAATATTATGCAATTGAATTTGACATAGGATAGTTTAAAAATTGTGAATCGTCATATGTGTTGAATTTGATTAGTTAATTTGAATAATATGACCCCTTGTAATTGTTAAGTTAATTGATACGTAGAATTTGATAAATTATATTTTGAACCTTGGAACGAATATTGGATAAACTGTTGTAGTATTAAAATTGAAATTTGAATTGAATGACAAGTGAAACCGTAATTTAATAATCTTTAATCTACATGAAATGATAGCGTAGATTCTAGAAATAATTATATTAATTCGCAGAAACAACAATGTGGATTAATACGATTGTTTCGGTATTATTTGAATTGATTATTGGATTGTGTTTGATTGTTGTTATTGCATGTTTATTTACTTTGACACCATCCCTGTTATCACACTGCAAGTTCCCTTTGCTATGTTTGATTTTGAATTGAATTGGAATCGGGTTGAAATGATAAATACCCAAAATGAACTTGACATAGGATAGAGAACTTAATAACCCGATTGGTCAGTAATTTGATTTGAAATAAAATAAAGATTTTATTTGAATAATAAGGTTTCGAAATAAAATTGGAACGTAAATTTTGATAGAAGGAAAAATGTTAATATTGGAATCTGAATCAAAATATTAATGTAATAAATGATGAAAGAACGTTGTTTGAAATTTAATTATTTAACAATTAAATTTGGAATTATTAATAAATAATTTGGAATTTGCAATAATTAAGTTTGAAATTATATTTGAATTTGAAATTGTAATTAAGTTTGAAATTTTAATTCAGTTGAAATTATTAAATTGAATTTAATAATTAAGTTGAATTTATAATAAAATTTGAAATTATTAAGCTTTGAAATGATTAATAATTAAGATTGAAATTATTTAATAATTGAATGATATTTAATTATTTGATAATTGAATAAAAATTGAATTCTTTGATAAGAGAAATTGAACCTTTGAATAAGTGGATTTGAATTCATTAATAAATGAAATTTGGTTTCTTAATTATTAAGTTTTGGAAAATTATTTAAGTAAGTTAATAGATGAATTTGAACTTCCCGAATATGTGAAAGTTAGTTTCTTTATTAATTGATTTTGAAATTTGTAACTAAGTAAATAATGAAATGGAATTAAATTTCTTTAACAAGAAATAGAATGCGTTTTATTGAAATAAATGTAAGACGTGTAATTTTGAGGATTTGATTTGATGAATTTAATTTAATTGAATTTGAAGTCTTGATATAATGAAGTTGAACTTAAGAGACTGATTTAATGAACTGGAAATGTAATAGAAATCGTTTTGAATAATAATTTAACTTAATGAATATTGAATGAAATCGATAAATGAATGTACATTGATTTGAGCGTTAAATTAAAGTAATTTAGATGATTTCGGAATAAAATTTATATATGAACTTGAATCAATATTTGTATAGTTTAAATAAATATTGAAATTGAATTGTAAGACTTTGAAACGGTTATTTGGAAGTTTTGAAACGTAAATTTTGGAAATTGATATTTGAAGACAAATGAAATGTTGATTATAAATTTTAATTGAAATTTAAATTGATTTGGATTTGAAATTTATTAAACGACCAATCGGTGTAATAATTACGAAGGTGTTATTAAAGAAACCGGAATCGGTTATGGATATACTCTCTATCTAAACCGAAATCCACTTTAATAACTATACGCGGAGCGATGATCCAGAATGAAGTGGTTGGAATGATGTACGCGACTGCTGAAGAAAGAGAACGATGATGGATAGCCTTGACACTTGTGTCAAATTGGAAATGACTAAAATCAGGAGCCGTGCCGGGCCAAATGGGGTTAGCCACCTCGAGCGAACACACTTCTTCGTAAACTACTCATTACTTGTTATTGATTGGTGCACCCTCGGAATTTCAGGAGTGTTGTTTCGCGGTGTTGCGATCGCTGCGGCGATGCGTTCTCACCAGTCCGGATCAGGCGAACGGTAGTTTCACTACCTTGGGTATTGCCTCATGTGCCTTGTCATACTTGTATCCCTATATGCGCGACCACTACGAATTTGTTTTGTGTTATACCTATAGAGTACTCCCTGATATCCCACTAGTTTACGGTGGAGTTTACAGTGCTGTATAGACTATGACATTTGTATAAAATGTGTTAAGGGGGATAATGGTAACGCCTTAACACTATTTTGATACTTTATATTACTGATAGACATTATCTATTTAGCGTACACTACTACATAGTAGATAGTTTAACGGATCCTTAGAGGATGGTGATTCCAACATCCTTTGAGTTACTTGTATTTCAATTGTTATTTCACTTGAGTTGGATTTATTGATATAAGAATATTAATCCTGACTCGAGTGTTTTGTGTTTTGCTTTACGCTCGGGTCAGACTGAGAGTACCAGCTTTCGAGGCTCATCTTTGGAGTTGGAGCTTCGCCTGGAGATCCAGCTATCTATCCAGCTTTCAGATATTCGATGATTCCAGTGACGTATTCAGATTCTTGTATTTGATTGTTGTATTCGAGACTTCTGTTATAACTTATTTAACTCTGATGTATCTTATATATTTATATAGTAGCTTCATGAACTACTATCTCTTTTACTTCCGCTGCATATTATTACTCTGTGTCTGTGATTCTGTGATTATTTATTTACTATATATCTGAGTTTTGCCAAATTTAAATTAACAATTCGGTATTTTGAATTATTTAAGTCCGACACGTGCGGATGCGAATAGTCCAAAATAACAGGTCGTTACAAACCATCATACAGTTGAATGTTGCATATTGTTGTCCATGCTTGTGTACTGGTTAGTTTGCACCTGCATGTAGTTCTGTCTGGCCATTCTTTATGCTAACTAAACTAGCCTGGAATGGATGAATACTTGCGGTCTTCATATGCATTTCTATTTAAGTTACATCCAAGACTCTGACTTGCTTGGAAATCCACACCATTTAATACAAACATTGTCGTTTGTTCTTGTAGTCTTTGGTAGCACCCTGTTTCACTCGTACATATGCATTACTCACTCCCTATTAACATGTAATTTTTCCCTTTACTCGGCCACAACCCAGTTTTGGTTCGAAGCAATTGAACTTGATACTATACGTGGTTGCTTCAAGTGATGTTCACTTTTGTAGCAGTTTCAACTTAATGCATATATCTCTTTGCTTCAATTATAGATGCCTGGACTTTTATATGTGCATTCATTATCACTTGCTGTTGTGGTTTTATTGCTCCACCATACTACAGTATTTTCATTTAGTATTCTTGCATTGCCCAGTTTCGCAGTTGCATCCCATATATGTGTTTCCACCTGAGGAGCATTGTATTGGGTTCATGTATTGGGGCCTTACATCTTGCTGTTCAATAGTAGTTCACTAGATGTCTTGGAGTTTCATGTCATTTATGTGTGTTCATGAAGGTTTACATTGACTGTTTTGCTTGGGGGTCTTGTGGCACTGCTTACTGTCGTGTTACATTGAGTTATCATGTTGTCACCTCTACTTGCATACTTAGCTTGTTGCCTTGAGTACATCTATATGTACTGCATTGCCGTTATGATGGACTCTTGTATATCACCTATGTTGACTTCGTCCTTGATGCTGTTATGTGATTCCCCGACTTTGTATTATCTTCGGCCAGCACTCGTATCGAACTGCTGTTTCATATTGGGAAAGCATTATAGTTTATTTGTGCTCGTGTCGTGATTTTAAATATATTTCACCTGTGTTGAACCCGTCTTTTTATTTTGGGTTTGACCATGTGCCCGGTTGTGTACATCGTTATTGTAGTGGCAAGGCAGTGCACGCAAGCGTGAACTACAGCCACACGGCATGGTTTTTTATGTTATTCTTTCATGCTTTGATTTATTGATCTTTTGCATGTTCGATATGCTGTAGTGGCGAGGCAGTGCATGCGTGCGTGTACTGCAGCCCTACTCGAATTAATATTTTAATTGATATTTCAATGGTTTGAACTATTTCGTTTATTCAATTCAATATTCTGAATTTCATTCTGATTTGGTTGAATTTGCTGATTTGTTGTTTAACACTGCTACGTGTTATATTTATCGTTATCCGATTTCTTTATTTAAGGATCGGATAGACGAGATTTATTGTGACTATCATCTATTCATTATTTAATTACTATTGCTTCTGTGCACTAATAACTGAGTTTGAATTAGACTGACCCGAGTATTATTTTCTTTTGAATTTAATACTCGGGTCAGACCGAGTATTTCAGGTTGTAGATATTCTGCTTTGGGTTGCTGCTAGAGCTATGAAGTTCTTTCATATCTTTTGGAGTAGTCGTCGTCATTTGTAGTAGTCTGTAAAATTGTATAGGAAGATATGTATTCATGTATATTATATACGTTAATGTACTTGTATATGTAACTTCCTTAGTCGACTGTTGTAGTTGTATCATATGTACCGTGTCATATGTATTGTATCAAATGTATTGTAACTGACATCAGTTATTGTATATATGAGGCTTTCTGTTTGATTTGTGTTCCGCATTATATTATCTGTGTGATATTTTATATTTACTGTTCTAAACTATTACGAACCATCGTAGTTCGTTTTATACTGGAATTGGGGTATGTCGATGGGAGAAAATAAATCAGAGATGAAAGAAGAAAGAAAATATATTTATATAGCACTCCCATTGAGATAACCAATACTAGTATAAGGCCTAACTATTGATGGTCGCCCCTCAACAGCCTTATTCTCCGTGCGAGTTGACAGCACTACACCGTAGTGTTCTTGGCTAACGTGGGTATAGAGGTGGAGCGTCACAGCTTGGTATCAGAGCCTGGGGTTTAGAACAAATATAAAACATAACTTGGATACTACATATGTTACGACTATTTATTGACGTTTTATCTCTCATATTTGCATATGATTGTCTTTGATTGTTAGGTATGAATTCCTAACGCTTATTCATATGCATTTGATTTTGTTCAAATCACAGCGATTCTGAACTTGATGTTTTATGTTTTGCTCGGCTTGATTTCCATTCGACTTCGGTCACTTTGTTTTTGAGAAATTGCTAAATTCTTGATTTCCAAGACTCTGACTTGGTTTGCCGTCGAGTCCTTTGATGATGACGTTGAATCGTTTTGTACTCTATTATGGCCATTAATTGTTGACTTCGGTATTGACTTGATTTTATTTTTGTTGAATCCATTTATGCATTTATGCTCGTTCCGCTTTGTTTTTCCAATTGTTGATCGATTCTTCTTTTCCGATTAGTTGTTGTCATCTTTGTCGACTTTGAAAACTTCTATTTTTGGAATTTTTGGATATTCCTACTTTGATGGATTTAGAATCGAATTCTTTGGATTTTATTCACGTCTTCGAATGTGAATTTTAGTGATTTGATTTGGTTTCCAAATTTAATCGATTATTGATTATTTCCCGATTTGTTGCTATCATTTATTAGCAACTTTGATGACCACTTCTTCGGGATTTTTGTGAACATACCTTTCGATGAATTCGGTATCGATTTCTTTGGATTCTATTCACGTCTTCGTATGTGAATTCTTGTGATTGATTGTTTCTACAATCATTTTTGTGATTTGTCACTTTAAAAATATAAAAGTTTTAATACTAGTAGTAAATATCAAAACTCTTTTATCAAAATGTTTTCAACTCTATTTTCAATATCAAAATCTTTTCCTAAACCGTTTTCCAATCTATTAGTATATACAAACCTTTATTTCACTCGTATGAGAAATCTAATTAAACGACTTAGCAAAACAAGTGGTATGAAACGCTTGCGTTTACTTCGTCGGTTAATTTTTGGACTTGTTCGATTGAACCACTTGTGACATTTTTCTAGTGAAGATCTACAATTTGTTCGTAAATATTTAAGTTAAGCTAGTGGTTATGGGACATGAAGCTGAACTTTTATATTCACTAGCTTAGTGTAATTGACACTTCTCGTTGATCTTGATGATCGCTTTATGAATTAGACTAGCAATTGCGCGATGTCTCTTTCATTGCAAGGTTAGACTAGACACCACTTGTGTGATTCCACTCATGCATAACTTTCTGCTTCTTGGTTAGTCTTGACCTCAATCTGTGTGATTCCATTCACACATGCGGGGTAGCTCCCCTTGGTCTTCGGACCGTCATGTGATAGGCCTCTTTCCCTTTTTCTGTGATTTCTAGATTCCTTATGTTGATTTCTGGAAATTTTATGCTTCACCTATTTTTGCGCATTGGTGAATTCATATGTTATTGATTTGTCATGAGCACAAATTTGGGGTATGATACCTCTTTGGATCTTTGAGAAGATTCTTGTGATATTGATTATCTCTTATCGGTTGATCTCCTGTTGATCATTATTTGCATACTTATAGTTGTATGTCAGTATGGATATTTCATATTTATGCCATACCTCTTATCGGTTGATCTCCTGTTGATCATTATTTACATACTTATAGTAGTATGCCATTATGGATATTTTATGTTATGCCATATCTTTTATTTTATGTCACACTCCCATTTGAGTTTCCGTACTCCCATTTGAGTTTCCGTACTCCATTCGAGTTTCCATACTCCCATTTGAGTTTCCGTACTCTCATTTTGGGATATTTGGATTTCTTGTGTAGATTTCTAGAATTTGTGTTTTCTGGATTTCTTGTAATGATTTCTAGAATTTGTGCTTCACCAATTTTCGTGATTTCTATTGATAAATTTTATCAATTTTTATGCATTGGTGAATTCGCGTGTTATTGACTTGTTATGAATACAAGTTTAGGGTATGATACCCCTTCCTATCTTTGAGAGGATTCTTGTGACATTTTGATGAATGAAAATTCATTGGTATTATATTTTGATGCCAATTATTTCGATGAAATTTTGACGTATGTCGAAGTTGCTACGGATGTTGCTGCTTTAATCACGTGTTTTGAAAATTGTTTTAAAATATAAATCAAAATTGTTTTCAAATTTTTTTACGATTTGCGCTTTCAAAAGAATGAGGAAGCGATTCAAACGTTTCAGAAAAATCGAGGACTATGACCCCTTTCTTTTACTGATTCGCTTAATTCCGGACTTGTCCGTTTGAGAATGTGAAATGTTATTGTTAAAAATACATCATTATGCACTTTCAAGAAAACGATGAAGTGAATTAAACGATTTAGTAAAACTCGTGGTTATGGGTCATGTGTGTTTGCTATTTCGGTTAATTCCGGATTCGTTAATTGAAAAATTTGTGATTTTTGATTATCGTTTTTGAGATGTTGGTGATTTCTGATTTATCGTTTTCGATAATCAGATATTTATTGTTTCTAATTATCGCTTGTGATAATTAGATATTTGAGATTTAATTATCGTTTGTGATAATTAAATATTTACGATTTAAGATTTAATTATCAATTGTGATAATTAAATATTCGTTGATTTGTGATTTCTGATTATCGTTTTTGATAATCGGATGTTGGTGATTTCTGATTTATCGTTTTTGATAATCAGATATTCATTGTTTCTAATTATCGCTTGTGATAATTAGATATTTGAGATTTAATTATCGTTTGTGATAATTAAATATTTGTGATTTAAGATTTGATTATCGTTTTGATAATTGAATATTTGCTGATTTGAAATTTGATTACCGTTGTGGTAATTTCTAATTATCGTATCGATAATTAGATATTGCTGCTTCGTGATTTCTGTATTCTGATTATCTATTTGATAACTAAAGTTGTTGAGAATTTGTGAATTTCTTTTATGAAATTAAGAGATTTCTTTGGTATTTTTATGGTACTACGCCGTTGTACCCGCTCAATTTCCTGCTATTCATGACGTTTTCTACGTCCTCCAATTACGGAGATGCCTTAGGGGTTTCCGATCCTCATTCTTGAGCAACCTTATATTCACATCATTGCTTCGGGGGTGCAGCACCCTCGAAATAAAGATGTTTTTCTCGTGAAAGCTCAGTGGTTCTCAAATCCTATGGATTTCACTTTGGAATCCATAGAATTCATCGAGCAAACACGTTCTGGCTTTCTCTTTCATGCTCTATATGGTGAACTTCTTATTTTCAAATTTCGTCATTTTATGATGACATGCTTTTATGGTTGTTACATTTTGTCTATTTATTCCTTAAGATTGCGAGGACGCAATTTCTTTAAGGAGGGGAGTCTGTAACAACCCTGTATTTTGCATCAATTATAATCGAAAATTTAAACGATTTATATTGTAGCAAATTTCCATTTGAAGTTTTTTTTTTAATTTTAGTTGAAATTCTTTTATATATGGTTTAAAGGATTACTGGGCTTTGAATTTTCGGCCCACTTGATTGTTTGATGCCGTGATAATAATTAAACCCGCCCCTTCTCATTTTTTTTTTCCCATTCGTTTTTAACCCTAAAAATAAAATCCAACGAAGAAAATTAAAAATGGCGGCATCTCGTCTTCGTTCGTCTTCGCTCGATTTCTGGTCGGCTTCTTCTTAATTCGTCGACATGGTGAGTAATTTATGTTACTCACATCTTATTCGAACTATTCAAATTCGTTTGCTTGTTGTTTTCGTGGTGTTCGGCTTCGATTTGACTTTTTTGTTTGATGGTGATTTCTTTGGTTTTGTCAACTTGATTTCGGTCACTTGAGTTTGTTTATGTGATTCCATGACTTTGCCATCTTTAGCCATTACCATGGTGGTTCATTGAGCTGCAGTTGTATATTTGTTAATTACGGTTTCGAATTGCGTCTTGGGTTTAAATCGCTCTCTTGTTGTTCACTGGTCTGCACTTTGTTAACCTGTACCTTGGTTATTTTTCTTCGCTGACATTTTTATTTCGATTGCCAAGGCGTCGTTTGTTTTCGTTGTCATTAGCGTGGGTTGAAAACTTGATTTGTGAAAATATTTTAAGTTGGACATTGACATTGTCGAACTCTGTTTGACTTGATAATGTCCTCGACATTTTAACTACGGCTTCAGCCCTTGATGTAGTTCGAACTTGTTTTGGTTGACTTTGACATTGACTTGATTTTTTTTATCTTTGTAAAACGCTGCTGTCTGAATATATATGCATACATACATTCGTATGTATGTATGCATATATTGTTGACCATTGTTCATATCCCCTGATAGCCTGCATTTGCAAACTGCACTCAGGTCTTTGACTTGAGAAATCTCTGGTTGATTGTGACTTCAGTAATGCTTTATCTGGTATTTCGCTTTGCCGATGTTCATTCATGTGTCTTGTTGGTTTTGTGTACATTTGTGCACATGCTTGTTTCATCTGTAGCCTTTGTACAATGGTTCAAGTTGCTTAATTATGTTCAAGTTGGAACTAAGCAATTTGGATCTGTTGTTTACATTGTGTTATACCTGTATTTTGTCATTTGTTTGCAATTGCAGTTTTATTATGGTGACTTCACTATTAACTCAATTTTGTCTCAACCATCATACATTTGAATGTTGCATATTGATGTCCATGCTTGTGTACTGGTTAGTTTGCACCTGCATGTAGTTCTGTCTGGCCATTCTTTATGCTAACTAAACTAGCCTGGAATGGATGAATACTTGCGGTCTTCATATGCATTTCTATTTAAGTTACATCCAAGACTCTGACTTGCTTGGAAATCCACACCATTTAATACAAACATTGTCGTTTGTTCTTGTAGTCTTTGGTAGCACCCTGTTTCACTCGTACATATGCATTACTCACTCCCTATTAACATGTAATTTTTCCCTTTACTCGGCCACAACCCAGTTTTGGTTCGAAGCAATTGAACTTGATACTGTACGTGGTTGCTTCAAGTGATGTTCACTTTTGTAGCAGTTTCAACTTAATGCATATATCCCTTTGCTTCAATTATAGATGCCTGGACTTTTATATGTGCACTCATTATCACTTGCTGTTGTGGTTTTATTGCTCCAGCATACTACAGTATTTTCATTTAGTATTCTTGCATTGCCCAGTTTCGCGGTTGCATCCCATATATGTGTTTCCACCTGAGCAGCATTGTATTGGGTTCATGTAGTATTGGGGCCTTACATCTTGCTGTTCACTAGTAGTTCACTAGCTGTCTTGGAGTTTCATGTCATTTATGTGTGTTCATGAAGGTTTACATCGACTGTTTTGCTTGGGGGTCTTGTGGCACTGCTTACTGTCGTGTTACATTGAGTTATCATGTTGTCACCTCTACTTGCATACTTAGCTTGTTGCCTTGAGTACATCTATATGTACTGCATTGCCGTTATGATGGACTCTTGTATATCACCTATGTTGACTTCGTCCTTGATGCTGTTATGTGATTCCCCGACTTTGTATTATCTTCGGCCAGCACTCGTATCGAACTGCTGTTTCATATTGGGAAAGCATTATAGTTTATTTGTTCTCGTGTCGTGATTTTAAATATATTTCACCTGTGTTGAACCCGTCTTTTTATTTTGGGTTTGACCATGTGCCTGGTTGTGTACATCGTTATTGTAGTGGCAAGGCAGTGCACGCAAGCGTGAACTACAGCCACACGGCATGGTTTTTTATGTTATTCTTTCATGCTTTGATTTATTGATCTTTTGCATGTTCGATATGCTGTAGTGGCGAGGCAGTGCACGCGTGCGTGTACTGCTGCCCTACTCGAATTAATATTTTAATTGATATTTCAATGGTTTGAACTATTTCGTTTATTCAATTCAATATTCTGAATTTCATTCTGATTTGGTTGAATTTGCTGATTTGTTGTTTAACACTGCTACGTGTTATATTTATCGTTATCCGATTTCTTTATTTAAGGATCGGATAGACGAGATTTATTGTGACTATCATCTATTCATTATTTAATTACTATTGCTTCTGTGCACTAATAACTGAGTTTGAATTAGACTGACCCGAGTATTATTTTCTTTTGAATTTAATACTCGGGTCAGACCGAGTATTTCAGGTTGTAGATATTCTGCTTTGGGTTGCTGCTAGAGCTATGAAGTTCTTTCATATCTTTTGGAGTAGTCGTCGTCATTTGTAGTAGTCTGTAAAATTGTATAGGAAGATATGTATTCATGTATATTATATACGTTAATGTACTTGTATATGTAACTTCCTTAGTCGACTACTGTAGTTGTATCATATGTACCGTGTCATATGTATTGTATCAAATGTATTGTAACTGACATCAGTTATTGTATATATGAGGCTTTCTGTTTGATTTGTGTTCCGCATTATATTATCTGTGTGATATTTTATATTTACTGTTCTAAACTATTACGAACCATCGTAGTTCGTTTTATACTGGAATTGGGGTATGTCGATGGGAGAAAATAAATCAGAGATGAAAGAAGAAAGAAAATATATTTATATACCACTCCCATTGAGATAACCAATACTAGTATAAGGCCTAACTATTGATGGTCGCCCCTCAACAGCCTTATTCTCCGTGCGAGTTGACAGCACTACACCGTAGTGTTCTTGGCTAGCGTGGGTATAGAGGTGGGGCGTCACATAATTGATGAAAGAACATTGTTTGAGATTTAATTATTTAATAATTAAATTTGGAATTATTAATAAATAATTTGGAACTAGTAATAATTAAGTTTGAAATTATAATTGAGTTCGAAATTATTAAGTTGAATTTATAATTAAGTTGAATGATTTGATAATTAAGTTTGAATTCATAATTAAGTGGAAATGATTTAATAATTAAGTTGAATTGATAATCAAGTTTGTAATTATTAAGTTTTGAAATTATTAATAATTAAGTTTGAAATTATTAAATAATTGAATAAGATTGAATTATTTGATAATTGAATAAAAATTGAATTCTTTGATAAGAGAAATTGAACTTTTGATTAAGTGAATTTGAACTTCGTTAATAAATGAAATTGAGTTTCTTTATTTGTTAAAGTTTTGGAAAAATTATTTAAGTAAGCTAATAAGTGAAATTGAAACTTCTCGATTATGTGAAATTTAGTTCTTTACTAATTAAGTTTGACATTTGAACGAAGTCAACAAATAAGTGAAAATTTAATTTCTTTAACAAGAAATAAAAGGTGATTTATTGAAATGAATGGGATTTATTGAAATTAACGTAAGACTTGTAATTTAAAGAATTGATTTTACGAATTTAATTTATTTCAATTTGAAGTTTTGATATAATGAAGTTGAACGTAAGAAATTGATTTAAATGAATTGGAATTTAATTAGAAATTGTTTTGAAGGATAAATTTACTTAGCGAATATTGAAAGAACTCGATAAATGAATTTAAATTGATTTGAATGAAAATTGAACCATTTTAAATGATTTCGGAATGAAACTTATATACGAACTTGAATCAATATTTGAATTGTTTAAATAAACACTACAACAAAAAGACCCTACTATAGCGCCCGAAAAACGCTCTTAAAGGATATTATAGCGGTTCGATAAATGCTGTATAACGACATGTGATTAAAAACAACCAACATTAGATAGCACAAAAAAAGCGCTATAAAAATTGTTACTTTCATAGCGCAAATATTGCGCTATGTTATTTATTTTTATAGCGGCAAAATAGGCGTTATTAATTAATATCACAGCGCTATTAGCCCGCTATGAAATTCGTTATTAGCCACAAAATACTTTTTGTTTTTTCTAAGATAGCACTAATATTGCGCTATAGAAAGTGTTAATAGCGGATTATTAGCGCTGTATTTGAACAGGTTATTGTAGACGGTAACTTGTCACAACTCCAATATGCCGCTATAAAAAGTCAGCTACAATAGCGCTTGTACTCTGCTATAATATCTTATTTTATAGCGCTTGGTGATCTATCATTCATCATTATTTATAGCGCTTTTCTACATCCTACTAATAAACTGCAGTATTAAATACCAATATCAAAAAGCACAATAATAATCATAAAAGATAATAAATATAGAGATGTAACACATTACATTAAACATACCAAATATTCATACACATCAAAACGTAGTAGCAAATATTTTAAGCACACCCCAAAAAATGGTAGCATAGTTTAACAAAAAAAGTACATATTTGATTGTTTGCATTAAAATGAAGATCACAGCTTTAGCATCTTCTTCTTTCACACACCTGCAAATAAGATAAATAATTACATTAAGAACGATACATAATTAATGATAGATGTTTTTACATGTAACAAAAAACTAAATTATTGCATATTATTGCATGTCTCATTTTATATTCGTACATGTTACTATCCATTTGAATCTACATCAAAACCAATATAGTAGCAAATTAGTTAGGAAAGATAACAAAAACATCATAAAAAATTTATGACCGAGCACACTGAACACATTATAGAAGAAGAGATGATACCTGAAAGGCAAAGGCTTCTTTCCCTTTGATAATAGCAACCATTGCTGTATTAGGATCATCAAATACACTATAAAATAACTGGTGAAGCTCACGCCTGCAGTATTAGGCTTGGTACTTTTTTCGGGAACAGAGTAAACAAAACCAATATTTAATCATGCCATGTAGCAAAGCAGTAATAAGCAGATAATAAAGAAAAAAATAAAGGACCTTATTTTACTTCTCCTTCCCACATCATCAACGTTAATTCCAGTAGCATATATACCACTGTTCAACTGCAACTCCATCACACTGCATCTCCAACCACCAGATCACTACACCTCTACCAACAACAACCCATCATAGCCACCTGAATACAACTCAATCACTATCCTCATCAAACTTTGCCAAGAGCAAACCATGACCTGAAAATCAATCTCCAGCTTCATTCACTTCCCCCTGAATCACCTCCTCTACCATCTCCTATACACACTTTCTCTACTCCCCAGACATCACCACCTCACAACAACCAAAACTGCACACATTCAACCTAGCAACAACTCCTTCTTCCTGCCCCTGCATATTGCATATAAAACTCCTTTCTGCCTTCAAACCGTGCATATTTCATCACGCAACAAACCACCACTGTTCCTTCCTGCTTTCAAACCACCCTGAACATTTCATCCAAATCAATTCACCACTTACTCCACTACCTCCAACTAGCTAGCACCACTCTCCTTCACCATTCACCTCTTATACCATCAGCAGATCACTACCAGAAACCACCCACAGCCAATCGACTAAACAAACCTTCCAACTGTTAACTGCCTGCAACCTATACTTCATCAACACATTCAACCTGCACTTCATTCTCACCACTGCCTCAACAACCCACTTCAGCACCACCCTCTCCAAACATCCCATACACCTCACTAACTCACCAAACTCCAATCCATAATCCCAAAACAACAACCTCACCACACCAAAAGGAAAAAAACAAACAAACACCAAAATGAACCCAAATCCACAACCCCAACGATCATCCATCATGCAACTTCTCCCATACTATAGAAAAAATGATATCCATAGAATTGTCAGACAAAAAATTGTGAGAAATGGCACAAATTTTGAAAGATTTTAAATCCAGCAACAGAAAACAAGCATTTATTGCTAAGATTGCACCATATATTATATGCCTAACAAAAAGAACAAACCGAATATTGCAAAATAAATGAAAGAATATAGGGTTATCAACATTTAGAAATATGTACTAGCAAAATAGAAAACTTTAGTACCTTTCATGTCTATATGTATCTCATGCTTCTGTACATCTGATGACATTTTTAACATGAGAAATTTTTACATGAGGAAAACATATAGTTAAAAAAAAAACAGTTTTATATTTTTTTACCTGAAGATGACTTTAAACATGAGAAATGGAAAGTCCTTTAACATTCATTAAGTGAAGAAATAGTTTTGGTGTTGCCCCTACAACAAACAGTTCTGTTATTTTCAGCCATTAAAAGTATAGAATTGCTGAAATGAAATATGAAGAAAAGGGTATAAAATAAGCATATTACAAAACAAGAAACGAGAATCATGATCATAATGGATTAATGTTAAGAAAAAGTAGGAATCTTGGACACTGAGGATTATATTGAGGGAAGATAACAAGAAACACAATGTACAGACACAATCGTGTATGTTTCAATACGTGCATCATGGGTATCACGACATCGATCAACGTATCGTTGTTTTGTTCGTGTTCAAGATTTAGAAAATCAGCTTCATGCAGAAACATAGGATGTTTGTATCCTAGTAATAAAAATAACTAACTTACGCAGAAGCACTCAGATTCTTTGCATTCGTTTAATCACCTGTAACGCAAACATATAACTGTTTTGTAAGAAGATGTAGCTTATATGATAAAAGCTTCTAGTAGCTAGATATCTTCTTTTAAGCGGTCAATCTATGGTTGAACCACATTTAGAACCTTAGGAGATTGAGATTTTGAATCTTTCCCTTCACTTTTTTGTTCGTGTGTCACGTTCATTTCACCTGTCAAACAAATTACACTAGCACTATTGACTTTTTCCGATAAAATTCAGTTCAAACTTACGTATGTCTCACTTTGTTTATAACATGCTATTCTATGGGATGGTACAACACCCTGAACCAAAATACTGAAATTTCTTATTACGCTAACTACTGTGAGGCTGGATAGCAAGGGTATTTGTAATTTCTAGTTATTCCTTAAAGCTTGTTTTTGTATTAGTTACACCAGAAAAACAAGTTAAAGTTTAGAGAAAACCTTCTTCTATCATGTCTATGAGTCTCTTAGCAATGCCCGATAGATGGAAGCATAATAGAGTAACCAATGCATTTATAAGAATTGAGGCTGAAGAATCAGCGAGTCCGAGATTAGAGAGGAAAACTTCAACACCTGCTCATTCAAAAATCTATCGTTGATGCCTGAAAACTGTTGACCAATATTCATTAGAATGGTGTAGTAAAAAAGATATCAAACAAAAGTTGCATTTATTAGCCATGTTTCTGAGTTTTCCAGTGCAAACATTGATTGAAATAGACAAATATTGATTGAAATAGACAAATATTTCCATCTAAAGAAAAATACATAAATATCTCATATATCAATGGGACACGCGTGCACATTGATCATTAACAGATAATTTGTCAATAATTATTAAATACTCAGGATATAATATATGATTATATCATCAACGATCAAAGGACAGGAATGTTTATTTCAAAAAATAAAAGTTAGCTTGCAACGAAAACAAACCTCAGTAGCGAGGTATTCCATGATGACGGTAGAGTAAACAGGGGCTCCAGTACCATCTCCTGCTCCCTCTCGCCAGCAACACCATCAAAAACGCCTCAAACACCGTCTTCATCACCTCCCACACCGCCAGTGCCTGTGCCCAGTCAGTCACCACTCTGATACATAATCAAACCAACTCTTCTCCTCACATAGAGCATGGCAGCTTCTTCTAAATCTACACATAGAGCATCATCACATTACATAGTACCCCATCAGACATTGTCACAGATGGAAATGTTAGGTGGGTGTGTGTGTAGGTGTGTTGTGTGTGCTTGCAAGATAAGTACAGCACAATGTTGAAGAAAACCTCATTTCTTTAGAAGAATGAACTGATCATAATCTATCTTTATAGTTAAAGTTAAAACAGTGAGAGGAAGAAATATATACTTGTGTGAAATGCTCGAGCCCATCCTTTGTAAACAGTAGGACGGATGAAAACAGGAAGTTCCTGAAATTACAAAAGTTTAATGTATTATCTTCTTGACACAAAAAAGATGCAATGAGGGGAAAATATCTTAAGTTAATTATACTAACTGAAGGAAGGCGATGCATGTTCAATATAAGTTGCCATACGTCGATGTATGAAACATTTAAGTTAAACGCGATGACCATGACTGATTGCCACATTTTAATGCAGATATCTGCAAATGCTTCACCCACTGATATGCAAATAGCAGCAGGTTATGAATTATAACAAGTGCATTGTGGATAATGGATGTGTCATCTAAGAAACTTCATGGTTAGTTAACACAGGTAAAATTCACCAACAAATTCATCGTATGTATAATGTCATTTTTCTCAACAATGCTTAGGAGCTACCTGATACCAAGGACCGGTGCACGATCTATAATGATGGTCACAACTAATTAAGGTCGCCTTCAAAAAACTAATCATAAGAACATGAAAATTATGTTGAAATTTAACAAATCAGTATCACATTCCGTTTGAAACATCAACTTCGCAGTAGTATATTTTTGAAGCATTTTCAGCATTCAACATTGGAAATGGTGGTTAGGAAGAAGTTGAGGCAACCGATACAAAATCACAAAGTTAAAGCATTCTTGGAGCTTCCCTAGTAATCAAATCTTAAATAAGAGCGAACTTTGAAAGTTAATTGGTGGTTTGAAAAAAAATATAAATGAACGAAAGGAATTTAGAAGTGGGAAACATGATTTTTTTTAACATGAATGCTGCAAATAGAAATATCTGGAACCAAATGTACACAACTTCTACTGATACGTACCATACTCATGAGAAATCCCCACATGCGTGATATAGAACGTAGCGGCAAAAGCTTCAGGAAGGCAGCCTGCATTTAACAGAATAAGAGAAATGATGTAAGAATGTTATTCAGAAAGAGCTTCAAATATATCATAATTATCCTGCTGATAACAATAATACAAAGCAATAATTAAAATGCAGATTAACCTTCCACATTAACCTTCCACATAAAATTTTAGGCGTGTATAAAATTTGTACCGATTACCATAACGTTGATTCATTCATTACGCGTATTTGGAAAACAAACCCTAGTAGATGCATCTAGTACACCTACTAATACCAAAGCTTCATTCAGGATTTCTGAGCTTACTAACTAATTTCTTCCACTACATTTTTGCTCTGTTTCAAAGCCAAGCAAAAACTGCAGGTTCTTCAAAACATGTGAGCTTACCAACTAGTTCAAAATATTTTCAATTTCTTCTAGTTATTAGTTTCATATTTTAGATGCTCATTTGAAGTTCTTTGGTTTTATATAAAGATCCAACCCGGACAAATATAGAAATGGACACTAATCCATGCTACACTTCTTCGTTTACGCAGCAATCAGTTAAGCTATTAGGGGTTCCTAAAAAGGAGCAAGCAAACAAAGAAACCATCAAGTCCTTTACATTACAAACATTTGGTTCGTTATTGTCATGGTTCAAAATATATCTTAAATTAACCATCTCTTATTCTTTCACATAAAAACTCAGATTAACCTTCCACAAAACAATAATTAAAATGCAGCAATGAAAATAAACGAAATGAAAAATCAAATTGAAATCAAAATCGAAAACTAAATATAAGTCAAAGAACAAAAATATAAATAAATGTGAATGGTAACATCTTCCCGTTTATAACTGCCGCAACTGCCTGCCATCTGACTCCTGCAACCCCTCTAGCATCTCTTCCATTCTCTCTGAAATTTGCAGTTAAACCAACATCCCAATCCTGACCTTCATAGAATTAGCACCACGCCTTCTTCGAACCGTTCATAGAATTAACTCCTTCCTCCGCTGCCTTGAATCGCGACACTCAACCACCCATCGCCTAAACTACAAGCAACTCGCGAACCGCCTCGAACCCCTTCGAACTGCCGAACTCAAAACGTGCGAATATGGACGACGACTGGGATTTGCCAATTTTGTGTTTGAGGACAGGAAATTGTTTTAGAAAGAGGGAAGAGGGAAGAATAGAAGATGGGGAAAAATTGAGGAGGGAAGAGAAAAATAATTGGACAAAGAGGCGGAAAAAGAAACATCTGGGGATAGAATGCGTTACCCAGTAAAGACAGGCGGTAAATAAAAGAAATTAGAATCAACAATAACACAATGAAACAATGCGTTATTAGATGGCGTTATAAATGACCATTTTTCTTGTAGTGAAAAGTTGAAATCGAATTATAAGATTTTGAAACGGTAATTTGGAAGTTTTGAAACGTAAACTTTGGAAATTGATTAAGGAAGACAAACGAAATGTTGATTTACGAATTGAAATTGAAATTGAATTTGATTTGGTTTGAAATTTTCTAAACGACCAATCGGTGTAATAATTACGAAAGTTATTAAAGAGACCGGAATCGGTTATGGATATACTCTCTATCTAAACCGAAAACCACTTTAATAACTATACGCGGAGTGATGATCCAGAATGAAGTGGTTGAAATGATGTACGTGATGACTGAAGAAAGAGAACGGTAATGGATAGCCTTGACACTTGTGTCAAATTGGAAATGACTAAAATCAGGAGCCGTGCCGGGCCAAATGGGGATAGCCACCTCGAGCGGACACACTTCTTCGTAACTACTACTCATTACTTGTGATTGATTGGTGCACCCTCGGAATTTCAGGAGTGTTGTTTCGCGGTGTTGCGATCGCTGCGGCGATGCGTTCTCACCAGTCCGTATCAGGCGAACGGTAGTTTCACTACCTTGGGTATTGCCTCATGTGCCTTGCCATACTTGTATCCCTATATACGCGACCACTACGAATTTGTTTTGTGTTATACTTATGGAGTACTCCCTGATATCCCACTAGTTTACGGTGGATTTTACAGTGCTATATAGACTATGACATTTATAAAAATGTGTTAAGGGGGATAATGGTAACGCCTTAACACTATTTTGATACTTTATATTACTGATAGACATTATCTATTTAGCGTACACTACTACATAGTAGATAGTTTAACGAATCCTTAGAGGACGGTTATTCCAACGTCCTTTGAGTTACTTGTATTTCAATTGTTATTTCACTTGAGTTGGATTTATTGATATAAGAATATTAATCCTGACTCGAGTGTTTTGTGTTTTGCTTTACGCTCGGGTCAGACCGAGTGGTTCAGTTTTCGAGACTCGCCTTTGGAGTTGGAGCTTTGCTTGAAGATCCAGTCATCTATTCTGTTTTCAGTATTCGATGTTTCCCGTGATGTATTTTGATTTGTATTTGATGTATCGTGTTACTCTTCTGCTGTAAACTCTGATGTATCTTATATATTTATATAGTAGCTTCATGAACTACTATCTCTTTTACTTCCGCTGCATATTATTACTCTATGTCTGTGATTCTGTGATTATTTATTTACTGTATATCTGAGTTTTTCCAAATTTTAAATTAACAATTCGGTATTTTGAATTATTCAAGTCCGACATGTGCGGATGCGAATAGTCCAAAATAGCGGGTCGTTACAGTTGGTATCAAAGCTTTTGGTAGCTCTAGGCAGAACTCAGCATATAGGGTAAATGTATTTACAGAATCACTCTCATTCGAGTTTCAATCTCTTTCTTTTGACTCGATTCTTTTGAATTTTGGAACGTTCGCTCGGTTCCGAAATTCATTCTTGTCCCTCACTATTCGCATTCTTCTGAATTCCGGAGTATCCCATAACTTCGCTTCGAATGATCTTTATAATGAATCGACGGTCTCGCCAATCCTAAATTTATCTGTAAATGGGTGAAACTCATTTACAATAGACATCGATTTACCGAAGATTTCTGTATTTTCGGTTTATGATGCTATCTATCTCCTACTATGCCTGAATTCTATCTCTTGAGATCGAATGTTGATTTACCTTGGAATTCAGCATCGATCTTATTCTTGAAGTTACGGTCGACAGGTTAAGGTTGCCCGTGAATTAAATAAGCTTGTCCACCTCCCGATTCTGCTAATTGAATTGTCTTATCTTCTGTTCGAACTTATTATCAAATCAAATTCGCTTAGATTTGATTTTCATTAAATTTAAATCTCGATACATATTTTGAAGTCCATCCTTGTATCGTCGAGCGAGGAAGTGTATTTGTAAATTTATATTTAAATATTTTAATATATATTGTGTTGTTTGAGTTGTTGATGTTGATTTGGATTTCCGATCGATTCGTTTAATCAACGCTATTGATAGGATTTTCAAAACACTTGAACAAAACAAACTGACACAATATTGTTTCCAAATTTGGTAAATGAAATAAAATTTTGTATGATTATATTATATATAAGTATAAATTTTTTTCTGAAATTAAATTGATAATGAATTTGTTATCTGGAATAATAAATAAATGAATTTATAAACTTGTTATAATTTGATTTGGAATTCAAATGAATTTAAATTAGAATTTGAGAATTTAAGTCCCGATGATTTCAAACATTGATTTGGAAATTTTAAAGTGTATAGTATTTCAAATATTTCAAATAGAAATCATTTCAATGAATTTTAAAATGTTTAAATCAGTGCTCTTCTCTTTGTCGCTGGAAAATAATTTCGGTGATGACGGCCACATCATCGACATTTATTTTCGAGTTTCGAAGTGGAGAGACTATTCTGTAGCTTTGCTATGGTTTGTTTTGAAAATAAATTGATTTGAATTTCTTAAAGAATGATTTGATTTGTAACATATATATCGATATATGATTTAAATCTGATTTGATATTATATATATTATTTATCTCTAAATAAGTTTGAAGTTACTCGAAAATTTAATTCTTGAATTTATGATTAAGGATAAATTAAATTATAAATTGGAATCGAAATTTTGAATAAAAATAAGCCTGAATAATTGAATTAGAAATTTTTATTTGAATAATACTCAATTGCATTATATATATAACTTGCCCAAATTTTCAAAAGTTAACTATGGAATTGAATATTGTACAATATAAAATGATATCAAAGGAATTTACAAATAAAATTTGAGTAGTTATAATAAGAGTAAATATACATAATATATGTTATAAGATATATTAAGTGGAATAAATTTAATAATAATTTGGAATAAAGAAATATTAAATAAATTTGTCGAATAAAGTATGATTATAATAAATGACTATTCGGATTTATGATCTTTGGAGTTGGAGCTTTGCTTGAAGATCCAGTCATCTATTCTGTTTTCAGTATTCGATGTTTCCCGTGATGTATTTTGATTTGTATTTGATGTATCGTGTTACTCTTCTGCTGTAAACTCTGATGTATCTTATATATTTATATAGTAGCTTCATGAACTACTATCTCTTTTACTTCCGCTGCATATTATTACTCTGTATCTGTGATTCTGTGATTATTTATTTACTGTATATCTGAGTTTTGCCAAATTTTAAATTAACAATTCGGTATTTTGAATTTTTCAAGTCCGACATGTGCGGATGCGAATAGTCCAAAATAGCGGGTCGTTACATTTTATTTAATCTATCATTATCAAATGGATGAAATCAACATTGGTTCATCATTTATTAAATAATATTCTCAATTTTCAAGTTAATTTCCATTAACGTAATATTTAAATATTAAATTTCAATTATTTGCAATTAATCCAATTATTAAATTCAAATCCCATTAAATTGATAAATCTTTATTCCATTCTTTTAAATTCAACAAATTGTCCAATTATGGATAATATTAGCATTATTTTCAAATATTACCTTAACATTAACGTAATAATTATTTAGATTTATTGCAATTGATTCCAATTCAATTTAATGGATTAAAATATATCGATAACTTATAATAATTATTGCCACTAACTCTTAATCATACTTTTATAAGTTATCATTTCCAAGCAGTATTATAATTACTTACAAGACATTGATTTTATTCAATTACTATTTATTATTATTAAATCATTAATTAATTCAATATTTACGTTTGTTTTCTTATATTCAATTTATAGCCTAGTATAACAATTTACATTGCTTTAATTAATCGTAATTTCATTTCATTGTTAATACTTAGCTTTAATTTCCATGGTTGCATTTCATTTTAGCATTCAATTCATTATTAAATCACAAAATTTTTGTTTCGTCTTAATTTATTTACCAAAATCTTAATACACTAACAAATTTAAATTTATCGAAAATTGTGGGTCGTTACAACTATGGTAGGAGTAAAAAGGGTATATTCCATATATATTATAAAATCTCCCATGAATATCAACTAATGAAAATTATATTTTACTCGAGATGAAGAATGCTAGATAATGAATCCTGCTATTAAAATTAATTAAGTCCTCTAAATCCCTCCATTAAACTTTTTATCTGCATGCTCGTTATTTTTAGGTATTCTAACAATTCTTACTTTTAAAATTTTCATGTTTATTTTGTCATAATCTGACATCAATCATTGCCATAAATTAGTCTGTAATTTGGACATATATTATTCCCTTTATTTTGTAATATAGTTTTATTCTCAAAAATTAAATTAGGTGCTTAATGGAATCAAAACAGGTGCATAACAATGATGGGTAAAACTGTGGTGGCATCAATGAGTGAGAATGAACCATGAAACATAAATAAAGTAAGGTGGGTATGTTACATGCAATATACACTTGCTCTTCTTTTTCCTAAATGACTAAATAATTATTAACTTAATATATTGTTATTTTTTATTAATTTTTCTTACTATATTCATGCGCTAATGTTCAAACTTCTTCCCCTAATATGAAACTTTTGTTGTTTTTACAAAATCCTTTTAACACAGATGTGCATTCAAAAAAAACTTGGAAGTATTTATTTGTGTTTTATATTTATAATGTAATTAGATGTACTACACTTATTGCAGCTAAAAAAGTTCTTTTTACCTACATGTATAGAATTTGAGAATGTATATTAGATTTAAAAAATCCTTACTTGAATGTTCTTGCCGTATAAAAAAAGTAAGTTTCTTAAATGTTTGCATTTTGATATTTGTAAAGGTAGATGTTTGCATTCGCCATCATGATTATTATTATACTAATAATAACAAAATGTAGATTCTTCAATAGTGTTTCTACTTTGAAATACACATGATTTTGTACCATGACTTTTGATCATCGTACTCATTATTTTTAGGTATTCTAACAATTCTCATTTTTAATATCTATATTGTCATTATCTATTCATATTCATCAATCAAACATCACTAAGTGGAATGTTGTTTATCATTAATTATTGCCCCAAATTAGTCTGTAATTTTTGACATGTATTGTTCCTTTTATATTGTAATATGGTTTATTCTCAATATATTATACTAGGTGCTTAATGGATTCAAAAACGGGTGCATGTCAATGATGGGTAAAACTGTGGAGGCATCAATGACTGAGAATGAACCATGAAGCACAAATAAAATAAGGTGGGTGCGTTACATGTAATATACACTTACTCTTCTTTTTCCTAAATGAATAAATAATTATTAACCAAGTATATTCTTATTATTTATTATTTTTTCTTACTATATTCATGCACTAATGTTCAAACTTCTTCCCATAATATGAAACTTTTATTATTTTTACGAACTCCTTTTAACATAGATGTGCATTCCAAAAAAACTTGGAAGTATTTATTTTTGTTTTATATTTATAATGTAATTGGATGTACTACACTTATTATAGCTAAAAAATCTTTTTACCTATGTGTGCAGAATTTGAGAATGGATATTGGATAAAAATAAAAATAAAATTCTTACTTGAATGTTCTTGCCGTATGGAAAAAAGTTGGGTTCATAAATGTTTGCATTTTGATATTCGTAAAGGTAGATGTTTGCTTTCATCATCATGATTATTATTATACTAATAATGACAAAATGTAGATTCTTCAACGGAGTTTCTACTTTGGAATATACGTGATTTTGTACATCATGGTTTTATTATATGGCTTCTTTTTCATCGAGTAATCTAATTAGCTTCATTACTTTGTCAGTTTATTGCAATAGTTAGTATTAGTTTTTACTAAAACAAAATTTTCATATAGCCTTAATGGACGCGTGTTTTTTGAATTGAATTATAAGTTAAAATAAAATATTGCAATAGTTACTATATTTGAATTATAAGTTAAAATAAAATAAATAAAAAGGGAACCAATCATGTGGTGCCATGTCGCACATCGTTTACATGCACGACCCTCATCAGGTTGAAGACGAAAACCTAGCCGCCATCACGTTTTGAAATTTCGCCCCCACTCAGGGCGTCGCCACCTCGATCAGGGCCTTCCAACATCGTCGCCACACTCCGACGCCCTTCTGATGAAGTCGCGGCCACCCACTGCCTTCCCCATGTTGCTGTGCCGCCGCCCTCTAATCGAGGCAAACACGGCCACATCGACAACTTCCAGACGAACACCCTCCCGTCATCATGGTGCTTCCCGTTCGTCCAATAGCTGAAGATCCGCCGCTGGATCTAGATAGTGGCCATTGAACGACCGAGGTTCATCTTGAATTTTTGGATAAACGGTGATTCAAAACCAAAAACGAACTGCAGATCTGAGATGCGTACATCGAAAGCTTCGATATATAATTTTTTTTGAAGAGTTTGAAATTTTTGCTTTGGATTTGAATTTGATTTGTGTTTGGATTTAGAATTCGTTTGTCTGCCATTGAGGAGGAGAGATAATTGAAATGTATGTACAAACAAATGAGAAATAAAAGTAAGTTAGGGTTTATAATAGGGTATTTATAGGCAGAGTTGAAATAGAATAGATGGACCCAATTTATAAACGCGCTAAATGATGAATGGCCCGAAAAGCCCGTTCTGACTCCGGAACGAAATTGGGTCAACCCGCATATCAAAATAGATGTTTTAAAATATTTAAAACGCGATGGAATAGGTTTCACGTCCAAATTCCATTGTATGATGAAGTTATGCTAAAATCAATATTTTTCAGATTGATTTCAATTTAATCTATTTCAAGGCGTTTCAAGCCCGTATGATCAAACGACAAGCCCAATCGCTACAAAACTTGAAATCGAGTCAGTGGCCAAAATGGCTATTTTTCCATTAAATTATATAAATTAATATTAAATAAATTAAACCACTTTTCTCTTCAATTATTATTATTCAGTTTCTATCAATTCGGATTGCCTAAAATTCCCAAATCCTTCATAACCAATTTTTCATATGAATTAAATGTTGCATATTCCACACTTTCAAAGCTTTAACTTCTATTTCAACTGTTTATAGATTATACATTAAATTTCCCAAAATTCAAAGAAATTAGCCTTCCATTTATTTCCAATACATTCTTCTTATGATATAATTAATTTGTTGCATAACTATTACCTTAATGTTTCCCAAATTCCTCTTAGTTCTAATCACCGTAGTATTAAATTCCATTTGCTACGAAAATTCCATTTATTATATACTAAATTTCAATAAATTGGTTTGTTTTCATTCCAATCCATTTTATTAAGTTCATTACTACTCTATAACCTAGTTAGCCTTTTATTACTTTTACTATACTCAAATTTGACAACCCCTAAGCATCTTATTACATTTTCCATTAATGTAACATTTCAATAGTTAATTTCATTTAATTGTCATTAATCCTGTTATCATACATTAAATTCCAAATATTTTGACAAAACTTAATTTCACATTCCTTTTATTCAACCAACTATCATTTTATAAATAAAATTAACATTATTTCCGATTATTACTTTAATTTACGTTAACAAAATTTTAAATTTAAATTTATTACAATTGATTACCAATGTTTATTTAACACCTTAAATAAACAAGCAACCTATATTAGTTGCCATATATTTGCTTTTAATTGCATTTTTAAATTCGTTACTTATCAATCCAGATTATAATTCCATATATAATGCTAATTTTATTTCATTACATTAATATACGCCTATCTACAACTTAAGTTGAATAAATATTACCTTTCTAAATGTGTACTTCTATCAATTGAACACATTAATTAAGTTTTTAAAACCAATTAATGAATTTATCTTAATTCCATTCTTATACCATTTTATTACTTTACATACATTACGTATTAATTCATCAATAAACATACTCTGAACTTATTTCCCAATTCATAAATTTACTATCTTAAAATAAATTTATGCTTCTATTAAATTTACAACCACACATCCGTTACTACATTTATTTTCATTAAAGTAATATTTAATTATCTTTATTTGTAATTGGTGAATAAGCAGGTAACAACCATTTGTCACCATTATACCCTTTATAATACTTGTATGTTCATTCTCCCTAACCAATTACCATTTATTAAAATTCAAATTCATTAATTAATTAAATGCTTACATTTGTTTTCATATATCCAATTTGTAGCTAAGTATAACATCTACATTATTTCCATTGATTTGAATTACATTCCCATCTTTATATTATAACTTTACAATTTTAATAAATTCATTAATTGTCATTTCATTCAACTATTAATTTATTAACCTAAACTAGCAATGTTATGTTTTAATTTACTTATTAGCTTATAACAAGTGCTACCATTAGTTCATACACTAATTTATACCATTGCCATTCCTTATACATTATTTTATTAGTAAACCAACGTTTTAAATTATTAATTTACCTTTTATATCCTATTATAAAATAATGCACACATTAATTAAGATTTTAAATCGAATTAATCACTTCATCTTGGTAACATTCTTTTATTACAATAAGAATATAATTAACATTTACATTGTTTCACTTATTGGAATTACATCCAAGTTATTAACAGTTAACTTACATTTATAATGTTACATTCAAGTTATTAAAAATTAACTTACCAATCTCATCCCAGTTATTATTTCCATTAATAATTCACACAATTTTTATTTCCTTCAACATTAAGTTACCAAAGTCTTCTTAAATTAAGAAATTTAATTACCGAATTTTACGGGTCGTTACACTATCCCCCACTCAAAACTTTTCGTCCCCGAAAAGAAAAAAGAAGGGAAAAGAAGAATTAAGAAATCAACATATCTTACTTAAAATATTAGATTTATAAACAAATAAATTTACAAAATTTAATAATTTAAATAAAATATCAATTTATAACTATTAAATTCCTTTATACTCAAATTAGTAAAGTTTGGAAAAAAAATTCAAATTTTTTTCTAAGTCCAAAATTTACGGAAAATTTCGGCAGAGTCTCCTTTGTATGGAGAGGCTCGAAAGAAAATATAATATCAATATAACAATATACAACATATATTTTCCAAAATAATATATATCCCAACATGGGAAACAATATAATAACGCTATAAACCGTAATCCAAAAACATACCTATTTGCCGGCAATTTACGCTTACATTATAAAACCAAATGCACTAGTTGCTTCCATAACCTGTATTTCACTTATATAATCCAAAGAGGTTAATAATTATATAAAATGAAATATTTAAAGTGGTTTCAACCATAAACAAACAAATCAATACAACAACCAACACTTGCAACAAGCAAACAACCATCGCATAAAATCAACACACATCAATTATCATTTCATATCAACCAAAACAAATAGTTGTTTGGGTTCAAAACTTCAAATTGTACAGAATGAAAAATAAACTACTAAGCGCACCATTTACTCAACATTATTAGATGAAACTAAATAGATTATTTATTTATCCAAACAATTTTAGAATATCCTTGCCCAAACAATCATAAACCAAACACACAACAATTTCAACAATAGATTTAGTTTATCCTTATTAATTCCATTCATACATTTGTTGTTTGATTTCTCTTTTCATTCATATAATGATTTATCTTTTTATTTTTACATTTATTTCTTACAAATATTATTTAGAAATAACTTCAACTTATTTACTTAAATTTAAAATTTCTTACTCACAATACCTGCCTTCTATTATATTAAATTTGTAGTATTTCAATTATACTTAAGTTTATAACAACTACAACACCAAATTCTTATTTATTAAAGAATTCCATTAATTACTTTCATTACCTCAAGTTTATTGCTTGTATAATATCTATTATATTTCTTATTAACATTTCAACTTTTTATATCCTTTGGTAAGTTATATATATGCCTTTAAGAATGTAATTGAAAGTTATACAAGTTTTCTTAATTCTTTTAATTAATTAAATGTTCAATAATTATATCTTTTATTATATATATATATGTTGCAAATTTCAATTTCCTTTTAATTTCATTTATAACTTATCATTAAATTTATTATTTCATTTTTAGGTCTCAATTATTAGTTAAATTCCATTTCACTAAAGCGATTGAAACCATCAATTAATGGAAACTTAAGAATTTAAATTCCGGGTTTAATTTCAAATCATTTTAAAATAATAGATAAACGTGTATACTTACAGTTTATATATATATATATCCTATTATATTTAAAATAATTTAAAATTTATATCTGTTTATCAAAATAAATCTGCAGTGAAACTACTACAGTGGCCTTCCCCCTTCGAAACTCAAAAATGAATGTCGATGATGCGGCCGCCATCACCTAAATTATTTTTCAGCGACAAAGAGGGGAGTACAAAACTTATTTCTTTTTCTCAAATTTCTTTAAAACAATTCTTTCAAATTATATTGAAATATTTATATCAGAAAATACTTCTAACAATAATATTATTATTATATTTCAAATCATTCAAAAGAAAGTTTCAAAACCCCGGACTTAAGTTCTAAATTTTCAATTTTCATTTTATTTGATTTTCCATCATATTTCAACTATTATATATAAATTTCATTACCTAATAACCAAATATAACCTTTATAAAGATTTACTTTATATATATAGAAAATATAATAGGCAAAATTATTTCATTCACCTATATTAAAAACAAATATTATGTCGGTCTGTCCTATTAAGTGTTTAGAAATCCCTATTGATGTCATAGCGTCCCATGCACCAACCAGAATTTTTAAATACAAACCGGAAAAATTAACACAATATTAAAACCATTTTTTAATAACACTAACAAATACGCTCTCTCATATATATACACTCAGTGACTCTCATAGGGTATTACTTACCTATTAGTAAAGAGTCAAACCCCACAAAGCTAAGGTTTATCGCTAAACCAAAGCTCTAATACCAGACGTAACATCCCGCCTTTTCGCACGGTTTAAACTGACGATAAACCACACACGTCAGAATTAAAGCATACAGAAGGGCGGATTGTTATGGGGTAAATAAGAAAAAGCAGAGAAAGAAAAATAAATAAAAATAGAATCTCGCGGCGAAACGATAAAATATAATAATCAAATATATAGTTCATGAAGCTGTTTACAAAATATTTGATTTTATTTATACAACACATATCAGAGTTACACATACCAGAGACAACAAATAATAATGTAGCGGAACAAATGTGATGCAGTGGACTAATATAATATATAATAGTAATAATATCTTCGTCTTCGTCCTCTAAAATAAAGTCTTCAAATCCTGTAACGCTCGGACTGACTCGAGCGAATTGAAAAGACAAAACACTCGAGTCGAAACTAAAAGATCTTATGTAAGTTAAATCAACGGTAAAAATATGAGTGTAACGGCGTCATAGATGTTTACGGGATTTGACATCTCCTATCCAGTGTCTAACGTGAATGCAGTAACTCAAGAGATGCCCAGGATTCACATCTCCTAAGGATCCATTAAACTATTTACTATGTAGTAATATTTCTCTATTATAATAATGTCTATTAGTAAAATAAACTTACTTTTAAATAGCGTTAAGGAGTGACCCAATATTCCCCTTAACACGTAATAGCGCCAATAGTCTATACAGTACCCAATACCTCCTGATCGGGAGGCTACCAAAGGATACTCCATAGGTACGACACAAATAGAAACTCGTACAAGGCGCGCTAGGGTAGGTGACACGGTACAACTAGGCAATGCCAAGGTAGATATACCAATTACGCTTCCGGGCCGGTGGTAACGCATAGGCGCAGCTACCGCCCACCTCGAGCCACACCCCCAAATCAAAGAAATCAAAAGTGGCCACCGAATAAATCCAAAAGTCAAAGCATAATATCGAAGGGATGTGTCCGATCAAAGGTGCTACCTCATTAGCCCGTCGATCGCTCCTGTTTTAGCCACCTTATGCCAACTCACGGGAGTCGGGTCTACGTATTTACCTCAAAGGAAAAGCGCCACCATTCTACTTCATTCTGGAATCTCCACCGCGTACACGGTTGTTAAAGTGGTTTTCGAAGTTGGCAGAGAGTATGACAGCTTCCGATCTCGGTCTCTTTAACAACCCAAGCTATTATAACACCGCGGTCATTTCAAAATAATTTATACTTCAAAACCATGATATAATATTTATTTCAATCCATATAAATACGATATCATTTCAAATTTAAAAAACCAAATCAATATGATATCCTTTTTATTTCAAATCAATATAATATCATTTTATTTCAAATATATCCCCTTTTCAAAATCATAGCACTTCCAAATTTTATACTTCAAAACCAAACATTTGAAATTTTAACACCTTTAAAACATAATGCTATGAAATTCATAACTTCGAAACATTTCAATTTCTATAAACATTTCAATTTCGATATATTTTCAGGCTTTAAATATTCTAAAATTTCAAAACTAAATTTGATAATTTCGATTCAACAATTAAATTTCCTATTATTTAGTTTTGAAATATTTTATATAAAATAAACCACTTATTATTTAAATAAAACTCAGATTACACATAACAAGATATTGCCTTCAATTCATTATACTTGAAATAATCATTTAATCCATCTAGACCCAAAAATCAAGTTATAATAATTATACCGTTTAAAATTTCCAATTTAATAAATTTCACATCAATCCTGTTGGTTGAATTCTTGAATAAATTCAATTTCATAAAATCTCAAATTTATCTAAATTTTAAATCAAATTTTATTCGAGTAAAATTCTTAAATAATTTAATTCACATCCATTTCATATTTCAACTTCCAAATATTAATTTATTTAAATCATTATAGCCTCTATTTAAAAATATGATTTAAATCCTTAACCATATTTATTTTAATAAATCAAACTCCATTTTTTTACTTATTGTCATTAAACAGATTTATACATAGCTTAAATACATGAATTTAACTATATATATAATATTTTTATATAATATCATAAAGAATCAATATTTATTCAACCCGTATAATTCTATCCAAAATCATAGAAATCATTTCAAAATTTTTTTATATACAGACCACGGTGTCTGTATATAATTTTCTATCCTATGGTCAAGTGATACGGATATTTATCATTTCAATCCGTAATTTAAAATAAAAATACGGTTATATATCATTTCAAACCGCAATCCCTAATCAATAATGATAAAGCAATAAAGAACTTACAGATTATGATGATATAAATAAACATCCATTCACCCATCATAAAATCATACATCCATCACAATCGTCATCCAAAACAATCAATCAACTATCAATATATAACTGATAATATTGAACTGGTAATTAAGTGGCAGTTATATTCAATAATAAAATAAAATAACAATTTAGTTTAAATAAATGCCATTAGCTGAGATGATGATTAAAATGTACTAAACAGTCATAAATAAATGCATCATCACAACAAAAATTAAATTTTATAAACATAAGAAATTCTAGAAGTTGTGAGTGGGTTAAAACACACACCTTTCGAATTTAAATTAAATTTAAATCCAGTTTAAACCTAAAGTCTAAACAGTCTCAGAATCCGTCCATCCTAGCGCCAAAGTGTCCGAAATCCCAATAAGAACCTAGCGGAGAAAACCATACGTAAAGCGGGTATCGTATGCAAAAGTTATTGATGTTACTATATTTGAAATATAAGTTAAAATAAAATAAATAAAAAGGGAACCACTCACGTGATGCCCCGTCGCGCATCGTTTACACGCACGACCCTCATTAGGTTGAAGACGAAAACCTAGCCGCCATCACGTTTTGTAATTTCGCCGCTACTCACGGCGTCGCCGCCTCGATCAGGGCCTTCCAATATCGTTGCCGCACTCCGACGCCCCTCTGATGAAGTCGCGGCCGCCCACTGCCTTCCCCACGTTGCTACGCCGCTACCCTCTAATCGAGCCAAACACGGCCACATCGACAACTTCCAGACGAATACCCTCTCATCATCATGGTGCTTCCCGATCGTCCAATAGCTGAAGATCCGCCGCTGGATCAAGATAGTGGCCTTTGAACGGACGAGGTTCATCTTTAATTTCGGGATAAACGGTGATTCAAAACCAAAAACGAACCGCAGATCTGAGATGCATACATCGAAAGCTTTGATATACAATTTTTTTGAATTTTTTTGAGGAGTTTGAAATTTTTGCTTTGGATTTGAATTTGATTTGTGTTTGGATCTAGAATTTGTTTGGCTACCATTGAGGAGGAGAGATAGTTGAAATGTACGTACAGACAAATGAGAAATAGAAGTAGGTTAGGGTTTATAATAGGGTATTTATAGGCAGAGTTGACATAGAATAGATGGACCCGATTTATAAACGCACTTAATGATGAATGGCCCGAAAGCCCGTTCTAACTCCGGAACGAAATTGGGTCAACCCGCATATCAAAATAGATGTTTTAAAATATTTAAAATGCGATGGAACAGGTTTCACGTCCAAATTCCATTGTATGAAGAAGTTATGCTAAAATCAACATTTTTCAAATTGATTTCAATTTAATTTGTTTCAATGCGTTTCAAGTCCGTACGATCAAACGACAAGCCCGATCGCTACAAAACTTGAAATCCTATAATAATTAACTGTTACAGATCCGATGAAACTGGCGAAATCCGAGTCAGTGGCCAAAATGGCTATTTTTCCATTAAATTATATAATTAATATTAAATAAATTAAACCACTTTTCTCTTCAATTATTATTATTTCAATTTCTATCAATTCGGATTGCCTAAGATTCCCAAATCCTTCATAACCAATTTGTCATATGGATTAAATGTTGAATATTCCACACTTTCAAAGCTTTAACTTCTATTTCAGCGGTTTATAGATTATACATTAAATTTCCCAAAATTCAAACAAATTAGCCTTCCATTTATTTCCAATACATTCTTCTTATGGTATAATTAATTTGTTGCATAACTATTACCTTAATGTTTCCCAAATTCCTCTTAGTTTTAATCACTGTAGTATTAAATTCCATTTGCTATGAAAAATTACATTTGCTATAAAAATTCCATTTATTATATATTAAATTTTCAATAAATTGGTCTATTTTCATTCCAGTCCCCTTTATTAAGTTCATTACTACTTTATAACCTAGTTAACATTTTATTACTTTTACTATACTCAAATTTGACAACCCCTAAACATCTTATTACATTTTCCATTAATGTAACATTTCAATAGTTAATTTCATTTAATTGCCATTAATCCTATTGTCATACATTAAATTCCTAATATTTTGATAAAACTTTATTTTGCATTCCTTTTATTCAACCAACTGTCATTTTATAAATAAAATTAACATTTTTCCGACATTAACAAAAAGTTAAATTAAAATTTATTACAATTGATTACCAAAGTTTATTTAACACCTTAAATAAACAAGCAACCGATATTAATTGCCTCCCATTTGCTTTTAATTGCATTTATAAGTTCGTTACTTATCAATCTAGATTATAATTCCATATATAACGCTAATTTTGTTTCATTACATTAATATACGCCTATCTGCAACTTAATTTGAATAAATATTACCTTTCTAAATGTGTACTTCTATCAATTGAACACATTAATTAAGGTTTTAAACCAATTAATGAATTTACCTTAATTCCATTTTTATACCATTTTATTACTTTACATACATTACGTATTAATTCATCAATAAACATACTCTGAACTTATTTCCCAATTCATAAATTTACCATCTTAAAATAAATTTATGCTTCTATTAAATTTACATCTACACTTCCTTTACTACATTTATTTTCATTAAAGTAATATTTAATTATCTTTATTTGTAATTGGTGAATAAACTAGTAACAACCATTTGTCACCGTTATACCCTTTATAATACTTGTATGTTCATTCTCCCTAACCAATTACCATTTATTAAAATTCAAATTCATTATTAATTAAATGCTTACATTTGTTTTCATATATCCAATTTGTAGCTAAGTATAACATCTACATTATTTCCATTGATTTGAATTACATTCCCATCTTTATATTATAACTTTACAATTTTAATAAATTCATTAATTGTCATTTCATTCAACTATTAATTTATTAACCTAAATTAGCACTGTTACGTTTTAATTTACTTATTAGCTTACAACAAGTGCTACCATTAGTTCATACACTAATTTATTCCATTTTCATTCCTTATACATCATTTTATCCGTAAGCCAACGTTTTAAATTATTAATTTACCTTTTATATCCTATTATAAATTAATTCACACATTATTTAAGATTTTAAATCGAATTAATCACTTCATCTTGGTAGCATTCTTTTATTACAATAAGAATATAATTAACATTTACATTGTTTCACTTATTGGAATTACATCCAAGTTATTAACAATTAACTTACATTTATACTGTTACATTCAAGTTATTAAAAATTAACTTACCAATCTTATCCAAGTTATTATTTCCATTAATAATTCACTCAAATTTTATTTCCTTCAACATTAAGTTACCAAAATCTTCTTAAATTAAGAAATTTAATTACTGAATTTTACGGGTCTTTACAATGCAAGTATCTTACCATTGTGCCACTATTTGCGGACTTTACTCTTCCTTTTTACTTTTAAGTTTGTATTACCATGCTAAGTTTGTCTCAACTATATTGGAATCGGTCGAAGTTTGTGGCACCACTGAAAACTATGTAATTGTTTAATGTTTGAATTTCTATTGTTTTCAACTCCATATACAATATAGAGACAAAATATACAATGTAGAGACAAAGACATAATTCATTTGTGCAATTATTTTTATAGTCTATAGTACATAAGGTACGCTATATTTATTTAGAGTAATATAGAGCTAAAGTGGTATGAGGTTGACTGTCCTTAATGTTTTTCCCTTATATAAAGAATCGATTAGATTAATTATTTTCAAAATTGATCTCAGCACATAAATGGTTAAGCCTCTAATATAGTTAACAACGAGGGCGTGTAGTAAATCTATGAATGTTATTCGGTATAACTTTCTCTTTAGTTGTTAATGTATGATCTTTGATTTTGGCTTTATCTCTTATAACCTTTTAAGTTTGAAAAGGGTCTAGGCAATTTATGCATAGCTTTGATTATTTTATTATTTGCAAATTCTTCATAATTAAGCCTAATTCTTTACCGTTCAATCAATTGCATAATAGATTTTGGAACTTTTTGAATACATAAAAGGGCTGAATGATAAATCAGTTCATAGATTTTCATAACATTGGACTTTCATATCAATACTAACCTGGATTAAGTCTTAATATTATTTAATCATAATGTATAGAATTTATAACGACGCCCATATGCGTAGCACGGGTTCACACTAGTTTTACTTATATGGTTGTTGGAATTTGAGGCACCTCGGTAAAGGTCGGTTGTGATCGAGGAATGGCATACTCATGACAGTTAGTTACATAGTTACAGAGGTAGCCCAGCCTTGTGTTGGCAGAGATCCAGTTAGGTTCTCGGGACATCCCTCCAGAGGCGTACCCATTCGGATAATGGAAGTTCCTTTCCCTTGGCCATTTGTTGGAAATCCAAACGAAACATTACGATCCCTTTACGATTTCAGTTGTAGAACATGACATTTAACATGGTAGCTATAGTAAGCATACTATAATGGTACGTATGCGGGCTAAGATTAATATTATACTTACAAAATGGTTTTCCACACTATGCACTAAAAATAATATCAAAAAGGGTTTTCGTGTACTAAGCATGTTTGACTACTATAACGAGAAACCTTTCCCATGTGTGCGATTGCATTTGAGTGTGTATCAGGAGACCTTATGGTAGTTTCATTTTCCAAAAGCATGAACGGATTTCTTTTTTGCACAAATAACTATTTTTAAGTTCTCACACCAGCCCATGACTGACTCGGAGTTTATTGTTCCCTTTGCTAAACTCTGGGTGCCCCTAATTTTCCACATGGGCATCTTAGAGTCAGGTTATCAGTAGGTTCTGGAGCCAAGTCGGTAAGTAGATGTGGATTTGGAAGTCTTTGGTTTGGAAGCTTTTGGTTTTGAGCTTTTTGGTTTGGACTTTGGAGCTTTGGAAATGAAGATGCGGTATATTGGACTCTCTTGGAAGACCATGTTGATGTTATTTTTCCGCTGTTATGTTGTATTCCACTGTTGTGTAATATATAGGACTCTGATGATGATGGACACTTGTTGTAAGAATGTTGTAATCCATGAAGTGTATGAATGAAAGTTATTTTGTTTCCATTGTGTTGTTATCATCTAATGTGTTATGACTCTAGCGAATCGGACTCCAATGTTTGAATCTCCAGCATTTGAATATGGGTTATGTATTGAAGCCAATTTTCATAGGTTGAAAGTCCGGGTCGTCACATTTGGTATCAGATCTAAAGGTTGAGTAAGAACTTTAGCTTTGGAGTATAACTCATTAGGTGACTCATTAGACATAGGGTTAGGAATGCCCTAGAATGAATATATTCCCTAAGATATCTTGTTCGTATGCCTAAATCAATTTTCTTACTATTTATAGATAGTGAGAATGAGTGCAAGAAGAGGACGAGGTTGGGGAAGGGGGAGTACCACTACAAATGGTCGAGACCCTACAACAACAGTAATGGAAGAACAACTCTTCTCATCCAACCCTAGCGAAATCTGGCAGAGTTATATCGGAATTTCTCAAGACTTAGAGGGAAACCATTCAAAGGTACGCAGACTATTATAGAAGTGCAAGCTTGGATTCGACCTTGTGAGAGGATTTTTAAAGGATTGAAATTGGACGATGGTCAAAGGAGGTTGATATCTTCCTTGCAGCTCCAGGAAGAAGCTTTGGCATGGTGGGAGACCATTACATTAGCTGAATCGAAGGATGAGTTTACATGGGATAGATTCAAGCAAGTATTTGAGCAGCGTTATATGCCTTCCACTGGTATATCTATGATGTATCAAGAGTTTCCGATTTGAAGCAAGGAAATCTATCTTTTGTAGAATACTTAAATAACTTTAATGAGTTACCCTGATTTGGACCTGTATTGGTGAATACCCCTCTTAAGAAGAATAAGAAGATTTATTAAAGGGACGAACAAGAAGTTTCATGAAAGGATGACAGGCCATGTGAAGGAGTCTTTTGCTGATTTGGTGGACACGAGATATAGATCCGCCACCTTAGATAAACAAGAGATTCCATAAGAGAAAGGAAGCGGAAGTAATCCAAATTGGAAGAAGAGAAAGTTTGGAGGAAAGAAGCCTTAGCAAGGTAAAGAAAAGAAGGATACTCAGGAAAACAAGGCAAAGAATGTTACCTGTTTCACCTGTTTGGAGAAAGGTCATTACTCAAATAGTTGCAAGAAGCCCAAGAAGCAAGGGAAGAAGGATCAACCTACAAAGTCAGGACAAGAAGCCAGGGAATGCTACTATTGCCATAAGCCAGGACACATGGTTAAAGAATGCCCCTTAATGAAGCAGACCCAAGTAGCAAAGGTATATGCAATCAAGGATGAACCTTCAACCTCAGGAGCTGACAAAGGGAAAGGAGTTTTGGAAGGTAATCTTCTTATTTATAATAAAATTGTTAGAGTTCTATTCGACACTGGAGCCACGCATAGTTTTATTTCCTAACAAACCATAGAAGAGATAAATCTTGAACTTGAATATGTAGACGAACCTATTTGTGAGAACATATATGTGTTTATATATATATAAGTGCTTATGAATGTTGTGAATGGTTGAATGGTTGTTTATATATTATGCATGTCGATTTATACGTTTATCAGTGAATGGAAAATAAGCGTTATAGGATTATACCGCTTATTGATATTGTTGTGTTTGGATTTATGATGGTTGTGATATTTTATTGTTGCATGCAAAACCCCTAGACAAAACACACACACAAATATGGATTTCGCGGGAAATTGGCTAAGTCATGGGTATTTTGAATTTAATATTATTTTAATCAAAATGGTGAAAATTTTAAAAGTTGAATTTTGAATCCAAAATGGTTTGGAAGTGAAATTGGGTTAAATATGAAAAACTTTTGAAAAAGAGGTTTTGAAATTAAAATCATTTTGAATATAATATGGCTTGTTAAAGTTTTGTAATTAAAATAATTTATTGTGAATTTGAATTCAAAAAAATTGAAGTGGAATTCTATATATAAATAAGTTTAAAATTTGAAATTTCTTATTCCGACATTCTTATATATAGTTTAATTTGATTTCTGGAAATTTTGGGACTTAAAAGATAAAAAATAATATATTTTTTTAAATATTTATTTTAAAATAAGTAATTAAATTTAAAAATATGAAATATGGAAACAATGGTTTAAAAGGGTTATATAGGTCATATAGGTATATATATGAATTCTAAACCATTTTTTAAAGTATTTTAAATGAATTATTTTGGGTATTTAAATTTAACTCAAATAGAGCTTGCAGGGATGCGGTAGTTCGCTGATTTTTCGATTTATAATTTAAAAGGCTATAACTTGAGCAAATTTAATCAGATTTTCCCAAAACGAAAAACCTTTGTTTTCAAATGATAATACCTTACATATAAAGAAAGAATTTCGGCTTTTTCTTGAAAGGATTTCAAGTTATGGGTAAATCAAATTTGAAATAAAATTGCGGTTTTGCAGTTCGGTGACCAAAACTGCAAACTGTGAAAACAAGCTGTTTTAAAATTATTATAAATTGAAAAAAAGTATGATAAATCATAATAAGTGATTTAAAGGTTTTAATTGGTTCAAAAATATTTTTAAAAGGATTTTTTTAATTTAAACCAATTTAAAACTAAGTTTTTCCAATATGTGGTCAGTACCAAGTGTAGAGTGGATATTTTGGCTTGATCTGGTAAGCTATTTCTCTATCTTTTTATGTGTTCGTATGTTCTTTGTTTGTCTCCCGGTCTATCAAATTTCGAGGATGAAATTTTCTTAAGGGGAAAATTTGTAACAATCCCGTTTTTAAGCCAAATTTAATTTAGCAATTAATATAATTTTTAGAATTAATTTGTGAACTAATTTGAATTTTTTCCAAAACAAATAAGATATGTGTTTGTTTATGTATATATATAAATAGATTGTAAATAGAATTTTGATTTGAAATTCAAAAATAAATATCTTGAAAATAAATTGGATTTAAAAACTCTATATTTTAAAAACTAATATACACACACATATATATAAATATATATGTTTATTTATTAATGTATAATTAGATTTTAAATCATTTTCTTTAAAGATTATGTAAATATTAATAAAATGAAATGTATTAATAAAAATAGAAAATATAATATAAAATCATATAATAACATATTAAATCATAAAGGCATGTAAAAAGACAAGTGTAAGCTAAAATGAGACATGCAAAATACAAGTGTCATTAATTTTCTTTTTATTTTTAAAAAATAATAATAAACAAGGCTATATATTTATAATCCTTCTTTCTCATTTTCTTTGTTATATTCAAAATCTAAGAAAGCAAAACCAGAGATTAAAAATTAAAGAAAACAACTTTGTCAATCTAAAACCGGAATCAAGCAAAGTTCAATTCAAATCAGTTTAATCAAGCAAATAAAAATCAAAGAAACAGACCACATCAAAGTCAAAGGAATCTCCAGTTTTCAAAGTTAAAAGATCAACTATCAAATTCCAGGCTTCTCTGTTCCAAAATCTGGTGAGTAAACTAAGATTTCAAAAAATTAAATCTGTTTATATATCTTGATCTTTGTGATTAATACTTGAAGTATGTTGTGAAAAATGTTTGCATAGATGTAGAAATAAATTTTTACTATGTATATATTTATGCATGTCTGTGTATATGAGTATACTTTCCTCTATTTGATTTTAACAGACTAAACCAAGATTCAAAAATCAAATCCTTTTTCTCCAATCAATTTCTAGGTATGATCTCTAAAGAAAAAATGATTGTATGGATGTAATTTCATTTTCAAAAATAGTTTCAAGTGTATATATTAAGAAATTATTTTGAAAATAGGATATTACAGTGATGATCAATTTAAGTCAAAAAAATCAATTATCTAAATTTCACGTTTTGATTATATAACCAGTTTCGTATTGGAAATGATGAATTTTGATAATAGTTTCAAGATTTTTAAGTTGGTGGTTGATAAGAATTCGTGAGATGAACGGAATGGCTTCATTCATCGATTTCTCGTCGATCGGTGATGGGTGGAGCCGTAGGTTGATGCTGGAGGTAGTGTGAAGGTCTACGGACCAAGGGAAAAATGGTGGATGAATTTATAGTTCGTCGAGGCGGCTCATCGACGTCGAAGTAGGGTTTAACGACCTATTTTGGTCGATGATGTTTTCGAGGCGATTGCATCAACATAGGTGCATCGAGATCGACCGGAGGTGGGGGAATCGAAGCATGGGACTACGACGGAGGTCTGGTCGTGATCATCAGCGTTTTGGTGGTCGTAGGCGGCGACGCGAGGCATTTTCGTCGATGGGTTATGTTCCAGAAAAGTGCTCGTCTATCTCGATTTCGTTAAGGTGGTCGGCATGGGTTCTGGGTGGTCATATGGGTCGAGATGGTCGACGATGGCTTGCTAGTCGTAGCGACGGTTGTCGGAGAGATGTCGATCGATCGTGCACCTGCACGCGTGTGTGTGTCTGGGTGTTTTGTGATGATCGAGGAAGAAGGAGTTGCTTTAGGTTTTGCTCTGAGTTGAACGCGGGTTGTCTCGAAGAAAGGAAAGAGGGAGCAGTGGCTCGAGTTTAGCTCGGGTATTTTCTGTTTAGGCTTGGGTTTTATTTTGTGGTCAACAATTTTAAATAAGCAAAGGAAATGTACAAGTTTCCAAGCAAACTATTAACCAAGTATTCAAAGCAAATTTCTATACAAGTTTCAAATAAAATTGTTGATCAAGTTTTGAAACAAGTTTCAAAAAAAAAAAAATTTAAAGTTAAATTGTTTTAATTTAAAATAATTATGTTGGGTTAATTAATAAAATTATTAATAAAATTTAATGATGTAGTTAAGTAAGTGATTAGATAAATGTATCAAACTTTAATCAATCTAAAGGTCTCAAGTGATTTTGAATAAATTAATTCCAACCCTTTAATTTAAATAAGATTTAAATGATTTAATTAAGTAATTAATTAAGATCATGGTTTATCTTAGATTTATTAACGACTTAAGTAATTAAGGGTTAATTAATTTACTTAAGTAATTATAGGATAATTAATTAATGTAATTAAAGGATAATTACTTAATGAAATTAATTAAAGGATAATTAGTTATTAATGTAATTAAACGATCATTAATTAATGTGATTAATTAAAGGATAATTAATTAATGTAAGTAATTAAAGGATAATTAATTAATGTGATTAATTAATAATTATAGGTTAATTAATTAATAATTAAAGGTTAACTAATTATTGATTAAAGGATAATTAATTAATAATTAAAGAGTAATTAATCAGTAATTATATGATAATTAATTAATGCAAGTAATTAACGATGATTAATTAATTTCATTAATTAATTAAAATAATAACAAATGGTTCGTGGTTAATTAATGTTAATTAAGTAGGGTTAGGTAATTTATTCATAAGTAATTAATTTATTTGATTTAAATTAAATTAATTATAAATTACATGATTAATTAATCTTGCTTATGGATGATTGATTATATTGAATGCTTGAATTGATTAATATCTCTAGTATGTTAATCTGTAATATTTTGTGACATGAATTGCTTTGGATTGAGCTGTGATAAATGTAGGTTATTTATCTGTGATGAATTGCTATGTGAATATAATGTTCTGCATTGAATTATAAAAGGTGGATCTTTTGTTTAAAAGATTAAAAATGGAAATTTGTTTAAATCATTCAAAAGGAAAGGTTTTGGGAAATAAGGGCTAAAAAGTTGTGAGTTAACTAAGATCTGAATGTATCCATATGTTTTAAAAAAAGCGCTCATTATTCGGGAAGGCTAAGGAAGGGCATTAAGTAGAAAACCCATTCCGAATAATGATACGATGAAATGGAATTGCATTTGAAGACGGTGGTTGAAGACCGAATATTTTCGAAAACGAAAGGAATGCCTATTGATTATCTCTGCACCGAGTTGCTCCGATATAGAGATTACCCTATGTGATGGGGAGTTCGGACGAGATTTGGGATATCAGGATTTGCAAGGACTTCTTTCCTTAATTGAACGAAGTGCCATCGGTTCCATTAAGACCCAGGATGGACTTGTATGGATGTATATCTGACGTTACACTTTGGGATATAAAGCTGGTTTCTATCAAATACATTTCTGTTTGGTGGTAGAGAATTTATCCTCTTAGCTTAATACTCTTCTCTGAGACGTATGAGCTCAGAGGTTATGTAGTTGATATTTATTAGAGATATATTCCCAATTTGGTAATGTGGCATGCTAAGTGTTGAGCATTGGTTGATTGAAGCATGGCTTTTGTGTAAAGCGTAGCTTTATGGATGAGACTTCATCGAACCTCACACCTCGGGAAATGGTCGAAATAGGAAGCACGCGGCAAGGTTATGGGGTTCACGACCCTAAGGATATGTGCATTTCCTTCTGTATAGAAAGTGATATTATGGTAAAGAGCCCAGATATTTTACTTATGTGGTTGTTGTAATTTGAGGCGCCTCGGTAAAGGTCGGTTTCGACCGGGGAATGGCATACTCATGACAGTTATTTACCTAGTTACAGAGGTAGCCCGGCCTTGTGTTAGCAGAGATCTGGTTAGGTTTTCGGGACGTCCCTCCAAAGGCGTACCCATTCGGATAAATAATGTTCCTTAGCCTTGGCCATTTGTTGGAAATCCAAACGAAACAATACGATCCCTTTACGATTTCAGTTGTAGAACCTGCCATTTAACATGGTAGCTATAGTGAGCATACTATAATGGTACGTATGCTGGCTAAGATTAATATTATACTTGCGAAATGGTTATCCACACTATGCACTAAAAATAATATCAAAAAGGATTTTCGCGTACTAAGCATGTTTGACTACTATAAGGAGAAACCTTCCCCACGTGTGCGATTGCATTTGAGTGTGTGCCGAGAGACCTTATGGTAGTTTCATTTTCCAAAAGCATGAATAGATTTCTTTTTTTGCACAAATAACTATTTTTAAGTTCTCACACCAGTCCTATGAGTGACTCGGAGTTTATTGTTCCCTTTGCTAAACTCTAGATGTTTGGAATATTCCATACGGGCAGCCTATAGTCAGGTTATCAGTAGGTTCTAGAGCTAAGTCAGGAAGTTGATGTGGATTTGAAAGTCATTGGTTTGGAAGCTTTTGGTTTTGAGCTTTTTGGTTTGGACTTTGGAGCTTTGGAAATGAAGATGCAGTATGTTGGACTCTTTTGGAAGACCAAGTTGATGTTATTTTTTCGCTATTATATTGTATTCCACTGTTGTGTAATATAGGACTCTGATAATGATGAACACTTGTTGTAAAAATGTTGTAATCCATGAAGTGTATGAATGAAAGTTATTTTGTTTCCATTGGGTTGTTATCATCTAATGTATTATGACTCCTGCAAATCGGACTCCAACGTTTGAAACTCCGGCATTTGAATACGGATGATGTATTAGATGCCGATTTTTGAAGGTTGAAAGTCTGGGTCGTCATATATATGCACATATACATGAAAACATTCACATACACTTGAACACACATATGTATATATACATATATTTGTATATATATTCAAAAATATCTAAGATATTTTCTACATCCTTACATCTTAAGAAACCACAAAGTCAACCTTCGGACACAAAAGTACATGCATCATGAAAGCATATGGAGTAAGGAGTCAATTTGTCCATGTGGATTATGGAGATGGTGCATGTGAAGGTGATGGATAATGATGATAATGTATAAAATATCTTAGATATTTTTCTCTTCTTCTTTCCCTATAAATACCACCCCTTATCCTCTTCATTTTAATTTTACTTCTTCTTCATTTTCAAAGCTTTTATCCTCCTCTTTAATGGCTTCCACCCTAAAATAAGTAATGGCTAAACTCATTTCAAAAAGAAACTAAGATTATATATTGCATATATATAGTGTAAAACACCTCAAAACTGAACCAAAACTCCTCCTTTGCATTCTCTTTAGCCACGGCCACCACCACACACCACCATAGCTGAGCCTTCCCTCTGCTACAATCAAGGTTGTGAGCACCCTAGTCAAGGTCGAGCCCTCCAAAGGAAAGAGCCCAAGTGATCGTGAGCTTAGATTTCAAGTTAGCGAAGCTATAGCCATTTTTAGGTTAATCGTTTAAT